>JAJJWX010000259.1:744123-1488247 GCA_023529315.1 Papaver bracteatum
GATGTGCCCTTGAGAAAACTCTCCACATTCTTCAAAACTGTCTGAAAATCAACACAAGTTGTAGCAACCTCGATGGTGTCTGGAGGTATGGACGGAAGTGGTGCTTGGGGGTGTTTCTGTTGTAGTTCATGGAAAATGTCTGCATTTCATGGAGCAACACCACTAAAAGAAAGAATATGAATGAGAGTTGTACAATGTCCATAACTAAGTTCCTTTTTGCATGCTTGCATATTGGTTTTAGCCTTTTTCTTCTACTATTACTGCTGAAGCTTTTGGTTTTTCTTAGAGACTTCCAATAACCCATTAACAATAGTGGTACACCCATTTGGTTGCCCCGGCCCTTTCAGTTAAAGATTCATTAACTGATGCATTTTGCAGCCTCTTCCTCATGCCTGACCATTCCTCATTAGCATTTGTGTGCATATACATATTCAAAGTATAGATAGGAAGCAAAAATAAATATATCAATGCAATTAAATCACTGGGTTTGGCAGATACCTTATCAAGGGTTGTTTTCAGAGTCCTAGAAAACTTTAACCTACATTGCAGTGGAATACTTGTAATTGTGGTTATTTTTTGCTGGTAAACCAAATCAAGTAATCCTAAGGACAATCTCAAAGATTCATAAGTGTTTACTGCAGTGCCAGACTCAGAGGATTCAATACTTACAGCAGGCCTGTCAATTCCATGTATTAAAAAGTTAGCATTCCTGCCATTAAAAGGCCCTACCAAGATATCACCATTGTGAGGTCCGCATGACCTCTTATTACATGATTTTATATGCATGCAGAGACTACACCACCACATCTTCATTTAATTCAATAGTCTTTCCCATGCCATAAAAACACCCAAGTCTGTACGTATCCTCTCTCTGAAGGAATTTTTGCTTGCCTCAAATGGCCAACGAAGGTCTTGTATATGCCTAAGAATTGAAGTCCTAACATACCCTCTCCCATTAAATCCATCACCACAATCATCGAAATTCTTGAAAGGGCAGTGAACCATTTAGTCATCTGATGATTCTTGTACAATGGAAGAAGGTTATGAATGAGATTGATCATATATATCCACATGTCATTTATTATCCACGGATGATTAGGAATAAGATGTTGTAGATAATTGGGTTCTCGGAAATATTATAGAAGCAAAAATAACCGCAGTAACCTTAAATGGAGTAATGGGAATATGCTATGTATTAGGTTAAGAGTGATGTCACAAGCTGAGCCCCTACACCTTTTTGAATGGAAATACCTAATCTATAAAAAAAAGGTGTCCTATTTTGTAATTCAGGTCATAATTAGCTATGAAATTTCTCAACCTCTTCAAGAATACCAACATATCTTCACCTAGTTCACCCAAAGTGGAAAAATCAAGAACGCCGAAGACATAACCATGAGCTAAGCACTTATCCAAATATTTGGTACGCTTAGGAGAGATGGTATTAAAAATGGAAATATCTAGAGTAAAAGCACGCCAACTGTTGCCATAAAATGGTGAAACACTCGTAACATCAAAACAAACATCTAGGACATTCTCTTAGTTATATTCGAGAATGTCAGCAGGTTTCAAAGCTTTATCCTTGTCAGATAAGAAACCAAGGTTAACCTCTTTCCTAGCCGCAACTGCCGCCTTGTAGCAAATATCAGCGATGACATCTCTAACAAAGTGATGCCTAAACTTGAGCCCTACCTCACTTGCGCAATAAAGTGCATTATCGCCAAAGACATCCATGTTCCTTTTACAACATGCACTAACCTCCAACTTTTTGAAAAAAGGTATACCAAATCTATAACATAGGACACCCCTGAACTGACGAGGCAAACGAGACTTATTAAGCCCACATATAGGTATAAATTTGAGGTAGTCTTGAGTATGGTCAAGCCTGTTGATTTTCCAAAGTATAGAATCACGGTATGTCATTGAAAACTTGTAACAAATATCTTTTTTAACGACGTCAAAGTACTGTATTGCCAAGGATTTCATGGGACGAGTGGAAAAAGTGTTGATGTTGAAAGAAGACAGTCCACAAACCTGTATGAACTGAGACAAAGCATGCTGAAAACCAAGACTAGGGTATGACTCAGGCGGTAGTCCAAGGATAACCTCCTGCAAATTTCTTTTTTGAAAACAAGAAGCAAGATAACAAAAATTGCTTGTATCTTCCATCGTAAGGACACCGAGACCCTCATCCTTCATTGGTAAGGTAACGATTCGCTGCTGAAGAGGCCCAAAACTTGCACCGTCACCTGTAACTATATGACGCGGGAACTTTAACAAGGAATGATCATAAGAAGGAATGATCTGTTGAAGAGCATCAGGTTTTGTAGTTCTCAAGTTGAAATAAAGATTCAAAACACCTGAGCAGCTTCGTAGTAGAAGCAACTCACTTTGCGGGTCTTACAATTTCTTGACAGACTCCATAGTTACACTATTTTGTCGACCTTAACGTCCACCAAATCACTGAAAAACTGCATATTGAGACTCACGGGACCTCCCAACAACTTAACACCACGAGAAGGTCTACTAATGTTGGATGGAAACACCCCATCTGTTTGACTTCTAGGATCGATGCATGGCCAGAATAAAATTTTTTTTTTTTAAATATATATATTTTAACAAGATAAGCCCAACAACAAAATACATCACTTAGTTGGATAAATTTTTTTCTTTTTCTGAACATGTTTATTACTCTTATCATTTATTCTTCAAAGATATTCCTTGATGCTCAAGGTGATCCTAGTCCGAAATATTGAAAAGCATTTAATTATAATTTTTATCATATATGTTTTAATTACCAGCAATTAAAGCATATCCTATGGAAAATATTATTAGTTAATGTGCTATATTAATAATAGACGTTTTCTATGAGAGTTTTCAGAAATATTGATTAACATTAATTGGAAATAGGAAAAATGAATTTAGGTACTTTAATGCATATCTTGAGAATATTTTCGGTTTTGAAATTTTCTTGTTTTCCAAACAACCTTGGTCTATAAATACTTGAGTTTGCATTTCTTGAAAACTATCCTAAGAGCCAGGCAAACTTCATTTCATGTTGTTTTTGGTGGAGCCGTCTATCCGAATAGGAAAGTACCCTAATTAGGCGAAATCTCTTACAACCGCTCATTTAAAGACTTATGTGGGATCAAGAAGATCTACGAGTACCATTGGTGGGAAACTAGATAATTCCAGTGTTATTAGTTTTCGATTATTGATTTGATTGACTAACGGTTGTTGTAACTTTGATTGCACATAGTTTGTTTATTCTTGAGAACCTTATCTTCTGATATAAGGCTCACTCAAACTAGATCAAAGTAGCGACGGAATCTTTAGAACCATATTCGGATCTAAATACATATTGTGATAATCATATGGATGAAGTGAGAAGCTGGTGGACTGGCCTTATTTGCATTTCATGTGACATGAGTGATGTAAGATCTAGCGAGAAGAGGAATCGAGGTGATAGAGACAGTCGAAATAATGCAATGTTAAATAATTTTCTAGAGAATGAGTTGATTGATCAAACATTGATAATTGGTTATTTTACATGGTCAAAGAATCAAGCCAGACCCATCTGTGTAGGCTTGATAGGTTCTTATTCAGTTACGACTTTGAGGAGGCTTTCCCTAACGCCTTATAAGTGGTGCTAACTAGAACCATATCATATTATTATCCAGTTTTGGTGATGTTATGGGTAAAGCGAAAGGATTTCACAAAAAATGTGAAATATTGGTGGGACGTTATGTCTTACATTGGAAGTGCAAGTATGCGGGTTTTTCCTAAGGCTTCAGAATCTGAAGCACCTTATATAACCTTGGAAAATTCGGGAGTTTGGGCATGTTTCAAGGGACAAAAATGAACTCATAGGTAAGATCATGAGATAAACATTTTGGAGGAAACAAGTGCGCTTCAATATGGCCAGTTGGAGGAGAGAATACAATGTAAACCTGAAGTTGAGAAACCTATAAGCAATAGAGGCAAGGAAATGGAAGTTGAGATCAAACCAAAATACTAGTTATTTTAATAGTATTGATAGTGCAAGAAAAAAACAAAATACAAATTTCAAATTTCAAGTAGGAGGGGTTGACTGCTTTGAGCAAAACATTATCAAGGAAGAACTAAGAAGTTTTTATATCAATCTATTTACTCAGTTGGACGAGGTGAATTCATATATCATAATTTTATATTTTCCTAAAATCAAAGAGGTAGAAAGAATGTGGCTTGAGCGCGAGTCTACGGAGGAGGAAGTATGGGATGTTGTTGCGAAGATGGGGTGCATCAAGGAAACAGGTCCGGACGGTTTCACTGCTGAATTTTTCAAGAGTTGTTGGAGCATGTTAAAAGAGGATAGGAGTTTTACTGTTTTATCCCCAAAAAAGAGGATTCTTTCACTTCTAGAGATTTCAGGCCTCTAAGCCTTATTGGTATAGTGTATAAGATTTTGTCCAAGTTACTTGCAGTAACATTGAAAAAGGTGATGCCAGAACTAATTTCTGATTTCCAGGGGGCTTTTATTTACGGTAAACAAATTCTTGATGGCATCTCATTGCAAAAGAATGTGAAAAATAAGTTGAAGGCTAGGAAACCTGTAATCCTTTGTAATATTGACATGGAGAAAGCATTTGATAATGTTAATTGGCAAGATTTATTCACAATGTTGCAAAAGCACGAATTTGGCGACAGATGGAGATTTTGGGATCAAATGGTGTGTTATTCTACCCATTTATCTCTTCTCGTTAATGGTGGTTCTATGGAAAAATTCAAACCTAGTAAGGGTTTAAGGCAAGGAGATTCACTGTCCCCGTATCTATTTCTTTTGGTAGTTAAGGTTCTTTCTAAATTAATAAACGATACGGTTGAGAGAGGATAACTCTCTGGTTTCCAAGTGGTGGAACATGGCTCTATTATCTTGCATCTTCAATTTGCGGATGACATTTTGATTTTTATTGATGCTACAGTAGGTGAATTTAGGCATCTTCTCATCATTTTGGTTGTGTTTGAAACTATTACCAGTTTGAAGCTGAACTTAGATAAAGGTACTATGAGTGTGGGTGCAGAAGAGGTTATTGACGTTCTAGCTAGAGAACTAGGTTGTAAAATAGAAAAGTTGCCATTCATCTATCTCGAAATTCCAATTGGAGCACATTGGCGTAGCACATCAGTTTGAGATCATGTGTTGATTAGAATGGAACAAAAGATGGCATCGTGGAAGAAAATGAAACTAAATAAAACAGGTAGACTAATCCATATTATGAGTTGTCTTGCGAGTTTACCAATTTATTACTTGTCTCTTTTCCATCTTCCGGTGAGTATGGAAAAAAAATGTTTAGGATTATGCGTAATATTTTGTAGGGTGCGGTGGAATGGAGAAATAAGTTGATACTAGTTTCATGGAGAAGCTTTGTGTGCCGAAGGAAAACGGGTGTTTACTAGTGAGAAATTTGAGGAAAATCAATGAACCGCTGTTAGTTAAGTGGAATTAAAAATATTTGAAGAACAAAAACGACCTTTGGAGGAAGATGGTGAATGAGAAATTCAAGCACAATAGCCAATTGTTAATGCCAGACGTGGATAATAAACCCGAAGGTAGGAGTCTGTGTAAGAACATAATCAACATGGTGTCCGTATTCTTTCGAGATTTGGAGGTACTTCATTAAATCGTTCAAGATAGCTTGGCCTATGCCAAGAACCCTACTATAACTGTTTGAAACTTGGTCTAATAATGTGTTGCAAGGTAGAGGAAAGGATGTACGTAAAATCATGCATTGTGAGATATGTTAGGACTTTGTGGAAGAAAAAGAATGAGAGTGTTTGAAGGATGTTACGAAAGTGCAGCAGAAAATATAGACCTAGTTAAGCAACTTGAGGTCTCATGGTCTTGTGACTCTAATATTTTCAAGTTTATAGACTCTAGCTTAATTTGGAGCAATTGTAATACTCTCATGTGCATATTTATCTTTGTAATGGCCTTGGATTGATCTTCGGATTTGTTTTTTCTTAATATAACCTTCTCTTCGATAAAAATGGTAGGATCATTTTTAAAAATCTATAACAACATCTAAATAAATTAAAACACAGAAATATCATTCAAGAGGATAGGGCATGTTACATATGGTACAAAAGAATAAATGAGAGACGTATAAGAAGTTTGTTCTGACGTCTCCTATATACAACTCTAAAGTTTTTGTATCTTTGACTTGTGAAGTTGATTGATTCTGTTTCAACCAATAATAACGTCTCCTATACAACTCTAAAGTTTTTGTATCTTTGACTTGTGAAGTTCAATTATTGATTCTGTTTCAACCAATAATAAGATTGGAATTGGAAAGCTAAGTTTTTCTTTGTTGTTAAAGATTTCTAAATGTGTAATTCTAAATAAAAAATCTCTTGTGAAAGTTCAGTTTTTTTCTTTTTATATGGCCGCTTTCATTTGTATGTTGCCAAAAGAATTCAACTCTCGGCCATTGACTTCCAATTACAAGTTATGTTTAGCCATATAAATATCTTTGGTTTCAACTTTTCATCAATTGGATTAGATCATCGGACAACCTTTTGAGAAGCTACAAAGTAAGCATGGTTTTTCGAGTCAACCATACCGATACCTGATAAGGATTGAAATCCATTCACAAACGATGATGGCATGACTTAATGATCATACACACCAATGATTCATATTCTTAAACCAAGAAATAGAGTGTGAAACCCTGCTAGAATTTGTAAACCATCTAATCGTTTTTTGATGAGACTAATAATCCTTTTAATTTAATTCAATTCGACGATTCAATAATGCAATTGTAATCCATTTATTTCATTTGATTTGAATGTAGAATAAAAAATATAAGACGTAAAACCGAAAAGCTTTTTCTAGTTATATAATTTCCGAAACAAATTATTGCATGTGATGCTAATAAAACATTAAGACCAGGAAAACAATAACACCAGCATAATGGAATTGTTTTATTTCTCTGTTATCAAACACAGCCTTAGAAGTTGTGTTTACGAGTGATGCCATATATAAAACAACTACATTCTTCATTAGAGAAGTTTTTGATCAACCTATCAAAGAAAAAAGTGTCAAAGTAGAAACATCCTTGCCGTGGAGGGTCTGCTGAAATTTGAAAATGAAAGGTTCAGTGCATTTTATTTATTTACTTTTAACCACATTGCTTCTCTGAACGACTAATGAATTAAATGCTTCAAACAAGTGGCACGAAATGTTGAGATATATGGTTGAAGGTAGTACTACAAGTGGTTCTTAACTCTGCGTCAACTCTTACTGATCAACTGAGATTGAGATATATTGTTTGTTGTACACTATGAATAATCAACGACAAAATGATAAAGTCAATTTCCATAGACCGCGTTAAAACCTGGACTCTCCCCACTGACTGCTACATCTCTTTACGACTAGACTGACTGCTACGTCTTACCCCCTACACGACTAGACTATACAAGGGACAGATGAACACATGTAGACTGACTGCTACGTCTTACCCCCTACACGACTAGACTATACAAGGGACAGATGAACATACGAAAGGTTGGTTTGTGGTAGTTCTAATGGTCCCAAGCATATCCAACCTTGAAAGAAAGTGGTTTGGGCTCCTATCACGCACTTAGGATGGGGTTTCGTCTAAGCATAGTTATTGACATTTGTGAAGACTGGACTTTAGGATTTTCAAGTGGGAAGTTCTGATTAGCTTTACGGGGGTTGCAACTACTTGGTACGGTATTTTACTTTCTGGGGACATTTCATACCGGGGGAAATCCATGAAAGCCGTTTTGGTATGCTAACCCATCAACCATGTTAGTGTGTACCTATTTAACTTTGGTCTAGGTAGCAAAAAAAAAAAAAAACGAACTAAACATCAGCCAAGGCGATGGAGATCCGATGTATAAAATACAGGACGTCGCCGCCGTTAATGTACCAACCTTTCACATTATGTAACTTTTTCTTCTGCTTTACCTTGTACCAAGTATTTCTAATTACCAGAAGCAAACCAAATAGGTTTGTTCTGGCCAGGTACAAGTAGTAGTTTCAGAAGGAGATATGTTTTTGGGCATACAAAAAAATTACCGGGCATACTCAAGGTTTGGCGCACAACTTTATTTTTGCCTAGGTTTGCTAGGTTCGGCTCACAAGTTGTGAGCCGAACCTAGACAAAATGTATGCCCGATAATTTTTTGGTATGCCCAAAAACATCCCTTTTCAGAAGCAAACCTAGCGATACGTACCTTTTCGTATGCAACCCAAGCCCAGAATAAGGCCCAGTGTCTAAAAACAGTTGCATAACCTGACTACTTGGGATATTTTCAGCGGCGTGTCCATCATCTCTCTGTTGAGTGTGAGAAGGAACAACAATCATAGAGAAATTTAAAACATTTATGACCACATTCTAATCATCCAAAGCAGTTATAATTAGCACCGAGTTAATGCTAAGTGCCCCCGGATTACTCCCCAACTTTTCCCCATTCTCACATACCTGATAATGGTGGCCCCCTGGGCACAAGCAAATTTTGTGGTGGGTATTGCAGCCACCTATTGGGGGAGGAATGTGGGAACGCTAGTATTTATTTATTGTAACGTCAAAAAGCGTTGGAAATGTGTCATTATTAGTGTTACAATATTTTTTTAACAGTTCATTTCGTTAGATAGAAATTTATTAAATAACGGTTTCATTCGTTGGAATAAATACACAAACGGTTATCTAGTCAGCGGCAATTTACTTTCTGTACGACTCATTTGTTTGTTGTGATCCAAGATAAGGCAACTCTGAGATCTACCTAGTAGCTATTGACTCACGGAAATCAGAACAAGATTAATCTGATGTCATTTTGTTGTAACAAATAGCCGTTATTGCGCATATCGTAACGGTTAGCCTGTAACAGTTCGGTGTAACAGTTACTGTAACGGCGACTTTGTGTGTAACGGTTGACTTATTGCCACTTATCCTTCCTTGTAACAACTACAACAAAGATTCGAATCGTTGTTTAGTTGTTTGTAGCATATTGGATTTAACAGTTATTGTAACGATTAATAACCGTGAAAACTCAGTGTAACGGCTGCCGTGCGACACGTGTCAATCAGGTGTAATGTATAAAGTAACGACTTCAAACGTTGACGATTGGTTGTAACATTTCGGATATAACATCTTGTTGTAACGATTCGATTCGTAACAACTAACTGTAATGTTTGACGTTTGCCACGTGTCTATCGTTTGTAACATGTAGACTAACGGCTTTAGATGTTGTCGATTGATTGTAATAGTAATGAATTTGCCAGGTGTGCTAATTACTAACATATTTTATAACGTCGATTCAACGTTGATAAAAAAAATAGTTAAAAAAAAATTACTGATATAAATAAGCTCCCATAATTGGACCCTACGATGTAATGCAATGCAATCCATTTCTGAAGATGCAATACAATTACTTTCTGAAGCCGCATTGCAATTTATTTCCGACCTACAATACTGAATCTGGAACCCATAATTCAATATCATTCCACAATACATACATTATCATTCTAGCATCACAAGGAATTCATTCATTCACTAATTCTGGAATCCATACAACAATCAATTGAACCAAGGTTTGTATCCTCATTCATTCACATACGTAAGTATATATGAGTATCATTCTTACATTGAAAGAACTGCTTAAGCCTTAAAAAATACATGGTTCCCTATATTGTTATAATCAAATGACAAGGGTTGTGTTTTTCAGCAGTTTTTAAATTTAACCAAGTGTTGTTCTGCATTATACCTTGAATGAAAAAAAGTTTTTCATCAGCCAAAAGAAGTCGTCCTTTGAAATCAGAGTAGCCTTACCATCTCATGGAATCATCTATTGCCACCGATTCCAGTATCCTGATAAAACAACAAAAATGAAACCGAAACTCAAATTAGAAACAGATCTCATAGGAGAGAAAGATTCATTCAGTAATTTCGGCAATAGTTTTACATGTTCATTTTCATTTTTCAATACATACATTCTCATTATATAAAAACAAGTAAATCATTCATTCATCCATTGTGGAATCCATAGACCACCCAATTGAGCCAAGATTTATCTTATCATTCATTCAGATACCTAAGTATATGTGAGTGTGAAACAACAGCTTGAGGCAAAAAAACATACATGGTTCCTTATGTTATAAGAAAATGACAAGATTGTGTGTTTTAGCAGTTTCTAATATAAGTAAGTTTATAATGCATACATTCTCACTTTTTTCGTTTGAACATGGTGACCTAAACATCAAAAGTTTATATTTTACAGAATTGTCACTGAGAATTTATATACATGGTTTCATATGTTAAATTAAGATGACAACAAACGATGCACTGATATAGTAAGACTTTACTCAACAATTAATACAAGTAGAGAAAATAATGTCTCGCTTGGTACAAGTTCATTCCCTCACTTGGTGCATCTTTGCAAGGTCAACATTGTCTTGCTTATTTATCTAGCTTCATGAATGACCCCCACACAGTGGGACTGATCCGCTTCAAGTGTTTGCATCAATGAATTCTCAAAAAACAAAGATAATGGTACCATCAGTCAACCAAATTTTCAGTAGGTAATGCAAGAAACTCTAATGTATCAAGAGTTTACCCACCAACTGGAATTACGATACTGGTAAGTTGTACCTTTTGGCAGGAATCATGTGAAACACATACTTGAAGGGATCACAATAGGTAACGCAAACAAACCTGAGATTACAATGACTTGTCAACTTTATCTGTAGTAGGTATTCTCCAGCTTCAGGTGTTAGCATCAGTGAAACCCCACAAAACAAAAATAGAATTGTAGAATGTAAGTGTATCAACCGGATATAGCGAATGATAACAAGGAAACTAATAATTATAATAGTTCAGTCACCAGTAAAATTAGAGAGGAGAATATTTTTCTCAACAGGTTAGATGCATTTATCTCCTTCATTTATAGCAAACCTAACGACCATAACATCTCCACTCCGAAAACCCGATGGTGTAAGTTGTAAGTTTTGGCAGAAATCATGTAAAACACATACTTGAAAAGAATGAACAAATGTGGTAAGACATTACTCAGCAATATAATTAGATATGAGAATATGATACTTCTAACTTGTGCTACTTCTGCGGCTTTGCAAGACAAATAATATCAAGTTATTTCATCACAACTCTAGCATTTCTCTATTCAAGGTCCTGCAACGTCATACAAGAGAAGGGATAAAATTATTTCAATAAGATGATATTGGTTATATGTTCTTTTCATCTCTATATAACTACGCAATTCCAACATTTCCTCCTATCGTATAATAGCAAACACATATTGATGAAATGAATATTCTCAATTGAATAAATACACGAAACAATTTGAAGAGATCATAATAGGTAATGAAGCAAACCTAAGTTTAAAATAACTTGCAAACTTTCTCCGTAGTAGGTAATCTCCAGCTTCGAGTGTTAGCATCCATGAAACCTTGCAAAACAAATGATTATCGGTCAGATGCATAACATCTGAATAAGCAAATGACATATTTGAAGGGATCATAATAGGTATGGGTAACAAACCTGAGATTAAAAATGCGACCTGCGGTATCCCATGCTCATGGGAATTGCATATTGTAGATGGTGGAATTTGGATAAAGGGAAAAAGTGTCATTTCAAGACCATATACAAAATTCAACTCTCACAAGAGAGATTAAGCTCTTGGTCCTCAAGGCACTCATAGCCACAATTTTGTGTATATTTCCCCGCGAGACACTGCTGGTCGTGATGTTGTGATTCCTAGCGCATATCCTCGACAAGATATTGCTGGTCATGTAGGTTGTGTAGAGCGTAAAATGTCCTTAACGGACTTATGAACTAGAACAACCATACTTCCAGCATGTCTTCGCGAGACGCAGCTGATTGTGATGCCCTGATTCCTAGTATACATCCTCGACGAGATATTTCTGGTCATTTAGGCTCTGTAGATGCGTAAAAATGTCCCCGACGGACATATGACCCAGAGCGGAGACATGGATGTCTCATGTAAGCACGACTTATACTATTTGAGATCAAAGACTAATTCCCAGTACATTATCGCGAGGTACACTGGTCATGTCTACTCTAGGCTCTGACTCGACTTACCGAGGCTTCTAAATGATTCCTAGTACATCCCCATGAGATACACTGGTTATTCTGCCTCCGGGCCCTTTCGACAGACACCTAGAACATCCTTTCGATATACACTAGTCTTGTTGGCCACATCATATGGACATAGTTGATTCCTAACAGATCTCTACAAGATATGCTGGTCAAATACAAGTGAGCCAAAGTCTCTCAGAGATATTAATTGGGCGTACAAATCCTTTCTCTCTCTTCATGACGAGTCCCAGCTGACTACAAAGGGATTAAAATACGTTAAGAAAATATTCGTAGAGATTTTGATATGTCTTCAAAATCTCAGAGAGATTCAAATCTCTCTACAAAATCTCGGAGGGATTCAAATCTCTCTGCAAAATCTCGGAGGGATTCACATCTCTCCGAAAAATCCCAGAGAGATTCACATCTCTTCTCAAAATCTCAGAGATATTCAAATCTCTTTTCAAAATATCGGAGAGATTCACATATCTCTGCAAAATCCTGGAGAGATTCATATCTCTTCTCAAATCTCGGAGAGATTCAAATCTCTTCTCAACATCTCGGAGAGATTCATATCTCTCCTCAAAATCCCAGAGAGATTCACATTTCTTCTCAAAATCTCGGAGATATTCACATCTCTCCACAAAATCTCAAAGAGATTCACATCTCTATTCAAAATCTCGTAGAGATTCACATCTCTCCTCAAAATCCCAAAGAGATTCACATCTCTCCACAAACTCTCACAGAGATTCAAATCTCTCGGGAAATCTCAAGGCCGAATATTCCCCATGGCACGATCCCCACTTAGGAATCGAGTCTCCTTTTCAAACTATCCACACGAATTTTGAGGCATTACATGCCTTTTCACGTGACTCATCCTAGTCATTATTAAAAATCAGAGAATATCTCTCTACCTTGGTCAATTCGACTAAAGAGAATATTTCTCTTTCAATACATCATCACAAAGGTTGACTCAGATTCACACAAATGGGGGGATATCAATTAGGGTTTTGGTCTGGTGGTATATGATACGTGTGAGAAATACCCGACCTATTTCTCACCGTAGAAGAGAGTAAAGGCTGTGGAATAATGAGATAAAATCAACCTAGTTTATCTCTATTCCTGAAGATATGGGAGAATTGCTCCGCACGGAACGACAAGCAATCCTTATCTTCACCGACTTGAGATTAGAGAATTTAGCTATAAATAGGTCCTCTATTTCTCCAAGCGATCAACAACTTTCTCATAAACTCTTATAGAAATTCTTCTTCAAACTTAGAATTATCTGATATTTATCTTCATCTGTTTCCCTTAAGTCCATCCCTAAATCTCTTCCATGTGACTAAAGCATCCTTTGAACGGACACTATGCGTGGTTTAGGCGAAGACTGTTCATGCTCAACCTCCCGTAACTCACTTTCAGAAACCTAGAATCCCACTTCTAGACCCTCTTATATTTTAGGTAACTACACATATATAATGAAACACATCTGATAAACTTCTGTATACTAAATATTGTCCACCAAAGTTCCTGAAAATAGACAAAAAAACGATATGAAATATCAGAAGAGGATACAAGGTTGCCCCTCTTCCTCCTCCTTTACCCGGGCTAGGGACCGACATTTAAAATGGCGGATTTAAAAGGGTGGGGGGGACTAAAAACAAGAAAATAATAGACATCCATATATAGATATACGCAAAGGAGTACAACTCGATACACTCGCAGAAGTGTATTTTTAAGAAATGTTTAAAGTGAAAGAAAACTGAAAGGAACTTTTCTGGGGTACACTATAGCTAGAAAGTGAAAAAAGACTCCACAAAATATAAGCAGAAGTATGTATATATTAGTGTAAGGAAAGATACACAAAAAACTACGTTTCAAATTGCTTAGTCTATATCTTGCAGGACCAACAGGTTTGCAGGGAAGACTAAGAAGCTTTCAGAGTTACACTCGAACTACACACTCTAACTACAGAGTGACTGATCAAAAGAACACAATAAAATATAAGAAGATGCATGTGTATAAAAAGTAAGGAACCTACACCAAAAGATAAGTTCCAAACTGCTTAATATACCGGTTGTAAGACCAACTGGTTTGCAAGACAGATTAAAAATCCACCTAAAACATAATCATCCAATGCGAAGCATTTTTCCGGGTCTTGAGGAGCATCGGCTACAGTATTAGAGCACATCAAGAACACCTTCAATGCATACCTTCCTCTCGTCATGATTAACATTCACCCCGTGACAGATTTTTCCATATAATCCAGGAACCACATAACATGTTGCAATGTCTCTCTTATTCTGTTAACAATACGAACTTGAGGCTCTCCTTCAACAAGTATAGTTTAGCAGCAACACCAGGTTGAACGACCGGAGAATGGATATTAGGGACTTGTGCTCTGCTTTGATAATTAGCATTGTTCTGTTGGCTTGCCATGAAACTGAAAACATCCTATAACCAAAACCAACCCATTCAATAGTTGATTAAAAAAATTATATTCTCTTGTTTATAAAATTAACTATAAAAATTAAGGATGTAAATGAATTACAGATTAAATCTCACTTTTGAGAGAACACTTAACTCCTCTTGGATCTTATCCATCCTACCTTCATTACCAGCTAGAGTAAATGAATCGGCTTTTGCACTCGCGGATATTGAAGAAATTAACCTTGTATTGCTTGCTTCTTGGTAATAGTGGATGAAAAGCATCGGCAATGACTTCGATTAGTTTCATCAACAAAAACTTCAGTAACTGGATCATTGGTAATATCTACAACAGCCTCAATACCAACTTCGTCCTTCACTTTTTCCTGAATCCAAAAAAACCAAACTGTAAACATTTAAATTTATTTGAACTCTGAATAACATATGATGGTCCAATACTCGCACATATTTCAACTTCACTTGGATGTACAGCTCCATTTTTCCCTACATGAGCCATCATCTAGCTCTCACCATGGCACTCGATAATCTTATCTTCTTTTTTGGCATGTACAATCAATATGGTCAGTAAGGGTTGTCCAAATAAAATAGTTTGAGAATTTAATGTTATGACCACCGGGTTTGAAAGTACTTACAACTCTATAGTATTTGTTGGCATGGGAGAGTCTACCTAAATAATGTCGAATCCTTCTCTTCCGCTGGTTCTCAGCATATCTAGCATACCCTTGATGCATGCCAGGCTGGTACTCATTATGCACAAATCGTTTCCAAACGTCATCATTAACACCATAATGGCATGATGCATCCATCTCTTCCCGAGTAACAAGATTTTTCAAAATATTAAGGCGTAACTCCCATTTGAATGAACGAAACTTCTAGGGAAAAGTTTTTTGGACAAATGGCCTTACAAGAGACTCATCATATGCGAAAAAAAATTTGTGCTGAAAAGATGAAGTATTTTTGTCATCCATAAACAATAACTAGGTAGTTGGTCTATAAACACTGATATGTATAAGTGGAGCAAACCATAGAATGAAATGCACATGAGATAATAAGTTATCATGAGCAGGTTCCAGACTTGTTTCTTGAAGGATGAGGGAATGAGCATACAGTCTTTATAGTCAATTGGACAGTGAACTCGAATGAGTTCCCCTGCACGAGTTGCAAACTTTGATGCATGTTCGCCAAATAGTCTTCCACATTCATCTATTTCCACCAAGAGTCTGGATGGAAGTTGTGTCTCCTCCAAGTCAGAATCAGATTGAGTTCCATCATGAGATAGAGAAGCTTCATGAGATAGAGAACCATTTTCATAACCACCATGAGATGGAGTACTACGAATATAAGATGCAAAACTAGTTTCATTGGTAGAAGGAGACACAACATGATCTGAAAAGTGAGAATCATGACTTGACAACATCTTCATACCAAACAAACCAAACAACATATTAGGCATTTGGAAATTGAACAAACTACGATAACAAGAAACATCAATAGCTCACCGAGTAGTGAACCAGACAAGTCTTAAAGCGGTAAGAACAACCTATGAAGAAAATATTCAAAACCCTAGATTAATAGCTGCTGTGGAACAGAATCAACTAACCTAGGATAACAACCAAATACCAAGAATTGCAAAGAAGTAAATAACACCTTATAAATAAATATATAACAAAACAAACTATGCAAAATGAGATCAAACCTAGCAGTGAACTAAAATACAAAACCCCAACTTCTGGTTGAAATCTATGGAAGGAGATTACAACCAACAAAGGTATAATTTTAAAGTAATAAGAACAACCTATGAAGAAAAACTTCATAACCATGTAGAAACCCTGAGTTTGGTTGTAATCTATGGAAATATATAACAACTAAATACCAAGAATTTCAAAGCAGTAAATAACAACATACAAGTAAATCTATGGATGGAGATACGAACCAATAAAAAAAAGAAACCCTAATTTGAAATAAATATTTGAAAGTAAAAGCTACATAGATTACCTCTAGAGAATGAGGTACATATATTATGCGAGGTAAGAGGTATGGAAGAAGAAAAGGATATAAGTGAGAATCGCGAAGGAGGATGGTGAGAATGAAGGGAAAGAAATTAAGATCTTCATCTCCCTCTGTTTATGGAGAAGGATTAGATTTAAAATCATTTTGAAAATTTGAGAAGGAGGGAAATCAAATTTGAGAGGGAATAGGAAAAGGTTTATCAAATTTGAGAGGGAATAAGAAAAGGTTTCTCAAATTTGAGAGGGAATCGGAATCTAAAAGATGTATCAAAGTGGGGATTTGAGACCCAAAATGAAACCTAACTTTTTCGGACAAGAGAGGAGTACAATAATAGAGGAGAGATTTACTTTTTCTTTCAAAATATCTAGGTCAAAGGCGTCTGGATCAAGGTCAAGTTTGTCAAAATTGTGGTCAAGTTTGTCAAACAAATAATCGGAAACAAAACAAGGCATACTCAGTTTGCAAGATTACCATATATAGACCCAATATTCTCTTCCCGGTGAAGTTGAGATGTAAAAGAACATATTTGATGGTTCCTCAGTGTATTCTGACAACTATTATAAAACTATTCTTACATGATTACCATATATAGACCCAATGTTCTCTTCCAGGTGAGGACGTTGAGATATATAATTTCAGATTTGATTGTTCCTGAGTGGATTCTGCCACCTAAAATGTAACTCACCTCACAAGAATCATGGATATAGACCCAATGTTCTCTTTCGGATGACCAGGGTGTCAAATATTTGATTTCATGGTTCATAAAGAAAATCTTGCCACCCAGAATGTAACTCATCTCACAAGAATCATGGATATACACCCAAGTTTGTCTTTCAGATGACCTGAGGATGTCAAATATCTGATTTCATGGTTCGTGAAGATAATATTGCCATCCAGAATGTAACTCAGCTCACAACAATCATGGATATAGAAAGGTTATCTTTCGGATGACCTAGGGATGTCAAATATATGATTTCATGGTTCATGAAGATAATATTGCCACCCAGAATGTAACTTATCTCCCAAGAATCATGGATATAGACCCAAGGTTCTCTTTTAGATGACATGGGGATGTCAAATGTTTGATTTCATGGTTCGTGAAGATAATCTTGCCACCCAGAATGTAACTCATCTCACAAAAATAATGGATATAGACCCAAGGTCCTCTTTCGGATGACCTGGGGATGTCAAATATTTGATTTTATAGTTAATGAAGATAATCTTGCCACCCAAAATGTAACTCTGCTCACAAGAATCATGGATATAGACCCAAGGTTCTCTTTCGAATGAACTGGGGATGTCAAATATCTGATTTTATGCTTCGTGAAGATAATCTTGCCACCCAAAATGTCACCCATCTCACAAGAATCATGGATATAGACCCAAGGTTCTCTTTCGGATGACCCGGGGATGTCAAATATCTGAATTTATGGTTTTTGAAGATAATCTTATCAAATATCGGCTGGAATAGGTGCATCAAATTTTCTGGTGATTTCAAAAATTATGAAAATACCCATACCGAGATAGGTGCATCAAATTTTCCAGTGATTTCAAAAATTACAAAAATACCCCTGCTAGAACAAGTACACCAAATTTTTCTTGATTTCAAAATCACGAAAATACTCCTGCCGGAACAAGTGCATCAAATTTTCCTTGATTTCAAAAATTAAGAAAATACCCCTGCCGAAATAGGTCCATTCCATTTTTAACACAAACACATATACACACATGTATATAACAAACACAAAATGTGTTTGTTGTGTTTCTACACAACAAACACAAAATTTCTTCAAAGGGTGTGCTACAAGAAAACTGAAAAACAGAGATCACATCCACATAGTGATCTCTGAAAAAAAAGTATACCGTCGTCGTACATGTATAGCAATTTTTATTTTTTGTTAACCATATACCATAAAGTAAGCCAAAAAATATACCCCTAGGTATCACCACTAAGTATATATTCCAAAATATATACCCCCCAAAAGTTAGTTTATCCATCAGCAATTAGAACAATCCTATAATCCATCATCCTCACTCATCATCATATATAGAATATTCCTCATTTTCCTCATATTCATCATCTTTTTCATCTTCATCTTATTCCTCCTCATCTTCATCCTCTTTATATTCTTCGATGACTTCACTTATCTAGCTTCCTCATAGTCTTCATCATCATCATCATCATTATCTTCAGCATCCACTAGTGCTTGAGCATACTCCTCCTCTTTTGGATCAACATGCCCCATTATAAAGTCATTCCAATTGTATGCGTTTATTTCTTCCTCCAAATCAGCCTGCGCGAGCTGCTCTACATCCTCATCTGGTGAGTATGGCTCAGGCACATGCTGAAAAGGTTCCCAATCTGGTTCAGTATCAGAGGACATAAAATCTACTTGTGAAGGATATCGCGACATACTTGCTGCAAGTAATGCATGTGCACGACGAAATTGTTCGTCTCTGAACTTGTCATACTCCTCTTGCAAAGCAGCTTCTTCAGCAGCCTTCCTCCGGTGTGACGCTTCTTCCTCTTTAATTTTGAGCAATATATCATCACATGTGACGAAGTCGTTCACACGCTTCTGAGATGTTTCAACTGTTTAGGGGTCATGAGATCAATCAGTTTATAAGACTCACCTAGAGGATCCTTGGAGCTTCCTGCCTCTGTTTCATCATCCGAACAACAGACCTTAGGATTTTTTCCTTTCTTGTCTCTCTCCCTCTCAGGTGACGAATCGGGACTGTGGCTCCTCCTTAACGCCATACATCAGTGTATAAAAATTATTGATGCAAAACAATTACTTTGGTGTTAAACATAACCAAATATATTGAAAGAGAGAAAACAATTTGCATTTTCATTCAAAAACAGATCAAATCCTAGAAACAATTTTCATTTTCATTCAAAAACACATCAAACCCTAGAAATAAGAAAAATTTAACAACAACCACAAAACTTAAACCAAACACATCTTCATGGTAGAATAATGTAATTCAAAGAAAACCCATATCATGATTACACTTAATTCTTAAATCAACCACACACCACCAACACAAACAAAGTGTTCACACTAGATAGTGTACCACAAAACAGAGTAACAAAAAAAATTAAAATAATATATTAAGTGCTATATACACTTCTTTGCATTTTCTTTGCAACAAAGAAAAAATGAGCATTAAAAAAAGTATCCATTTTTATGCAATCATGCAGAGGAAGATGAAGAAAAACAACACTTAAAAGAATACAAACCCATACCTGTGTAGATGAAGATTGGATAGTATGGTTTACTCAAAGATTCGAAGCAACTAAAATTAAAGATGATTTTGTTGTTGTTTTCCCACTTACTTTAGCTTTTGAACTATTGAAGAGCAACTAATAACTGCTGGTTTTTTGTCTCAGAGTAGAAAACATAAACTACTTTCCTAAAGAAGATGATTTTGTTGGGAAAGGGAGTGTTTGTTTGGTAGTGATAAAAGGAGATGATCAGTGGAAACAACATCTTCTAATTTATGGGAGGCTAAATGTGGGGCAGAAACAATAAAGTAACTTATACAGGGATCTATAAGCAAATATGTGTAAAAAACGGGGGGGGGGGGGTAAAAAAACAACAAATTGTTATTACACAATCTAGAGTCAAACATGAGGAAAATTCGGCAATAACTGAAAAAACATAGAGCTCGCAGGTCCAAAGACAACTCCAGATCTTGCAATTGGAATCTGCAAATTTTCAAGACCAGCATTCTGATCAAATGCAAATGTATGACAAGCAATTTTTTTATATCACAATATGAAAATATAAATATAAATATATAATTATAAATAAAACTTACTGATCGCACATATATTGGAGATTTTTCATTTCTTTGTTTTAGGGTGACGCTTTTGCTTCAATAATTTATGTAGATATGGTTCCTCTGCTAAAATATCTTGAAAACTGTTGCGATCTGGTATCTCTAGTTTGTCCACGTCTGCAGTCATTCCTCTCGACGTATGAATAACAACCCACCAATATTGATATTTCACGTCCCTGGAGTAGAAAACTTGGCTAGCCTCTTCAGCGACAATCACGGGCTCGTCTAAAATATTGGTACGACTATTCAATCTTGAAAGATTTACTAAGGGAAAATCTTAATCTTGACATATCTTTATTCCATTCTCTACCTTCACCCAATCACAGTAGAAGACAATTTCTTTAAATGTACCATAGTTCAACTATAGGATTTTTCTGATCACCCCATACCACCTGGTTACATTAATAATATGTCTTTTGTCCCTTTTCGAGCTCCTAAAAGTGGTCGATGCAACCACGATGACACCACTGTCCTGGGTATTAGCCTTTTCCTGGTTTGCTTGGGAACAAAAACTAAATCCATTCACACAGTATCTTTTGTACTATTTCTGAGACACCGGACCTCTAACGTAACGCCACAAATCTGTATCCATTTTGTCTTCTGATCTAAGCTATGAAAGAGAAAACAAAATCAACACATCAGCATACTGCATCATTATGACAATAACAAACAGGAGCGCCAATGCAAACCTTTTCATACAACCAACTAATGAACTTGGTTTGCATATCGACTTCCTCCACTGCAACCCCATCAGCTTCGCAATTCTCACAATAATCCCTACATTTAGCATACATAATATTAAAATCTAAATAGAATAATCCATTATCCACATACAAACAAAACCTGTAATAAACATCGAGAACTTATGGATTATGACGAAAAATTACCCACCGACGTATCTGCATCCACTGAATATGGCTCACCTAAACCGGCTTTTCATCAAGCATAGAACCCAAATTGCTGAATTCATGTTCATCCTTTAAGAAGGGATCCAAATTTGGTTTGTGACCTCCTTTATCATCATTTTTCATGTGCTCCATGAAAAATCGAACATATTCATCCATTTCAGTCGACTTCGTAATTGACCCTTTAATGCATCTGTTATTATTTGGGATGATTTTGCACTCCTTCATTGCCCTAATTCAGTATGTACGTGTTAATTTCAGTACAAAAACAACATGAATAAATAAAAATAAAGGACAAAATGGTAAAATAGCAATTCACCTTTCGAATGGGTACATTGATCGATAACTAACATGTCCACAAACTAAGGCCTCATCAGCCAAACGAACCATATTGTGCACGCTTATATCAAAAAATCCAACATGGAAATACTTTTCGAGCACACACATGGCCTCTGTAATCATCCACTTAGCCTAGTTCAGATACTCTCTGCTAACCACCTTTGAGCACAAAATTCTAAAATACAAACTGACTTATTGAAGCGCAGTACACAAGTCTTTCTCTCATGGAAAGGCATGTGGAAGCAGAACGGGTAATAAGTACCTCATAATCACATGGTAGTCATGTGACTTCAAGATTCTCAAATTCAATTGCTCCATATTTACATTGTTACTTATATTCGACGTAAAGCCTGTGGGAACTTTCAGATCTTTAAGAATCTGAAGAAAAAAAATCAATTTTCTCTTGTTTGCTCAAAACAAACACCGAAACCATCTCTACTCCTTTCTTTGTTTTCCTCTTTTTCCACTCTTCACAATTTAGTTT
Organism: Papaver bracteatum; assembly: GCA_023529315.1. Classification (NCBI taxonomy): domain Eukaryota; kingdom Viridiplantae; phylum Streptophyta; class Magnoliopsida; order Ranunculales; family Papaveraceae; genus Papaver; species Papaver bracteatum. Next base: position 766,266 of record JAJJWX010000259.1, read on the forward strand.
ATTCTCCTTCAATTTTTCACGATGATTCCATGCAACAATAGCCTTATTATCCTTATCAAAGATAGTGTAGATAATGTGTTCCATGATGTTCTTTTCCGTGTGCATCACGTCGACATAATGTCGTGTAGTCAATGCACAATACAACTCAAGTTCCCCAAGAATACACTTATTGAAGAAAGCACCTGTGACAAGCTCAGAATCACCTTCCTCTTCATCATACTGATATCTCTTTCGTTTACCTGTCTTGCAGACCACTAACTTACCAGGTTCGTAATGAACATCGGCCAACTTCTCAAGCGACTGCACTCCTGTTAGTTTCAATGGTGCACTTTTATGCTCATGTGTCTCTAATCCCAAAAGAGTCTCATACCTAAATGGGAGCCTTGACTTAAGGAATATATGATAGTGTACACAATCTTGCTGATGTAACCTAGATGAGTACTTCGAGTTTTGTCTGTGCAACAAACACACATACAGTAGCATGAGTGGTATATTCTCTTAAAACACCTTGAGCAGTGATGGGATCCGGAGATTCCCTATATTATAATAACCGCAATCGCACGGTGTCTAATTAGTAGACAACGGCAAGTACGGGTCGTTCCCACGAAGAGCGGTGGAAATACTGTAACCAATATCTCTAATAAAACTAATCAGAAGCAATATTGTTGGATTTTTAAAATTGTAGCAAAATAATAAAACGCAACCAAAGGTGTGAGAGTGTTAAGGTTCCTGGAATCCGCTGTAAGGTAAGTTATTTGTGTTCAATCACAAAGGTCTCAAGTTTACTCATGTAAAATAGCAACCCTAGCTACTAGTACACGGAAGATATTTCATTAAGAATCATTAACAAGAATTATCAAAACGGTTGTTTGCTCTCACCATAAAATAGAACTCCAAAGCACTAAGTATACATGGCATAAATAGTCAAGAGATATTCATAAATCAATTATTGCTAAGGTTCAACGAATCCTTCTATTAATCCAACTATGGACTATACATGGCATAGAACATGAAAAATATAGCTAGAAGGTAAAACATAGAAAGAGAATCACAAACTTTAATTATCATTAAGTTCAAATGATAGAACCTTGTTCAATAACACAAAATAAATTACCTACAAGTTCATCCTTTCACCCTAACATGGATTAGCTAGACATGATTTCCTTAAAAACCATAAATCAATTGAAAAATAAAATCTTAGCTAATCAAAAATGGAGAAAATAAGCTTCAAACCCTAATCTCCTCTGCGGCTCTCCTCAACTGCTTGTAGCCGCGCCTTGGACTCCCTCCCGTTCTTCTCTGTGTTGGTATCTTTTTATCCATCTAGGAAGAAGTTCGACTAAGACCTAGCCCATATCTTCCGAGGCCCAGTCCACCAATACAATTCTTAATTCAGTTCAGCCAACTCCAGCTGCCAAATCCGGACACAGAACCTTCCTTATCGCTGTCGTTACTTTTCTTCGTATCTACAGCTTCAAATAAATAATCACATCACGTTGCAGTCGCTGCTAAGACTGTAATACAACCACCACTATCCTAATTAGATTATAAGCCCCCATTTGAATTCATGCTGGCTTGTAAACTATCCTCAATTCCTCCATCACGACATTGATTGAACACCACTGCCTTCTAAGACTTCATCATAGCCAACGTCCTCTGAGAACCTTTCTCCTACAAACCACGATGCCAGTTTGTCTTCTTTCTAAATATCACTGGCAGCAGCTCCTCTTGCCCGTCCAGCCAAAGCACCAAATTGCTGCGATTGCAACCATCTCGACCAAGGCTTGATCCGTCTCTATTCAAGAACATTACAACATCCAGCACCAGTTCAGCATACTCGTCTCCTTCCCATGCATGCGAACCCCAGTGCATCACACATTCATTCGTTCGAACTCCACAGCGAAGCAAACTCAACTTCAGTCCGAGTACAACCCATAGTTGTTGTTGAATCGACATCGAAGTACCCCTGTACTCCATACTCAAGCCAACTGCTATTACTTGCTCCTCTCGCTGACTCATTTCCTGAGTTCTCAATTCAGTTCACCTGAAGTTCGACGACAACAACAACTCTTATTCCTTCGACTGTGTTAACAGTACATAGTGCTCCAGCTTCTTGCCGACTCCGACCACAACAATGATTCTTCGTCTTCTCACCGTCTAGAAAGCTCACTCAATCTCCTCCGTCCATGATCTGCAGACAGCTACCAACTCCCGATCTTGTTGACAGCAACATCTTAAATAAGAAATGAAAATTCCTTTTCGTTTGGCAAATAACAGAAGGTGGTGTTTAGGCCACAAAAAAATGTGGTAGAGAAGGATGACACGTCGCCTTCTTTATTGTCATTAGCCCATGACCACTAGTAGTTGACGTGCTTTGTACTTCCTTCATCTCCAGCCATGAGATGACTTTTGTTGGTCCGGTTACTATAGCAAACCATCAACTCTTTTGAATATTGGTTCCATTTTGTTGCAAATACCAATCCAGCTTCACTTAATTTTCATTTAGCCGTTTATTATTCGGATGATCCAATTCACTTGTACTTTCTACAAAATCACTAAAATAATATTGTTAGCAAAATATCGAGTCCTATCTAATATAAATATGGGTATAAAATATAGCACTTACGTGCTTATCAACACCCCCGCACTTATATTTTGCTAGTCCTCGAGCAAAACAAAGAATTGACCCGTTACACAACTGGTCATAAATATCCGCTCAACAACTGGATATGATGATGTCTGCTAAACAGCTAGACGAATCCACTAAACAGTGGATAGAGATGTCTGCTAAACAGTGAGACAGATCCGCTAAACAGCAAGATCGAGAGAAATGTCTGCTAAATAGCTAGATAGAAAGACCCGCTAAACAGCTGGCCATAATTATTTTTTTTAGACCCGCTACACAGCTGGTCATAATATGCAAGGAAAAAGAAAAGACCCGCTACACAACTGGTCATAACCCTCAAAATTATTATTTTTAGACCCGCTACACAGCTGGTCATATTATACCTGCAAACCTATAATATAGACCCGCTCAACAGCTGGTCATCAATTGCAAGAAAATTCCTGAAAAAGAATAGTAAAAAGTTGACCACTCCCCCACACTTAAACATTACATTGTCCTCAATGTAATTGAGTTATCCAACATAAAAATTAAGATGGGAAATTCACAAAAAGAGAAAATAAACAAATAAAAATAAAACAAGAAAATAGAAATACCTACTGGAATGTACAAACAAGATTCTCCATATATCAACAACCTAAATATTTGGGGATCAACCCAGAGCACAACATATATAATTAATGACAACCTCACACTCTCGCTGTAGAAACGTAAAGATATAGAGATTATCAAAAGGAAAGAGCTACCCCCAAATTTGGTGTTTACTTCACAAGGAAGTGCATAAAGAACATAATATGGGGATACTATTCGGATGGAGAAATTGTCAATTGGCTCATGCACGGTATCAGAAACAGGGACGTCCTCTGGGTATTTGGATGCAAAGTAATCCAACAAAAATTTTGAAGCACATAATTCTAACCCTAAATTAGGTAACTTTTGGAAGTCCAGGGGTCTAGAAACAACCTCTAAGTTGGGTGAAATATCTTGTGAGATAGATTCTTCTAATAAATTAGACAAATCATCTACACAATCATCCACAGGGTCATCTGCAAATTCTATCTCGACCAGGGAGTCACTACATGATTGATCATCATCATCATCATATAATTTTTTGCATTCCTGAATTCTCAATCTTTGTTCCAAGCTAAGTGGTGTGTATTTATAATACTTCTCATATATCATTAGAGGCGATTCTTCACTTGCCACATGTGGATCAAAAACTCCATACCGTTGCATATGCATGTATTCACCAAGCGTTATCTCTGATGAGGTTGCCTGATGATTTGAACTTCTACGCTTATATTCTGCCAATGTCATGTTAGATGACGTCTCCTGAGAAAGAGTCATCATCCTCAAAAAGGTACCTGAAACAAAATTCTAAAAAAAAAAAGGTTAAAAGAAAGAAAAAAATACTAAAGTAAAAATATTGTACAAAAATAAAAATTAATAAAAACCTAATTATTTACAAAAACAAAAATACCAATCACAATATTCCACAACCGCTCCCCGGCAGCGGCGCCAAAAATTGATAGGATCCGGAGATTCCCTATATTATAATAACTGCAATCGCACGGCGTCTAACTAGTAGACAGCGGAAAGTACGGGTCGTTCCCACAAAGAGCAGTGGAAATACTGTAACCAATATCTCTAATAAAACTAATCAGAAGCAATATTGTTGGATTTTTAAAATTGTAGCAAAATAATAAAACACAACCAAAGGTGTGAGGGTGTTAAGGTTCCGGGAATCCGTTGTAAGGTAAGTTATTTGTGTTCAATCACAAAGGTCTCAAGTTTAATCATGTAAAATAGCAACCCTAGCTTTAGTACACGGTAGATATTTCATTAAGAATCATTAACAAGAATTATCGAAATGATTGTTTGCTCTCACCATAAAATAGAACTCCAAAGCACTAAGTATACATGGCATAAATAGTCAAGAGATATTCATAAATCAATTATTGTTATGGTTCAATGAATCCTTCCATTAATCCAACTATGGACTATACATGGCATAAAACATGAAAAATATAGCTAGAAGGTAAAACATTGAAAGAGAATCACAAACTTTAATTATCATTAAGTTCAAATGATAGAACCTTGTTCAATAACACAAAATAAATTACCTACAAGTTCATCCTTTCACCCTAACATGTATTAGCTAGACATGATTTCCTTAAAAACCATAAATAAATTGAAAAATAAAATCTTAGCTAATCAAAAATGGAGAAAATAAGCTTCAAACCCTAATCTCCTCGGCGTCTCTCCTCAACTGCTTGTAGCTGCGCCTCAGCCTCCCTCCCGTTCTTCTCTGTGTTGGTATATTTTTATCCATCTGGGAAGAAGTTCGACTAAGACCAAGCCCATATCTTCTGAGGCCCAGTCCACCAATACAATTCCTAATTCAGTTCAGCCAACTCCAGCTGCCAAATCCGGACACAGAACCTTCCTTCTCGCTGTCGTTAATTTTCTTCGTATCTACAACTTCAAATAAATCATCCCATCACGTTGCTGTAGTTGCAGGAAATCCCACACTACACCCTTGTTAAGATTTTAAAATATTCAACTCATAATTGAAGATTAAAAATGACACTTGTTATTCAAATCTCAGAAACGTTTACATAAATTCAAATTACAACTATTCTCTCCCAGTTTCTCTCTCCTCAAGACTTTCTCAACTCTCAAAAAACTACATCATCCCTCTCTAAATCTATTGGAACTCTTTATATAGGAAATTACATAGTGGAGGACAGCTAAGTTTTCCTTTTATTTCGGATTTCTTCTGCAATCTTATCGCGATAGTTGTAATTTTTATTATCGCCAGCTTTATAACTATCGCAAGACAAACATGCTTTTCACGTGTTTCTTCAATCGTCAGTTATTACGTCATTATTTAAACTATTCTGTAACAATCGCAAAATGTTGTTGAAAAGCTTGCGGTGATGCTCGCTGGGAAGTGCAATTAATCTCGCAGAGAAATGTTGTAGCGATATTCTGGTCCTACATCTTGCCTCTTCTCATGTCTTTTCTGCGAAGAAGATAAGATCATGAGAACTTTTAGAATGCCACAACTACTTATCTTTTCAGACTTCTTTGTTCTGACATGTTTTTGTATCCTTTGCCAGCTGTTTTCACGTATTCTCTCTTCTAATAAATTTTTGACACGTCCTTTCTAACCGCTGCGATCTGACCACTCATGTCTTTTCTTTGCATTTATTATATTCATCTTCTTCGAGAAATTTCTTCTATAAATACTTCTTTCATTCTTTTATTCTCCCCTTTTACTTTCTTCTTCTTTCTCTCCGTAACTTCTCTGCAAGTTTACTGTTCTTCCGTAAATTGCGCGTCTGTTATCGTTGTGATTTCTTTCTTATTTTTCAATCTTCTTCTTCATTCCCATACTTAAAAAATGGTTATTGCTGGTGCTAAAAATTTGGCTGGTTTTGGTGAGATGCGAGAAAAACTCAAAGTAAAGGTTTTACTTTGTCCACAATTCCGGATCAAGATCCTAGATCCGAACTTTATCTCAAACTATTTACTGATTATCAATGTTCTCGCGAGAAAATTATAGTATCGCTAGGACAACTTGAAGCTGGTCTCCCCATTCCTCTCTACGACCCGGAACTTCCATTATTCTATCAAATAATCTCTCACGAGAAGTTCTCGCGAGAAGTATATCAGTTAGGTGGAGATTGTATTCGATTACTGCTTGAATATGCATCTCGCGGTTCTAATAAAGGATCTTGCTATCCTGAAGCTGCGAAGAATCCTCAATTTGAAGATGTTCCCATTGTCTCTGCAAATTATACTATGGAGAACTTCTTTGAAAACTACAAGATAATTCCTATGAAGAGAGATAACACTTGTTGGGGTGTTCGCTTACAGAAGAAAGAGAAGATCGTTGATGATAAAGTTCTTATGTTAGATATAGATTGGCATACAAATAATAATCAAGGTCCTCTCCATTCTAGCGATGACAAGTGGTTTATTTTTCCTCTAATTTTAGAGGGTTCGTATATTTATGGTACACATGTACTACCTGCGAGTGCTACAGGGTATCAACCATGGGTCTTCTACTGGCTTGAAAGAACTAAATAGGTATGTTCTCTCCAATTTTTGCATAATTATTATCCATCATCTTCTTTATATTTTCATATTCTCGCTAAATAACTTCGATCTTTTCAAGATTGACAGGATGAAACTCAGTTACCAGAACTTTAGGAAACCCAACACTTTATTAGCTCTTAAATCTTTCACAGATTAAGTAAGAAATATCTTTTTGTGAATTTTAACAATATATTATTGCCCCTATTTCTTATCTTCATCTGTGTTGGAAGGAAATTGAAGAATTAGAACCAATAAAACCCGCGAAAGCCAAGGTAAAATCCGTAAAATCTTCAAAGGATAAATCTGCTGCTCCTCCCAAAGGGAAGTCTACCGCTCCTCGCGGTGAATAATTTGACAATCCTCCCTTAAAGAGAAGAAAGACCCAACAATCTTCTTCTTTAACTCCTCAACCCACTCCAGAAAATTTAATTGTTGATTTTGATAAGGACAACAATGATGATGATAATGCCATTCCTTTCATGAAAGATTCTTCCTCTTCTGATTCTTCAATGGCCCGGTTATCTAATATTTTTTGCGATATTAATCATGGTATCTCTAATGATTATGGAGATGGAGTTCTTAAAAAGACATCCCAGGCTCTCGCCAAAGTCTACGATGCTCCTATATTGGTAGATAATGATTCTCTTCAAGGAATCTCAAGATCGCTGACTCCCAGTCTCTTAAATTCTCTTTGTACCTTGGTATGTTTTCATTTTTTCAACTTGTTTATATATTTATTCCATCACCCAGCCTTAACTTATGTTATTCTCTCGCAGGTTGGAAGAGCTTCCTTTGTTGTTGCCTCTGACTTAGATAAGAGGCGTGCATTTTCTCATCAGAAGAACATTGTTCTTCGCGAAAAGAATGAGAAGCTTGAATCTGAACTTGCTAATCTTCATGAGAGAAATAAAGAATTTGAGAATAATATTTCCAATCAATCGCTCAGAGTATCCAACCTTGATACTGTCAATAAGAAACTCTTAGGTATGAAAAATATTTTTTTTTTATATTTATATTTTTCATTACTCTTTCTTACTTGATGTGTCATTTTCGCAGACATTTATGGTCTCACTGATGAATCTTTAACCATTCGTTCTTTCCCCGAACCAGTAGATAATGATACTCTTCTAGAGATTCTTAACAATTCCTTGAATAACCCTTCCAACATTAATTCTCTTTCCATAGATGAACTTAGATCTAAGTTTCGCCTCTTAGAAATTGATCACAGATCTTGTATAGATGTAACTCACAGATTCAAACAACTTTACCACAATTCCAAAGTAGAGATTAAAACGTTAAAAGCCAAGAATAAAGATCTTTCAAAAGACAAAGATCGTATATATAGGCAAGGAGCTGAAGCTTTATCGAATTTCCAAAAGACCATTCTTGAGATTCAAATTCAAAGAGATAGACATCTTCGTGAAAAAGAGGGTTTTGTTGAAAGAGAAAACCAAATTCGTTCTCGTCTTCTTATTAACAGTCATGAGGAGTATGCTTGGGCTGCAAAGGTTCTTGATAATGCCCGAATTAACTTAGGTGTAGATGTTAGCCTTTACGTTGAACAAGAAACTTTAATTAAAGACCTGATTTCTAAAAGAGAAGGTTGTTAATCTTTTTTCCTTGTTAATTCTTTGTTTTTGTTGTTCTCTCTTGCAAAATTTCCAATTTGTTGTTATATACTCGCAGGTGCTGAGAAGAGATATCTTGAAAGAATTAGAGAACTTGAAGCTGATAAGAATCAACTCGCAAGTGCTCTTACTGCTCTCAACGAGAAGTATTCAAGATTGAAATAACAATTAAAAATCAAAGTTGCGAACTTTAGTAGCTCTCTTGTTGATGTTCGCAATGCCTCCATTAAATTGGTTTGCGATGATCATGACATTCCTTATTCTAAATATTCTGATCTTGAAGAAGAAGTTCCAGCAAAAACTCCACACCTTGTTATCTCTGATAGTGAAGCTAAGGAATCTGATGAAGACGAAGATATTAATGAAAATGGCGAAGAAGATAAATCTGGCGAAGAAGAGAAACTTGATGAAGAACACGGTGATGGATCTAATTAATTCTGTCTCTTCTTTTTATCCTCCTTGTAATTTTTATATATTTATTTCCTTCCTATTGTAATATTTCTGCGAGTTTCTCCAACTTGTTGCGAGTTTTCTCGGTGTATAAATTTCTTTTGCTTCTACCTGTATGACTTAAAAAACAATTATTTTCCTGCAATATTAGTAAATCAATATATTTATTACCCTTTAACTATATGCGTAAATGTGTCATATAATAGTATCTATGCAATTTTATCATATGATGATGAATAATAATTTCTTCATTCTATGCGTTCCCATACTTTCCTCTGTTATTCATCTGCAATATGAGAAAATTGAATAGATATTAGATATCAGTTGTAAATAAAATCTGTAGAATACGATCTGCCCCAATATCTGCGAGGATATCGTTATCAATAATTGTATAATTTATGCGTTGCTATCGCAACCATGTAATCTTGTGGTCTTACTATGCCTTCCTAGTTAAAGGTCTTATTTTGCCACATTTGTCTTTATGCGACAAAATCGCAGGACGTCTTTACACTTACATGTATTGACCCATTGATCTTGTCTTATCTGTATTTTGTTAATTTCTTTGCAACAATATGACAATCCTAAGTTCCCTTGCGATAACAAAGCCTCATGACATTGTCGTCTTGCGATGAAATCGCAGGACGTCTTTACACTTTCATGTAAAAACCCATTGATCTCATCTTATCTTTTTGCTCTTTTAACTTGTTGCTTTTTTATAATTTTCCTCACGCAATAATATGACAGGCCTAAAATGCTCTTGCGAGCATAAAGCCCCATGACATTGTCGTCTTAAGACACTTATCAGCTCCCTAATGGAGGGTGCCGCCCTTATCTTCCCCTATCTTGGATGCCCCTTCAAGGAGGGAACATCGGCCATACAAGACTAGCTCCTCCCATCTAGATTTACCAACAACCAGTTGTTTTCGCAGCCTCTTATCCTTTATGCCTATATGACTTATAGTTACAAGACTGCACCCTAATTGGGGTTTTCTTTGGGCCGAATGCATCATAGCCAAGACTTACCAAGAATGGCCAGGGTAGGTTCATCCATCCCGGGCACCCTTGACTCAACCGTGTACCTCGGCGCCTTGGTCATACTCTGCACTCCTTAGAAGAGACCCTCGGTCGTCCAACCAGGGTATAACCTTATAAAGCTGGAAATCCAAGGTATCTCTCCTGGATAGGTTTTCTTTAACCCCAACATCTGTATGACTCAGGTTCCAGCAGCGGTATAACCTTATCCCTGAGTCAAGTAAAGAGATGCCTCCTCATATGACGTGATTTAGGTCTTACATTTGCCTCTTGCGAGATTATACCCGCGGACTAGGGTGTACGCCATAAAGGTTCGTCCCATTCTTTAAATCTCTGCAAAATTCTATTCGCGTTTCTTTTGAGTATTGCAACTCTGAGAAAATTTCATTTCGTTGACTTTCTTTCATTTTGTATGATAAAATTTCAGGTCCCTGTCAATTACATTTTTTCAAACAAATCATTCATAAATTTCATCATACTACCTTTCTACTTACTATATGCCATTGCTATTTTTTCTGTTGCGTTTTACTATCTTTTCTTCACTAGCGAGATGGTCGCCAAACATTTTTTGACTTTGCAGCATTTCATCTTCTCGCCGCTCTATTGCATCAATCATTAGTCTGTTTTCCCTCTATTTATGTTTGATGTTCTGTGTCCAATTTCCGTTCCTCGCGGATCTTCCCTTGCAAGTTTCCATGTCAATTTCATAGCACTTCTTCCCCTCAACCAAATCTCCCTTTATAATTCCAATACCATTGGGATGTGGAAATTTAATACATTGATGATAAGTCGATGCCACTCCTAAGATTCCGTGCAACCATGGACTACTAATCAAGGCATTATACGGTGATTCAATGTCAACAACACAGAATAAGACTTCAGAAGATATCCCCTTTAATGGAATCCGCATTGTAATTTCCCCTTTGGGTTTATTAGCAGTGCCATTAAAACCATATATCTTGTATGTCGACGGTATTAAATCTTCGTCTCTTCCTCCCATGGTCTTATAAGTGTGATAAAATAAAATATCAACGGAGATGCATGTATCAATCAACACTCTATTAATTGCCCATGAATCTTCATTTTCATCATCTTCAACTTTGTATTCATTTTCATCTTCATCCTCTTTTTGTTTTGGGTTTATTTCTAATCTAACAACTAATGGCTGATCATGCATCTCGCCAGGGTTTTATACTTCTTGTGCAGTGAAAGTAATAGTTTGCTTCTGCCATTCCTTTAATGGCGAGGCTCTCGCAATATTTAGTATTTCTCTTCCATCGGTATCTCTCGCGAAGACTCTGCTTAGAACACTGTCGTGAAAATCCGCAATGGTCTTGCATGAATGTATAATGGAATTACAGGATAAATTCTTTGCCTTAGATCCCACTTTTATCACAAATTTTTCTGCTTCTTTTACATTATTCACTATGCGAACGTCTGGTGCTGGAGGTAATTTCTGAGATTGTGGATATCCTAAAAAGTGATTTAACTTTCCTTGATCAATCATCCTCAAAATTATCCTCTTTACATTCCTGCAATCATTTATTGAGTGACCATGAAAATGATGGTAAGGACAAAATGCTTGATTTCGATTATTTGGATGTGGTTCTTTTCCCATGTTCCAGGGTGGTGGTATATTTTCCATCAAAATGATAGCTTCCAAAATTTTCTCTATGCTAGCATTCAGGGGTGGCATCTTAATTTCTTCCCATATTGTCTTTTGATTTCCTTGACCTCTAAAATTGTATTGCCTCTGTCCACCATAAGTTTCATGTGGTTGATAAAACCTTGGATCTTGCTATTTCCACCGCCATTGTAATAATTCTTCTCTTTTTCATACTCTTCTTGATCTCGACTGCCCATGGCTACTAACTTTTGCTGATTATCGATCTCCACTTTCTCTTATTGTGGCTGCGAGGTGCTCGCCACATTATTAATCATTTTAGGAAGTAGACTTCCATTTGACGCTATTGAGCTGGTATTTGCGATTGGATATGATTCCATATCATTTTGTTTCTCCTCTAAAGCAATGTATTCCTCTTGTAATTATCGCAACTCCGTCATTGTAATTGTATTTTTGATTCTGAATTTTTTTATGTATAACAGATTAGTTGCGAACATTGCATTGATAAAAGATAAAATGAGATATCTCTCATCCACTCTTCCCGCCATTTCACTGCACATTGTCTTACATCTTATGGTTAGGTGTTTCAGACTCTCGCCAACCCTTAGCTTTAACCCAAATACATCTTCAATACCCGGCCGCGATGAATTGTTGCTTATGTAAGCTCCCAGAAATGTAGCTTGCAAATTATTAAAAGAAGTTATAGTATTTTTGGGCAACCCCTCAAACCATTTTAGAGCCTCACCAGTTAAGCTAGACGCAAAATATTTGCATAATACAACATCATGGTTTTCCCACTATAGCATACACCTAACATAAGCCTTGACATGTTGAACAGCACAAGTAGTTCCATCGAAAATACCGGTTAATGCTGGTAAATTGCATTTTGGGGGTATTACTCTTAATTGTACTTCTTGAGTAAATGGAGTTCTCGCAGCTTCCTCAATTTCTTCATCAAGTTTCCTTCTACCTCCTTCTCTTCTATTATTCATCATTTCCCTCATTTCTACAAATTCTCTTAAAATTTGTTCATTCCCAGCTGAATTTTGCTCCATTGGCCTTTTCAATGCAGCTTCTCTTATTCTGCGATTTTCTCCATTTCTGTCCATTTCTCCTCAATGTCTTTCTATTCTTCCTTGTATTCTTCTCTTATCCTTCTACCTCCTTCTCTTCCATTTCTCCTCGTAATCTTCATTGATACCATTATTGTGGCGATTCTGCCCGCGTCTCCTTTCGTGATTATCATGATTATTCTGTCGAATTGCCTCCTTAAATTCTTGTTCTTCCACTTCTTCTCTTAACCTTTACCTCTCGCAAGATAGACGTGCTTGTTCAGCATAATGTCTCTCAATTTCGTCCTCGATGATCCTTTGATTTCTTAGGTTTTCTCGCCCATGTAATATTCTTCTACCTTCTTCTTGATTTTCCTCGCCATTTTGGTTATTTCTATTCTCTTGATTTCGTCTACCATTCACACTAGTGGAAAATGGGTTTATTAAGTCTGATTGGGCTTTATAGATAAGACTTCCCTAGGCATTCTTTGTATAATGGGCTTCCGAAAGCAGTCCTTTTGATAGCAAATGAAAACCAAGTTCCCAAAGAAGTTTTAATATAAGGGGAAATTTAGGAAATAAAAAACCTTTCCACGTAGATTTCTATTATGATTTGCCAGTGAACTTGTTTCGTGGTCCACCTCGATTAAGTCCGCCGAGGAAACTAGTTTCCATAGTTCCATCAAACAAACCTGCCTCTTTTTTATCGCTTCTCTGTCTTTTCTTTCTCTCTCAGTTATCTAAACTCACTCTCTTCTTCTTTTTTTTTTTGTTACCGATTTACGAACATTTGTTGTCTGCAACTCTTTCTAAATCTTCACATCTCTTCCATGAAACTAGAAATTGAACCACATCATAACAGTAACGGTGAAACAGAAAAATCAATTTGAGAAATTCTCATTTTTTATTCTATACCCAAACCCTGTTCTTCATCTCCTCCAACATAACTACAAAAGTTTCTTTCTCACCTTCAAATTGAAAAACCCTATCTTCTGAACTATGTTCATTAACATTAAACAAACTCTTTACTTCATCTTCTCATAATCTCTCTGAAACCCAGACTTTCCCAATTATAATACCCTAATATAATTGTTCACTTCCCCATATCTATTCAAGGTCGGCAATTGATCAATAATTGGTATTTTTTTTGAACCATTACATCTACAAACAAGCTAATTGCGGGGTAAGAAACACAAAATAAATTCCCTAATTTTCTTATTTTCAAACATTCTTGTAACTGTGATTTATACTAAGTTGATTTTGTTAATTTTTCGGATGAAGCATACAGGTATCGACATGGGGGATGTAGCTACGGAGAGAATGGGCAACAAGTTGCTCGAGAAATTGTATGCTGAGAAAATCTAGGTCATATTTGTTTTTTCCTGATTTATCCGTAATATTTTCTGAATTTGATTTCGTTTTGATGGATTTGTTGATTCATTTTCTTGAGCATCAGTAGGTAAAGTTTGGGTTTGAGATTTTTATTTTGTTTTCTCATTTGAATTGAAGAATCTTGGTTTAATTTTCGGGGTTTGGAATCGGGTCTTTGGTTCTTGCAATGAATATCTTAACAGGAGAGGAGACCTCAGCTTCATTTTCTGTGGAATATCTATTGGAAATAAGTGGTAGTATTTCTTAGTTCATATTTCCTTAAAAATTCAGTTATTTAGGTAACTTATTGTAGTGATAAAGTGGTGGTACTAGATATGGTGGTGGGGGGTGACTTGTAGTAGTAATGGGATGATAACGGTGACACTGGTGGTGTTGAATTATAGTAGTAAGGGGTTATACTATGAAGCTGGTGTGGGAGTTGGCCTGTGTTGGTGGTTACTTGTAGTAGTATGAGATGGTGGAGGTGAAGATTGGTAGTATTAGGTGGACAAATATCCAGTTAGCTTTTCAGTTGCGGTTCTATACCTTATGTGCTTATTTGGGTTCTTCAAGTAATTCAAGTATGAAACCGTTATGCTTAACGTTTACAAATTTGTAACCTTGCAATTCTTCATCTAATATTAAGTGAATCAGGAGTTGTATTCGAGCTGATCTCTTGTTAAGAAATTGGTGATACAGGACACAAGAGCTGTTTTCTTGATAGCTTTCCATTTTTCCATTTATTCTTTATTATTGTCAAGTTCTTCACTACTTGTTCTTTAATTTTTCTTCAACATTTTAGCCATATATGTTGTTTATATCTCACTGATACTTAATGGTTTTAATATGAATAATATTGTTTAATATGTGTATATTGATGAGTTATTATAAAATGGAGTATTGATTAACTCTTGGTTTGGATCAGAAAATATGGGATGGAATTGGCGAGAGTGATACAAAGATGATTTGCACGAGTCTCTGGCTGAGGAAGATTATGAAGTTGTTAATCGAAGGTAATGATCTGGGTATCTCATGTCTATGGATGGTATAAACTGTAGAGTCGAGGTTTTCATAAGTCATATTTGTTACCCATTGATGCAGTTTACTGTTAGAATTTAGGTGAAAGAAGATACTTTATGTTTCAAAATTTTCGAGTTTGAAGGTGATCTTTGTTTTATAGGAACCATCTTTGTTCGAGGCTTTCTTGGGGCCTTAGAGTCCATAGACAGCTTACCAAGACTATTGGTTATTCCTGGTTGTTGGTTCTGAATGTTGGCCCTTGATTTCAAGGTACAGGGCATGTTCACGAAATTTAGTGAATTGAAGTACTAAGGATTCCACTTCTGATTCTGTCCAGGTTTTCCTGATGTTGGTTCTGAATGTTGGCCCCTGGTGTTTAAATGCATTTGTTTGCCTGATGTTGAACTTAATGGTTGCGAAGCTCTGATGAATTTTATTTGTGAAGTTTTTAGTGATGAGGGTGGTTGCCCGGTGCTCAAGTCACTGGCCTTCTGGACCACGACAACTGCGAGTTTTGTTAACTAGGTTGATTTTTTAGTACATCTGAACATGAATTCAGAAGACATCCCTAGTTTTATTTCTTTGTGTGTTTTGTTTCAATAAAGTGTACTATCCGACATCTCTTTATGCAATTCTGTTATCCGTTTTGGATATACTAATGAGACAGATTTTTGTTTTGTTTGCTATTGTAGGTTTATATTCGTTCTCATAACTTAGGTATATGCCCTAAATTCGAGGCACCTAACATTGTGATGCTAGAATTGAAGGGATGTGGTGTTATATTCAGGCGGTTGTAAATTGATGTAGTCTTGGTATTATTTGCAGCTTAGGGCTTGAGTAATGGACATGACTTGAGCAATTTTGTCTGGAAGTGAAGGCATAAATGCGAATTCTTGAAGGTAGAACCAAATCTTAAACTGTATGGAAGCTTTTTGGTTGTTAAACTTGTAATAGGAATATAGTTTCTGATTTAAACTTGTAATAGGAATATAGTTTTTGATTTCAGAAGATAGAATGAATTATTGAGTGAATGAATTGGAACTTCATTGTATTTCAGATGGTTGAAATTGTATATTGAATACAAATTCGGTTTGAAGTAATTATCAATTCAATTTTTTTAAAATCAGTTATGGAGTCATTTTAATCTAATACTGATCTGATCAGGAGCTTCATATTCAATTTGAACTGCTTTGGATTCAAATTTGAATCAATTTCCTTTTTTTTATATAAATATTATTAGTATAACGATTGTGTCTAGCAGTTTTATTTTTAGTACTGATGAAGGTAGACGTATTTTAAAACATTTAAAGAATCTCAGAGGCAGTCTTTTTGAGAAATAAGACTACAATCTTAGGGCTACCAGAAACAGTCCTTTTTAGAGCTTTTAAGTGCTTTTCTGGCAGACTTTTTTATTGCTTTTTCCACTAGTGTCACAACTTCATCGCGTGGAAAATGGCGATCATCAATTATCTCTTCTTCTCTATGAAATGGTTCTTCATTTGTATTTTTCATTCTTACTTGAATATTTGCTCCAATATTTCTCACAGGGGAATTTTTCCTTGGTTCTTCTCTAAATGATCTTGAACTTGACCTAGCGGTACTCCTTGATCTTCTTTGTTGCAATCTTAAATTCTCCATTCTTAACTTGTAGGACCAGAATATCGCTACAATACCTCTCTGCGAGATTAATAACGCTTCCCAGCGAGCACTACCGCAAGCTTTTAAAAATACTTGGCGAATGTCACAAAAGCAGTCAAAAGAGTGACGTAATAACTGACGATTGAAGAAAACATGAGAAGAGCATGTTTGTCCCGCGATGATTACAAAACTGGCGAGAATGAACATTGTAACTATCGCGGTACAATCGCAGAACAAATCCGAAATAAGAGGAAAACTTAGATGTCATCCATTATGTAACTACCCTATAAATAGAGACCCAACATGTCCAGAAGAGGATGATGTATTTTTGAGAGTTAAGAAAGTCTTGAGGAGAGAGAAACTTCAAGAGAATAGTTGTAATCTTGAATTCTTCCATTTCTGTAAACATTTCTAAGAACAAAATAATAAAGTGTCGTTTTTAATCCTCAATTGTGAGTTGAATATAGAAAGATCATAACAAGGGTGTAGTGTGGGATTTCCTGCAACTACATAACTCATGATTTTGTCTTGTTAGATTCCCGCATTTTTCTGCTTCTAATCTTCTTTCCTCCTGTATTCTCTGTCTTATATCATATGCAGTTTCATTTTCATTTTATTCATGAACCAATCCTTCAATCACTTCTTGATCTCTTTCTTCTCCTCCATCATTTCTTAATTTTCGATCTTCTGCTTCTTCCATCGAATCCGATCTCCAATTATGCACACTCACTCTATCATAATCCACAGCTCCATCTTCTATTGGTGTTTGTTGATTCGGCTGTTGATTTGGATTTTCTCCTTCATTCCTTATTCTGTTTCTTCTTGTTCTTACCCTTGAAGATTCTCCCATTTCATTTGTTCCTCCTCCTGCAAGTATTTTACTCCTCCTTACAGTTGTTGATGGATCCAATGTGTTTCTTCTTCTTCTAACCATTATTGCGTTAAATCTTTCACTAGTTGTTCTAAATTCCTTTCAATCACAATGTCAATTTTTATCTTTTTCTTCAAGTAATCATCAACTCATCCCTGTTTCGGGCACCAAAATGTAGTTGCAGGAAATCCCACACTACACCCTTGTTAAGATTTTACAATATTCAACTCATAATTGAAGATTAAAAACGACACTTGTTATTCAAATCTTAGAAACGTTTACATAAATTCAAATTACAACTATTCTATCCCAGTTTCTCTCTCCTCAAGACTTTCTCAACTCTCAAAAAAATACATCATCCCTCTCTAAATCTATTGGAACCCTTTATATAGGAAATTACATAGTGGAGGACAACTAAGTTTTCCTTTTGTTTCGGATTTCTTCTGCGATCTTATCGCGATAGTTGTAATGTTTATTATCGCCAGCTTTATAACTATCGCAAGACAAACATTCTTTTCCCATGTTTCTTCAATCGTCAGTTATTACGTCATTCTTTAAACTATTCTGTAACAATCGCAAAATGTTGTTGAAAAGCTTGCGGTGATGCTCGCTGGGAAGTGCTGTTAATCTCGCAGAGAAATATTGTAGCGATATTCTGGTACTACAGTTGCAGTCGCTGCTAAGACTGTAATACAACCACCACTATCCTAATTAGATTATAAGCCCCCATTTGAACTCCTGCTGGCTTGTAAACTCTCTTCAATTCCTCCATCACGACATTGATTGAACACCACTGCCTTCTAAGACTTCATCATAGCCAACATCCTCTGAGAACCTTTCTCCTACAAACCACGACGCCAGTTTATCTTCTTTCTAAATATCACTGGCAGCAGCTCCTCTTGCCCGTCCAACCAAAGCACCAAATTGCTGCGATTGCAACCATCTCGACCAAGGCTTGATCCGTCTATATTCAAGAACATTACAACATCCAGCACCAGTTCAGCATACTCGTCTCTTTCCCATGCCTGCGAACCCCCGTGCATCACACATTCATTCGTTCGAACTCCACTGCGAAGCAAACTCAGCTTCAGTCCGAGTACAACCCATTGTTGTTGTTGAATCGACATCGAAGTACCCCTGTACTCCACACTCAAGCCAACTGCTATTACTTGCTCCTCTCACTAACTCATTGCCTGACTTCTCAATTCAGTTCACCTGAAGTTCGACGACAGCAACAACTCTTATTCCTTCGACTGTGTTAACAGTACATAGTGCTCCAGCTTCTTGCCAACTCCGACCACAACAACGATTCTTCATCTTCTCACCGTCTAGAAAGCTCACTCAATATCCTCCGTCCATGATCTGCAGACATCTACTAACTCTCGATCTTGTTGACAGCAACATCTTAAATAAGAAATGAAAATTCCTTTTCATTTGGAAAACAACAGAAGGTGGTGTTTAGGCCACAAAAGAAATGTGGTGGAGAAGGATGACACGTCGCCTTGTTTATTGTCATTAGCACATGAACACTAGTAGTTGACGTGCTTTGTACTGCCTTCATCTCCAGCCATGAGATGGCTTTTATTGGTCCGGTTACTATAGCAAACCATCAACTCTCTTGAACATTGGTTCCATTTTATTGCAAACACCAATCCATCTTCACTTAATTTTCATTTAGCCGTTTATTATTCGGATGATCCAATTCACTTGTACTTTCTACAAAAGCACTAAAATAATATTGTTAGCAAAATATCGAGTCATAGCTAATATAAATATGGGTATAAAATGTAGCAATTACGTGCTTATCAAGCAGGCAAGTCATGAATCCTTAACATCAGAGTTGCTTTCACGGTAAAATACTCATTTTTCAAAGAATCAAAATCTTGTACCCCTGGATGCCGAATTTCTTTTAGCGTATTGACCAGCGGCCACAAAGAAACATCAATGTCTTGACCCGGTGACTTACGCCCAGGTATCAACAGAGTCATCATTTGGAATTCAGACTTCATACACATAGAAGGAGGAATATTATAAACCACAAGGATCACAGGCCAACAACTCCAACTGAAAATCTGCACACCATGAGGATTAAGCCCATTTGTTGATATTCAAAGCTAAACATTTCTTCCTTCCGAGACAAACAATGGAAATTTCATTTTCATTAGTACCCACTGAGATGAATCGATTGGATGACTCATATATTCTGATGAAACTTGCGCTCGATCGTGCTACAACATTGCGTCTGATATCCAAGGTAGAGAATATATTTTCTTTAGTTTTTCGTCTACATGAAAGTATCTCAGCACTTTGCAATGTTCATTTGTCACCACAGGACCATCTTTGGTAGCTTTCAACTTAAACCTCAGAATTTTTCATACCAGACTATTAAATCCTCATTCTCATCGTAATACATAATACAATAATTCTCATAAGCATGAATAACCTTCACTTTCATCTCAAGATCCGTAAGCATCGACCTCATAGCATCATAGTTTTTGGGCAACTTGTTAGGTTTCTGAAGCCACTCTCTTAACAAATCCAACAAACTGTTGACACAGTTACCCAAAATTTTATAAGTTTTCTTCATATTATGTCATTCTACCATAGCAGAGAGGGTTGTAAGATTATCTTCAAATGAAGGGTACAACTTATATGCCGCTAACGATTTGTACCTATTATAACGCTTCTCGACATCTGGATATTCTAAGGGTAATTTTCCAATTGGAGTTCCATCATGGTCATGATGAATACCAAAGGAAGAGTCAATAAAATCATTCAAATTCAAACAATCCGATTGCTTATCAGGCTTTTCTTCGACTACGGCCTTCCCTTTAAAACGACTTGTTGAAGCACCATCCGCTCTCTCACCATGTAAGATCTAGGTGGTGTATGTATTCGTGACACCATTCTCATACATATGGGTCCTAACCAACGAGAATCCATGTCGTTGTCTATTTTCTCACTTCCTACACGGGAAAGCACACGTTTTTGCACAAGTACCATTTGCCATTGCAAAATCAATGAATTTTCTAACACCTTCTCTGTATCCTGGGATATAATTTTTGTTAGAGAATTGATTGGTCGAACTCGAATACGTTGCTATCTCAAGCATGTTTGTCAATATTAGTGATCAAAACTATACGTCTTGATTTCTAGCTTACTTATGACTAAGTCTCGGTCTAGATAGTTAATTGTAGTTGAGCTCCGGACTCCATGGCGATTATCTTATGAATACGAAGAACTACTCAAGGAACCGGTGGAACTTCATCCGACCAAAAAGGTATGTGGAGACTTGAATTTATCTAGCACTCAAAAGTCAACATATCTCCTACTCTTGAGACAACAGTCGTATAAGTATGATAGTTTTCATACATATACATTTGCTATTTCGAGCCGAGTTAACTCACCTATCTTTTTCTCGAAATATATTTTAGTAAGCTTTCGATTTAACCACCTTTCATCTTTATCCATGACGAAAGTCATGATGACGTTTCAATCTTGAAAATAACTTTGACGACGATAGTCAATTCTTTATGTCTAACAACTATTATAACATTATAGAAGAATGTTTCAATGATTGAAATGTAGAGTTGAGATTACGTAACCACCTATGGATATAAGCATATATAGTGTGTTCGCACATTAGTGTATAAATCCATGTACCGGAAACCAAGTGCGTGCATATGTGTGCATGCGGTATTGGTGGAGGAGACAGGTTGGGTACGTGTACTTGCGGAAGTTCACGTCCGTGAATTTCTGATGAGTTTGGAGTTTACGAACTTACAAACCAGTCACCTTAGGTATGCATACCCGTACACATACCCACAAAAGTTTTTCATCCAAAAAATTCTGTTGGGTTTTCAAACCCAATTCCGGTAAAGTTGGAGTACACGTACCCGTACGCGTACCTAAGATGGTTATATCTCAAATCGGTTATCTCATGAACTTAAACAATAAATCAATAAGGAATGCAATCTTTGAAAACTGTGGCTATATTGTTCATGAATTGATTCGAGTGAATCAAATAGATTTTGTTTTAATTGTGTCTATGTATAAAGATCTAACAATTGAACAACTCTTGAACTAGTTCTTATGAGTCATTTGAACTAGTTATGAAGAAGATGAATATGGTTGATATGAAATTTCTCATATGGCTAACTATTGGTTAACTAACTAAATGTACACGTTTAGGTACGGTTACTCAAACCTAAATGAAATACATTTTATTTGTGTGTGTGACAAGATAAGTTTTGATCTAACGGTTGAAATATATTAGCTTGGATAAATAAGGTGTTTCATATAACGGTGTATATTAAATTCTTTGTTACCAAGGTAACTTAGATTTCAAACCCAGATTTGAAAACTATATAAAAGAGACATCTAGCAACTGGAAAAACAAATCCCCACACCTCCTGTGTGATACTAGTTCGTTTTGCTAGAGTCGATTCTCCTTTAACCGTAGGTTTCTTCTCGAGACCCTGTCGGTTAGCGACTTGAAGACTTCATTGGGATTGTGAATCCAGACGAAACTACTTCTCTTGTAGTTGAGTGATCTGATCTTGCAATTTTCTATCGTACGAGTTCGATTGAATAATTGGGTTGAGATTATATCTCCTATAGGACAAGATAAAAAGAAATCACAAACATCTTCGTCTCATCGTTTTTGATTCCGCAATATCTAGTTTCGCACCCATACTATTTAGATTATTGTGAGGTGATCAATAATTCTAGGCTATTCTTCGGGAATATAAGTCCGGGTTATTGATTGGTTTATGTTCACCTTGATTTTATCAAAAGACAGAACAAAACTCGTAGGTTTATCTGTGGGAGATAGATTTATCTATTATCGTAGACTTTTCTGTGTGATATAGATTTGTTTATTCAAGTCTTCGACTTTGGGTCGTAGCAACTCTTGGTTGTGGGTGAGATTAGCTAAGGGAATCAAGTGTGTAGTATCATGCTGTGATCAGAGATGTAAGGAGCGCAAATGCACCTTGAATTAGTGTGATATTGATTATGGTTCAACTACAGTCCAGAATGAAGTTAGTTAGTAGTAGGCTAGTGTTTGTAGCGGCTTAATACAGTGTGGTATTCAATTTGGACTAAGTCCCGGGGTTTTTCTGCATTTGTGGTTTCCTCGTTAACAAAACTTATGGCATCTGTGTTATTTCTATTTCGCATCATATTTTGCTATATAATTGAAATATCACAGGTTGTGCGTTGTATCAATCAATTGTGAAATCCAACCTTTGGTTGTTGATTGGTAATTGATTGATCCTTGGATATTGGTTTTTGATACCATCCAAATTTATATCTCTTGTATTTGATAAAGACTCGTAGATTTCTATTTACTTGAGTATAAATCAAACCGAGATATAGAGATATTAACTCCTTGATATACTTTTTTTATTAAGATTGAGTCTAACTGTCTAGTTGATTCTCTTAAAAGTATATTAGATTTAGTCCATACAGATTGCTAATTGAAATATTGGGTGAGGTTGTTAGACCCCCGCTTTTTCAATTTTCTATTATACACATCAAAGATTTATCCACAATGAAAAAGCGGGGGGTCTAACAACCACACCCAATATTTATCGTAGCAATCTGTATGGAAAAAATCCAATATACTTTCAAGAGAATCAACTAGACAGTTAGACTCAATCTTAAGAAAAGTATATCAAAGAGTTTATATCTCAATTTCTCAATTCAATTTGCAATCAAACAAATAGGAATTTGCGAGCCTGATTGAATAAGAGAAATAACTTGAATGGTAAAAAAAACTAATGTTCAAGTGTGAATCAATTCAATCAACAACCCCAAAGGCCAGCTTCAAGAACTGATTGATCTTAACGCACAACTGATCGAATTTTGAATAGTGGTAAGAAAGGTTGTCGTTCACTCGGACTTGATGAGATTGATTTTTAAGGATGAATTAAAGAAAATAATAAAACTAGCAAAAATATACAAAATATTAGTAACAAGATAGAGGGACACTGGGGCTCAGGATTTCACCAAACAACAATTTTATGCGGTTCAAATATCAATTCTAAGCGGTAATAACTCATATGATAAAAATTCATTGCCTACAGTAGATTTCCAAAGTAATGGATATAAATATAAAGCATGGGATATCAAAAAATTTAAGCAAGTATAACCCATCAATTGAAATGACAACCATTCAAAGATAATCATAATTCATTTAAATAACAATGCAATTAGTCATACTAAAATTAATATAATTACCGCATTCATGAGATTTGGTTTCCTCCGACGTCCCAGAGATGGGGTTTAGCTCCTCATGATAATACCAGATACGATAATATGATTAAATAATTTTATTTGATTAATCACCATTGGAGTTCTCACAATAAACCATACAATCCTTTTTCTAAAATAATATCAATCAGCAGCATTAGAAAATAGAATTGGAAATATTAAACTCCAAATGAATGTTCTTGGCTCCGGACTACCGGCCTCCTCTGTTTGGTCCTACTAGCACCCTATTTATACACAATAACCCATTACTCAAACATATTTTCAAAATCTTCTTCCATAACTCCATCAGATCTTCTCTTTAATGAAAGATATCTCATGAATAATTTCTTTCTCCATTATCACAAATCTTCTTTATTTGCTAGAATAAAATCCTAGGGATATTATCTTTTGTTATTTTTTAAATAAAACCCCAGATTTTCTTTCTCCTTTACAATAAAAACCAACTCATAAATATATTATCTATTTTAACTTCAAGATATGGAAACTTCATGTATAATAGGCAAGAAGATATCTTTGCCTTAAATCTTTAAAATCTCCCATAGATTCCGTGAATCTGTTTCAAAATGAAGAAGGAGAGGGTGCCTCTATCCATTTGCTGGGTGCTATTAACAAGATCGGTGCTCTTATATGAAATGAGGATGCCTTTAACACTTTTAAGCCAATTCTTCCAAAAACGTTTATTCTCCAAAAATACCTACAAACACATAAAATACCATAATAAGTACAAAATCGAGTACCAACAATGTAGAAAATTGAGGACAACTTAGACACAAAAATATGTGTATCAAAAACCTGTGATATTTCTATTATATAAACAAATATAATGCGGAAAAGAATAGCACAGACACCAGAATTTTGTTAACGAGGAAAATGCAAATACAGAAAAACCCCAGGACCTAGTCTAGATTTGAATACCACACTGCATTAAGCCGACACTAGCCTATTACCAAGCTAACTTCGGACTGGAATGTAGTTGAGCCCTAATCAATTTCACACTGATCAAGGTATAGTTGCGCTCCTTATGTCTCTGAACCCTAGCAGGATTCAACGCACTTGATTCCCTTAGCTAATCTCACCCACAACTAAGAGTTGCTACGACCCAAAGTCGAAGACTTGATAAATAAATCTTTCTTACATAGAAAAGTCTATTGTATAGATAAATATGTCTCCTATAGATAAACCTATGAGTTTTGTTCCCTCTTTTGATAAATCAAGGTGAACATGAACCAATTGATAAACTAGACTTATATTCTTGAAGAAGAGCCTAGTATTATCAATCACCCCATAATAATCTTAATCGATTAACGAAACAAGATATTGTGGAATCACAAACAATGAGACGAAGATGTTTGTGACTACTTTTCAATCTTGCCTATCGAAGAATAAATCTTTCCTATGATTGAGTATTAAAGAAGATAATTCTCAATCACAATAGAAAACAGAAAGATCAGAACACGCAACTACAGAGAAAATAGTTGGGTCTGGCTTCACAATCCAAATGAAGTCTTCAAGTCGTTAACCTACAGGGTGTCATGAAAAACCTAAGGTTAAAGGAGAATCGACTCTAGTCGTAACTAGTATCAGACAGGAGGTGTGGGTATTAGGTTTCCCAGTTGCTAGAGTTCTCCTTTATATAGTCTTCAAATAATGGTTTGCAATCTAAGTTACCTTGGTAACAAAGCATTCAATATTCACCGTTAGATGAAAACCTGATTAGATTCAAGCTAATATATTTCAACCGTTAGATGAAACTTAGCTTGTTATATACAAATGAAATGTACCATCATTTAGATTAAGGTAACCGTACCTAAATGTGTTCACTTAATTGGTTCAAAAATAGTTAACCAATGGTTAGCCATATGAGCACTTTCATATCAACCTTATTCATCTTTATCATAACTAGTTCAAATGACTCAAATGAAACTAGTTAGAGAGTTGTTCAATTGTTTATATTCTCATAGAAGTATACAAGACACAATTGAAGCGAAATCGATTTTGATTCACTCGAATCATTTCATGAATATTATAGCCACGGTTTGCAAAAGATTGCATTCTTTATTATTGTTGATGGTGGCTTTTAGTTCAGGGCTAAAATTGTAAAACCCTGCATTTAATAGGCTGTCACTCTGCAAAGAGACAGAGCCATGTAAAAGTGATGAGTGTTCAACCTATTCACTGACACACTTATTGAGCAACTCAATATTTTCTCATGAAACTTACCTAGAATGGTGCATGTAGGAACAATCCCAGATATTCTATAAATTTTGGCACCTTGCCTATGTTTACTTAATATAAGTTTCTTTGAATGCTTTATGTGCTATGTTCCCCGGCTGAACCCTTAATGTTGATATGGCATGACGATTTGTGTTCACTTGCAGCAGAATAACACGAATCTCCAAGTATTAAGGATAAGGTCTTTGCATAAGGTATTCGACCAGAAAGCATGATGCTCTCTGGCAATAAACTTAAAAGAGCTCCGTGTTAGCACATAGAATTCAATCAATTACCCTGACCAATTTGCGAAAGTTAGGGTTTTGCGCCTTGCACAATATATCAGACCTTGCTTGTCGATATTAAGCCTAGGAAAACTAGGTAATTAATCCTCCATGGATTAGTAGGCGCAAAATCTTGCCTAGAATCATAAAAAGAGAAATGAAGGAGCCGCATAATAGGAACAACAACAAAGGAAGGCATGGCCATGCCTTAGGAAAAATTGGTGCCATTTTTTATTGGCCACGCCCCATCCTAAAACCGGCCATATTTCCCTCGACCAATCAGGTCTCCTTAAACTCGCCACACGCACATGAGAGTTGTGGCTGGGCCCATACTGGTCGGCCCTATTTTTATTGACCAATCAGGTCGCTTAAAACTTGCCACACTCACATTAGAAGTGTAGCCACTCGTGTCCGGCTGGCTCTCTCTTATTTGACCAATCATGTTTCTCTAAACCTTCCACAATATTAAAAAAGAGAAGCAAAGTCACACCAATACCAAATTGGCTTTCCCAAAGTTGCTCCAACGCGCCAATTGGCATGCCAAACGTGCATACCCAATGTGCTGACGAGCTATTTTACCACAGAAACATGCTGAACGTGGCAACTTACCATAAATAGTGCACGGATGTGCCAACCCACCTTCTTTTCGTGGACAACACCATAACAGACTTCAATACGGTTAACCTAACCAGAAACATGACCTTGCATGGTCAAAACCCTAATTTCCAGTCGTGGTGCAAATCATGCCACTTTTGGCCCCACAACATGCCATGAACCGTACAGGACCCGGGAACCCTAATAATGGTGCCATGACATTGCCACCCGTGGGAATCTTGCTCCTGTGGTCATTTCCACATGATGGCCTGGCTATGGCTCCTTTGGCGTGGCTAAGGTACCATTTGCACGAAACATCAATGTGCAATGGAAACATGCCACATATCGCACGCCGTTTGCGCTAATTAGGGTTTTGGTGCACCAAACCCTAATTTATGCAAAGTTGCTACACCAACCAAGCCAAGTAATGTTTCCCACAGCATTGGGATTGATGTGGCAACAGGGACAATGTTGCCACGCCAATGTGCCAAAGTCTAGGAGCCATGGATACGCCAGGCGCTACTTTGTGCCACTGGCATGTGCTAACCATGCCAGCCACGCCACCATCATGACACACGTGCTAAATAGGGTTGCGATATGCCAAACCCTAATTTAGCCAAAAGTTGCCATGCTAACTGAGTACAGTGACTCTCCTAAGTCCTTAAGATTAACTTAGCAACAAGGCCAATGTTACCGAAGTCATATTTGGGTCTAACACCAATACGCCACAACAGTTGCCACGGCTATGCCACTGGAAGGTAGCTATGCCACGGCTACGCCATATGCCGCTATACCATGGTGCCACTTTTCTATACAACAAGATATGGCCATCCTTCCTCATGAGATGCAATCTCATCCATCCAAGTTCGCCACCGAACTGACGGACTTGTGGCAAGTTTTAGGCGACCAGCCGCTTAAATCTCGTGGCCATGGCTACTCCAGGACCCATTTATACCACCGTGCCACTAGCATGCACTAGCTATACTAGTCATGCCGCAGTGCCACTGGTATACACCAAAATTCCATTGTGACATTACCAGGCGCCAACATAAGGTAGCCATAATCAACGGATACCCTTCCTCATGAGATGCAATCTCAGCCATCCAAGTTCGCCACCGAATTGACGGACTTGTGGAATGTTTTAGGCGACCAGACAAGATGTGCCTAATAGCATCACATGATATTTTCCCGCGGCAATAATCTTGACTTTGACTTGCTAAACATAGCAACCTGCTACACGTTTTCCACGAAAACACTCGAGACATCAAAAATTTCAAAAACTGGGGGATACTCATCAGGGTATTAGTCTGGCAGTTTACATCGTGCGGCATGCAATATGCCCACTATAAGAAAGTGTCATGAAGTTGGACAATTAGTGGCGGCAAGAAGTAACGAGTGTAAACGGATCCACTTCCTTCATCATGGAAGCATGGGTTTCTGACGGTTATACGTTACTCAATTCTTCCACCACTCAATCGTTTTCACTTCCTATGAGACCATGGTACGTTTCAATATGACTTGTATAAATAGGCTTCACCTATTTCCACCAAAGAACAAGTTTTTTGGTCGGCAGCAACATAGTATCCAGAAATCACCAAGAAATGATAGCTTTTCACTTTGCAAGCCAGTTTCACTTTCTGATACAAGTCATAAAACAAGCCACATCTTCAGAATCAACCATTCTGGTCTCAATACTTTCTTCGCTTCCCTCCCTAAGACCAACCCTTCGCTTTCACTTTGTGACCGAAGCAAGCCTGGAATGACAATTTCTTGGTTTAGGCCAGGCACTACACCAAATTCCAGGATTAGTAACGGAGCTGAGTCGTTACTAAAACGGGTTGTAACGGCTCTCGCCTGTTTCAAAAGTGGGTGTTACATTTTTTTTGTAACGGGAATGCAACCGTTACGAATTTTTGGTTACAACGGAGGCCGTAACAGCTGAGGGCCATTACGAATTGACATGTGGTAACAACTTGGAGCCGTTACTAAATTTTTGTAACATTGTAGCCGTAACATAGATGAGTCGTTACTACGTGGAAGTTTAGTAACATGTTTGAGCCGTTACTACGTGGCATTTTGAAACAACTTGGAGCCGTTACGATTTATTTCGTAACAGAATTTTTTTTACTGTCGGTCAACCTTGACCTAGTCAAACTAGTCAATACTGACCAGTTTTGACCAGTTCAATTTTGACTAGCAGTTCATTTTCAGCCGGAGGCCGGAAATACACCAGAATTCATTTTTTTTTAACCTGCATGAATCTTTCATTCCATTTAATCATACAATATCACCCATTCAATAAAAATTATTTCTTCTATTCTTTCTACATTCATTCAAGTAGTTTAGAACATGAGAGAGTACCAAAATTCTTCTAAGTATCAAATTATAAGCTTAAATGTTTTTACTAAGTTCATTGAAACTTCCTACATATAAACTGCCTACATCGAAACTTACAAAAATTGCAGCTTCTAAGGAACCTAATGACTGCTTTATTCTCCAACCTTTCTGATCTCATAACAAAGCATCATTCAATTAACTTGCAAACCGAACAATGACAAATAATGGTTATATACTATAATGGAATGCACTCAAGCATCATTCAGCTATCTAGTTATAATATTAATTATCCATGTTTCAAACACTCTATCCAATAATAGTAAACTTTGCGTAAAAATAGAAGTAGGTTCACCTGATTGGTTAAAGAATTAGAACTAGTCCCACCAAAGCCTTCCAAATAGCCTGAAATATAAGCATCCATGTAAAATTAGGTATCACTTTAGTATCATGTTATAAACATATCGAGATGTCCCCATCAGTTTCAAAACCAACAATATGGAATTTAAGCAAATTACAGGAAGAGAAACCATCTTTACCTCTTGTCCATCAAGGCCAACTTCCTTTACTTCACGTGTGAGGTAATCAAGAATGGTATCAGGATCATCCATGATCAACTTGAATGCCTAGTAAACAATAAAATATCAGATTAAACTACACCAAATATATATAAACTCTTGGATATATTGCATTGATAAAATTGAACACTTGAGAAGATAAGTCAAAATATAAAAAGATGCAATTCTAAGTAGCTTGACAAGTGACAATCGTAGAGACATTTTCGCATTCCTCAAACAAAAAATTCATACTGTAAGGAGCTCAACTTCTAGTATACTTTGAGATATGCCAATTCAGCAATTGAAAGAGTAAAAGCTACTGAAGAAATAGTGTTATAGTCTATAGAAACATACCTCATCACCAAGTAGTGTACTAGCACCAGTAATCGTAATGTCCTTAACAAGATCCTGGACAGATGGGATACATGTGGATCCACCAACAAGGATCACCTCATCCAAGTCCTTGAAACTGAGCTTTGCATCTTTCAAAGAGTTCTAAACTGAAACTTTCAGTCTAAGAAAGTTGTTTCCAAGAGATGACAGGAGTTAGAGCTACGAAAGTCTCACAACCAGATGTGTCAAAATACTACTGGTGATGAATAAAGGAGATTACATACCAATCAAGAAGGTCTGAGTACAACTCCTCAACTTTTGTGGTCTCGATGTGCTTGGGACCATCAGTTGTTGCAGTAATGAAAGGCAAACTGCAAAGCAGAACGGGTACATAACAGTAAGCTTACACATGTACATCACAAATAAAATCCTGCACCAACCTAGTCGAAGTTATCACCTCCTAAATGAGTATCTCTAGAGGTAGATAACACCTCAAATACTCCATCACCAACTTCGAGAACTACAACAGAGGCAGAGAAGCATATTCAATATAAGCTTGTTTAAAACTGTAGGATCAGAATATTGTCACAACAACATTCCTGAGAAGTAAACGACTCTTCTGCGATATATCGATAATAAACGAATTACTCTGCGACACATCAGTAATATTTTGCGACACATCTAAAGATGACTTAAACAATGACGTAATGACAGAAACACGAAGAAAGTGTGACATGTTTGTGATATGTCAATAAAACCTGCGAAAGATAAAGGCGGTGCCAGCTGCGATTTATCGCAAGAACTAAGATCCGAAATTGAAGGGAATCTTAACTGTAAATGAGCTGTCATGAGCTGTAATCCACTATGTAAATACCTATATAAAGAAGATGAGTAGTTCCAGAGAAGGGGATGAATTTTTGAGTGTTAGGAAAGTTTTTAGGAGAGAGAAAATCTTTGTTAAGTGTTTTGTGTTCTTGATTTCTGTAATTCCATAAGATCATATTAAAGAAAAAGTGTTCTTAATCTTCAAGTTATGTCATAAATATTGATAGATTCTTGAATAGGGTGTAGTGTGGGAATTCCTGCAACTACATTTTGGCGCCCAGAAACAGGGAGAATCAATCTTGAGAAATTTCAAATTGCAGTTTGAAGATTTGAAGAAATTATTAGAATTGAAGATAAATGGTTAGAAGGAGGAGAAATACATCGGAACCACCAACAACGGTGAGAAGAAGTAAAAGAATTGCAGGGGAAGGAACAGGTGAATTGGAAGGATCTTTATGGAACAGATCAGGAAGAAGTAGAATGAGAAATGGAGCAGAAAATTCAATCCAACCACCAAATCAACAAATACGAGCACAAGATAGAAATATGGATCATGATAGAGTAAGTGTGCATACGTGGAGGTCGGATTCGATAGAAGAGGCAGAAAGTCAAGAAGAGGAAAGAAATCAAGAAATGGAGGGAGGATTAATTCATGAAGGACGTGAAGTGGAAGATGATTTGAGACAAAGGATACAGGAAGAAAGAAGATTAGAGGCAGAAGAACGTGCTAATCTTACAAGGAAAAATCATGAATTAAGGATGGAAAATTTGAGGTTACAAAACAGAAGATCATGAAGCAGCATGAGATCAAATTCAAGATCATATAGAGAAGAAGCAAGGCAAAATCTTCCTATACAAAATATTGAGGAAAATTTGATAAATGATCGTTATGCTCCACGCGATGAAACTTTAGACATTAGACATAATCAGATAGAAGGAGAAAATCAAGAATAGAGAAGGAGAATGTTACGTGATGAAGAGATTCGAAGAAATTGCAGGATTATCGAAGATGATATTGAGAGACATTATATTGATCAAGTACGTTTAGCAGGATAAAGAGAGAGATTGCGAGCAGAAGTAGAAGAGCAAGAAATTCAAGCAGCGTTGCGTCAGAATAATCATGACAATCGAGAAAGACGACGTGCGCAAAATCGTAATAATGATAATCTCAATGAGGAATATGAGAGAATTCGCAGAGACATTGAAAGGCAACGAAGAGAAACAGTAAGGGATGAGGAAATTCATGGATAAGAGAATGAAAGACAAATTAACTTGCAAGAAGAATAAAGTCGCAGAAGAAGGCAAAACCAAGATGTTGAGGAAGAAGCGAGAAATATCGCAAGACGAGAAAGGCATGAACGCAGACGAAGAGAAGTTGCGTTGAAAAGACCAATTAAGAAAATTTTTGATAGGAATGAACAAATCTTGCGAGAATTGGCAGAAATGAGAGGAATGATAAATAACAGAAGAGAAGGAGGAAGAAGACAACTTGATGAGGCAATCGAAGAGGCTGCGAAAACTCCATTTACTCAAGAGGTACAATTAGGAGGGATACCTCCAAAATGTAATTTACCGGTGTTGACCAATATATTTGATGGAACTACGTGTGATGTCCAACATATCAAAGCTTATATTCGATGTATGCTACAATGGGAGAACCATGATGTCGTTTTGTGCAAATATTTTGCGTCAAGTTTAACTGGCGAAGCATTGAAGTGGTTCGAAAGTCTTCCCAAGAATACAATAACTTCATTTATGCACTTGCAAACCACTTTATTAGGAGCCTACATCAGCAATAATTCTGCGCGACCTGGAATTGAAGATGTGTTTGGATTAAAACAGAGAGTTGGTGAGAGTTTGAAACACTTAACCATAAGGTGGAGGAAAATGTGTAGTGAAATGGAAGGAAGATTAGATGAAAGATATCTCATTTTGTCCTTCATAAATGCTATGTTTGCGACAAATCTATTATACATCCAGGTCTTCAGAGTCAAAAACACAATCACTATGATGATTTAAGTAGAATTGCAAGAGGAATATATTGCTTTAGAGGAAAAACAAAATGAAATGGAATCTTATCCAACTCTTGTAGGCACAAGTTTGGCCACAAACAAATGGAAGTTTGTTACCAAGGATGATTAATACAATAGCAAGTACTTCCCAAAATCCGCGAGAGAAAATGGAGACTGATAATCAACTTAAGATAGTAGCAATGGGGAGTAGAGATCAAGAGGAATTAGAAAAAGAGAGAAATTTTTATAATCGCAATAACAATAATAAGGTCCCATGGTTTGATCAACCGCAGAAACCTATGGTGGATGAGGCAGAATTATTCAAGAGAGCAAAGAGGTCAGAGGAATATGTGGGAAGATATCAAATTGCCGCCTTTAAATACTGGTATAGATAAGATTTGGGAAGCGATTATTTTAATGGAGAACATACCCTCACCCCGGAACATGGGGAAGGAACCACATCCCAACAATCATAATCAAGAATTTTGTCCTTATCATCATTTTCATGGTAATTCTGTGAATAATTGTAGGAATGTGAAAAGAATCATTTTGCGAATGATCGAACAAGGAAAATTAAATCAGTTTTTAGCAAGATATTTACAACCGCAGCAATTTCCGCAAGCATTTTAAATTCGCAGAGAGTTAATGTTGCGAAAGAAGCAGAAACATTTGTCATTGAAGTAGGAGCTACAACAAAAAATCTATTTTGCAATTCAATTGTACATTCACAAAAAACGATAGAGGATTTCCATGATAATGTGCTAAGAAGAGTATTTGCAAGGGATATAGAGGGAAGAGAGGTGATGAATATTGCGAAGATTTCTCCGTTAGAAGAATGACAGAAACAAGTTATCTCTTTTTCTTGCAGAGAAGAGATACCAGAGCCTGGGAAGATGCATGACAATCCATTGGTGGTGAAATTAGAGATAAATCCAAAATATAGAGGAGAAGAAGATGATGATGATGATGCAGCAAGTGATTCCTGGGCAATAGATAAAGTTCTAATTGACACTGGTAGCTCGGTGGACATTTTGTTTTATCATACTTATCGCATAATGGGTGGAAGAGATGATGATCTAATCCCTTCAACTTACAAGATCTATGGTTTTAATGGCACCGCAAACAAGCCAAAAGGACAAATTACTATGGAAATTCCATTGAACAAGATATCTTCAAAAATTAAGTTTTGTGTAGTGGATATAGAATCTCCTTACAATGCCTTAATTGGAAGGCCATGTCTCCATGGGATCTTGGGCATAGCATCAACATATCATCAATGCATAAAATTTCCACATCCTCATGGTATTGGGATAATTAAAGGTGATTGGTTTGAAGGCAAAAAGTGTTATGAAGTTGACATTAATACTTGCGAAGAAAGGAATGCTCGAAATCGTAATTGGAAACATAACAGGAAGCAAAATCGAGAGAGTGAGAAATTGATGGTGGACAATATAGAATTATGGGAAAGGGTATACTTCAAGAATAGTTTGTCTCAAAACATTCAATGGCGATTAATCATACAAAAATGGGGAAAAGTTGAAATATTCATTTTTCGCAGGAGCACAAAACGATGAAGTTGCGAATAATCATTCGTCACAGAAGAAAAGAAGTACATCAATATCATTTTGCGAACAATTAAAAAAAAGATGATTTCGAATATTAAAAGAAAAATTCTGCTCAAAAATGAGAAATTTTTATGGCGTAAATCGCCTAAAAACATATAAGAACGGGACGAACTTTTATGGCGTACACCTTAGTTCGCGGATTCTATTCCGTAAGAGGCAATGTCCTTAAAGTGCGTCATAAGGGGGGTATCTTCTTTACTTTCAATTATCATAAGAACGGGACGAACTTTTATGGCGTACACCTTAGTTCGCGGATTCTATTCCGTAAGAGGCAATGTCCTTAAAGTGCGTCATAAGGGGGGTATCTTCTTTACTTTCAATTATCATAAGAACGGGATGAACTTTTATGGCGTACAACTTAGTTCGCGGATTCTATTCTGTAAGAGGCAATGTCCTTAAAGTGCGTCATAAGAGGGGTATCTCTTTGCATGGCTATGGGAAAGGCTATACCGCTGCTAGAACCTAGTCATGGAGATTGGGATTATAGAAAATCCATCCAGGAGAGATAACTTGGATTCCAAACTATATAAGGTTATACCCTGGTTGGGCGCTCGAGAGTTTCTCCTAAGGAATGCAATGTATGATCAAGGCGCCAAGGTACACGGTTGAGCTGTGGGTGCCCGGGATGGATGAACCTACCCTGGAAATCCATGGAAAGTCTTGGCTTACGATGTGTTCGGCCCGAAGAAAACCCCACTTAGGGTGCAGTCTTGTAACTATAAGCCATATAAGGCATAAAGGACAAGGCTGCGAAAACAACTGGTTGTTGGCAGAACCGGATGGGAAAGTGCTAGTCTTGTATGGCCGATGTATAATCCTTGAAGGGGCAACCGGGGGGAGAGATAAGGGCGATACCATCCATTAGGGATCTGTGTATCAAAAAAGACGGCAATGTCATGGGACTTTATATTCGCAAGAATGTTTAGGCCCGTCATATTGTCGCGTGACAGAGACAGCAATGTCATGGGACTTTATATTCGCAAGAATATTTAGGTAAAATCATATTGCCGCATGACTGGCCAAAAAGCATAAAGAGAAATGTTAAGATGAGGTCAATGGGTTTTTGCGATAAGATCAAAAGATGAGATAAATGAAATCAATAATAAGAGGATATAAATCGCAAAGACGTCCTGCGATTTCATCGCAAAGACGACAATGTCATAAATCTTAAAAAGCAAAGAGAGAAATAATCTCTCACAAGATGGCTTAGATTTATCATATTGTCGCAGAAAATAAAATAATGATAAGGCAAGATCAATGGATTATTACATATAAGGTAAGAATATCCTGGGATCTTGTCGCATAAAGGTGGCATAATAAGACCTTTAACTAGGAAGGAGAAATAAGACCACAAGAAAAGATATATCGCAGAACATATAATAAATTGTTCGCAGAAATATTTGCGATAATTCATTTATCATATTGCAGATTAATAACAAGAGGCAAGTATGGGAACGATGTATAAGAATGATAAATATTGTTATTCATCATTATATGATAAATTCATATAAGTAACGGATGGATGGAAGCAAAAAGGGAATTTATATATATTGAAGAACATCAGGAGTTACAAGTATCTTGTAGAAAGGATGATACAATTTTCCAAAGATAATTATCGCAAGAAAGGAAGAGAAAAATACAGATGAAGATCAAAAAGAAGAAGCAAAATTATTGAGATTTATCTTCACCATTATCTTCATCTTTGTCTTCATTATCTTCATCATCAGTTTCTTCGTCATCTTCGCTTTCATTCTCATCTATATCACCTCACTGTCGTAAATAATGGTACTTCAGATCTGGCTGGGATATTTTCCAAGAGGCAGGGATATAGGCTAAGAGAGAGGTTATTATCATTGCAGACTTTCTCAATAGCGTTATTGCGAACAATGAGAAGATTACTACGCAAATTGG
Organism: Papaver bracteatum; assembly: GCA_023529315.1. Taxonomy (NCBI): domain Eukaryota; kingdom Viridiplantae; phylum Streptophyta; class Magnoliopsida; order Ranunculales; family Papaveraceae; genus Papaver; species Papaver bracteatum. The sequence continues at coordinate 802,641 of JAJJWX010000259.1, forward strand.
AGTTAGATATTTTTATCTTCTTTCGCAGTCTAGTGATCTTATCATTGCGGGAAGCAAGATTATTCGCAAGACCACTTTTTTCTTCTTCAAGTTCTGCGATCCTTCTAACATGTTTTTCTTCAGATTCTGCGATAACACAATAACAAGTTAGAAATTTATCAAGAATTTACAAAAAATATAAAGATGTTAGAGGAGCAATAAATAACCTTCTCTTTCATGAATCATTTCTTGTACCAAGGTTGCCTGTTCGGTGTGAAGACTGACATCTATTGCTAAGTTTTTCCTAGCATTATCGAGAATTGTCGCAGCCCATGCGAATTCATCATCATTTTGAATAAGAAGATGGGAACGGATTTGTTTTTCTCTTTTAAGAAGTTCAATATTTTCATCCTTAAGTCTATCTCTCTCAAGTTCAGTGTCAATAAGGGCATTGCGGAACTTTGATAGAGCTTCAGTGCCTTGAAGAGTAATGCGTTCTTTCTCCTTCTCAAGTTCCTTCTTTTGGGCTTTCAAGGTTTTGATTCTTTTTCCAAATTCATATCTACAAGTCTTAAAACTATTGGATATACTCAAAGTAGATCTATAATCCATTCTTATAAGGGAAATGTGAAATCTAAGTTCATCGATAGATAGAGCATTAATTTTTTCATCGGAATAATTATTTAAAGCGTCATTAAGACGCTGAAGAAGAATGGATTCATCTATGGGTTCATCAAAAGAATTAAGAATAAGAGCTTCATCAGTAAGGTTATAGGCATCTGCAAAATGGTTGTTTAAATAAGCTAAAATAGTAAGAAAGAAGAAAGTAAAAATAAAATAAAATAAATCATACCAATAATTTGTTTGCAGAACTTCTCCTTGTCAGCTAGTTTTTGTTGAAGAACTTCAACATCTACTTCAAGCGATTTATTCTTGTTAAGAAGCTCAGTATTCCCAGATACTTCCAATTGTTTACATTTTTCGCGAAGAATGGATATTTCATCTTCGTATTGCTTATTCTTTTCACGAAGTTTCGCAGACTCAGATTGTGAATCAGTAAGCCTTCTTTGTGATAATGATAATCTATTTTCTAATTCCGAAGCAATGGAAAAAGAAGCTCTAGCAGTCTGTGGCAGATAAGAGAAAATAAGTAAGGGTAAAAAGAAGATCTTCGAAATTCATGACAAGTGTAAAGGGGCATACCAATGAAGCTAGTGCATGAAGAAAATCTGGATTGATAAATCTCGAGACTCCTTTAAGATCTTTATTATTGGTTAAGATGGAAGCATCGTAGATTTTTGAGAGATAATTGCAAGCGTGAGCAATATCGTCATCACCAATACCTTGCATGGGATTTCTAAATATATTTGACAATTGATCCATAGGAGTCTCAGGTTGAGAAAGACCCATCGCAGATCTAACTCTTGCGGAGGAAAAACGTAATGAAGAGGTGCCCATGGTAGCATCATTATTAATTCTTCCGCTCTCTTCAACCTCATTATCTTTTTCAGCGACAGAAAAAATGTCTTTAAGTGGTTGAGTTTTTCTTCTCTTTTTTGGAGGACTCTCAGCAATTTGATTCTCATTGCGATGAGGAGAAATTCCAGAACTCTCATTTGTAGTTATTACTTTTTTGCCTTTATCCTTGGCTTCAACTACTGCGACAAATGGTATTTCCTAGAAAACAACCACACATGAAGATAAGAAACAGGGGCAACAATATATTGTTAAAAGTTATAAGAGAATGTTTCTTACTTCATCTGTGAAGGTTTTCAAAATTTTCAGGAGATTGGGATTCCCAGTACTGATGTAGCTAGCCTTCATTTTTCCAATCTGATAACAAATAATTCAATAACTAGTAAGAATATTATATTTATTTGAATTTGCGAATAATGATTAACTTCGCGAGATATACCTCAGAATTCTTTTCAGGCCAATTAAAAATCCAAGGGCGATAAGCCGCAAGATATGCAGGATTCGCAGGGAGGTTAAGAGTACCAGAAATATATGGACCTTCAAGGAGGAGAGGAAATATACACCATTTATCATCCTTAGAGAAGCGTGGAAGATTGTTTTTTGTGGAATGATAGTCTATGTCTTGCATAAGAATTTTATCCTTCGCAACCTTTTTATCCTTATTCAAACGAATAGCCCAACACTTGCTTTCTTTCTTCATAGGAATCACTTGATAATTCGCAAAGAAGTTCTCCATGGTATATTTCGCTGGAATAATTGAGATTTTTTCATAATCAGGATGTTTCGCGTCATCAGGATAAAGGGATCCTTTACCAGCTCCACGGGAAGCATATTCAAGAATGAGGCGAATACAATCTCCACTTAGTTAGCAAATTGCTCGTGAAAGTTTAGCATGAGAAATAATCTCATAAAAAAGAGGGAGATCTGGGTCATAAAGAGGAATAGGAAGGCCAGATTCTAATTGACCTAGCGAAACAAGGATTTTCTCATTAGAAGAAGGAAATCTTGAAACAAGATCAATGGAGAGATCAGAGTCTGAAGATTGATCAGGGATCTCAGAAAGTGTGAAACCTAAGGATTGAAGCTTCTGCTGGTGTTTTTTCAAAGTGGGTTGACCTAATTTTTTAGCAGGAGCCATTTTTTCGTATGGGAACGATGATTAAAACAAAGAAGAGAAAAGAAGAAAAACTGAAAGAATAATTGAGATCCGGAATTTGCGGAAGAAGACGATGAATAGTGAAGTTGCAGAGAAGAAAAGCAAAAGTAAAAAGAAGAAGAGGGATTAACAAAGATGATATTTATAAGAGAAGAAAATTATCGAGAATATCAATGTGCATTCAATGAAGAAAGGACATGAATGGTCAGAACTCAACGGTTGGAAGAATACGTGTCAAGGGATAAATGGAGGAAAAAACATGTGTATAATATTTAGCGATGGATATAGAGATGTGTCAGAATAAAGGAAATATGAAAAGACAAGATGTATTAATATTCTTGAAAAAAATGAGTTGCGGAAAATCAAGAAATTTAAATTCTCATGATCTTTATCTTCTTCGCAGAAAAGATATGAGAAGAGGCAAGATGTAGGATCAGAATATTGTCACAACAACATTCCTGAGAAGTAAACGAATGTTCTGCGATATATCGATAATAAACGAATTACTCTGCGACACATCAGTAATATTCTGTGACACATCTAAAGATGACTTAAACAATGACGTAATGACAGAAACACGAAGAAAGTGTGACATGTTTGCGATATATCAATAAAACCTGCGAAAGATAAAGGCGGTGCCAGCTGCGATTTATCGCAAGAACTCAGATCCGAAATTGAAAGGAATCTTAACTGTAAATGAGCTGTCATGAGCTGTAATCCACTATGTAAATACCTATATAAAGAAGATGAGTAGTTCCAGAGAAGGGGATGAATTTTTGAGTGTTAGGAAAGTTTTTAGGAGAGAGAAAATCTTTGTTAAGTGTTTTGTGTTCTTGATTTCTGTAATTCCATAAGATCATATTAAAGAAAAAGTGTTCTTAATCTTCAAGTTATGTCATAAATATTGATAGATTCTTGAATAGGGTGTAGTGTGGAAATTTCTGCAACTACAAAAACATTGATGCTCAAGAAAAACTTGGAGCCTGACTCTCAAGCCTTTGAACATTCAGCAATACCTCAAAAGCATCAATACACTTAAACCACATATAACTTCTCATCAAAGTGTCCATTTTAACATCTAACTAGCCTGTTTCTAAATTAGGCATCTTCAAAAAGCCTAAAACTGAAAAGACTGTACATCTAAAACAATATTTGGTAATACATCACTACACCATATCCTGGTTTTAGCAATGCTTCGATTTCGGAGGTGTGCAACGGATATAGACGTTTCACACTTTGTAAACGTCTATATCCGTTGCGCACCATAAAATCCGTTGTGCAAAATAAATAATTTTTGATTTATTAAAAGAAATTAGTGGTGCAACGTTTTTGTGCGTATATAACCATTGTACATCATGGTGTTTCTTTCTAATATTAGGTATTTCCAAGGGTTTTCTAATAATTATTTTCTTTTTAATTTTCTGGTATTGGTTTTAGTTATATTATTTATTTTGAGAAAATCTAAAATTGGTCGTAACTCTTTCTCTTTCAAAACCTTTGGAACCCATTTTCAAACAGAGCAGAAAACTGAGATATCTTTAGGTTTTAAGTGAAAAATGTGGAAAATCAAAACCTTTATCTCTTCATCACAATATACTAATCCATATTTTCCAAAGTTTTCTTTCTCTAAGTCTCTTTCTTTTAAAACCCATCTTTTAAATTAGGAATAATTAAGAAATCATAGATGATTTCAGCTGGAAAAAACGAAAATCAAAACCTTTTCTTCTAAAGTATGATATCCTAATTGAAACCCATATACCAGAAATCTCGATCTATCGTTCAATAGCTTGAATTCTTTAGAAACACTAGAAAATCAATTTTGTTCCTGAAATCGAAATCGAAAGCAAATAATCAATATGATATGTTATTGTGCTTCTATTACCCAACATTTGGTTGATTATGACATACTTTATCATCAAGTATAAACCCTGAATTTTTTTCGAGTTTTGATGATGTTGGACGATTTTGACCTGATAATCACTCGTATAATTTTTGAGAAAATCATGTGTTTGTTTTTTGTGTATTTCTAGTTTCAATGCATGGGTAAATTTCATTCAGTTCTATGAATTATTAGATTTAGTTTATTTTGTTTTGTTGAAGTTGTTTTAGATTTAATTTGTGAAGAATCGTGTATTTGAGGTTTGGATGCTTTGTTGTATTGGGTGAAGAATAATGATGATGATGTTATGAATGGGAAATCTGATCGTTATGTGAGTATAACCTAATCGTATATGCATCCTTTTGCATCTATAAGAGGAACCACTTGGATATTCACTGTTATTTTTTCCCACCACTCTCATAAATATGCTCTTAGAGGAATTGAAAACTGTGATACACTATATTCCACATCTTTTCTTGTTTGAGGTCATATATCATGTCAGTGAACTCATGTTCTTAAACTTCTGAGTGATGGAGATGTTGACTGTTGGGAGTGGTGGAATTCACTTAGGCTGCTCTGTGAACATCACAGCCAACTGTCAATACCACTTGATGTTTGGTAAGTTTTTGGCTTGATGTAGCATGAAACTCGTTGACCAGTATAAATATGAACCATAGTACTATTATATTCAAAATTTAATTCAACTTTTTATTCTATAAGAGTACGCTCCTATCCGCAAAGTCACTTGGACGTTGGTTCAGTGAGACAGTTAGGGTAGCCATCCTTCATACCAGTGTAAGTTTTTTTGAACATGTCGAGGTTGCATTTGAATCTGCATTTGACCTAAGTTATGCTCAATTTATAATGAGCTGGATGTTAATTTGACATGCATTTCTCACAAATGCAAGGGATGCAAGGGGCTTTACTTGTCTTTCTAAGTGTCACCAAAAGTTATTGATGGATTGTTTAATCATTCGATACAAGTAACAAATTTCACTATAAATTCACTTCTCTTGGCATCAACCCACTTCTGATTTCGTGACTTTTTCTTTGACAGATAGTGGTTTGTGGAAAGCCAGCTCATAATTTTTTAGCAGATAGTTTGGAGAGCGTGCCAACTAATTATAGCAATAACCATGTGGATGGTAAATCTCAGAAGTCCTTTGATGTTTAGTTAGTGTTACTTATTCGTGTTTCATGGTAAACCTGTTTCTGATTCATCTCTTGAAATATGAAACCATTTGACAGATACATTTATGGTCTGAGATGCTTCATAGCTTAGTTTTGGTCATAAGGAGTGTATGTATGGTCATTCTTGGTAAGACCATGATATTCATGTTTTTCTTATATGGAGAGTTAGGTCTTGATTACTTATTATACATTAAGTTTAGAACCAGCAGAACGACTAGTATTTGGTTTTTTATTTCTGAGTAGTTGGAAAAGAGTGCATGGGTCTAAAGGAGCAGTAGTACTTCCATCTTGTATCGTTTCAAGAATGTTAACCAAAATAATATGAATGCATATGCTATCATTGAATTTCTGAATATTAACTACGGAGTAGGTCATGGTTAATTTTCCATCATTCCTTTATTCAATCCTTTAGTTTACACAAACGGTTATGATTTTCGATCTTCCGTTGTTGAAATAAGTTCACCCTTAACTTTTATTTTAGTATTTTATATTTCTTATGAAACTGAGGGTTTTTTTCTAACCGTTATCCTTCTTGCTTTCTTTTTGTAGTACCACAAGCACACAGATAATCTAGAGGACCAAACTTATGAGACATTTGAGAGAAATATGACGAAGTACAACCAGTTATGGGTGTTGGTGATGATTACTTTCTTATTGTATCTTTCTCTCCCTCCCTGTCTACATCTCCAATATTGCAGACATACTAAAGTAGCAGTCCTACATTGTTAAGGGTGCCATTAAGTAAAGTTCAAATTTCAGTAGTATGGGGTCTATCAAGAGTTCTTTAACATAGCAGAGTAATTAATGATTCAGCTTAAAAGTTACTCCATTTGCAAACAAGTATTAATGGTTATAGGAGCAAGACGGAGTACACTTGTTAGAGCCCCCTTGAAGGTAAGTTCTCATATCTGTTGTAAAGGCTATGCAAGTGTTGTAACTGATATCCTGTACATGTTTTGGCTTACACAATTAACTTCTCCCATGTCCTTGCCATATTTATAGGAAACAGAAGAAATTGGCAGGAAATTGGAAATGTATGATGTAGAAAAAATCCACACTTCATGTAATTATTTATTTACACTTATATATTCTTTTCACATTATCATATTGCAACTATGGATGACGTCTAAATCTTCTTTTCCCAAACAGATATTGGTGAAACTAGAGGGATGTGAAAACCAAGTCACTGTATTTTCCAGTGATATATGTTGCTGGGATGCTCCTGCGAAAGCTGATATTTTGGTATGCATGTTTTTCCCCAGCACTTCAATTAAATTTGTATACCTACATTATTTATTGTGTAGGTACTGAATATCGCAAGATAATAGTTCACGAGTATCGTAGTAAATAAATGAGAAAATAGTTATAAAATGATACGATGATAGAAGTAGCGCGGAGAAATATGAAGTTTTACGAGGATGGAATAATTATGCGAGTATGAGTTACGATACTTCGCAAATCACATAAAGCTGTATAAGTTTTACTATAAATAGGAGTTCAAATGTAAAATTCGAGAGGTTCTTTTAGTGAGTGTTAGAAAATATCTTAGGAAAGAGAATAGAGAAAGTTGTAACTATTCTAGTTCCATTTAGATACTTCTTTGTAATCAATTGAGAACATTAATAAGAAAATTGTTATTCATCATCAAGAACTTCTTGAGTTTTACTAATTCTACTGAGGGTGTAGTTGTAGGTTATTCTGCAACTACATAATTGGCGCTAGAAACAGGGATTTGAAGAATTCATGTACCAGAAAAATGACAAGAAGAAGAAACACATCAGAACCATTAACTGAAGTAAGAAGAAGTGTAAGAATTGCAGGAGGAGAAGCAAATATAACAGGAGAACCTAGTAGGAGAAGGAGTAATCGAAGAAATCAAGCTCAACAAATAATAGATCATGATCAAGTGAGTATACACACTTGGAGAACTAATACACCAGAAGAAGGAGATAGAGAACCACAAATCAGAGAAAATGGGAGGTTGATGGGAGGAACAATTCTTGAAAGAGAAAGGGAGATGTTAGAAACATTGAGACAAGGAATCCAAAAAGAATGAATGATCGAAGCTGAAGAACGTGCCAATTTAACAAGACAAAATCAAGAATTGAGGATGGAAAATGAGATGCTACAAAGAAGGAAATCTCAAAGTGTTGCAAGATCAAATGTTAGAACAGAAAGAGAAGGACAAAATTCACCAATAATCAATAATGAAAATAATATGCAAGAACAAGCGCAGAATCAAAGTGAAAGAAATCAAGAGAATTGTTTCATTTTAATACCAAACCACGAACAAAATATGGAGAATTTACGAACAAGACCAAATCCCAGAGAAAACAATCAGAATCGAGAGGAAGAACAGCAACTTATGGAAGAAACTGAGAGACAACAAGCAGTACATCAAAACAATCACGAGAATGGAGTAAGAAGATATGAAGAGGCTCGTAACAAACAAAATGTTGAGTATGAAAGAATTAAGAGAAGAATTGTAAATCAACAAACAGAAATGGAGAGGAATGAACCAAACTCTCGAATCAGAGTACAAGCAAATCAAGAAGAAATAAATCACAGAAGAAGGAGAAATGAAGAAGAAGAAATTCCTGATATTCGCATGAGAAGGATGAAAAGAATAGAAAGGGAAGAACAAGAATTCCAAGATGCTCTGCAACTGAACAATTATGATAATTTGGAAAGAAGATATTTGCAAAATTATGCAAATGAAAACATTAATGAAGAATATGATAGAATGCGAAGGATCGCAAGGGAGGAAGTGCAAGAACGTAGAAGAAGAGAAGCTGCATTAAAAAGACCAATGGATGAGAATTCTGAGGCAAATGCACGAATCTTTCGAGAATTAGCAGAAATGAGAGGGATGATAAACAATAGAAGAGGAGGAGATAGAAGGCAATTAGATGAAGCAATAGAAGAAGCTGCGAGGACTCCATTTGCTAGAGAAGTACAATTGGGAGGAATTCCACCAAAATGCAATTTTCCCAAACTTACCAGTATCTTTGATGGGACTTCATGTGCTATTCAGCACATTAAAGCATACATAAGATGCATGTTACAATGGGAGAATCATGATGATGTGTTATGCAAGTACTTCGCATCGAGTTTAACAGGGGAAGCTCTAAAGTGGTTCGAAGGACTCCCTAAGAACACTATTACGTCATTCAATCATTGGCAAGCAATTTTCCTTGGAGCATATATCACAAATCACTCTTCACGGCTTGGTATTGAAGATGTATTTGGTTTAAAACAAAGAGTGGGTGAAAGTTTGAAGCATTTGGTAAGACGATGGAAGACTATGTGCAGTGATATGGCAGGGCGTGTGGATGAGAGATACTTGATTCTGTCCTTCATAAATGCGATGTTAGAATGAACAATTATATGTTCAAATCTTGAAGAAAGAATTCCATAATGATGACAGAGTTACGAGAATTGCAAGAAGAATACATTACATTAGAGGAAAAGCAAAACAAGATGGAGTCATATCCAGAGCAAACACTAGCAATCAAGAGGGAGGAGCAAATTTACTTCCCAAAATAATCAATGTAGTAGCAGGTACTTCGCAAACATCCTCACAAACTTCTTCGCAAATTTCAGAAGAGAAGAAAATCAATGATAGCCAGCCAAAGATGGTAGCAATGGGCAGTAGAGATCAAGAAGAGTATGATAGAGAGAAGAATTTCTATAATCGAATAGGAAATAACCAAATTCCAAGACTAGATCAACAACAAGAAAAATATGGGGGACAAAGGAAAATTATTTTGGACAAGGAAACCAGAGACAAAATTATAACAACGGTCAAGGAGGTCAAAGAATGGTAAGGGAAGAGATAAAGTTGCCACCTTTGAATACAAGTGTAGAAAAGATATGGCAAGCAATTATCCTGGTAGAGAATATACCAACTCCATGGAACATGGGAAAGGAACCACCAATGGGTCCAAGAAGTCATGAATTTTGTTCATATCATCATTTTCATGGACATTCTACAAATAATTGCCATAATATCAAGAGGATAATCTTGCGAATGATTGATCAAGGAAAACTAAATCAATTTTTACTTAAGCAGACACAGTCGCAACAATTACCACAGGCTCCATCCATAACTCGCAGGGAGAACACAACAAAAGAAAAGGGAGAATAAATCCTACATATAGAAGTGGGATCAAAAGCAAGGAATGTTTTCTGTAATTCCATTGTTCATTCATATAAAACCATAGAGGATTTTCATGATAATGTGTTAAGCAGGGTGTATGCGAGGTATGGTGAAGGAAAGGAAGTAATGAACATCGCAAAAATTTCACGACTTGAAGATTGGCAGAAACGTGAAATTTCTTTTGAAGCCACTGAAATTCCAGAAGGTTGTGAAGCACATGATAATCCATTGGTAGTAAGATTAGCAATCTACATGAATATGGAAGAAAACTAAGATGATATGGAGGAAGAATCAATTTGGCTTAATAGGATTTTGATTGATACGGGAAGTTCTGTCAATATCCTCTTCTATTTCGCTTACAAAACTATGGGGGGAAAAGATGCAGATTTAATACCTTCTACTTACAGAATTTATGGTTTTAATGGAACTTCCAACAAGCCCAAAGGAGAAGTGAGCATGCGAATTCCATTAAGTGGAATGCGAATCGAAATTGTTTTGCGTTGTTGATGTCGAATCACCATATAATGCTTTGATAGGAAGACCATGGCTTCATGGAATTCTAGGCGTAGCTTCCACTCTACATCAGTGCATAAAGTTTCCTCATATGAAGGGTATTGGAATTATCAAGGGTGATTGGGGTGAGGAAAGAAATGTTACGATCTGAGAAGTAGAAGTTTGTGAAGGAAAACACTGAGAAGGAAAATTGGAGAAAAAGAGAAAAGAATTTGTGAAAAGAAGTGAAAATTTAATGGCAGAGGATTAAGGAAAAACAGAATAAAGTTACGATGATAATCATACAAGAAATTTACGATGATAATAAGGGATTGTGATTTGCGAAGAAAGAAGAAGGAAAATAATAAAACAAGAAGGGAATCAGTATGTTTGCTCGTGAAAATGAGGTATGTGGCAAAACAAAAATTTTATTTTGTGATAAATTTTACGAATATTGTTTGCTCGCAGGAAATTGGGAAAAGTTACGAATTTCAAAATTTATATTGCGATTAAACTTTCATTAATTTGCGAATAAAAGACCGCAATCTGTGATCAGCCTCCAAAAAAGAAAGAGATCCGCAGAAAATTTTATACAGGAAAACCTTTGTGGCGTACACCCTAGTTCGTGAAGCTATATTTCGTAAGAGGCAAAGTCCTAAAGTACGTCATTTAAGGGGGTACCTAAACGTGGCTAAGGGTAACCGGAACACCACCAAGGGCCCTTAGTACATGGTAAAAATTTAGGGGTACAACCAAATAATGGGGTACCTATCCGGGTTAGACACCTTGGATTCTCACCTAATCTAGCGACATTACGCAATATAAAATGCGGTGTAAGAAGATTTAGGTTGGGCGACTAAGGCATACTGTCTTTCCCAAGAAGTGCAGAAAAAGAACAAGGCGCCGAGGTACACGGTTGAGTCAAGAGTGCCGGGTGAGGTTGAACCACATCTGCCATTTTTGACAAGTCTTGGCAAATGATGCACTTGGCCCAAAGATACCCCATAGGGTGCAACCTCGTAACTATAAGCCCTATAGGCAAAAATGATAAGAGGTTGCGATCAAAAGCTGGTTGTTGGCAGAACCGGATGGGAAGAGCTAACCTTGTATGGTCGATGTACGCTTCCTTGAAGGGGAAATCAGGGGGAAGATAAAGGGCAGCACCCTCCATTAGGGAGCTGATACGTGCTATAAGACGCAAATGTCACGAGGCTTCTTGTTTGCGAAAACATAAAGGCTTGTCATATTTGTGCAACAAATGAAGTTCTGCGAGCCTTCTAAAAAAAAAAAAAAAAAAAAAAAGAATAAAGAACTCGCAGAACATAATAAAGAAGTTAAGATGAGATCAATGGGTCACTACATGAAAGTGTAGAGACGTCCTGCAATTTCATCGCAAGACGGCAATGTCATGGGGATTTATGTTCGCAAGAATATTTAGGCCTGTCATATTGTCGCAACAATTCCTGAAGAGGCTAAAATACTATTCAAAGAAGTTAAGATGAGATCAATGGGTTTTTGCATGAAAGTGTAAGAACGTCCTGCGATTTCATCGCAAGACGATAATGTCACGAGGTTGTATGTTCGCAAGAATGTTCAGACTTGTCATATTATCGCAAATACAAAAGAGGTGGCAAAATAAGACCTTTACTTAGGAAGGCATGATAAGACCACAGAAATTAATGAAATCCATTGCATCGACATCATTGAAGAAATTATACAAGAATATACATTATGAAGATCTGAAAAGAAGACAACTTCGTCAATATCATTGAAGAAATTTTACAAGAATATACATTAAGAAGTTTTGAAGAGAAGACAACTCTGTCAATATCATTGAAGAATTTTTACAAGAAGTCCTATCAAAGAAGATAACATCATTGAAGAATTCTCACGAAGACTTAACAAAAGATGCGATTTTGATAGTAATCAAATACAGATAAGTTCATACTCCTAAAATGTTACGAGAATTAAATACTTCTTATACTTCTCCATATATTGAATATTTTTCTACAAATTCAATACTATTTATACTTCTTCAAGAGTATATCATATTTATTATACTTCTTCAACGGATATTTAATTTTGTGAAAGTTAAAGTACTTATTATACTTCTTCATACAATTCTTATACTTCTTCATCTATTGGGCAATTCTTCATGAATTGGATACTGCTAATACTTCTTCAAAGATATTTTATACTTCTTATACTTCTTAAGGATATTTCATATTTCGTATACTTCATACTTCTTATACTTCAAGGGGAGATTTATTATTTACCTCGCAACATTCCGCAAAAGGCAGAAGGCTCATATTTCTTATACTTCAAAGGGAGGACTTTTTATTCATAATCACAATCAGACAAAACTTCGTAAGATAAATTGAGAAGGATATTCTAATACTTCCAGCAAGAATTGATCATCTGAAGAGCAATAATAAGGGGAAAAGGAATACTAAGCTAAGTCTTTAAGATATATTATTTCTCTCCACATGATCAAGTTATGCGAATAAGGGAAACAAACATCAAAGAAAGATTAATTCAAATTAAGCTTTGAAAAAGAAATTGTTGGATTGATTCAAAGTGCAATCAAGAAGAAAGTGTTATATTGAAAAGAAATAGAACAGACATACAAAAAAAGAGTGAAGTTACAAAACAGATATACAAAAAAAAAAGAGTGAAGTTATTTTTCAGGCGATCTATTCCCATCAAAATGATCTTCTTCTTCAACTTCGCTATCATTTTCAACTTCACTTTCAGAGATTTCCAGATATGGAGTATCTTCAGGAATTTCTTCAGAAAGGAGCGTATGGTACTTTTTGAGAGGAATTTCACTATCTTCGCAAATCTTGCGAGTCATCTTAGCTCGAAAACGCTTGACATATAAACTATGGTTATGTTTGGGAAATTAGAAGCTGAGATCTCAAGTCAGAAATTTTCTTATTACGATTAGCAAGGAGAGTTTCCAGATCGTTATTCATCTTCGCGTAATTTTCTGCAGCAAGGAGAAAAATTAAGGAATTGGTTAGCAAATTACGAAGGAAAAGTAACCAAAATAATTACCATCGCAAAGAATTTACCTTCTAGTTGCTTCTTATCATTACGAAGAGAAGAATTTTCAAGCTTTAATTGATTATTCTCCTCAAGAAGAGAAGAATTATCAATTGCGATGCTCACAGATTGTGAATTATCTTCGTGACGGGATATTAATTCTGCGTTATCAATATTTAAATCTTCTACTTTATGACGGAGACTTGAATTTTCAACCTCTAACTTCTTACAACGATTCAAAGTTTTCTTCTCAGCAAGAGAATGACGTCTTTCCCAATCGAAGCAAAGCTGCACAACTAACTCTTCCAACCTAAACAAGAAAAAAAGGGTTAGAAATCAACAAAATAAGAGAAATAAACAAGGAATAGAGAAGAAACTTACCATGCTACCTAAAGCATATAATGAAGCAGGAGAGACGAATCTTGAAATTCCTTTGAGGGAGTTATTATCAATTACAGTAAGAACTTTACAAGCCTTCGCAATAAGTTTGCGAGCATTCGCTGTAGGAGAATTTCCTAATCCACGAGAAGAATGGAGGAAAACCTCAGAGATGCTAACCATCATTTGAGGCAAAAGTTTCGGGATACTATAATCTTCATTTCCACCTTCATCAACATCATTATCATCATCTCCTTTGTCGAAAAGGGTATCGGAATTAGAACTAAAGTCCTTCTCAGGAAATTTATCATCTTCATCACCAAGATCTTCCTCAATGTTCTCATTAGAAGAAATTACATTGGAATGAGATTTGGTTGAGAGTATCTTCTTTTTACTCCTCTCGTAAACAACATCTTGAAGTTTTCTTTTTCCTTTGCAAAGAGCATCATCTTGACTACCAAAAGCTTGGGTAACCTTCGCAGAACGAAGAGTTTGTTGTCTTGCAGTAAGCCTTTTAGAAGAAGTAGAACTCTTATTTTCACTCACAACAATCTCAGGAAGAAGTGGAACCTGTAAATTCAAATAAGGATAAGAAACAGAGGCAACAATATATTGTTTAGAAAAATACAAGAGTGTTTCTTACCTCATTTGAAATTAAAGGGTAACAAAAAGATAAGGAGATGGAAGTACATACATTTCTAAAAACCCAAGGTTGATAATAGCGGTTACGAAGGTTCGCAGGAAGTTCTACTATCCCAAAAATATAAGAACCTGATAATATTAAAGGGTACTTATACCAATCTTCATCATTAGAACGACGAGGTGTCTTATTATTTCCTGAAGCATAATCAATATCGTGCATGAGAAGATCATCTGCTGCGATATTAGATTTACGATGAAGACGAACACCCCAACGATTATCTTCTTTTCTCGCAGGAATTAGTGTGTAATTTTTGAAGAAACCCTCAGCTGTATAATTCGCAGCAACAATTTCTATATTTTCAAATCCAGGTTTCCTAAGATCAACTGAATACAAAGATTTCCCAAAAGCGGCACGATTTGCGAATTCAACTTAGAGGCGAATACAATCACCAGTCAATTGGTAAATGGCACAAGAAAAATTGGGGTGGGAAATAATTTCGTAGAATAAAGGAAAGTTAACATCATAAAGAGGAAGAGGAAGACCTGCGAGGATTTGACCTCGTGATATTAAAATTTTCTGATCATCCCAAACATAGTTGGTAAAAATCTTCACACAGAGAGAAGATTTATTATCATAACCTTCAATCTCAGAGAGAATAAGGTCTCTATCAGCAAGTTCCTCATTAATTTGTTCAATAGTTTTCTTCTTTGGTGCCATTGAATATAAGAGGGAAAATAGAAAGGAAAAAAGATAAAAGAGATTGCAGAGGCAGAAGTGGTGAAGAAGATGAATAAGAGAATAAAAATCAAAAACAAAGGATAATATTTATAAGAGAGTTTGATGAAGATAAAAACTCATTAATACGAGTAAGCGTGAACGGTTGAAAAGAAAGGTTACGAAGAAACGTGTCAAAAACATAAGGGAAAAGTAAAAAGACGTGTTGCGAACTTGATGGGTGGTAATAACTACACTAAATTTACGAGAATAGGGATTCTCATGACATTTCTTCTTCGTAGAATTGACATGAGAAGAGGCAAGATGTAGGTACTGAATATCTCAAGATAATAGTTCACGAGTATCGTAGTAAATAAAGGAGAAAAGAGTTATAAAATGATACGATGATAGAAGTAGCACGGTGAAATATGAAGTTTTACGAGGATGGAATAATTATGCGAGTATGAGTTACGATACTTCGCAAATCACATACAGCTGTATAAGTTTTACTATAAATAGGAGTTCAAATGTAAAATTCGAGAGGTTCTTTTAGTGAGTGTTAGAAAATATCTTAGGAAAGAGAATAGAGAAATTTGTAACTATTCTAGTTCCATTTAGATACTTCTTTGTAATCAATTGAGAACATTAATAAGAAAATTGTTATTCATCATCAAGAACTTCTTGAGTTTTACTAATTCTAATGAGGGTGTAGTTGTAGGTTATTCTGCAACTACATATTGAGTAGTAAACACTTCCATGCTTCAGAGGAGTGAGCTTCTTGGATATTTTGGTGACAACAAATTATCTTTTGAGTGCCTTGATGGAGCGCAAAGATGGTATTTCGATCCCGCCACCATAAGTGGTTCGTATGAGTGTTTTGCTTACATGTTTTCCTTCTTCTTGTAAAACTTAAATAGAATCTGATTATGACAACAAATGTGTATTTCATGTTGTGAACTTTGTTGGTGCATCTAACGTTGAAACCTCTGATCTCCTAGCATGGTCCAGATGGGATGCTGGAGCCTATGAAAACAGATGAGTTCTTTCAGTTACCGAGAAAGAAGAAGATTTCTATTAAGCCTCTTTTACTTGACTAGGTTAGATGTATGTCTTAGCAAAACTGATTGGGATTACCTTATAATATGCTTTCTCTTGCTCATTACAAAGTTGAATTGTCTTCTAGGTAGCAACTAGTTGTGCACTTCTGCCAGCAGCTATTCATCGAAGAATTAAGTAGTGGAGTTTCAACATGCTTGGGTTGCTCTTACAGTATAGTATTCTACCCGGGAATTTTATTAATCACATTGACTCTGTGGTAGTGTTTGGAATGGAAAAGACTTCTCAGAATGTAACAACAAAAGGTTAGGGTTTTCATAGTTTCAAATTCAGAAACTTGTGTTTATAACATTGATTTTCCAAAAGTTGTTAAACATTGTATGGGTTTATGGTAAGTTCATTTATCTACTATGTTGATGTATGGATCATTCTTGATGGATTGCGATGATCAATAATTGTTCATGGTCGATTGCAATTCAGGAGCAGAAATATACCGGAAAGTGTGTCGGCGGTAACTTTTTTTTAACCTAGAAATTAATTTGCAACGGATATAAACGTTGTACGATTATACGTTTCACAAATTACCGAAAATGAGCAACGGATGTAACTGTAACCAAATAAATAAAACGTTGACAAAATCAAAATGAGACCCACAAAAGTGTTATTCTATAAATAATATCCGTTGCACAAATTATTTATATGTTGCACAAATAAGAAAAGGTGCAACGGTTGTGCAACGTTTATAAGCATTGTACAAATTAATTTGTGCAACGGATAGTATGTGTTTCACCCCAATGCACAACGCCGTTTTTCCAACGTTTATTTCCATTGCAAAAATTATGCGCAACATTTATAAACTCCCCTAAATTGCCGTTTTGATGTAGTGCATGCACTCATATGACACAATGAATTGCACAAAAATAAATTTCAAAATTAGAATAATGAAGTACCTGAAACATCAAAGGTACCACCATCAAGATCGAACACTGGGATTGTTTCATTGTTTTTCTTCTCAAACCCATAGGCCAATGAAGCTGTAGTTGGCTCATTTATGATACGAAGAACCTCTAAACCAGCAATTCTTCATGTATCCTTTGTTGATGTCCTTTGAGAGTCATTGAAGTAGGCAGGTACTGTAACAACAACTTTTGTAACTTTGATGCATCATCCACAAGTTTTCTCAAGACGTGTAAGCAAAAAGATGTAAGTACTTTTTTATCAAAATGCAAAACCAAAAAGAACATAACACTAAGCTAGTAACAATACCTTAGAGAGTGAGAAGCTTTCCCCTGTGTTTCACTCTATTGTTTCCAATACTTGGACAAGCCTCTACATAACCAATAATAATCACACAATTAATCAATTAATAAACGAGTACAAATCAAAGAATTCTGGATAATTACAGAGTTCAAATCTGGACTCTCCATAATATGACCATCAATATAAATCTGAACATGAACCAATTCCTTAAAATTTCCTTGTCTTTCAACATCCAAAATAACCCTTTGAAATTAAAAAAAAAATCACAAAAAAAATCTAAATAAAAATTGATCAAACAAACACTAAATGATACAGATTAGAGATTTAGGGTTTTGGAACCTAAGCTTGACAAGCGCCTTCGTCAAATTTTGGTAACAAATAATTCAGATGTGACTGAAAAAGGTAAGATAGCTTGACATCATAATCAATTAGATCTGCAAAACTGTATGTAAAATAAAATCTTAATAGATGAATTCCTTATTCAATTTCCTACGAATTAATTATCAAATCAAAAGAAACCCTAATTATAGCTTCAGGTTACCTTTTTAGCAGATTCTGAATCCACCACTCGAATCAGTATCACTACCAACAATTATTCTTCGATAAATTTCTTTTGCTCTTGATCACCAAACCTTCATCTTGCCTCTCAAATCACATAAAATAAAAAGAAGAGAAAACAGAAAACGAGTTTAGAATAAAAACCGATATCTTCTAGGTTGGAAGAATACATAGAACTACAAGGAAAAATAAAGGAAAGAAGAGAAAACTGAATCGAATGATGTTTTCTGGGTTGGGTAGAGAGAATGAGAGAGAGCAATAGAGAGTAAGAGGGACGATGAGGCGGAGAAAAAGAGATAAGATTTATTGACGTGGAGTGGGAATGAAATCTAGGGTTTTATGATTGAGATGCATCTCGATAATAGAATGAAGGGTGGAGATATTATCTTAGGTTTACACGGTGTAGATGAAAGGCCAGAAAGAGCGCATGTGAATTGCACATGCATATACTCCAGGTGTTACGACCCATGTGTGACCAACCGTGTGATTGGCATGCCTATTAAAAAATTTGTAACGGCCGATACCTGTTACGTATTTCTGCAAAAATTCATAACGGCCACTGCTTGTTACAAATGGTTACAACTTTTTCGTAACGGACATTTGTAACAGAAATTTCGTAACGGCCAGTAAGCCGTTACGAATTCCTGCTACGAATCCGGGAATTTGGTGTAGTGAGGATTGTATATATTGATCTCTCGAATCAAAAGCACTCCCATGCAGTGCATTATTTAAGGTCTAGACTTGTTTCTCATCCACACATCCAAAATTACCAAAACTAGCAGAAACAGTTTTCACCCACAAACAATTATATAAATGTATTAGTTCATGAACAAACCGATTTTAGAACATAACCTACTTAAGTATGCAAACTGGTACGCATACCTAAGTAGCCGGACTGGGTTTGGTTATGCCAGTACACGTACGGGTACGCATACCACTTACATTTCTAAACTCCGGCAGAAATTCACGAGATTTGGACTTCTTCCAGTACGCGTATGGGTACACATACTTAGTTCCCGGACTTTCAACAACCAAACAGTACGCGTACGGGTACGCATACCATGGTTCCCGATTTTGGACTTTACACAAATGTGATTACACACTATGTTTATATCCAATCATGGTTACATGTTCTAAACCGTCATTTCAATCATTGAAATATTCTTAGAATACGATAATAGCTATCTCACACAAACTATTAGCTTCAAAGAAATTTTCAAGTGATCAAATGATCAATACGAAACCTTCCGAGTCTACGTCAAATGATTGTCTCACACAAATCATTTAAGATGTTACAAGGCGATTTTCACATGATCATCTTTTGACTTTCGTCAAGTATAAAAGATGAACTTGGTTAAAGTGAAAGCTTACCAACACATATTTCGAGAAATAGATAAGCAAGATAAACTCGGATCGAAATACCAAATGTGTACAATTGAATTCTATATAGCAATACGACTTTTTGTCTCAAATAGGAGATAGAGTAGATAAATGTTTAAGTGATAGATGAGTTTAAGTCTCCACATACCTATTGTTGATGAAGTTCCAAAAGCTCTCCTTAGTAGTTATTCGTCTTCAAATGATGAACGCCGTGAAGTCTAATGCTCAACTACAAAATCCATCCTAGTCTGAGACATCGCTATAAGTAGACTAGAAATCAAGACTTATAGTTTTGATCACTAACATTGGCAAACAAGATTGAGATAGCAACGCTTACGAGTTCGACTGAGCACTGCTCTAACAATCTCCCTATTTGTCAATTTTAGTGACAAAACTATCAATACATATGGATTACAAAATATATAAACTTTGTAGCTTCTCATCCAAATGCTTGATCCCCTTGGTTCTTAAACATTACTCAAAATATTCGGCACTTCCAAGTACTCCAATGATTCTAAATGTGTTCAACTCAGTATCATCGTTGTTGAAGATCCGTAGCTATAACAATGAGAAAACAGTTGCTATCAATCATTGTTATACAATGTCATAGTATTATTACACAGCATCAAAGTTCAATTTTATCACAAATTTGACAACAATACTATGGTGATATGTATCATTCCTCCTTAGTCAATACTTCATCTTACAGGAAAGCCACCCCCTCTTACATAATGATTCATAAACCATATGTATCTGTAGTGTAAACTACATATTAATTCTCCCCATTTTTGTCAATATAAATTGGCAAAGGTACAAAAACTAGTAGGATCCTAATGAAATTTCAATAGAGATACTTCATGACCAAAAGAGAACATATCAACTTTGTTTAGATGCAATCATAAAGCCGAAACTAAATGCATTCATCAAGGAGTTTATAAAGATACAAGATAACTCCTATAATATTCCACAGTTGCACTCCCACAAAGATATGGCAATTAAGCACAAGTTCAAATAAGAACTCCCCCCATCAAATTTCATTCCCGAAAGACAACAAGAGCGACCTTACTCTCACAAGAAAATAAGGATTTATTTGGACATTAACAAATCACATGAAACATGAATTTGTATCCAAAATACTAAATTAAATTAACCATAAGAGAACCCATGATTAATTTAATCGGAAATGCTCAACATAAGAAAACTTACGGAGCCACACAGTATATTCATAAGAATGTGGATCAGGGAAAGATCAATACTACGGAATATTCAAAGATTCATTCTATTTTTCATCAATATTTGTATAAAGACTTATAATAGAATTAATCTTTGTAGAAAAAAGTTCATCCTATCTTCCATCAATATTTGCATAATGACACAATAAGCTTAACTTTTGTTTGTCAAAAGTTCATTCAATATTTTATCAATATTTGTATAATGACATATGAAAGACTTAACTATTGACCATGTATGGGAAAATCATAGTTCACGAATGCAAACACACATATCCCATAACACGTTGCAATATATGAAACCATAAATATTAATACTGCAAAATCATCTTCCAAATAAACTTTAGAATTTAAATAAATAAATCTAAAAACATTGCAAGATGAAAATCGTTGGAAATAGCTATGTGTACTCACAATAATGGTTATTCCAAACCCTAGTTATCCTTCTTAAAACACAAGAATAAATTCTCATAAGACATTTCCTAGACATTAAGACCTTTGAAAAATTCTTTATCGTCCCCGAACTCCTTGTCGTCAACAATCATTGGAACATAAGGTTCATGGATATAGGAGTCAATTTCAACGAACCTTATTGACTGATGCCAAACCAGGGCCTTCTGAATTTCAAGCGTCATAAACACAAAGCCTTTATTTGTTGTATCTCCTTTCTTATTTCCTTAAACTCTTCAAGAACCCCAGAGAACTTCTGTTGATTAGAAGGAATAACTCTTGGTTTTCTCACATTCCTCCCTTTTCTTTTCAAAGTTGAAGGTACATGAGATTTATCTTTTTCATTCATGATTGATAGCTTAACAATCATATTAACATCTTTTCCATCAGAACATATAATGCTTGGATTCTCCATACCAGTGTGAAATTGTGAGAGGAATTCACAAATCATACTCAACAAGCAATCTTGTGATAAAATACTTTTCAGAGAAGGAAAAAGGAATGTAGGGTTAAGGAACATTTATACACTAAAGGATTCACGTATGCATAACTCTCAACCCTAAAGAAGGCAAAATTTTCGATTTTAACCCACTTTTATGACTCAAACAGAGTAAAGTCTTTTCAATATCAATTAGATATGAAGAGATTGAAGAATTCCAAAAAAAAGGTGAAAATAAGACCAAGACAAAGAAAAATGAACAAAAAACTTTTCTCTTTTCCTAAAGCCCGAGGTGTGCAAACCCTTGTTTCTTTTAGAACCAGGCACATGAGATAAGATACACAACCAACACATTTAAGCTGTGCTGGGATGAACAATAATCTGTCCACCATAACCTTCTTGAATGGAATTATTAGAACCATGTTTCATAGACTGTCTAGACCTCATTCTTTCTCTAGTGGTATAATTTTTTCTTTGGAAATTAACTTATTCGGAGAAGAGATGAGATTACATACCTTAGACGACTTCCGAACAAGTTTGATCTTGTTTGCTAATCGATTTGCTCTCTGCTAAAGTTTGTTGACATATCTTATCTTATGTTTGTACTTGAAAAATTTGGAGAGTTCATGACCCTTGAGAGTACAATAAGAAGATGTGAAAATGGAGGATGGTTCAGACGTTATAGATGTGCATGCTGTTAGACAAACGATAGAACCTGAAAAAATTAGACATAGAATTTCCAGTGAATAAAGAAAAATCCAATTTATCCTCCTAGGTGGTCGAAGTTTCACCTGGAAGAATATCGAGATTGATGTACGTATTGCTACAATTATCAAAGTCGATATTTTCATAAAGGAGTGCAACACTCGATTTTTCGTCTTCATTAGAATCATAGTGTTTAGACATTTCATCAAGAGTTGCAGCAAAACATTTGTTTCCAGTGTATTTTCTACGATTTGGAAATTCATTTGCAAAATGGCCAAAACCTTTACACTTGAAGAACTGTGGCATATCCTCATCATCAATATTGTCAGTATCCCTGTTTTGAGGAGGAACATGATTATGGGGTTTAACTGATGACTTAGGTTTGTCTTTAGTGAACCGTTTATTCCTCTTTAAAAGAAGATCTCTAAACTGTCTTGTGATCAAAGAGACTGACTTGTCAAGATCTTCATTTGATGAATCAGTCTCAGAAGGATCATCTTCAGAGATGCCAACAGTTTTAATTTTATAAAGTAATTTAGTGTTCTTTTGTGCTTTAAAAGCAATATCCTTTCCAGATTTGGATACATGCTCATGATCAAATATCTTTAACTTCCCAACCTGAGTATTTATGGAAAGCACATCAAGGTTATTTCCTTCTACGATGGCATGTTTCTTAGAATCGTACCTAGATGGCAAAGATCTGATAATTTTCATCACAATGTACTTTTCAGGAATAGTCTTACCCAACGCAAAAGATGCATTAACAATTTCAGACACTTTGTGATTAAACTCATCAAATGAATCTTCATCTGCCATACAAAGTTTCTCCCAATCAAAATTTAGGTTTTGGAGCCTAGCTTCTTTTTCACAGGTATTCCATTCAAATACGGTTTCTAAGATATCCCAAGCATCTCTAGACCGAGTGCACGCAGTCACATGGTGCTGAAGATCTGGGGTAATGGCATGGATGATTGCATTCAATCCGTCAGAATTTTTCTATGCAACAAGAATCTCGACAACATCATAATCACCAATATCCTTTGGAACAGTTATTGTGTCTATTGTAATAATCAGTGGATTATAGCCACTAACAACGTAAACCGATGATTGAAAATCACGCGCTTGAAGAAAGGAACGCATATAAATTTTCCACCATAAGTAATTTGAGCCATCGAAGACTGGTGGTATGTTTATAGAGATAGGACCTCTGTCCATATAGTCAGATAGTTACAAACACAGACTTATGAGGTCTTAAACGTGTTTGCCTTCTCTGATACCAATTTAAAAAGTGGGGGTCTAACAACCGCATCCAATATTTTTCTTAGCAATCTGTATGGACAAACTCTAATATACTTTCAAGAGAATCAACTAGACAGTTAGACTCAATCTTAAAAAAAGTATATCAAAGAGTTTATATCTCAATTTCACAATTCAACCTGCAATCAAACAAATAGGAATTTGCGAGCCCGGTTGAATAAGAGAAATAACTTGAACGATACCAAAGACCAATGTTCAAATTTCAATCAATTCGATCAATAACCCAAAGGCCGTATTCAAGAAATGATTAATGTTAACGCACAACCTGTGATATTTCTATTATATAAACAAATATAATGTGGAAAATAAATAACACGGACACCAGAAATTTTGTTAACGAGGAAACCGCAAATGCAAAAAAACCTCGGGACCTAGTCAAGATTTGAACACCACACTATATTAAGCCGCTACAGACACTATCCTACTACCAACTAACTTTGGACTGGAATGTAGTTGAGCCCTAATCAACACATACTTATCAAGGTATAGTTGCACTCCTTACATCTTTGAACCCCATCAGGATTCTACGTACTTCATTCCCTTAGCTGATCTTACCCACAACTAAGAGTTCCTACGACCCAAAGTCGAAGACTTGATAAACAAATATGTCTCACATAGAAAAGTCTATTGTATAGATAAATATGTCTCCCACAGATAAACCTATGAGTTTTGTTCCGTCTTTTGATAAATCAAGGTGAACATAAACCAATTGGTAAACCGGACTTATATTCCCGAAGAACAACCTAGTATTATCAATCACCTCACAATAATCTTAATCGATTAACGATACAAGATATTGTGGAATCAGAAACGATGAGACGAAGATGTTTGTGGCTACTTTTCAATATTGCTATAGGAGATTAAATCTCGAGAAAATCTTAAAGAAGATAGTACTCAATCACGATAGAAAACAACAATATCAGAACACGCAACTACAGAGAAAATAGTTGGGTATGGCTTCACAATCCCAATGAAGTCTTCAAGTCGTTAACCTACATGGTTTCGTGAAAAACCTAAGGTTAAAGGAGAATCGACTCTAGTTGCAACTAGTATCACACAAGAGGTATGGGGATTAGGTTTCCCAGTTGCTAGAGTTCTCCTTTATATAGTCTTCAAATCAAGGTTTGCAATCTAAGTTACCTTGGTAACAAAGCATTCAATATTCACCGTTAGATGAAAACCTGATTAGATTCAAGCTAATTTCTTTTAACCGTTAGATCGAACTTAGCTTGTTATACACAAATGAAACGTACCATCATTAAGATAAATGTAACCGTACCTAAACATGTTCACTTAGTTGGTTCAACAATAGTTAACCAATGGTTATCCATATGAGCACTTTCATATCAACCTTATTCATTTTTATCATAACTAGTTCAAATGACTCAAATGAAACTACTTAGAGAGTTGTTCAATTGTTTATATTCTCATAAATGTATACAAGACACAATTGAAGCAAAATCGATTTTGATTCACTCGAATCATTTCATGAACATTATATCCACAGTTTGAAAAAGATTGCATTCCTTATTATAAGATTTATTAGTTCATGAACAAATCGATTTTAGAACATAACCTACGTAAGTATGCAAACGGGTACGCATACCTAAGTAGCCGGACTGAGTTTGGTTACACCAGTACGCGTACGGGTATGCATACCACTTACACTTCCAAACTCCAGCATAAATTCACGGGACTTGGACTTCCTCCAGTACACATACGGGTACACATACTTAGTTCCCAGACTTTCAACAACCAACCAGTACGCGTACTGGTACGCATACCATGGTTCCCGGTTTTGGACTTTACACAAATGTGATTACACACTATGTTTATATCAAATCATGGTTACATGTTCTAAACCCTCATTTCAATCATTGAAACATTCTTGGAAGACGACAATAGTTGTATCACACAAACTATTAACTTGAAAGCAATTTTCAAGTGATCGAATGACCAATACGAATCACTCCGAGTCTACATCAAATGACTGTCTCACACAAATCATGTAAGATGTTACAAGGAAATTTTTACATGATCATATTTTGACTTTCGTCAAGAATAAAATATGAACTTGGTTAAATAGAAAGCTTACCAACACATATTTCGAGAAATAGATAAGCGAGATAAACTCGGCTCGAAATACCAAATGTGTATAATTGAAGTCTATATAGCAATACGACTGTTTGTCTCAAATAGGAGATAGAGTAGATAGACATTTGAGTGATAGATGAGTTCAAGTCTCCACATACCTTTTGTTGATGAAGTTCTACCAGTTCCCTTGAGTATTTCTTCATCTTCATTCGATGAACGCCGTCAAGTCTAAAGCTCAACTACACTTACTATCCTAATCCGAGACTTAGATATAAGTAGACTAGAAATCAAGACTTATAGTTATGGAAACTAAACTTGATAAACAAGCTTTAGATAGCAACGCTTGCGAGTTCAATCGAGCAGTTCTCTAACACACAAAATTTGACATTCTACAAACAAGTAAAATATTATGTCGTAGTAACCTAAGTTTATCAACTAAACCTAAAAATGTCATAGATGTATGAACATACTACAGTAGAATAAAATTCACAACAACATCTATAATCCTCAATTTCTAAAACTAATAAACCCAAGATGTTGATAAAAATCCAGTGTTTTGTTTTAGTCTGTTCTTCACAGATAATAGTAATATGTTTTCTGGGAATGAAGTTGTCAAGTTTAAAACTTCCTATTGTGCTTTATTGACGTAAGAAATTGGATGTTTAGTGTGTCTCTTCACTTAGGAGTTGAAGTGGGCATTTCATTTTCTAGGTTAACCTTTTTTTCTTTCTTTTTTCTCTTTTTATGTGTTGTATTGTTGTTAATGTTCGCTCCCTTTTTCATTGAGGATTGTTTTGACTTTATTGTATATGCAGGTGTATAGATGCTTCAACAGATTCATCATTGAGACAACAACAAGATCAATTGGGTACTCGAGGATACGCAAGAGTGCCATCATTGGGATTGTCTGTCATTGCAAGGTTGGCGTCTAGCTATATCTCCAAAGATTGCTCCATAAAGTACTGCTAATTTGCATAAATCTACGTCTACTTTTTTTAAACTGAAGCATAGTACTCATTAGTTGTTGAAGATTGCAGAAACAACTATGATTTTGCGACTAAATACGAAATCCCTCCCCAGTCTTGCATACTTGAGGCGATGAGATCTTTATATTTCATGCTTGGGTACTTATTTCCGGGATAAGTGAATTTTTCTTAAACAAATTTGAAAACCTCCAAGAATTTATTAGTACAACATTTGAGTTGGTAAAAATAAATAAACGTTGTGATTCTCTTTTCAATGAATGTAATCATGCTCTAGTAGTGTAACCACTTGCCTGAACCATTATCTAAAATGTTACTTTCTAGATATAAAACTATAAACTAGTAGTATATAATATGAAGTAACGTCTCCATTAACAAAAGTTTAAGATATGCTTTCATATTTGAGATTATCATCAATGACCTATTTTGGATTTTGGGGGTATAGTAGCAGGAAATCCCACACTACACCCCTCACAAGAATTCATACAATCAAATCATTTTAGATCAACAATCATACATTTTATTGATTAATCTCACCAATTTTACAAGATGGAAAGGAAATAAAACTAAGAATTAATAACTGCTCTAGATTTTATCTCTCCTAAATGACTTGCTCAACACTCGAAAAAGATCTCTCCCCTCCTTATGCTTGTTCAACTCTTTATATAGGAATTTACGTAGTGGATGACATCTAATCTGTCCTTTAACTTCGGATCTGGCTTGCTATATTCTCGCAAGAGTTTTATTGTCAAATCTTCGCAAACATTCTAATCATCGCAGAATCATCACAATTTTCTCATGTTTCTGCTATCGTCACCTGTTACATCGTTCTTTAAATTATTCTGCGACGCTCGCAATGTGTTGTTAACCAAACTTCTCAAGTGTATCCTTCTTGCGATATTCTGATCCTACATATTGCCTCTTCTCATGTCTTCTCTGCGAAGGAGAGAATGTCATGAGAAGCTACTTTTCACAATGCCGCAACTGTTCATATTTTCATGTTCTTCTATTCTGACACGATTCTGCATTCTTCGCCAAATTTACTACATGTATCCCTTCTTCCATCCAGCTTCTAGCACGTCCTTTTCAACCGTTGTATTTCAACTGTTCACGTCTAATCTTCGCATTAAATGTGTTTATCTTCTCGAGTATTCCTCTCTCTATATATACTCTTTTCATTCTTCTCTACTCTTATTTTTTACTTTCTTTCTTATTTTCTCTGCAACTTTCTTCACCGTTCTTCCGTGAATTCCGCTCCTGCTACTGTAATTTTTCTCAATTTTTCTTAACCACAAGGTCACAGGTTCAATCCCTGTTTCTAGCGCCAATATGTAGTAGCAGGAAATCCCACACTACACCCCTCACAAGAATTCATACAATCAAATCATTTTAGATCAACAATCATAAATTTTATTGATTAATCTCACCAATTTTACAAGATGGAAAGGAAATAAAACTAAGAATTAATAACCGCTCTAGACTTTCTCTCTCCTAAATGACTTGCTCAACACTCGAAAAAGATCTCTCCCCTCCTTATGCTCTTTCAACTCTTTATATAGGAATTTACATAGCGGATGACATCTAATCTGTCCTTTAACTTCGGATATGGCTTGCTATATTCTCGCAAGAGTTTTATTGTCAAATCTTCGCAAACATTCTAATCATCGCAGAATCATCACACTTTTCTCATGTTTCTGCTATCGTCACATGCTACGTCGTTCTTCAAATTATTCTGGACGCTTGCAATGTGTTGTTAACCAAACTACGCAAGTGTATCCTTCTTGCGATATTCTGATCCTACATGGGGTGGTCATCAATGATATGTATTGGAAATTCTAGGAGAAAGTAACACTGTGATGTATTGTAATTCCCTTGGAAACCTCAATCACTTGTGATGTAGCCTTCTAAATACCAGAGCTTGAGGTTTTTGTATTGCAGTGAACAAACATAGACGTTATGCCGACATATGTTTCTTGAAAATAAAGTATATTGGGAGCATTATGCCTAGAAAAGGCTCGGTAACAACCATGGCTGGTACTTTAAAAGTTGAAATTCAATGGAATGTGTCTAATGGATCCGACGCTACGGTCACAAATTTTTCTTCTTCATGTAACCATAATATAATCCTCCCAAAAAATATAAAATGGTGTAGCCATATGTCAATCTTTTGCCATGTATGATAAAATGTGTCTATTTCTTAGTATATGCTTGCCTAATAAACCATATATTATGGACACATAAACAAACCAAGGTGGCTAAATAAATTCCCTTTCCATCACAGGTTAATAGGTGTGTCTATTACCACCCTACACATTCGACACATACATAATTGCTTAATGTGGCCATATACGCATCTATGGCTACATGTGATGGGTTTAGACTGAAACCCATGACTAAACGATGCCATATGGCTAGAGTTGATAGGTTTAGGTTTAAACCCATGACCAAATGGTGCACTATGGCTACAGGGAAACACAAAACGTGGCTATAGTAATACCTATGACCAATAGCCATGCAAATAATCTGAAACGTGGCTAGGATGTAAACCAAAAAATGTTGCCTATGTGAAGGTTTGTACTAGTGTGAAAAACTGTCGATTAAGAAAACAATAAAATAAATACCTTAATTAGCTGAAGACAACCCAGGAGAATCGATAGATTCAGAAATCTTAATCAAACTCAATCCTTCTGTGATAACTTGATTAAGCTTAAATCTTTGGTGAAATCGACGAGTCACAGAAGAATCGGTTAAATCAATTTTGTTGATGAAGTTTCCTACAACTGAATCTTAAATTGAATCTGATGAATTTTCTGGCTACAGAGATAAACCAAGAAGTCGGTGATTTGTGAAATAAATGGAGGTGAAAGATAAGATGTAGTAATGTCTCAATCGTTTTTTCTATCAACGCATTAAGTTGTTTATCTACCTCCCAACTGATTCTTATTCTAATTTTCAGACATATTAAATGAAAAACTAATTTCAGATGATTTTAATTTTGTTTTCGGATTTTAGTTTTGTTTTCTGATTTTCTATAATTAAAATGAAGAGTTATAATGGGGAAAAAAATGTTGGAGAAAAAAACTAGAATCGTTGGGAGGTTGGGTAGCCCTTGAGTGAGAGAAGAAATTGGGAGCTGATAGTAGTAATAGAGGCGCTAATAGTAGTAAAGGAGGGTAACAAGGTAACTTGGCAATTTAAGTTGAGGATAGGAAGGTAATTACCCACAACCCTCCTGAAACTCTATAACAGATACCAATTATTGCAACGATTATCCAACGTTACAAAGTTACCAACGTCGATACGACGTTACTTAAAAAATATCCGTTAGAAAATCGGGCGTTACAAATTCTCTGATTTCGTGTAGTGAGTGTGGGCATGTGGGGTGTGTAGCAGCTTCCCAATTTTTTCGTATTGAGAAAGGAAAATGTTCGGGAAAGCTGAGCAAAAATATCTTATCATTCACCTATGTAGGAACAATTGTATTTTCTGTTTTTCAGCAGGCTCTAGTACCTAAGGACATGGTTGTCTTACCGGGTAGTGCGAGCTAGGCCATCGCCTACAGCCCCAAACTGTTCGGGGTACAATTGTATTTTTTCCTTCCTTTTCCTTTTACATTAGTAGTCAATTTGTGACTGCTATAAGTTTTACTAAATTGTTGTCATAGGTATTTTTGATATAGACGCTTGTGCTACTTTTTTTTTTTTTTTTTTTTTTGGATAGGTTAGAACAGTGGTGTCTAGAACTACACTTAAGTACATTAGCTTAGGATTTATGCTATTATAGGGGTTCGATTCCCAATCTCCCCTATGGGAGGAAGCTTGTGAACCATCAGACCATGGTTTTTAAAAGCGTACGCTTCACGCTTCGGAGCATATGCTTCGCTTCAAATATCAATATTTCGCTCTGAAGCGATCATGTGAAGCGCATATTTCATGAAGCGTACGCTTCACGTTTCAGAGCGTGCACTTCGCTTCAAATTTCAGCATTTCAACGAAAATTTTAAAGCTTTTAAAAGAAAAATATGAACGTTTGAAGGGGGAATTGAACACCCCCTCTTATTTAAAGCTTTTAAAAGAAAAATATGAATGTTTTAAGGGGGAATTGAATACCCCACCTCCCACTTGTCTGGAGTAGGTTGAATTGGTGTACACACGATTTGTTTTTGATAAAAATTATATGATATTATCTTCCTAATAAATTTATAACTAGTTACGACTAATTTATTTATAAGGAAACATCCGCTTCAAACATCAACCATGAAGCGACGCTTCATGCTTCGACATACGCATCGCTTCTTAAAAATGAAAAACGCTTCACGCTTTCAATACCTTTCATCAGACCGTTTGATGGTTCTCACACGCTTGTGCTACTTATAGTTGTTAAAAAAAATCATTAAATAATTTCGAACGGATGTAGACATTTGACATGTTTGCAAAGTAAGATATTAAAATCGTGGAAAAATCCCACCTTTGAAAGCAACAAAATGTATTATCCATGTTCAAAACAAACTAATATAGTTATGACTCGTTCTGTCAAGCTCATCTAAGGTGCACTAAACAGAACATCATCTTGCCCGTTCCCTACCCCTATGTTAGTCGGTTCTTTATATCCACAACTATTGTATGTGTTACCTAGCTCAAACAATACGTACATTACAACTTGTGAATACTCCTAATTAAACAGTAATCTGAAAAGACGCAAAAAAAAAAAAAAAAAAAAAAAAAACTCACAGACACATACTTCAAATAAATTCACATAAAAACCTAATCGGCGGCAAGTTAACTAATTTAGATTCCAAAATATATTTTATTCCAACTTCCAAGTCCAGAATAAGAACCGGAATACTGTATCATACATAAATTTTTACTTGCTAACGAAGATGACTGATATTTTCATTGTTACCAACACAAAATTCTATTCGAGTGTGCTGAAAATAAATATGAACAGGGACGGAGCGACAGTTAAACCAAGGGCGGCTCCTGCCTCCCCTGAAAAAGCTATAATATCTTAAGAGTCCTTTAAATTTGTTATTATTCATGAGAAAAATTTGTTATTAACCCCCTTAAATTAGAGTTTTATAGATTAGACCCCCATGAATAGATCTCCTAGCTCCGTCCTTGAAAACGAAGAGTTACAGGAGTGTTTAGAGCAAGGGCTATGGGATAGTGTGTTTTGACACTCTATCCCTTTCAAAACGAATGAGGAACTAAGTGATTGAGTGTAAATCCTACTACGCAATAGGGGAGATATATAAGTCGGTAGTCTAAAATTTGGTTAAACAAAATTTTCAGTCAAACAACGAAAGGTTGCCCGTATTAACTTCTACTTATATCAAACGGCAAATAATATGCCGTATTACTTCCTTTTTTTTTACACGGCTAATCATATGCCGTGTAGTGGAGGCTTTCATCTACTCTATCAATTGAAAGAGTGTCTGGTTGAGTTTGAGGTGAATGAGGGTTTGTCTATACTCATAGTAGGACCTATTTTGATCAAATTTGATAAAAAAATTTATTTTGAAAGAGACTCTCAACCCCCATAGCCCATTGCTCTTAGGAAAACTTGAGGGTCCCCCTACATGAGCTTCATTCGGTGTAAGAAGACTCGAAACATGTGAAGATTAATTTCTTTAATGTTAATAATTCATGTGTTAGAAAATAAAATAAACCCAATTATCAAATACTACCTCCGTTTCTAAATAATAGGTAAGTTTGTTACACACAAACCTGCCTATTTTTTAGAAACGGAGGGAGTATAAGAAAGAGACAAACTTTTTTGGGGAATCAATTTTTTATTTTCAATCCTAATATATACAAACAAGTAGAGCCCATCACTAAAAATCATGATATTATTTTTATAATTAAGAATTAAGAAAAAAGTTTTTCAATATCCAAATTACATTAATGCCCCATAATTATTTACGTGACGTATGTGACGTATATAGTGAAAAATAAAGTAAGGGATAATTTTGGAATAAAAATGATCACGCTTCAACGAAGTCTAGTATTCTTTATGATACACTAGAACTTCACCCCGTGCCATAACGGCACGGCCTCCATGATTTAAAAAAAAATTGTGTGTTAATTTTGACTCTTGTATTCATTTGTTATTACTATATGTATAGTGACCATTGTCATCCGTGTTTTTTTGTCGCGTTTTCTATATCTCCAAAGTAAATTCATAGACAATGGCTTCCGAGATGGAGTGGATATAGAACCTGATCCTCTGAGAGCAACTGCAGTGGTGCGATCATAATCAAAGACTAAAGAGTAAAAAAAAAATTGAAAATTTGGGTTTAGTCCGTGTTGCAGCGCAGTGGGTGGAGAGTAAAATTTGGTCAGGCGTAAGAGGATGTTCCGCCCCATTTTCATCAGGCGTAACTTTGAGGTTACGCCTTAAATTTTTCTTTTTCTTTTATTGGGGCGTAACTTTAAGTTGCGCCCCATTTATTTTATTTTTTTTAGTATCAGGCGGAGTTTTCTATTACGCCTGTTCGGGCGTAAGTTTAAATTACGTCCGACTAAAGATCAGAGTAAAGACTAAATTTAGTCTGGGTTTTGGTTATAGTCTGGTCTTTGATCTTTAGTCCTTCCCCACTGCGTCTTCTATTTGATCTTTAGTATGAGTTTTAGTCGCCCACTACGGATGCTCTGACAAATTAAAAATACAAATCCTACTTTTTTTTTTTTGATCATCAAACCACAAGTATTTCATTCCATAAGAAGTGTTTACATGATGGTTTTAAAGAGAAACAAATACATCATAACATGAAAAAAAATACAAAGAAAGATACAAAACATAAATAAATCGCGAAGAGAAAGAGCGATCTACCACGATAGCACCCAAATCTTGTACTATGATATTGGAGAAGGAATGGTATACGAAATCATAATTCGACCATTTTGATAGATTTTTTCTTCTTAGAAAAGAGATGCTCCTATTACAGAGGAGTGATATGCCCAAAAATTCTTCATGTGCAACTAACCAGAACTCAAGATCTATTTTTCTGATGAAGGAGAAATTGATCATCGCCCTTGCTAAATCGCCGATGTACTTTTATCAAAAAAACCAAACACGAACAAATCGTTAGAAAGAAACATTATAAAAGTGTAGATAAAATCGCCCAAACGGCGAAGATAAAAATCGCTCTAATAGCGAAAAAATTATTGAAAAACAACAAATCCTACTAAAAAGCTGGAAACTATTTCTCAGTGACTGCATTGCAATTTTAACCTGATAGTTTTAGTGAACATTTTATACGTTCACCTACTAACAATTGATGGGTAAATAATAATTGTCAATAGACGGTACCTCCATATATCCATAACCCGACACCACTCAATTTTCTTCTCTTCCGGGTTGTTCATCTTTAAAATGAGATGCATATAAACTTCCAAAAATGTGGATTAGAGAGGTCAGAAGGTGTCATAATGTACTTTTGGGTGATAGTCGACCAATTTTGAAAGTTTTAAAACAGTTCCTGCTAAACTCCACTGTGAGTAAATTTCTCTAACTATGAAGAATATCCTTACTACATGAAAGTCAATGAGTTAATTGATATTCATACTCAAAGCTGGAATTTGGATCTTCTTCAAAATTACTTTACTCAAAATCAGATAGAGAAAATCAGTCACATAAAACCTTCAATGCAGCAAGAAGATGAAATGGTTTGGTCTCTAACTAGAAATGGCCATTTTACAGTTAACTCCACATACAAGGCAATTCTCTGTCAGAAAAATCAAAGCCTGGCTAACAAAGAAGAGGAAGCAAAGTTTTGGCTGAGCTTATGGAATCTGCAAATTCCTCATAAATGTCAACTTTTCTTATGGAAAGTGGCTCATGATATAGCTCATGTGAATGAAAGACTTGCCGGATACAATCAAAATCATCAAGTCAACTGCCAAAGATGTAATGCTAAAGAAGAAAGTATCACACACCTGCTGCTCAAATGCAATTATGCCTGAGATGTTTGAAATGCTGTTGATCCTCAGATTGGCCAACAGTTTGATAGCATCAATGACATACAACAATGGCTAAGAAGCTAGAGCAACTCTAATAATAATATTTGCTTCAGAAGGAAAACAAAAATTAATCTAATTAATGTTACTATGTGGTTCATTTGGAAATCCATATGTGAGCTCATTTTTAATAACATCAGATGTTCCAGCTCAAGCCTAAAACACAGGATCCTAACTTATAGCACTGAGAATAAAATCCACATAAATCAGTCAGAAAGTATAGTCCAAGTTGATAGAAGCATGATAGGCAGAAATGAAGCTAGTATAGACAATAATAGATGGTGTCCCACTCCTAGAGCAAAATTAAAAATAAACATTTATGCTTCTATTTTACCTAACCATAATATTGTTGGTATTGCTCTAATCATAAGAGATTTTACAGGGAGGATGGTGGAAGCCTGGACGCTGGTAGAAAGAGCCAGAGATGTCGCCCAAGCTGAAGCAGTGACAGTGCTTAAAGCTCTTCAGTGGATTGTTCAGTTGCAGATTCAATAGGTCACAGTGGAAGGAGATAACAAAGAAGTCATGGAAAGCGTAAGGGGCCCTCAGATTACTACAAGATGGGAGGATACCAATATTATCAGAGATTGTCAACATCTAGTTAAGTGTCTAGGGAATGTTCAAGTTTGTTTTAGAAATAGGAAGTGTAACCAAGTAGCTGATCTACTTGCTAAGTTTGCAAGAAATAATAATTGTACTAGTAAATGGAGTTCTGAACTCCCTCAGTGTGTCGAGTCTAGATTAGAAAGTGAAAGAATAGTGTTGTAATGCCTTTGGTTGGGTTTTGAGCTTAATGATAATCTTTCCTTTTTTTCTTTCAAAAAAAAAAGAAGAGTAAATGAATTCTTCAAATGTGTGAAGTGAAACCTTATTTAATAGTTGTTGATGGTGGTTTTTAGTTTAGGGTTAAAATCGTAAAACACTAAACCCTAGCAGACAGTGATGTCACTACATTTAAAGCAACAAGCATTTACTAGGCACATTTACATAAACCTTTAATGTGTCTCTAAAGTAATTACCGGGGTATATTTTTCAAATTAGGGTTACGACAAGCCAAACCCTAATTCCCACATGTGCCAATGGCAAATCATGCCAGCCACACCAACCGCGCCAAAAGCATAACAACCATGCTAGCCGCACCTCTGTGCCAATGGAAAATCATGCCAGCCACACCAACCACGCCAAATCATGCCAACCATGCTATCCGCACCTATGTGCCAATGGAGAATCATACCAGCCACACCGACCGCGCCAAAGCATGCCAACCATGCTAGTCGCATCTCTGTGCAAATGGCAAGTCATGCCATCCACACCGACCGCGCCACCATGATGTCCTTACCCACACGGATACCAAAGTGAAAGTGTGCAACAATAAACGGCTTCGCTTCAATCCCAGGAGAAAATCCTGGCCGTCTAAGGTCACCTCACGACCTTTGGCCCAAAACCCTGGATTGGTCTCGCACCTAGCCAAAGCTAGCCGCGCCATGCCAAACACACTCCACCTTGGCCCTAGCTATTCTAGTCACGTCATTCCAAGCCAAAACCTAGGCCCTAGCCATGCCATACGTCCATGGAAAACCCTTGGCCCCACATGCCAAGCCAAACCAAACCTAACCAAGGTAGCCGCGCCATGCCAAACGCACTCTTCCTTGGCCCTAGCCACACTAGTCATGTCATGCCAAGACAAAATTCCCTTACCTTGGACCTAGCCATGCCATACGTCCATGGAAAACCCTTGGACCCACATGCCAAGCCAAACAAACCTAGCCAAGCTAGCCGCGCTATGCCGAACGCACTATGCCTTTTCCCTAGCCACGCTAGTCACGTCATTCCAAGACAAAACGCTCTTACCTTGGCCCTAGCCATGCCATACGTCCATGGAAAACCCTTGGCCCCACATGCCAAGCCAAACCAAACCTAGCCAAGCTAGACGCGCCATGCCAAACACACTCTTCCTTGGCCCTAGCCATACTAGTCACGTCATACCAAGACAAGCGCCCTTGCCTCGGCCATGGCCACGCCATACGCCCATGGAAAACCCTTGGCCCCATATGCCAAAGCAAAAATCGCACCTAGCCAAAGCTAGCCACGCCCAAGGCGAACCCTTGGCCCCACATCCCAAGCCTAAACACACCCTAGCCGCGCCACCCTGTTGGCCATCACTACGCGGCTACCAAAACAAAGGCGTGAAACAATCAACGGTTGTCCTTCAATCCCAGGAGCATATCCTAGCCATCCAAGGTTACCAGACGATACATGGTAACATTTGGCCCGAAAACCTAACACGCCAAACCTTGCCATGCCAACGGCATGCCAACCTAGCCGCGCCACCACATTGGCCATCACTACGCGGCTACCAAAACAAAGGCGCGCAACGATCAACGGTTTCCCCTCCTCTCAAGATGCAAAATCTCGACCGTCGAAGGTCACCAGGCTAGCAAATTTCCCTAGCTTGACTTTCCAAGCCACAACAACATGCTCTAGTTTTTCCAAAAAAATTCGAGATATCAACACAAACTGGGGAATGCTCATTAGGGTTTTGGTTTGGTGGTCTATAGCGTGCGCCATACACAAATGCCCGTTTCAAGATAGTGTAATAAGATTAAGGCGGTTAGTAAATGCAAGAAGCAACGGTGAAACACTCCTTCATTATGGGACATCAATTCCATCAAATCCCATCAATACCAGGCATTACCACCTCTTCCCATTTAACTCATCCGTTTTCTTTTCTTAAGAGGCCAGAGTACTTTTGTTTTTGGACTTGTATAAGTAGGCTTACCTATTTCTACCAGAGACACGAGTTCTTGGTCAGGGAAAATACCACACTCAGAAAGGCAACTCTTTTTAGCTTTCTCAAAGCTCTCACCTTCTGATACAAGTCAAGAACTGATCTTCCAGAATTATTCTAGCCTCAACACTCTCTTCATTTCCCTCCCTAAACCAACCCTTATCCTATACTATGTGACCGAAGCAAGTCTAGAACGGCTATTTCTTGGTTTAGGCTGGACTTGTACTGATTGATCTCTCGAATCTGAAGTACTCCCTTGTAGTACATTGTATAGGGTTTAAATTGTTTCTCACTTTCACACCCGCAATTACCAAAATCAGTAGAAACCATTTTCACCGATAAAAAATTGGCGACCACAACGGGAGGTTCGATCTTTCGGTTACAATGTCAATTTTTGACCGTCAAATCTCGTTCTTCGACCCAGACGTCAAGATGGTAAAGGAAGACGATCCACTCCAACTCAGCTACCCGACGACTCGATTATCAGTCATGACACAACAAGGGACGATTGGGGACTTCCCAGAGGATAAAAGCATACGATCCTACCAAGGATCAACGGCTCAGTTATCAGACGGCTCAATAACGATTTGGGACTTTCCATGGCGGTGTTTCCCATAAAACTCGGTCTTACACCCTGAAGGTTCACTTTTCATCAGGAGACCTAAAAACCGAGTAAGTCTTACCTAGACAAGATACATGGTTTGATATTTCAAGTTTTCAAGACAAGATACATAATTTACCCCATGTGGTCTACCAAAACATGGTTCTAAGGTTTTTCCTGGGATGACTGTGTCACTTTCAATCATAACCAAGACGATTCAATTCTAAACATTTCATTCAAAAATAAATAAATAATCCAAAAACGTCAAGGTAGCATTTATCTATTAACCCGAGAAAATCAGAAAGTCAAAAACCAAAAACCAGGCATCTCATTTTCCTTCAAAAAAAAAAACCTAAGGATAAGAGGTCCAAAAGACAGATATATATTCAAGGGAAGTTTTCCAACAACGGCTTGCTCCTTTTGGAAAAGGCCTCCCTCGTGCTTTGGAGAGCTACCCTCTTAAGTTTCAGATTCCTGCACAACTTCTTGAATTCCTCTTCCTGCTTCTTCATCATGTCTGCGGAAGGACCTTCGACTGCTCCGGCCAACGACCTTTTAACATTAGAGAGACCTTCAACGAACCAAGGAACGTTGAATTCGAAGCCCATGCACATGTCACGATGGAATTTCCAGCTCGAGATTACATCCTCAGAAACTGTATGACCAGTCATGCTGCACATCTCATCAATCGAAGATAAGGCTTCCTCCACACGTTGACCAAGGCATGTCGACTAATTATCTTCTTAGTCGTGGAAATGTGACCATAGCTTTCCCAAATCTTGGTGTACAATGTCGCATGTTTAGCTGGAACGCTTAATCTACCAATCAACACATGACCGGGGAAAGGGGCCAGATACGGAGGATTGAAGGTGGCACCTGCAACTGAATCAACAACTGGCAGGGGATCCCTAACCACAATTTAACCCCCCGAAGTGCACTCCTCCACCTGAGTCACGGCAGCGCCCTCGGGACGATGAATCTCCATGTCCAAATCGCTAGCTAGTGTAGTTTCCGCAGTAGGAAGTACGGTTTCATCTTTGCTCAGGTGGTATTCCACTTCAAGATCATCCCCAGGAACGGTTTCCTCCTAAAAATCAAGATTTAGTTTTACTGCAAAAAAAATAAAATGTGGAGAAGACTCACTGATTCGCTTTCAGACTGACTAGAGGAAGACTCAGCACTATTGTCAGAAGAACTACTCTCACCATCTCCAGACTCAGAACTTTCATCCTTCTCGGATTCTTCATCACTATGGATAGGCTCGACAACGCTACTCTCGGTCTCGAAAAATGATGCGTTTTGACTGCTCGCAAGTTTGGCAAAGGCGTTCGTACTAATGAGACCCAGGAAGGAATACAAGGAAGCATTCTCAGAAAAGGAACAAAAATATAAACGTTCCAAGCTAAAGTAAAGAGGAGAGCCGTACGTACCCGCATATTGGGCGAACTAAAAGTCAGCAGAATCGTGGAGTCCGACTGAAAGCCGTCAGCATGATTCTTAGATCTTCGTTCCTTCACTTGGGTACTATCTGCATTTGGACTGACGGATTTTCTCTTGGGATCCCTCAGCAGTGGATGTTCTGCTAAAACCGCAGGAGAAGGCTTATCCCGATGATTCTCTACCACATCACTCACGAATCCATGAATGACAAGGAACTCATCCGGCCAGAATGTGTTGTATTTGGAGATCGTCGATGGATTCCGTTCCGCGAGAAAAGACAGACTTTTACCCGACACATGAGAACTAGCATCGAGAACAGTTCATAACGGAATTTCTTGAACAATTGGCTGGCGAACAAATGGGACACCCTTGGTCAAAACCCATATGTCGAGCAACCCTATCAACATTATAAAAGATCGCTTTGCAAGCTCCTCGGAAAAAAGATGGCACGTGACCGGGCGTGCAACTAAGCAGGAACACCATATCTCCAACGCTCAGGCCCTCATCATCAGAAGACAAAGACATGTTCGAAGCGGGAGAAAAAGTACTAACCCGAGTTATG
The DNA here is from genome assembly GCA_023529315.1 of Papaver bracteatum. Lineage (NCBI taxonomy): Eukaryota > Viridiplantae > Streptophyta > Magnoliopsida > Ranunculales > Papaveraceae > Papaver > Papaver bracteatum. Next base: position 842,633 of record JAJJWX010000259.1, read on the forward strand.
GACGCATGCACTGGAGACCATGGACGAAAATTAACTGCATACGAGTTGTCAAGAAACCTAATCAGTCTCAGACCAGTTTTTCGGCGCCTGTTCGACCAACGCAGTATTCTGGAGCCACCCCAAGACTCGGGAAGTATGGCCAACGGTTTCGGGGCATACTTCTCGAAATACTCCCACAACCATGACTGGAGAAAAGTGGCATGAAAATATGAATCCACCTTCATATGGTTGTTTGAGGCACGCATGTCCGAAACCAGCTGATCCATGTGTGCATACAGCACCAAGAAACAAACCACCGATGGGGAGAACGATGCCCTTTGCCAATTTTATGGCAAACTTGATAAGTTCATGTCTTATCTCTTTCTTTCCCGAGCCGTCGTCAAAAATATCCATGGATAGACAAAGAGCCAAGAACGTCGCGACATGAAGTACGCTATTTTTCTAGTCCGACTCCAACTCATCAGGAAACCACTGATACACCCACTAGTTATAAAAGCACTTCGTCTCGTTTTCCTTTCGAACGAATCCATTTGACTTCGCAACCAGGGTGGCACGCATTTATTCTTCATTTGCAGACATCTTGACATCGAGGTTTCCAATTACAGAAAGATTTAGCAACATAGCCATGCTCTCCAAAGAAATAGCCATTTCTCCCTACCTGTATACGGCCGTATGGGTGTCTGGACACCATCTGGAAACAAAAGCGACCAAGCTTGGAATGTCTTTCCTAATTTGAAGTACTGCGGAAGCCATAACAACATCAACAATCTGCGTCCTGGTCAAATTGGTCTTTACAGGCTCTTGGTCCATCATGAATCGCACCCATTTCTCAAAGGAACGCAATGGACTTGCAAGGATTTTAAAGTTGATAGGAGAGGCATGATATTCTTTCCTCTAGAGGCAAAACCTTATTACGCCTCCTGGCCGAACCGATCGATCCTCTCCTTCACTCTCCGAACTGATCATGAGGATCGGTATGTATTGGGGATGGTTTCTCCTAACCGTGGACGATGCCGTGAAGAACTCGTCATCTATGTTTGGCTTGGAATTACTCACATCCTTCGGTACCACGGAAACAGTTAACATCTTAACAAAAATTCTCTTACGTTGTTTTTCACCGCTGCGATAACTACGAAGGAACAAGTGTATCAGGAATTATTACATAAAGAATGTAGAAATTATTTTTATCAGACACAAAGGAGCCGCCCTGGGCACAAACCGACTGGTTTCAAGACTCTACATCACCACTACACGCAGCCCGGAAACTCGCGCCCGGCCAGATAGACGCGCCCAACGAAAAAAAATGGGGGGATCATGCACACGGCTACACCAAAACAAGGAGCAAACCCTAAAAGGCTAGGTTTTTGTGAGAAGACATAGCAATTACTATCACGTGCCTACCTTACACAGTGAGTAGGGGCGGTCAACATTACTATGGTATCCATGCCTAAGTGTCACGATAAGCTAGGGAAAAAAATACCTAAGATTCACGCTAACATTTCTACAAGGTCATGAAAAGGTACGCCTACAACTAGGGTTTACGCCAGCAAAAAAGAAACGAGTTAAAGAGAAGTGTTGGAATGCGTACCTGAGATTCGCTCGTCCGCTCTGCTTTACTGCTTTCACATGGATGTGAGGAATAAATAGGCGTGAAACAAAAGAGAAGCCGACCCTCCTTTTATATATACATGGTACGTGGCAGTTTGAACAAAGAAAGGATTTCCTATTTTGATCCAAGAAGGGAAAAGAGGAAACCGGTCCCGCAAAGACCAATTTCCATGTCCAAGACCACTCACGCTATACCACGGCCCCACCGCACCTAGCCTCCCATGTATTCCATTGCCGTGACCCTAGCCAATCCCTCGCTCCATTACCGCGGCCCCACCACGTTTAGTCGTCCGTGAACGTCTCGTCTTGATAAGACCACACTATGCTAAGCCGCATGCTCCACTGTCACGACCTTATCGTCTACGCGCGTTTACCTTACCAAGCCCTCGCTCCATCATCGCGGCCCCAACACGCTTAGCCTCCCCTACACATTCCACCATGCCATTGTCGCGGCTAGGACCATGCCACCTCTTGGCCCCTCGAGCCAAGCTGTCCACTTGCGCCACCTCCCAAGACCGCGCCCCCTTTGCCTTTGAGATGTAAAACCAGACCAAGACGGTAACTTTTGCCTCACCGCTTCACGGTCTGCATTCCCAGTACATCTTACGCGGGGCCGCCAACAAGGGAAGCCAAAACATTCTTTACCACTCAGAAAGGTTAGTCGGATTCTCCTGACCATCTTTGCAATGATTTACACCTCGATTCCGTCCTTGTCTGTCACCATCATATGCTTACCTCGCAACAAGGCACCTATTCCGAGCTAAGTAGGGGACTTAATGTTGATGGTGGTTTTTAGTTTAGGGTTAAAATCGTAAAACACTAAACCCTAGCAGACAATGATGTCACAACATTTAAAGCGACAAGCATTTACTAGGCACCTTTACTGAAACCTTTAATGTGTCTCTAAAGTAATTACCGGGGTATATTTTTCAAATTAGGGTTACGACAAGCCAAACCCTAATTCCCACGTGTGCCAATTGCAAATCATGCCAGCCACACCAACTGCGCCAAAAGCATGCCAACCATGCTAGACGCATCTCTATGCCAATGGCAAATCATGCCAGCCACACCAACCGCGCTAAAGCATGCCAACCATGCTAGCCACACCTATGTGTCAATGGAAAATCATGCCAGCCACACCGACCACGCCAAAGCATGCCAACCATGCTAGCTGCACCTCTGTGCCAATGGAAAGTCATGTCAGCCACACCGGTCGCACCATGCCATACCCATCTCGCCATGGCCCCTCATGCCGCGCCACCATGCTGGCCTTCCCCACACAGCTACCAAAGTGAAGGAGTGCAACAATCAACGGTTTCCCTTCTATCCCAGGAGCAAATCCTGGCCATCTAAGGTCACCTCACGACCTTTGGCCCAAAACCCTTGATTGGTCACGCACCTAGCCAAAGCTAGCCGCGCCATACCAAACACACTCTTCCGTGGCCCTAGCTGTGCTAGTCACGTCATGCCAAGCCAAAACCTAGGCCATAGCCATGCCATACGTCCATGGAAAACCCTTGGACCCACATTCCAAGCCAAACCAAACCTAGCCAAGCTAGCCGCGCCATGACAAACGCATTCTGCCTTCGCCCTAGCCATGATAGTCACGTCACGTCATGCCAAGCCAAAACGCCCTTACCTTGTCCCTAGCCATGCATACGTCCATGGAAAACCCTTGGCCCCACATGCCAAGCCAAACCAAACCTATCCAAGCTAGCCGCGCCATGACAAACGCACTCTGCCTTGGCCCTAGCCATGCTAGTCGCGTCGCGTCGCGTCATGCCAAGCCAAAACGACCTTACCTTAGCCCTAGAAATTTCATACGTCCATGGCAAACCCTTGGCCCCACATGCCAAGCCAAACCCAACCTAGCCCATCTAGCCGCGCCATGCCAAAAACACTCTTCCTTGGCCCTAGCCATGCTAGTTACATCATACCAATCCAAGCGCCCTTGCCTCGGCCCTGGCCACGCCATACGCCCATGGAAAACCCTTGGCCCCACATGCCAAAGACAAAATCGCACCTATCCAAAGCTAGCCACGGCCAAGGAGAACCTTTGGCCCCACATTCCAAGCCAAAACACACCCTAGCCGCGCCATCCTATTGTCCCTAACTACGCGGCTACCAAAACAAAGGCGTGCAACAATCAACGGTTGTCCTTTAATCCCAGGAGAAAATCCTAGCCATCCAAGGTTACCAGACGACGCATGGTAACCTTTGGCCCGAAAACCTAAGTTTGGCCACGCCAAACCATGCCATGCCAACCTAGATGCACCACCACATTGGCCCTCACTACGCGGATATCAAAACAAAGGCGTGCAACGATCAACAGTTGCCCCTCCTCTCAAGATACAAAATCTCGACCGTCGAAGGTCACCGGGTTAGCAAGTTTCCCTATATTGACTTGCCAAGCCACAACAACATGCTGCATGATTTCCAAAAGCATTCGAGACATCAACACAAACTGGGGGATGATCATTAGGGTTTTGGTTTGGTGGTCTATAGCATGTGGCATACACAAATTCCCGTTTCAAGATAGTGTAATAAGATTAAGGCGGTTAGTAAATGCAAGAACCAATGGTGAAATGCTCCTTCATTATGGGACATCAATTCCATCAAATCCCATCAATACCAGGCGTTACTACCTCTTCCCATTTAACTTATCCGTTTTCTTTTCTTAAAAGGCCAGAGTACGTTTGTTTTTGGACTTATATAAGTAGGCTTACCTATTTCCACCAGAGACACGAGTTCTTGGTCAGGAAAAATACCACACTCAGAAAGGAAACTCTTGTTAACTTTCTCAAATCTCTCACCTTCTGATACAAGTCAAGCACTGCTCTTCCAGAATTATTCTGGCCTCAACACTCTCTTCTCTTACCTCCCTAAACCAACCATTTTCCTCCACTTTGTGACCGAAGCAAGTCTGGAACGGCCATTTCTTGGTTTAGGCCGGACTTGTACAGATTGATCTCTCGAATATAAAGTACTCTCTTGAAGTACATTGTTTAGGGTTTAAATTGTTTCTCACTTTCACACCCGCAATTACCAAAATCAGTAGAAACCATTTTCACCAATAAACAATAGTAAAATCTTATAAAGATAAAAAGATAATTTAAAGAACAAATGTTAAAATTATAACCGAAGATTATTTTCATTCTCACTCATCCAATCATTTAGTTTCAAATTGTCTCAAAATATAATAAAGACTAGATGACCGTTGCAAGGGTGGGATGGGTGACCGAAAAAATTGACGCAAAAAAATTAAATTTTGTACTCACAATTTATTTCCAGCATAATGACATAGAGTCAGAGTACTTGTAAATTTGTAAAACGAAATTGTAAAGCAAAAAGATGTAAGTTTAGTTTCATAAAAAAAAACACTTTCACAGTTTTATTTTTATCTAAAATAGGCAAAATTGAAAAGGTAAAAGTATCACGTTTGCAGATACTGGGTGAAAGTATCACTTTTCTGGATACGGAGTGAAAGTATCATTTTTCCTGACACGGAGCAAAAGTACCATTTTACTTGACACGACGTGAAAGTATCATTTTTCCTAACACGATGCAAAAATATCATTTTTCCTGACACTGAGCGAAAGTATCATTTTTCATGATACATTGCTAAAATATCATTTTTCATGACACGATGTGAAAGTATATCATTTTTCCTAACACAGAGCAAAATTATCATTTTTCCTGACACGGCGCGAAAATATCATTTTTCCTGAAATGAGGTGAAAGCATCACTTTTCCTGAAACGGAGCGAAAGTATCATTTTTCATGACACGACGCGAAAGTATCATTTTTCATGATACGACGCGAAAATATCATTTTTCTTGACACAAAGTGAAAGTATCATTTTTCTTTGTGGTGGTTTGCATAACATCTATACATTCAATTTTGGAAAATTGTGCCTAAAGTGAAAGTACCATTTTTCCTGAAACGGAGGGAGTACATTGTTTTATTGGTTATAACGGAAAATTAGTTGATGCTTAATCCAAAATATGGATGAATAATTGTTATGCATCATTTGTGGTCGTTTGCATAATGTCTTATGCATGCAATTTTCAAAAATTATTCCTAAAAGGATAAATACCTCCAATTTTTTCGTAAAAACTCTAAATTTGATATTGTTGTTTGTACTCGTTGTGTAGATTTTTTTAAAAGCTTTCCAACGAGATAAAATTTATAAAATTCCAAGGCACGGATTTCTAAATGTGTTATATTCTAGTTTTCTTTCCAATTATAAGATGCTTAAGGAGTTATAGTAATTAGACTAAGTAAATTCCATATGTCCGGACCAAGGACACCAAATCTAATCTTTTTGTGTCAAATTGGAAAAAAAAGTCATGTCCCATTTGACACAAAGTCACCATATATAGAGTCATTCCCCGCTTCGCTCGGTTGGCCTAATGATCAACTTTATGGAAATAGATGCCATGAGTTAGGTGGGTGTACCAAAGATTCTCAAATGTCAGTTTCCGCATCACACATGGTGTATCTGTCAGCCATCTCAAAATCCCAACCACACCGATACAAATAGCCCGTTTTCGATATAATTTCAAGATATTTGTTAACCATATGTAGTTTAGGTTGAAACCTAGCTATTAGGAGTTTTTGCTCATTCTTGATTCCAAGCCTTCGTAGTCAACAGTGGAAAATATGTGTCCTGGAATTGAGTTCTGATATAACTGCTGAAAAAGCGGGAGTCTAACAACCACATCCAATATTCGATTAGCAATCTGTATGGACTAACTCCAATACTTACTGGACAGTTAGACTCAATCTTAAGAAAGGTATATGAAGAGTTAAATCTCTCTTTCTCGATTCAATACTTACTCAAGCAAATAGAAATCTGTGAGTCTTAATTTAATACAAGAGAAATCAATTGAACGGTACCAAAGACCAATGTTCAAGGATCAATCAACAACCAAAGGTTGGATTTCCCAATTGCTCGATTCAACGCACAACCTGTGATATTTCAATTATATAACAAAATATAATGCGAAAAAAAATAACACAGACACCAGAAGTTTTGTTAACGAGGAAATCGCAAATGCAGAAAAACCTTGGGACCTAGTCCAGATTGAACACACACTGTATTAAGTCGCTACAGACACTAGCCTACTATAAACTAATTTCGGTCTGGACTGTAGTTGAACCCTAATCAATATCACACTGACCCAAGGTACCGTTGCGCTCATTACATATCTGATCCCAGCAGGATACTACGCACTTGATTCCCTTAGCTGATCTCACCCATAAATAAGAGTTGCTATGACCCAAAGTCGAAGACTTTAATAAGAAAATCTGTATCACACAGAAAAGTATACGGTAATAGATAAATTTGTCTCCCATAGAAATACCTACTAGTTTTTGTTCCGTATTTTGATAAATCAAGGTGAACAGGAACCTATTGATAACCCGGACTTATATTCCCGAAGAACAACCTAGAATTATCAATCACCTCACAATAATCTTAATCGACTAGCGAAAGAAGATATTGTGGAATCACAAACGATGAGACGAAGGTGTTTGTGATTATTTTTATATCTTGCCTATCGGAGAAATCAATCTCAAGCTAATCTTACGATTGTTCTCAAATACAATAGAAACAACAAGATCAGATGACACAACTACAAGAAAGTAGTATCAGTCTGGCTTCACAATCCCAATGAAGTCTTCAAGTCGTTAACCTACAGGGTCTCGATAGAAACCTAAAGTTAAAGGAGAATCGACTTTATCTAATACAACTAGTATCACACATGAGGTGTGGGGATTAAGTTTCCCAGTTGCTAGAGTTCTTCCTTATATAGTCTTTCAAATCAGGGTTTGCAATCAATGTTAGCTTAGTAACAAAGCATTTAATATTCACCGTTAAATGAAAACCTGATTAGATTCAAGCTAATATCTTTCAACCGTTAGATCGAAACTTAGCTTGTTATACAAACATGTACATCTAGTTGGTTCAATAGTAGTTAACCAAATGGTTAGCCATATGAGCACTTTCATAATAACCATATTCTTATTTACCATAACTAGTTCAAATGACTCAAATGAACTAGTTAGAGAGTTTTTCAATTGCTTAGATCCATAGAAGTATACAAGACACAATCGAAGCAAAAATGATTTAATTCACTCGAACTAATTCATGAACTTATAGCCACGGTTTGCAAACATGAATTTATTAGTTAATATAAGTTTAAGTTCACGAATAATCGTTTTTAGAAAATAACCAACTCAAGTACGCGGACTGGTACGCGGACTTAAGTATCCGGAATAAGTTTGTTTTCAATTTACAAACTTCAGCAGAAATTCTCGGGATGAGAACCTCCGACAGTACGCGGATTTGGTACGCGGACTTTAGTTCCGGTTTTCCTGAGCCTAAAAGTACGCATACTTTGGTTCAAGGAATAAGGACTTATACATGTATGAGTTACCTCACAATGTTTATATCCAACCATGGTTATATAATCTAAACTCTCATTTCAATCATTGAAACATTCTTAGAGGATGTTATATGATTGTTATTCATAAACAATTTTTCGTAAAAGCCATTTTCAAGTTATTGAAACATAAAATGACTTTGGTCACTAGTAAATATGAACTTGGCCAAAGAGAAATCTTACCAACACATATTTCGAGAAATAGATAAGCGAGATAAACTCGACTCGAAATAGCAAATGTGTATAATCAAAGTATATATATCAAAATGACTTTTGTCTCAAGATAGGAGATAGAGTAGATAAACTTTTGAGTGACAAATAAATTCAAGTCTCCACATACCCTTTAGTCGATGAAGTTCCACCAGTTCCTTGAGTAGTTCTTAATCTTTGTATGATGATCGCCATGGAATCTTGAGCTCAACTACACTTTTTATCCTAGTCCGAGACTTAGCTATAAGTAGACTAAAAATAAAGACTTATAGTTTTGATTACTAATATTGACAAACATGCTTGAGATAGAAAAACATGCGAGTTCGACCGAGCAGTGCTCTAACAACTGCAGATATTAAATCTCCATATTCCACTTGAAAAAAAAGCTAGATTTTCGTTATTTCAGTGCCTGAGCTTTGGCATCCCACGGTTAAACTTCTTCGTTGAGTAGAGAACCTCTGTGCGTACATGGGATATTAACTTGCAAATATGATCTGTTGACCTGTAACTATGGGGGCGTCAACTTTACTTTGTAACATATTAATACCCAGACAATAAAGAATGGGACCTAAAAATCAAAATACAGGCATTGGAGAATACCTTATGAAGTTGACATCAAAGAAAACCTTCCTATTGCAATGATAGACAGCAAAGAGAACCTTCCTCTTTCAATGACATACCTAACTCTCATCACGATGTCATATACTTCCTTATATGTTAGCCACCACAAATATTTACCTGGCTGCAAGAAAAAAAAAACAACAGAAAATACAAACCATTTTAAATCTTAAAGCTAGAGGAGTAGAACGCATAATATGTGGTGAAAATAAATTAAAAGTGAATGGTGCACCAACAATAAGGTGTGCCTGCTATAATGATGCGATCACATCTTAAAACCTTAAAATACTATCATAGTGATGTGCATCTTTTCCCGTTAGTTAGAATTGAATAACCATGTTGTAGGATCAGAATATCATACTTCTCTGCGAGATTAACAATACTTATAGGAGCGGAATATCACAGCAAATGATAACTTACGAAATTATGGAGAGAAAATACATTTTGCGAGTATAGAATATTTTGTGAAGATAAAGAAATCACGAAGGACGTTTTACGAGTAAAGGAAGTTCGTGAAGTAAATTTGCGAAGGTTCGTATGATGATTCTTTGATCCGAAATTAAGGGAAAGATTAGTTGTTATCCAATGTGTAAAATCATATAAATAGCCATTTAGGCATGAGAGGAAGGGGAGAGGTCTTTTTAGTAGGAGATGATAATTTTAGGAGGAGAGAAATTTTTAGAGAGATTTTATTTTCTTTATCATCTTCTTCCCCAAAAATTCTAGAGATCCAAAAATTCATTAATGGAGTCTCAATTGTAAAATCATGTAATCACATACAATCACTAGTGAAGCACCGTGGATGTAGATCACATTGATCGAACCACGTAAAAATCTTTGTGTCTCTTTATAATTTTAGTACCTTAATTCTTAGTTTCATATCAAATTAATTAGGTTTAGGAATCATTTTAATGGATTCTAATGAGGGTGTAGTTGTGAGATAATCCGCAACTACATAATTGGCGCTAGAAACAGGGAGAGAGTAATGGATTTATCCTTTCTGTAACTTGTTGGATCAAGAATTTCTATGAAGATTAGTTAATTTCCATACTTTTTATTTAGATCTACAAATTTTAGGTTCAAAATGGAAATTCTATGGAAGAAGATACACTTTCAGGGAGTAAACATCATCAACAATTCAAGGATATAAAAAGAATAAGAGAAAAAATTAGTTGTTGTGGAGAAATTCAAGGGAAAAATGGAAATTTCATGAAAAGTTTTGATGTTTAGGAGAAAGAAGAAGAAAGGAAATTGAAGGAAGGACGAAGGAGAGATAAGAGGAAAACGCTGTAATTTTTGTCACGAACATAAATTCGCAAAGATAGTTCAAGACTAAATGAATAACAAAGAAGTCGTAAATTCGAGTCCGCTTGCGAACATAATTTTTTCATATATTTTTGGTATACAAAGAACAAAAATAAGGTAAATCAAAAGTGCAGTTCGACACCTTCAGAAATGGAAGCAAGTAGAGATGGTTTATAGGTGAAGATAATGATTTTGACATCACAAGTTCGAATCCCATTCTACGCGAATATTTTTTATTTTTTGCTAATGTGTGGACTAATGAGAACTCCTATGGAATACCGGCGACAGTACCATAATACCAGAGAGGAGTTGAATTGCTAAAATACCGATTAGATCCTGTGGAAGCAATCAGTAAAGGAACTATTAGTAGATGTATACCGTTACTAAGGGCAAATCAATCAACACAGAATGGTGAAATATTAACCTGGGAAGAAAGAAGATTTTGCGAAGCAAGCTAATTCGTACGGATACAAGCAATGTTTGCTTAACTAGAAGGACAGTGAACAAAGACATAAATTCAGAACCAAAACTTTCTTCGTAAAACAACCAACTTTGGTAAAAATGAAGCTCGAGACTAATCAGTAAAAAAAATATAGATTATGAAAGAAGATAGCTATTGACGAACGAAAATAAAGTCACCGGAGTATCTCATTTCATCAACAGAAGGTTATCACTCATGGAGAATACAATTAGAGAAAACAATGGGATCAGTTGTCATCTAAAAGAGTTCATCAACTATCTGAGTTACTTAGGTGAGACAAAATACAGCTACATTGAAAAACAGTGAGGCAACTTCACTTCGCAGCCAAAAAGTTCATGAAGGAACAATCTTGCGAAGCATGGCTAAGGATGATTAAGGAAGTGATTACTTCGTAGGAGAATATTTCAAATAATAAGAAACAACCTTGTGAATAAAATAAATATTAAGGATGATCACCTCGTCAACCACAGAAGAATAATAGTTCATTCGAAGTAAAATCAACCTGCGAAGATCAAGGAAAGGAGAAGTAGAATAAGATGCAGACTTGTTTCAACGACTGACACGTCCACCATCTAGTCAAATTAACTCAACTGTACCAGAAGCAAATATAACCACACGTCTTTTATAACCATACCAGGATCAACCAACGAGTCAACACAACGAGATAACCATCTCACGAAGTAAACCTGCAAGGGAGTATGATCAAAAATGGTAAAGTAACATCGAAGAAAACCACATTTAACGCAGGCCACAGGTTCTTAACAACATCAGTAATGGAAAATCATGGGCAAGAGGAATTTAGGAGAAAATCCAAAGACGTCATATTTATTAAGTAGAATACATAAGTTCGCAAAATATTACAATGAGATATCAGTTCGCAAGAAGTTACATCAGTTCGCACCAATTCATTTTACAAAGCCAAGTCCTGGTTCACTATCCGCAACAATTTAATCCAATGAGATATCGAAGCTTCAGGTGGAGCATAATAAGAATGTATTCCCATAATTATAGCCACACAGTTCTGGGAGATTCAACTCATAAATAAAGAAGAAGAATGAGAAAGGGAATTCTACAGGCGCAAACAACGTAATTATCATTACAACTCAAAGTGGAATCAACTCAACAGCAAGAAGAAATTCGCAGAAGCATTTAAAAAGAGATAGATTAAGACTGAGAGTAGCAAATGATGGAATTATCGTTAACATTTCGAACAACCAAACTTCAGCAAGACTCAGCTATAGATGTCAATTGCCAACAACATCAGAATACTTAGATGATATTCGCAATGTGTATCATCAGTTAGTTATTTCTCTCATGAATCAAGCCAGTTATCGTCAACCAAAGTCCAGTTATCAGTTATCACAATGCAATAATTAAATAGGTTTAGAGGAATCGTAAACAAGAAAACAATGAGAATAAAATCTCATCACATCATCATAAGGATGAAAGGCAGAAGAGTATGCAAAAAAAAAAAAAAAAAATAGTTTCATATCTATTACTTCGCAACAGCAAGTTAAGGGCACATTAAATAATTTGCGAACATAACCAGTGTGGGCAGGACGTCTTTACACGGATTATCTCACAACTACACCCTCATTAGAATCCATTAAAATGATTCCTAAACCTAATTAATTTGATATGAAACTAAGAATTAAGGTACTAAAATTATAAAGAGACACAAAGATTTTTACGTGGTTCGATCAATGTGATCTACATCCACGGTGCTTCACTAGTGATTGTATGTGATTACATGATTTTACAATTGAGACTCCATTAATGAATATTTGGAGCTCTAGAATTTTTGGGGAAGAAGATGATAAAGAAAATAAAATCTCTCTAAAAATTTCTCTCTCCTCCTAAAATTATCATCTCCTACTAAAAAGACCTCTCCCCTTCCTCTCATGCCTAAATGGCTATTTATATGATTTTACACATTGGATAACAACTAATCTTTCCCTTAATTTCGGATCAAAGAATCATCATACGAACCTTCGCAAATTTACTTCACGAACTTCCTTTACTCGTAAAACGTCCTTCGTGATTTCTTTATCTTCGCAAAATATTCTATACTCGCAAAATGTATTTTCTCTCCATAATTTCATAAGTTATCATTTTCTATGATATTCCGCTCCTACATCTTGCCTCTTTTTTCTTGAATATTGCTTGAAGAGGGATCTTTAAGAAAAAATCCGTTGTTGTAGTATCTTTGTTGATGAAGGAACGAGCGAAAGAATACTAGTCTTGAAAAGTATATACTTGCCTCTATTCTTTTGCGAAGTTCTGAAACTTTAAGAAGTAATTAGAAGTATCATCTTGAGAAGTATGGAGTGTGTGAAGTATCTTGAAGAAGTATGAAGTATAAGAAATATAAAATATCCTTGAAGAAGTATAAGAAGTACTTAATCCTCGAAATATATAAGAAGTATAAAATATCCTTGATGAGAGTGATACATATTGCCTCTGTTCATGTGAAATTATTATTCCACTTTTGTTGAGGATTCTTGCTGAGAAGATAAAGAACATCAAATATTTTCTTGGGTATCCATAGTTGCCTCTGATCTTTATCTATGAAGGAGAATTCTTGAGAAAATGTTGAATAATTAAATTGCATCTCTATTGTTATGTTGCCTCTGCCTCAAGTGGTAACCCCTGTTATCTTCTGAATATTTCTACGAATTCCTGAGTTTTTCTGCGCATTTCTGAACTTCTGAATAGTGCTATGAATAGTGCTGCGAACATACTGTTGCAAATGTACTGTTGAGAATGTACTTTTGCGAATATAGTGTTACGAACATAGTGTTGCGAATATAGTGTTACGAATATAGTGTTACGAACTATGAATAGTCCTGCGAATTATGAACTTTTCTGCGAAGTTTCGTGGTATTTTCCTGTAAAATTTTGTACAATACTTGTGTGAATATAATATTTATGTAATGATTATGTTATGAAATATGTATGCGATGCTTATGTCATGAAATGTTTATGCAATGCATTTATGATGCAAATATGATGCTTGAATGATGCGAATATGATGCTTGTATGATGCAAATATGATGCTTGTATGATGCAAGTATGATACTTGTATGATGTTAATACTTATCTATTATAATGCATAGCTAATGTTTGTGTTACTTAGCTCATTTTTCTGCAGTAAAATTGATATATCTTTGAATTGCTTCCATTCATATAACTATCTTCGTAAGTTTATTTATGTATTTTCTTATATAAATTCGTCTTTGATCGCGAATGAAATCGCCTCTTTTGCTATGACTTCATGATATATATTCTTGTAAAAATTCTTCAATGATATTGATGGAATTGTCTTCTTTGATATATATTGTCTTCAAAATTCTTCAATGATCTTGATGGAATTGTCTTCTTTGATATATATTCTCTTCAAAATTCTTTAATGATCTTGACGAAGTTGTCTTCTCTTCAAAACTTCATGATGTATATTCTTGTATAATTTCTTCAATGATTGTAATGAATTTCATTAATTGATGTGGTCTTATCATGCCTTCCTAAGTAAAGGTCTTATTTTGCCACCTCTTTTGTAGTAAACTTTTGTATTTGCGATAATATGACAAGTCTGAACATTCTTGCGAACATACAACCTCATGAAATTATCGTCTTGCGATGAAATCGCAGGACGTCTTTACACTTTCATGCAAAAACCCATTGATTTCATCTTATCTTCATTGTTATGTTCTGCGAGTTCTTTTTTCTTTTCTTTCTTTCTTTTTTTTTTTTTTTTTTTTTTTTTAGAAGGCTCGCAGAAGTTCAATTGTTGCACAAATATGACAAGCCTTTATGTTTTCGCAAACAAGAAGCCTCGTGACATTTGCGTCTTATAGCACGTATCAGCTCCCTAATGGAGGGTGCTGCCCTTTATCTTCCCCCTGGTTGCCCCTTCAAGGAAGCGTACATCGACCATACAAGGTTAGCTCTTCCCATCCGGTTCTGCCAACAACCAGCTTTTGATCGCAACCTCTTATCCTTTTTGCATATAGGGCTTATAGTTACGAGGTTGCACCCTATGAGGTATCTTTGGGCCAAGTGTAAAGAAAAAAAAAGTTTCATATCTATTACTTCGCAACAGCAAGTTAAGGGCACATTAAATAATTTGCGAACATAACCAGTGTGGGCAGGACGTCTTTAGCTGAAAGGAAGAAAGAAGGAAAATAAAAGCAACGTCCAAACAAGGAATGTCATCAATGAATGTTCATGCACGAGAAACTTGCAGTTTCATTTCACTGCATTAAGCATGGATTCTCCTTAGAAGAACATCCCAGCAGTTGGAATATTTAACCAGCGTACGAATTTCGCACCAATCAATCCACTTCGTAACAATAGATCAGTTTAAATCACTCGACCCGGTTCGCAACAATTTAATATACTCAGCTAAAGAGTGGTATTCAAAGACTTTGAACGTGAGGTGCTTCAAATCAACTCAATCGACTTGGGAAATCTCAACTTCATAAATGCTTACCTTACGAACACACGCAACACAAACAAATATTTCGTACAAATTCATGCATTTCAAAGCATCTATTCAACCCATTGACAACATCAACTTGCAAAAACAACATCAGTTCGCAACAACTTGGCAATATTAGTTCACAACAACTTGACAACATCAATTCGCAAAAACAACATTAGTTCGCAACAACTTGACAATATCATTTCGCAATATCAATTCGCAACAATACCAATGGATGATTAAAGATCCAAGAAGTAAATCATATATTTCGCAAGAGACAACAACAAGCCATAAAAAGGTAAGTACCATTTCCTTTAATACTTTATTTACGGAAGACAAAAGATTTTTGAATTTATTTACTAAAACGGATATACTCGTAAAATTTCTACAATTTCTAAGATTTCAAAACATTTCAAAGATTTTTTAGATTGGTGAAAAGTGATACAATCGCAAGATTCAAAAATGAGTTTATCATAAAAAATTTAACGATCTCAAAATTTTTCAAAGACTTCAAAATTACAAAAAATAGAGAAAATTAAATTCCTATATTTCTATAGAACAATTTTGATTAATACTTCTCATACTTTTCATACTTCTTATACTAAACATTTCATGAAAACATTCAACATTTTATGTACATGAAAAATTTACGATGAATTTTTAAAAGGCGAAAAAATACCGCCATTTACGATTAATTTGCGAATAAAAGACCGCAATCTGTGATCAGCCTCCAAAAAAGAAAGAGAGCCGCAGAAAATTTTATACAGGCAAACCTTTGTGGCGTACAACCTAGTTCGCGAAGCTATATTTCGTAAGAGGCAAAGTCCTAAAGTACGTTATTTAAGGGGGTACCTATAAACGTGGCTAAGGGTAACTGGAACACCACCAAGGACCCTTAGTACATGGTAAAAATTTAGGGGTACAACCCAATAATGGGGTACCTATCCGGGTTAGACACCTTGGATTCTCACCTAATCTAGCGACATTACGCAATATAAAATGCGGTGTAAGAAGATTTAGGTTGGGCGACTAAGGCATACTATCTTTCCCAAGAAGTGCAGAAAAAGATCAAGGCGCCGAGGTACACGGTTGAGTCAAGAGTGTCGGGTGAGGTTGAACCACATCTGCCATTTTTGACAAGTCTTGGCAAATGATGCACTTGGCCCAAAGATACCCCATAGGGTGCAACCTCGTAACTATAAGCCCTATAGGCAAAAAGGATAAGAGGTTGCGATCAAAAGCTGGTTGTTGGCAGAACCGGATGGGAAGAGCTAACCTTGTATGGTCGATGTACGCTTCCTTGAAGGGGCAACCAGGGGGAAGATAAAGGGCAGCACCCTCCATTAGGGAGCTGATACGTGTTATATAAGACGCAAATGTCACGAGGCTTCTTGTTTGCGAAAAAATAAAGGCTTGTCATATTTGTGCAACAATTGAACTTCTGCGAGCCTTCTAAAAAAAAAAAAAAAAAAAAAAAAAAAAGAAAAAAGAAAGAAAAAGAACATAACAATGAAGATAAGATGAGATCAATGGGTTTTTGCATGAAAGTGTAAAGACGTCATGCGATTTCATCGCAAGATGATAATGTCATGAGGTTGTATGTTCGCAAGAATGTTCATACTTGTCATATAATCGCAAATACAAAAGTTTACTACAAAAGAGGTGGCAAAATAAGACCTTTACTTAGGAAGGCATGATAAGACCACAGCAATTAATGAAATTCATTACAATCATTGAAGAAATTATACAAGAATATACATCATGAAGTTTTGAAGAGAAGACAACTTCGTCAAGATCATTGAAGAATTTTGAAGAGAATATATATCAAAGAAGACAATTCCATCAAGATCATTGAAGAATTTTGAAGACAATATATATCAAAGAAGACAATTCCATCAATATCATTGAAGAATTTTTACAAGAATATATATCATGAAGTCATAGAAAAAGATGCGATTTCATTCGCGATCAAAGACGAATTTATATAAGAAAATACATAAATAAACTTGCGAAGATAGTTATATGAATGGAAGCAATTCAAAGATATATCAATTTTACTGCAGAAAAATGAGCTAAGTAACACAAACATTAGCTATGCATTATAATAGATAAGTATTAACCTCATACAAGTATCATACTTGCATCATACAAGCATCATATTTGCATCATACAAGCATCATATTCGCATCATTCAAGCATCATATTTGCATCATAAATGCATTGCATAAACATTTCATGACATAAGCATCGCATACATATTTCATAACATAATCATTACATAAATATTATATTCGCACAAGTATTGTACAAAATTTTACAGGAAAATACCACGAAACTTCGCAGAAAAGTTCATAATTCGTAGGACTATTCATAGTTCGTAACACTATATTCGCAACACTATGTTCGTAACACTATATTCGCAACAGTACATTCGCAATAGTATGATTCGCAACAGTATGTTCACAAGCACTATTCGCAAAGCACTATTCGAAGTTCAAATGCGTGAGAAAAACTCGTGAATTCGTAGAAATATTCAGAAGATAACAGGGTTACCACTTGAGGCAGAGGCAACATAACAATAGAGATGCAATTTAATTATTCAACATTTTCTCAAGAATTCTCCTTCATAGATAAAGAACAGAGGCAACTATGGATACCCAAGAAAATATTTGATGTTCTTTATCTTCTCAGCAAGAATCCTCAACAAAATTGGAATAATAATTTCACATGAATAGAGGCAATATGTATCACTCTCATCAAGGATATTTTATACTTCTTATATATTTCGAGGATTAAGTACTTCTTATACTTCTTCAAGGATATTTTATATTTCTTATACTTCATACTTCTTCAAGATACTTCACACACTCCATACTTCTCAAGATGATACTTCTAATTACTTCTTAAAGTTTCAGAACTTCGCAAAAGAATAGAGGAAAGTATATACTTTTCAAGACTAGTGTTCTTTCGCTCATTCCTTCATCAACAAAGATCAAAGATTACTACAACAACGGATTTTTTCTTAAAGATCGCTCTTCAAGCAATATTCAAGAAAAAAGAGGCAAGATGTAGGAGCGGAATATCACAAAAAATGATAACTTACAAAATTATGGAGAGAAAATACATTTTGCGAGTATAGAATATTTTGCGAAGATAAAGAAATCACGAAGGACATTTTACGAGTAAAGGAAGTTCGTGAAGTAAATTTGCGAAGGTTCGTATGATGATTCTTTGATCCGAAATTAAGGGAAAGATTAGTTGTTATCCAATGTGTAAAATCATATAAATAGCCATTTAGGCATGAGAGGAAGGGGAGAGGTCTTTTTAGTAGGAGATGATAATTTTAGGAGGAGAGAGAAATTTTTAGAGAGATTTTATTTTCTTTATCATCTTCTTCCCCAAAAATTCTAGAGCTCCAAATATTTATTAATGGAGTCTCAATTGTAAAATCATGTAATCACATACAATCACTAGTGAAGCACCGTGGATGTAGATCACATTGATCGAACCACGTAAAAATCTTTGTGTCTCTTTATAATTTTAGTACCTTAATTCTTAGTTTCATATCAAATTAATTAGGTTTAGGAATCATTTTAATGGATTCTAATGAGGGTGTAGTTGTGAGATAATCCGCAACTATAATACTCCTTTGCGAGCATCACCACAAGCTCTTCAACAACACTTGCAGAATAACACAAAAGAATGACGTAATGGTTGACGATTGAAGAAACATGAGAAGAGCATGATTGTTCTGCAATGGTTACAAAACTTGCGAGAACCAACATTAAGATTCTCGCGATATGCTCGTAGAGTAGATCCGAAATAAGAGGAAAACTTAGCTATCATCCATTATGTCATTTCCTATATAAAGGGTTCCAATAGATTCAGAGAGGGATGATGTATTTTTTTGAGAGTTGAGAAAGTATTGAGGAGAGAGAAACTTCATGAGAAAAGTTGTATTCTTGAGTTCTTACGTTTCTGTAAACATTTTTGAAAATCAAATAATAAAGTGTCGTTTTTAATCTTCAAATTTGAGTTGGTTATTACAAATTCTTAACAAGGGTGTAGTGTAGGATTTCCTGCAACTACATTTTGGCCCCCGAAATAGGGATTGAATTAACGAAAATCATAGAAAAAGTAAAGAAGAAGGTAAGAATTGTTCAAGATTAAGAAAATCATTAAACAAATCGGTAAAATAATTGAAGGAAGAATGATTAAAATCAAAGAGGATTATAGAAAATTGGGGTGTGGTATGGTAACAAGAACAATGATTGATAGATTTCATGAAAATATTAAGGGGAAGATACATAAACGGGATTTTGAAGGAAGGAAAATTATGACGGTGGAGAAAATATCATCGTTGAAAGATTGGGAAAAGCAAGAAATCACATTCACAGCAGCAGAAGTACCAGAAGAAAATTTGATTCATGCATCTCCTTTGGTAATCACGGTATCTACTATACCAATGAGAAGAGAAGAATCAATAAAATCTATAGAAGAGTGGGCTATGAATAGAACTTTGGTGGATGCAAGAAGTTTTGTGGATATAATATTTTATCATACTTTTAAGAAAATATGATATAAGGATGAAGAAATGTCTTGTTCAACATATCATATTCATGGATTTGGAAAATCTTTAACAAAACCTAAAGGCGAAATAGTGGTACGAATTCCACAAGGAGAAATTGAAACACAAGTAACATTATGTGTGGTAGACGTGGAATCACCGTATAACATGATATTGGGAAGACCCTGGATACATGCAATCAAGGCTGTAGAATCAAAATTCCATCAATGCATCAAATTTCCTATGCCTAATGGAATTGGAGAAATTAAAGGAGATACAAATTTCGCGAAGCTGTGTTATCAAATTGAAGTAAGAAATTATGAAGAGCATCCAAAGCTGCGAAAAGCTCGAAGAAAATTGGCGAGAGAAACGGAGAAAGAAGAAGAGTTTAAAATTTACATGATAAGAGAAAAAGAAGGAAAACGAATACCCAACGAAATTTCGCGAGAAGGAGATGAACTCGCGAGAGTCATGAAAGCACCAACACTAATGGGAGAACCTGAAGCCAGTTACACTGCAGAAGAACCAACAAATGAAGTAAATATTGGGAGTAAATAAGAGCCTAAAATATTGAAAATTGGGACTAAAATGGAGGCAGAGGAGGAAGAAAGAACTATAAATATTTTGCAAGAATATAAATACATCTTCGCGTGGAGCATGGATAAAATGCCAGGGATAGATCCCTCAATAGCATGTCATAAATTAGAAATCAACAAAGATGTAAGACCATTCAAACAAATAATAAGGAAAATCGCAACAACATATCATTCCCAAATAGAAGAAGAACTACAGAAAATGCTTGATGCAGGAATTATAAGGCAAGCAAAATATCCATAGTGGATTGCAAATATGGTGGTGGTCCCAAAGAAGAACAAGGGGATAAGAATTTGCATAGACTTTACTGATTTAAACAAAGCTTGCCTAAAGATAGTTTTCCATTACCAGATATCCCACAAATGTTCGAATCAGCAGCGGGAAATGCTAGAATATCTTCATTGGATGGATATAAAGGATATAATCAAATCCCTCTCGCTGAAGAAGATCAAGAACATACCGCATTTTTTTCTCCAAGAGGATTATATTGTTATACAAAGATGCCCTTTGGCTTACGAAATGCTGGTGCAACATATCAGAGAATGGTGGAGAAGGTGTTCGCAAAGTGGATCCACAAAACATTAAAAGTGTATGTAGATGATATGCTGATTAAGATTAAAGAAGCTGAGAATCATGTGCAAGATTGAAAGAGATTTTTGATCAAATGCGACAATTTAATATCAAAGTGAATCCTGACAAATGTACTTTTGGAGTAACTTCAGGAAAAAGTTTGGGGTATATTGTTTCAAAAGAAGGAATACAAGTTGATCCAACAAAATTGCAAGAAATTTGCGATATGCCAACGCTTGTGACGGTAAAAGATGTGCAAAAATTGAATGTACTCTTAGCCTCGCTAGGAAGATCCATCTCGCGATCTTCAGACAAGTGCAAACAGTTTTTCGATATACTCAAGAAGGGAACAAAATTCTAGTGGACAGATGAATGTGAAAAGGCTTTTCAAGGAATAAAAGAACATTTAATGAACATAACTATCTTACAGAAAGCTGAACTGGGAGAAGAACTATTGATTTATCTCGCAACAACCACATATGCGCTAAGTGTTGTGTTGCTGCGAGTAGATGCAGGGGTAGAAAAACTAATTTATTACATCAGCAAAACATTCAATTCTGCAGAGATAAATTATTCAAAGATTGAGAAACTAATTCTAGCATTGGTACATGCAACTTTTAAACTTCGCATATACTTTCAAGCACATAAGGTCAAAGTGTTAACAAAAGTGCCAATTGAGTCAGTAATGAAAAATTCCAAGAGATCAGGCAGAGTTGAGAGATGGAATGCACAAGTAGGACACTTTGATATCCAATATGAAGTTTTATCCTCGCCAAAGTCACAAGTTATCACAGATTTCTTAGCTGAATTTCCTTTAGAAGATGATGAAGTCGTGGAAGAGATGATGGATATAGAAGAGGAATATGGAGATCCAAAAGAGCTATTAACAGAACCCGACAGATGTGAGATATTGGTGGATGGATAATCAAATGGAGAACGAAATGGGATTGGAGTTGTTTTTATTTCACCAGAAGGAGAAAAAATAGCTTTTTCATTTAGATTGGAATTTGCATCCACTAATATTGAGACAGAATATGAGGCCGTGATTCATGCTTTAAAATTTGCGGTAGAAATGAAGTTGGAAATGCTAGAATCACCAGCGATTCACAATTGGTTATTCGCCAGATAAAAGGAGAATACACAACAAACGAACCATCTTTGAGAAAGTATAAAAGAATTGTCTGCGAGGATTCCAAAAATAAAATGGAGACACATATCAAGGAAAGATAATAGGCTCGCATATGCTTTTGCTTTCATATCTAGTATGATGATAAATCCAGCTGCGAGATGCATAAAAATTCAGACACTTTTATTACCAGCGATAAACAAGGAAGAAAAAGATAAAGATGCGATGATGGTAGAAGTTGGCGAGGAAGAATCAAAGAGCAACATTACAGATTGGCGAGCAGATCTTCATGCATACTTGACAAGAGGAGAAATCCCAAGAAATCGATTAGAGGCACATAAATTAAAAAGTAGGGAAACCAATTATGAGCTAAGAGAAGGAGTACTATATCACAGATCTTTTAGTGGACCATCGCTAAGATGTTTGACGAGGGAGGAAGGACAAAAAATATTAAAGATGTTACATAGTGGTGATGCTGGAAATCATAGTGGAGGAAGATCTTTGGCATATAGAACAAAAATGCAAGGCTATTACTGGCCATATATCCATGAAGATGTAAAACAACTCTCAAGGCGTTGCGAAGATTTCCAGCGATATGGAAAGAAGATACATGCACCAGGAGCACCATTATCATCTTAAAGAAGTGTATGGCCTTTTGGGAAATGGGGGTTAGATATTGTAGGACCATTTGTACCTGGTTCTGGACAAATAAGATATCTGATTGTCGCAACAGATTATTTCACAAAATGGGGAGAAGTAAAGGCAGTACAACATATTCGCGATAAAGATATTTTTACATTCATATTTGAGAATATAATTTGTAGATTTGGGATTCCATCATAGTTGGTGTCTGATAATGGAAAGAAATTTGAAGGGCAGAATATAGAATTGCTACTCAATGCATTTAAGATAAAATGTGGAAAATCTACTCCTCTATATCCACAACCAAATGGTCAAGCTGAAGCAACTAATAAGACAATCGCATATATCTTAAAAAAGAAACTATAGGGATACCACAGAGCATGGTGTGAACAGGTGCATAATGCAATATGGGCCTACAATACAACAAGACGAGAAGCTACTGGAATGTCACCTTTTTGTTTGACATATGGGGTTGAAGTTGTGTTACCAACAGAAGTAGCTATTCCTACAACAAAAAGAGAGGCTTGGGAAAGAAATCTAAGTGCAGGAATGATTTTAAATAAATTGGATGAATTAGAAGAAAAAAGAGAAAAGACTTTACAACATATGGAAAATTACCAGCGAAGATTAGCTCGCGAGTACAACAAACATGTTAAGAAACGTGAATTCCAACCTGGCGATTTAGTGTTGCGAGAAACACCAAGTTATCAGCGAGAAAATGGTGGAAAGCTGGCGAGAAAATGGGATGGACCGTACATCATTAAAGAGATAGTTGGAACTGGGGCATACAAACTAATGGATACTGAAGGAAGAGATGTTGGTCAAAGACTTGATAGACCATGGAATAGACTATTTCTGAAAAGGTATTATCAATAACAACTTCTGCGAGATAAGAGATACTGGTGAGTTGTATGATGAAACAGATAATAAATTCTTCTTTATCTATTATAACTGAGAGGTTCTTCTGATAACAAAGTAAAACAAGAGCTGCGAGCATCATCGCAAGAAAGGCGAATAAATATTTCGCAGAGATTAATAGAATGAGACGAACCTTTATGGCATGCACCCTAGTTCGCGAATAAAATTTCGCAAGAGGCAAATGTTAGACCTAATAGTGCATCATATGAGGGGGTATCTCTTTACATGACTCGGGGATAAGGTTATACCGCTGCTGGAATCTGAGTCATGAAGATGTTGGGGTTAAAGAAAACCTATCCAGGAGAGGGATCTTGGATTTCCAACTATATAGGGTTATACCCTGGTAGGACGACTAAGGACCTCTTCTAAGGAGTGCAGAGTATGACCAAGGCGTCGAGGTGCACGGTTGAGTCAAGGGTTCCCGAGGCGTACGAAACTACCCTGTCCATCCTTGGCAAGTCTTGGCTATGATGCACTCATCCCGAAGAAAACCCCACTTAGGGTGCAGTCTTGTAACTATAAGCCATATAGACATAAAGGACAAGAGGCTGCGAAAAAAACTGGTTGTTGGCAAATTTGGATGGGAGGAGCTAGTCTTGTATGGCCGATGTGCCCTCCTTGAAGGGGAAACCATGGGGGAGATAAGGGTGACACCCTCCATTAGGGATATGATAAGTGGCTAAAGACGGCAATGTCATGGGGCTTTATGATCGCAAGAACATTTAGGCCTGTCATATTATCGCGTGACGAAAATTATACAGAGGCAACAAGCCAAAAGAGAAAAGTTAAGATGAGATCAATGGGTTTTTACATGAAAGTGTAAAGACGTCATGCGATTTCATCGCAAGACGGAAATGTCATAAGATTTAGTTCTCGCAAGGGAGTTTAAATTTATCATATTGTCGCAGAGAAATTGAATTTTTTTGGATAAGACAAGATCAAAGGGTTTTTACATGCAAATGTTAAGACATCCTGCGATTTTGTCGCAGACACAAAATTTTTGGCAAAATAAGACCTTTAACTAGGAAGGAAAAATAATACCAACAGAATAATCTCAAACATTAACTATTCCATTTAAGAATGCAGGAAAGATTTGTTCATCACAGGAGTATTGTAAAAACATATCGCAGCAATATTCATCACATCACAGATCTATTTCTAATATTGCAAGAAATATAGACACATAACTTACACAAGGAAGATTCAGAAAATAATTCATCATTACAAGAAAGATAATGAAGGGCAGTAGGGGAGTGGATAAATAAAATGTCATTGTCTTCCTTGAGAATATTCCAAATAGCAGGAGTAAAAGTTGAATTCTAAAGTTGCAAAAAGTTACATTGCTCGCAAGAAAGAGGGAAGAAAATAAAACAAAAGCAAAACTTAAGCCTCAACGTTGGTCTCGCCAGATTCATTATTTCCAGAATTGTCAGCTTCACCAATATTCTTCTCCTTGCGAGTTTCTCATTCTTTTAATTCTTCATCAGAGATTGCTTTACCACCAGCAGTTACTTCTTTGGGGGGACTTCTTTCTTCTTCACCATTTTCCTGATAAATATCTTCTTCAACACTCGGAAACTCTAAATCCTTATCCATGGGAAGAGGAACTTCATCATTATCAACTTTTAGAGGAGGAATAGATACAGGAGGTAGAGAGTGGGAAATCAGAATGTCGTTCACAAGAACTTAAGCAATAAGATGAAACTTGCGAAGGAAACCTCTGTCACGATTTCTAATCTCCATATTCTTGAAGTATTCAAGATAATCATATCTTCTCTCTTCTTGGTTGCGGGATTTTAGAAGATGGCAAGTAAGAACCCTATTTTGTTTTCGAGCTTTATCCAATTTATCAGTCAAATCATAAATGGTAGAGTGAAGGCTTCTTTCATATTCTGCGTGTAGTACCAGAATATCTCTACAACACTATTCCTGCGATATTAACAACATTTCTACGAGCGTCACTGACAATTCTTCAACGACATTTCACGAGCGTTACAAAACAACTAAAAGAAACTGACGATGGAAGAAGTAAAAGAAGAATAAGACTGATCCTGCGATGGTCATCATGCTTGCGATAGAGAAATATTGTGACGATCGCGATAAGATCGCAGAGTAGATCCGAATTAAGGGGAAATCTTAGCTGTCTTCCACTATATATTTTTCTATATAAATGGCACGATAGATCCAGAAAAGGATGATGTATTTTTTAGAGCTGAGAGAATTTTGAGGAGAGAGAAACTCCAGAAAGAAAGTTGTACTTCTGAGTCTTAATATTTCCTGTAAATCTTCCTGAAAGTGAATTAATAAAAAGTGTTGTTGTTCATCCAAATGATGACTTAGTTTTCATAGATTCTTGACAAGGGTGTAGTGTGGGAAATCCTGCAACTACATTTTGGCGCCCGAAATAGGGATGAATTAACTAAAATAGAAGAAAAAGTGAAGAAGAAGATAAAAATTGTCCAAGATTAGGGAAATCATAAAGTAAATCGGTGAGAAAATTGAAGGAAGAATGATCAGAATCAAAAAGGATTGTAGAAAATTGAAAGGTGATGTAATAACAAAAGAAATGATAGATAAATTTCATGAAAATATCAAGGGAAGGATACATAAACGGGATTTTGAAGGAAGGAAGATTATGACAGTGGAGAAGATATCATCATTGAAAGATTGGGAAAAACAAGAAATCATGTTTACAGCAGCAGAAATACCAGAAGGAGATTCAAGTCATACATCTCCATTGGTGGTCACAGTAACCACTATACCAATGAGAAAGGAGAAATCGATAAAATCTGAAGAAGAATGGGCTATGAATAGAACTTTAGTAGACACATGAAGTTCTGTAGACATGATATTTTATCATACCTTCAAGAAGATGGGATATAAGGATGAAGAAATGTCTCATTCAACATATTATGTTCATGGATTTGGAAAGTCTATAACAAAACCTAAACACAAATATCATTATGTGTGGTAGATGTGGAATCTCCGTACAATATGATACTGGGAAGATCGTGGATACACGCAATCAAGGCTGTGGCTTCAACGTTACATCAATGTGTTAAATTTCCTATGCCTAGTGGAATTGGAGAAATTAGAGGAGATGTGAATTTCACGAGATTGTGCTACCAAATTGAAGTAAGAAATTGTGAAGAACGTCCAAAGCTGCGAAAATCTCGCAAAAAATTGAACAAAGAAGTAAAGAAAGAAGAGGAATTTAAAATTTACATGATAAGGGCAAAAGAAGGAAAAGGGATACCAAGTGAAGTTTCGCGAGAAGGAGATGAGTTCGCGAGAGTTATGAAAACGCAAACACCAATGGGAGAACCTGAAGACGGTTACACTGCTGCTGAACCAACAAAAGAAATAAATATTGGAAGTAAAGAAGAACCTAAAATGCTGAAAATTGGGACTAGAATGGAGCCAGATGAGGAAGAAAGAACTATAAATCTTTTGCGAGAATATGCAGATATCTTCTCATGGAACATGGATGAGATTCCAGGGATAAACCCGTCAATAGCATGTCATAAATTAGAAATCAACAAAAACATAAGACCATTTAAGCAAAGAATAAGGAAGATCGCAACAACATATCACTCTCAAATAGAAGAAGAATTACAGAAGATGCTCGACGCAAGAATTATAAGACAAGCAAAATATCCAGAATGGATTGCAAACATGGTGGTGGTCCCAAAGAAGAACAAAGGGATAAGAATTTGCATAGATTTTACGGATTTAAACAAGGCATGTCCAAAAGATAGTTTTATGTTGCCAGATATTCCACAAATGGTTGAATCAGCAGCAGGAAACGCAATAATATCATCATTGGATGGGTATAAAGGATATAATAAAATCCCTCTCGCTGAAGAAGATCAAGAACATACTGCATTTTTTTCTCCAAGAGGATTATATTGTTATACAAAAATGCCATTTGGCTTACGAAATGCTGGTGCAACGTACCAAAGAATGGTGGAGAAGGTGTTTGCAAAGTGGATCCACAAAACATTAGAAGTGTATGTAGATGATATGCTGATCAAAAGCAAAGAATATGAGAATCATGTGCAAGATTTGGGAGAGATTTTCGATCAAATGCTGCAATTCAATATTAAAGTGAATCCTGATAAGTGTACCTTTGGAGTAACTTCAGGGAAGTTTTTAGGTTATATTTTGTCAAAAGAGGGAATACAAGTTGATCCAGAAAAGGTACAAGCAATTCTCGATATGCTAACTCCTGCGACGGTAAAAGATGTGCAAAAACTAAATGGACTCTTAGCCTCGCTAGGAAGGTTCATTTCGCGATCTTCAGACAAGTGTAAACATTTTTTTCGATATACTCAAGAAGGGAACAAAATTCAAGTGGACAGATGAATGCGAAAAAGATTTTCAAGGAATAAAAGAACATTTGGAGAGTATATCTATATTACAGAAGGCTGAACCGGGAGAGGAATTATTGATTTATTGTAGGTACCGAATATCGCAAGGCATTAGCTTATAAACATCGTAATAAATATAAGAGGAAAGAGCTACGAAACAATGCGATGATAGAGGAAGCACAGGGAAGCATGGAAGATTTGCGAGCATAAAATAATCTTGCGAAGATATGTTGCGATACTTCGCAACACATATACAGTTGTACAAATTTTACTATAAATAGGAGTTCAAATGTAAAATTCAAGAGGTTCTTTTAATGAGTGTTAGAAAATATCTTAGGAAAGAGAATAGAGAAAGTTTTAACTATTTTAGTTCCATTTAGATACTTCTTTGTAATCAATTGAGAAAATTAATAAGAAAATTGTCATTCATCATCAAGAACTTCTTAAGTTTCACAAATTCTACTGAGGGGGTAGTTGTAGGTTATTCTGCAACTACATAATTGGCGCTAGAAACAGGGACCTGAAGAATTTTACATCAGAGAAATGACAAGAAGAAGAAATATATCAGAACCATTAACTGTAGTAAGAATAAGTGTAAGACTCGCAGGAGGAGAAGCAAATATAACAGGAGAACCTAGTAGGATAGGGAGTAATCGAAGAAATCAAGCTCAACAAACAATATATCATGATCGAGTGAGTATACACACTTGGAGAACTGATACACCAGCAGAAGAATATAGAGAACCACAAATCAGAGAAAATGGGAGACTGATGGGAGGAACAATTCTTGAAAGAGAAAGGGAGGTATTAGAAACATTGAGACAAGGAATTCAAGAAGAACGAAGGTTTGAAGCTTAAGAACGTGCTAATCTAAAAAGACAGAATCAAGAATTGAGGAGGGAAAATGAGATGTTACAAAGGAGGAAATCTCAAAGTGTTGCAAGATCAAATGTTAGACCAGAAAGAGCAGGACAAAATTCGCCAACAATCAATAGTGAAGTACTATGCAAAGACAGACACAGAATCAGGTTGAAAGAAATCAAGAGAATCGCTTCATCTTAGTACCAAACCACGAACAAAACATGGAGAATTTACGAACCGGGCTAAATCCCAGAGAAAACCATCAGAATGACGAAGAAAATCGAGAGGAAGAGCAGCAACTTGTGGAAGAAACTGAGAGACAACAAACAGTACATCAAAATAATTACGAGGATGGAGTAAGAAGCCGTGAAGAGGCTTGTAACAATCAAAATATTGAGTATGAAAGAATTCAGAGAAGAATTGGAAATCAACGAACAGAAATAACGAGGAATGAACCAAAGTTTCGAACCATAATACAGGCAAATCAAGAAGAAATAAATCACAGAAGGAGGAGAAATGAAGAAGAAGAAACTCCTGATATTCGCATGAGAAGGATGAGAAGAATAGAAAGGGAAGAACAAGAATTTCAAGATGCTCTGCAACAAAAAAATTGTGATAATTTAGAAAGAAGATATTTTCAAAATTGTGCAAATGAAAACATTACTGAAGAATATGATAGAATGCGAAGGATCGCAAGAGAAGAGACGCAAGAACGTAGAAGAAGAGAGGCTGCATTGAAGAGGCCAATGGATGAGAATTCTGAGGCAAATGCATGGATTTTTCGAGAATTAGCGGAAATGAGAGGGATGATAAACAATAGAAGAGGAGGATATAGAAGGCAATTAGATGAAGCAATAGAAGAAGCTGCGAGGACTCCATTTGCTAGAGAAGTACAATTGGGAGGGATTCCACCAAAATGCAATTTTCCTACACTTACCAGTATCTTCGACGGGACTTCATGTGCTATTCAACACATTAAAGCATATATAAGATGCATGTTACAATGGGAGAATCACGATGTTGTATTATGCAAGTACTTAGCATCAAGCTTAATAGGAGAAGCTCTAAAGTGGTTCGAAGGACTTCCTAAGAACACTATTACATCATTTAATCATTTACAAGCAACTTTCCTTGGAGCATATATCACAAATCATTCCTTACGGCTTGGTATTGAAGATGTGTTTGGTTTAAAACAAAGAATTGGTGAAAGTTTGAAGCATTTGGTAAGAAGATGGAAGACTATGTGCAGTGATATGGCAGGACGCGTGGATGAGAGATATTTGATTCTGTCTTTCATAAATGCGATGTTCGCAACTGAACAACTGTATGTTCAAATCTTCAGAAGAAAGAATTCCATAATGATGATAGAGTTACGAGAATTGCAAGAGGAATACATTACATTAGAGGAAAAGAAAAATAATATGGAGTCATATCCAGTAGTGAACACTAACAATCAAGATACAGGAGAAAATTTACTTCCTAAAATAATCAATGTCGTAGCAGGTACTTCGCAAACATCCTCGCAAACTTCTTCGCAAATTTCAGAAGAGAAGAAAATCAATAATAGCCAGCCAAAAATGGTAGCAATGGGTAGCAAAGATCAAGAAGAGTATGATAGAGAGAGGAATTTCTATAATCGAGGAGGAAATAACCAGATCCCAAGATTAGATCAATAGCAGGAAAATTATGGGGACAAAGGCAAAATTATTTTGGACAAGGGAATCATAGACAAAATTATAACAATGGTCAAGGAGGTCAAAGAATGATAAGAAAAGAAATAAAGTTGCCACCTTTGAGTACAAGTGTAGAAAAGATATGGCAGGCAATTATCCTGATAGAACATATACCAACTCCATGGAATATGGGAAAGGAACCACCAATGGGTCCAAGAAGTCATGAATTTTTTTCGTATCATCATTTTCATGGACATTCTACAAATAAATGCAATAATATCAAGAGGATTATCTTGCGAATGATTGATCAAGGAAAACTGGATCACTTTTTACTTAAGCAAACACAGTCGCAACAATTACCACAGGCTCCAGTCATAACTCGCAGGGAGAACACAGTACAAGAAAAGGGAAAAGAAACCCTACATATAGAAGTGGGATCAAAAGCAAGGAATGTTTTCTGTAATTCTAATGTTCACTCATATAAAACCATAGAGGATTTTCATGATAATGTGTTAAGCAGGGTATATGCGAGGGATGGTGAAGGAATGGAAATAATGAACATCGCAAAAATTTCGCGACTTGAAGATTGGCAGAAGCGTGAAATTTCTTTTGAAGCTGCTGAAATTCCAGAAGGTTGTGAAGTACATGATAATCCATTGGTAGTAAGGTTAGCAATTTGCATGAATATGGAAGAAAATGAAGATGATATGGAGGAAGAATCAATTGGTCTTAATAGAATTTTGATTGATATGGGAAGTTCTGTCAATATCCTCTTCTATTCTGATTACAAAACTATGGGGGGACAAGACGCAGATCTAATACCTTCTACCTACAGGATTTATGGTTTTAATGGAACTGCTAATAAACCTAAAGGAGAAGTAATCATGCGAATTCCTTTAAGTGGAATGTGAACTGAAATTCTGTTTTGCGTTGTTGATGTCGAATCACCGTATAATGCTTTGATAGGAAGACCCTGGCTTCATGGAATTCTAGGCATAGCTTCCACTCTACATCAATGCATAAAGTTTTCTCATATGAAGGGTGTTGGAGTTATCAAGGGTGATTGGGCTGAAGGGAAGAAATGTTACGATACAGAGGTAGAAGTTTGCGAAGGAAAACTACTGAAAAAGAAAGTTGGAGAAAAAGAGAAAAGGCTGTGAAAAGAAGTGAAAATTTAATGGCAGAGGATTAAGGCATGAAAGAATAAAATTACAATGTTAATCATACAGGAAATTTATGATGATAACAAAGGGTTGTGATTTGCGAAGAAACAAAAAAGAAGGTAATGAAACAAAAAGGTAATCAATATGTTTTCTCGTAAAGTGTAATAAGATATACTTTGAGAAACAAGAAATTGAAATGAGTTTTATGATGATGGATCCAGAAGGGAGAGACATGGGTTTGAAACTTGGTAGACCTTGGAATAGACTGTATTTGAAAAGGTATTATCCATAAAACTCATGATAAATTTTACGAATATTGTTTGCTTGCAGGAAATTTGCAAAAGTTACGAATTTCAAATTTTTTATTGCGATTAACTTTCATTAAAGAAAGACGCACACATCAATTTGCGAATAAAAGACCGCAATCTGTGATCAGCTTTCAAAAAATAAAGAAAGCCGCAGAAATATTACACAGGCAAACCTTTGTGGCGTACACCCTAGTTCGCGAAGCAACATTTCGTAAGAGGCAAAGTCCTAAAGTACGTCATTTAAGGGGGTACCTATAAGCATGGCTCAGGGACACCGGAACACCACCAAGGAGCCTGAGTACATGGAACTTTACGGGGTACAACCCAATAACGGGTACCTATCCGGGTTAGACACCTTGGATTCTCACCTAATCTTGCGACATTACGCGATATTATGCGATGTAACATGATTTAGGTTGGGCGACTAAGGCATACTGTCTTTCCCAAGAAGTGCAGAAAACGATCAAGGCGCCAAGGTACACGGTTGAGTCAAGAGTGTCGGGTGGGCTTGAAGCACATCTTCCATTTTTGACAAGTCTTGGCAAATGATGCACTTGGCCCAAAGATACCCCATAGGGTGCAACCTCGTAAATATAAGCCCTATAGGCAAAAAGGATAAGAGGTTGCGATCAAAAGCTGGTTGTTTGCAGAACCGGATGGGAAGAGCTAACCTTGTATTGTCGATGTACACTTCCTTGAAGGGGCAACCAAGGGGAAGATAAAGGGAAGCACCCTCCATTAGGGAGCTGATACGTGTTATAAGACGCAAATGTCACGAGGCTTTTTGTTTGCAAAAACATGAAGGCTTGTCATATTTGTGCAACAACTGAATTTATGCGAGCATTCTAAAAAAAAAAAAAATACAGAAAAAAAGAACTCGCAGAACATAACAAAAGAAGTTAAGATGAGATCAATGGGTTATTACATGAAAGTGTAAAAACGTCCTGAGATTTCATCGCAAGACGATAATGTCACGAGGTTGTATATTCGCAAGAATGTTCAGACTTGTCATATTATTGCAAATACAAAAATATTATCACAAAGAGGTGGAAAAATAAGACCTTTACTTAGGAAGGCATGATAAGACCACAGCAATTAATGAAATTTATTCCATCAATATCATTGAAGAATTTTTACAAGAATATATATCATGAAGTTCTGACAAAGAAGGCAATTCCGTCAATATCATTGAAGAATTTTTACAAGAATATATATCATGAAGTTCTAACAAAGAAGGCAATCCCATCAATATCATTGAAGAATTTTTACAAGAATATATATCACGAAGATATAACAAGAGATGGGATTTTACTCGCAATCAAGAACAGATAGTTCATATTCATTAAATTTTACGAGGATTACATACTTCTTATATTTCTTCACACATGGAATATTTCTCCACAACTTGAATACTTCTTATAATTCTTCAAGAATGTCTCATATTTATTATACTTATTCAATGGATATTTCGCATTTATTAAATTTTGCGAAGATTAAATACTTCTTGTACTTATTCATACATTGAAGAATTCTTCACAGATTAAATACTTCTTATACTTCTTCATACATTGAATAATTCTTCACTGATTGAATACTTCTAATACTTTTTCAAAGATATTTTATACTTCTTATACTTCTTAAGGATATTTCATATTTCATATTTCTAAGGATATTTCATACCTCGTATTTCGTATATTTCAAAGGGAAGATTTCTTATTCACAATCGTAACAAAGTCAAGTCACAATAAATTAATTTGAGGCATATATTCTAATACTTCCAACAATGTTTGATCATCTGAAGAGCAATAATAGGGGGAAAGGAAATACTAAGCTGTGTCTTTAAGATATATTATTTCTCTCCACATGATCAAGTTACGCGAATAAGGGAAGCACTCAATCAAAGAAAGATCAATTCATCATCGCAAAATTAAGGCATTAATACTAGTTAAGTTTCAAAAAGAAATTGTTGGTTGATCAAGAGTGCAGGAAAGAAGAAAGTATTGTGTTCAAACAGACAATATGAAAAGAACTAGAGCAGATATACAAAAAAGAATAAAGCTATTTTTCGGGTGATTTATTCCCATCAAAATGATCTTCTTTTTCTTCTTCATAGAAATCATCTTCAACTTCACTATCGGAGATTTCCAGATATGGAGTATCCTCGGGAATTTCTTCAGAAAGGAGCATCTGGTACTTCTTGAGAGGAATTTGATTGTCTTCACAAATCTTGCAAGTCATCTTAGCTCGGAAACGCTTCACATATAATCTATGGTTGTTCTGGGAAATTAGAAGTTGAGATCTTAAATCAGAAATCTTCTGATTACGACTGGCAAGAATATTTTCCAGATCATTATTCATCTTCGCATAATTTTCTGCAGCAAGGGAAGAAATTAAGGAATTGGTTAGCAAGTTACGAAGGAAAAGTAATCAAAGTACTTACTATTATGAAGAATTTACCTTCTAATTGCTTCTTATCATTACGAAGAGAAGAGTTTTCAAGCTTTAGTTGATGATTCTCCTCAAGAAGAGAGGAACTTTCAGTTGCGATGCTCGCAGATTGTGGATTATCTCCATGACGAGATGTTAATTCTGCATTATCGATACTTAAATCCTCTACCTTCTGACGAAGTTTTGAATTTTTAATCTCTAACTTCCTACAACGGCTTAAAGTTTTCTTCTCAGCAATGGAATGACGTCTTTCCCAATCGAAGAAAAACAAGAAGGTGACTCTTCCAACCTGAACAAATAAAAAGGGTTAGAAATTAATGAAATAAGGGAAACAAACAAGGAATAGAAAAGAAACTTACCATACTCCCTAAAGCATATAATGTAGCAGGTGAGACAAATCTTGAAATTCCATTAAGAGAGTTGTTATTGAGTACAGTAGGAACTTTGCAAGCCTTCGCAATAAGCTTACGAGCATTCGCAGTAGGAGAGTTTCCTAACCCACGAGAAGAATTAAGAAAAGCCTCAGATACTCGAACCATTTCTGAATCAAAAGTTTCCGCGTTGCTATAATCTTCATCTTCACCTTCGTCAGTATCATCATCATCATCATCTCCTTTATCAGAAAGGGTATCAAAATTAGAATTAAAGTCCTTCTCAGGAAATTTATCATCTTCATCACTTTGATCTTCGTCAACATTCTTACTAGAAGAGATCACATTTGAATAATCATTGGTTGAGAGTTTCTTCTTTTTCTTCCTCTCATAAACAACATCCTCAAGTTTCCTTTTTCCTTTGGGAAGAGAATCATCTTAACTACCAGAAGTTTGAGTATCCTTCGCAGAGCGAAGTGTTTTTTGTCTCGCAGTTAACCTTTTGGAAGAAGTAGAATTCTTATTCTCACCCGCAACAACCTTAGGAAGATCAGGAAGAACCTTCAAATTCAAATAAGGATAAGAAACAGAGGCAACAATATATTGTTTAAAAAAGCATATAAGAGTGTTTCTTACCTCATTTGAAAATAAATTGAAGAGTAACAAGAAGATAAGGAGATGGAGATACATACACCCAAGGTTGATAATTGCGATCACGAAGGTTCGCAGGAAGATCTACTATCCCAGAAATATAAGAACCCGATAATGCTAAAGGGTAATTATACTAATCTTCATCATTAGAACAACGAGGTGTTTTATTATTTCCCGAGGCATAATCAATGTCTTGCATGAGAAGGTCATCTGCTGCGATATTAGCTTTACGATGAAGACGAACACCCCAACGTTTATCTTCCTTCCTCGCAGGAATTAATGTGTAATTCCTAAATAAACCCTAAACTGTATAGTCCGCAGCGATAATCTCCATATCTCGAAATCCAGGTTTCCTAAGATCAACTGAATACAAAGATCTTCCAAAGAGCAAGACGAGTTGCGAATTCAACCAGAATGCGAATGCAATCACCAGTCAGTTGATAAATGGCACATGAAAAATTGAGGTGGGAAATAATTTCATAGAATAAAGGAAGATTGACATCGTAAAGAGGAAGAGGAAGACCTGCGAGGATTTGACCTCGTGAGATTAAAACTTTCCGATCATTCCAAGAAAGATCGGTAAAGAGATCCATACAGAGAAAAGATTTATTGTCATGACCATCAATTTCAGAAAGAATGAGGTCCCTATCAGCAAGCTCTGCATTAATTTTTTCAATAGTTTTCTTCTTTGGAGCCATTGGGTAAGAGATCGAAAACAGAAAGGAAAACAGGTGAAAGAGATAAGAAATCGCAATAGAAGAAAAAAGGAAGAAATTAAGATGAGAGATGATTAAGAAGATGAATAGAATAAAAGAGTAAAAAGAAGAATTAAAGATAGTATTTATAAAAAAGAGAGAGAGTTTGACGAAGGAAAAAAATTCATTAATGCGATTAGATGTGAACGGTTGAGAAGGACGGTTACGAAACAACGTGTCGAAAATTTAATAAAAGAGAAAAATACGTGTTGCGAATCTAACAGGTGGTGATAACTATATTAAATTTACGAGAATAGAGGTTCTCATGACATTACTTCTTCGTAGAATTGACATGAGAAGAGGCAAGATGTAGGTACCGAATATCACAAGGCATTAGCTTACGAACATCGTAATAAATATAAGAGGAAAGAGCTACGAAACAATGCGATGATAGAGGAAGCACGGGGAAGCATGAAAGATTTGCGAGCATAAAATAATCTTGCGAAGATATGTTGCGATACTTCGCAACACATATACAGCTGTACAAATTTTACTATAAATAGGAGTTCAAATGTAAAATTCGAGAGGTTATTTTAATGAGTGTTAGAAAATATCTTAGGAAAGAGAATAGAGAAAGTTGTAACTCTTTTAGTTCCATTTAGATACTTCTTTGTAATCAATTTAGAAAATTAATAAGAAAATTGTCATTCATAATCAAGAACTTCTTAAGTTTCATAAATTCTACTGAGGGTGTAGTTGTAGGTTATTCTGCAACTACATTTATCTCGCAACAACTCCATATGCGTTAAGTGATGTGTTATTGCGAGTAGACTCAGGGGTAGAAAAACCAATTTATTATATCAGCAAAATTTTTAATTCAGCAGAGAGAAATTATTCAAAAATTGAGAAACTAATTCTAGCATTGGTACACGCAACCTTTAAGCTTCGAATTTACTTCCAAGCGCATAAGATCAAAGTATTAACGAGAGTGCCAATTGAATCGGTGATGAAAAATTCAAAAAGATCAGGCAGAGTTGAGAGATGGAATGCACAAGTAGGGCATTTTAATATTCAATATGAAATTCTATCTTCGCCAAAATCACAAGTTATCGCAGATTTCTTAGCTGAATTTCCTTTAGAAGATGACGAAGCTTTAGAAGAGATGATGGATATAGAAGAAGAACATGGAGACCCAAAATATCTATTAACAAAA
Organism: Papaver bracteatum; assembly: GCA_023529315.1. Lineage (NCBI taxonomy): Eukaryota > Viridiplantae > Streptophyta > Magnoliopsida > Ranunculales > Papaveraceae > Papaver > Papaver bracteatum. Next base: position 879,951 of record JAJJWX010000259.1, read on the forward strand.
CCTGACAGATGGGAAATATTAGTGGATGGATCGTCAAATGGAGAAGGAAATGGGATTGGAGTTGTATTCATTTCACAGAAGGAGAAAAGATAGCTTTTTCATTTAGATTGGAATTTGCATCCACTAATAACGAGACAAAATATGAAGCTGTAATCCATGCATTGAAGTTTGCGATAGAAATGAAGTTGGAAAATGCTAGAATCACTAGCGATTCACAATTGGTTATTCGCCAGATAAAGGGAGAGTATACCACAAATGAACCATCTATGAAGAAGTACAAAAAACTTGTTGAAGAATTGTCTGCGAGAATTCCAAAAATAAAATGGAGACACATATCAAGGAAAGATAATAGGCTTGCAGATGCTTTTGATTTCATATCAAGTATGATGACAAACCCACTTGCGAGATGCATAAAAATTCAAACACTTTTGCAACCGGAGATAAACAAAGAAGAAGAAGAGGTAGATGTAATGATGGTAGAATCTGGCGAGGAAGAAATATGGAATAATGCTACAGATTGGCGAGAAGATCTTCATTTTAACTTGACGAGAGGAGAAATTCCCAGAAATTGATTAGAAGCACATAAATTAAAAAGTAGAGCAACTAATTATGAACTAAGAGGTGGGGTATTATATCGCCGATCATTTAATGGACTATCGCTAAGATGTTTGAAGAGAGAAGAAGGACAAAAGGTGTTAAAAATGTTGCATAGTGGTGATGCTGGTAATCACAGCGGGGGTAGATCTTTGGCATATAAAACAAAGATGCAAGGTTATTATTGGACATATATGCATGAGGATGCAAATCAACTTTCAAGGAGTTGTGAAGATTGTCAGCGATTTGGGAAGAAGATACATGCACCAGGAGCACCATTATCATCTTCGTCAAGCGTATGGCCTTTTGGAAAATGGGGATTGGATATTGTGGGACCATTTGTGCCTGGTTCTGGACAAATAAGATATTTAATCGTTGCTACAGATTATTTCACAAAATGGGGAGAAGTTAAGGCAGTATAGCACATCCGCGATAAGGACATTTTTACGTTCATATTTGAAAATATAATTTGCAGATTTGGGATCCCAGCACAGTTGATGTCTGATAATGGAAAGAAATTTGAAGGGCAGAATATCGAATTGCTTCTTAATGCATTTAAGATAAAATGTGGAAAGTCAACTCCTTTATATCCACAATCAAATGGTCAAGCTGAGGCAACTAATAAGACAATCGCAGACATCATGAAAAATAAGTTATAAGGTTATCACAAATCATGGTGCGAGCAAGTGCATAATGCAATATGGGCATATAATACAACTAGACGAGAGGCAACTGGAATGTCACCTTTCTGTTTAACATATGGAGTTGAAGCTGTCCTACCAACAGAGGTTGCTATCCCAACAACAAAAAGAGAGGCATGGGAGAAAAATCTAAGTACTGGCATGATTTTACATGAGTTAGATGAACTAGAAGAAAAGATAGAAAAAACTCTACAACATATGGAAAATTACCAGCGAAGATTAGCTCGTGAGTACAATAAACGAGTCAAGAAACGTCAATTCCATCTTGGCGATCTAGTTTTGCGAGAAACACCAAAATATCAACAAGAAAGTGGTGGAAAATTAGCGAGAAAATGGGATGGACCATACATCATTAAAGAGATAATTGGAAATGGAGCATACAAATTAATGGATCCAGAGGGAAGAGATGTTGGGCAAAGACTTGATAGACCATGGAATAGATTGTTTCTGAAAAGGTATTATCAGTAGAAGTTTTTGCGAGGTAAGAAATATAAATGTAAGATGAAAAAATTAAAAAATTCTTCTTTCTCTTTCATAATTTATGCGAGCATCATCGCAAGAATAGCGAATAAAATTTCGCAGAGATTAAAAGAATGGGACAAACCTTTATGGCGTGCACCCTAGTTCGCGAATAAAATTTCATAAGAGGCAAATGTAAGACCTAATAGAGCGTCATATGAGGGGGTATCTCTTGACATGACTCGGCGATAAGGTTATACCGCTGCTGGAACCTGAGTCATGCAGACGATGGGGTTAAATAAAACCTATCCGGGAGAGAGATCTTGGATTTCCAACTATATAAGGTTATACCCTGGTTGGACGACCGAGAATCTCTTCCAAGAAGTGAAGAGTATGACCAAGGTGCCGAGGTACACGGTTGATCCAAGGGTGCCCGGAGCGTACGAAACTCTCTTGCCATCCTTGGTAAGTCTTGGCTACAATGCACTTGGCCTGAAGAAAACCCCACTTAGGGTGCAGTCTTGTAACTATAAGCCATATAGGCATAAAGGATAAGAGGCTGCGAACACAACTGGTTGTTGGAAAATCCGGATGGGGGGAACTAGTCTTGTATGGCCGATGTTCCCTCCTTGAAGGGGCAACCAGGGGGAATATAAGGGCGGCACCCTCCATTAGGGAGCTGATAAGTGTCTTAAGACGGCAATGTCATGGGGATTTATGATCGCAAGAACATTTAGGCCTGTCATATTGTCGTGTGACGTAAATAATGCAGAGGCAACAAGCCACGAGAGCAATGTTAATATGAGATCAATGGGTTTTTACATAAAACTATAAAAACGTCTTGTGATTTCATCGCAAGACGACAATGTCATAAGGGTAAATTCTTGCGAGAGAATGTATGCTTATCATATTGTCTCAAAGATTTTGAAAGAAACATGGATAAGACAAGATCAAAGGGTCTTTACATGCAGATGTTAAGATATCCTGCGATTTTGTCGCAAACAGAAAAAGTTTGGCAAAATAAGACCTTTAACTAGGAAGGCAAAATAAGACCAAAAGAATAATCTTACCAATTAACTATTCTTCTTTAAGATTGCAGGAAACATTCATTCATCGCAGAATTATATATAAGGAGGCAAATTTTTAACATCGCAGATTCCCTCAGAATTTTTCAGAAAAGTGCAACAGTATTACATATGTCGCAGATGTATTCATATTTTTGGGATAATATTCACCATTTAAAGCAAGATAATGAAGGGCAAGAAGGGGAACATAGAAGTAAGATTACATTATCTTACTTGAAAATATTTAAAGTAAGCTAAATCGAAAGTTAAAATTCTAGAAGTCTCGAAGATTACATCGCTCGCAAGAAAGAAAAAGGAAAAGAAAACAAAAGAAAAATTCAAGCCTCGCCAGATTTATTGTTCTTGTCAGATTCATCAACATCATCAACATCCTTTTCACCGCGAGCTTCTTCTTCTCTGGATTCTTCATCAGCGTTTACTTCTTTTGGAGGAATTTTTTCTTCTTCTTCATCATCTTCTTGATCTTCTTGAGTGGTATTTTCTTCATCGTTAGTAAACTATAACTCTTTATCCATGGGAATAGGAATTTCATCATCGTCAACCTCTAGAGGAGGGACAGAAACAGGACAAAGAGAACGGGGAAGCAGAATATTGTTCACAAGAACTTCATCCCTAAGATGGACTTGGCGAAGAAGATCTCTTTCACGATTCCTAATTTCTATATTCTTAAAGTATTCAAGATAATCAAGTCTTTTTTCTGCTTTGTCCTGGGCAATAAAGTAATTAGAATCAAGAGATTTATTTTCTTTGCGAACTTTATCCAATGTAGCGGTCAGATCAGTGATGGTAGAATGAAGATTTCTTTCGGATTCTGCGAGCAACAAAATAAAAAAATCAGTTAGACAAGAATCTCACAAGGAACATAATATGAGATTTTATGAGAAGATCAACAAGAGAGGCAGTCAATTGACTACCTTCTTTTTGCGAGGTTAAGTTTTGGATTAAAGCAAATAAATAGTTCTCCCACTGATTCATGGCATCATCGAATTTATCGCCAACCATACCCTTCAAACGAGATTTCATGTTTTCTTCTTTGTTGCGAAGATATGAATTTTCCTTTGCTAATGAAGAATGAGATTCCTTTAACTGAGAGTATTGGTCTTGAAGTTTGCTGTCTCTTAAACTAAGAGTTAATCTACCCTTGATAAGCTTATCCTTTTCGGCGGCAGATGATTCAGTTAACTCCTTGAGCTCCTTCTTAAAAGAATGAAGAAATTTCTCTTGACTATTACATGTATTTTGAAGATTACTTATTTGATGCGAGGAAATCGTCATCAATCTTGAAAATCTATGTTTTTCTTGGGATAGGGTTTTATTCTCATCTGATAAAGATTCCATCGCCAAATTAGCCTTAAAAAACAAATATGAGAGGCGATCAATCTCGCCACTCAGAAAATTATGCCTTTGCAATAATTGATTATTCTCATTAGTAAGATTATTTATGCGATCAATTGAATAAGTGTACAGATTGTCTAGTCTAGTATGTTGATCTATCCAAGAATCTCTTTCAACGCAAAATTCTTCAGCAATAGATTCAGATTTGAGTCTTTCTATGAAACGAGCCCGATTTGAAACTAATATATGAATCAAGAATTTAAGAAGGTGGTCTAAGTACAAAAAGTATGTATATGAAACAGAAAAGAAAAAAGAGCAGAGGCAAGAAAAATATACCTTTCAGCTCGTCATTTTTTTAGCGAAGATTCTCGCAATCTAGAGAAGAATTACGGAGCATGTGATTCAAGGTATCACACTCAGCAGTTTTAGCTTGAAGAGTTTTCTTCAGAACTTCAATCTCATTCTCTAAAGCCGCCCGTGAATCATTACAACCAGAGCCAAAATACTTAAACAGAGTCTCGCAAGCTTCTTGTTGGAGAGGGTCAGTGGAAGACTTTCTAGCATTTTCTAAAATATTAGACAAGACTTTAAAAGCAATATCAACACCTGCGAAAGTTTCGCTTGTTGAAGGAAAGGATTTAGAAGGTGAAATAGTAGTGAGAGTAAGTTGACGATCATTTGTGGTGGTTGAGTTATCAGGAGGAGTATGTGGAAAAACAACAGTTGAAGGTCGTAAAGGACTATAAGGAATTTCAGTCGCAGCAGCTTTAGAAGCTTGGTTTGCCAAAGTGTCAGAAGGGGTAGAGGTTTGAACAACGATATTCTCGCGGATAGGAGAAGAAAGATTTGGTTGCGAGGGTGTGGGAGTAATCTTCACAGATGTTTATGGGGGCATAATGAGATTTTCCCCGAGTGTCTTAAAATGGCGAGACCTTTTGGGAAGTTTATCAGGATTCACGTCATTCTGCAAATAATAACCCAGATAAGAAACAGAGGCAACAATATTGTTATTAAAAAATGAAGGGTGTTTCTTATTACCTTATCATTCACAGAACTTTTCTTCCTCTTCTCAGTCGGTCTTTTGCGAGGATTAGGGTTGTGTGTAGTAGATTGTGTGTTAGAAATCTTTCCGCTAAAAATAAGACATAACAAGGAGATAAGAAAGATTGGAGAATGAAAGTAAAAACTGACTTAAAATAAACAACATAAATCAAGAAACAAACCTTGAGGACTCCATTAGAACAGTAGCAGAAGAAAATGAAGAAGAAGAAAAGTTGTAAATGGAAGATGAAGAAGATGAAGAAACAGAAAAGTAAAATTAATTTTGAAGATTAGTTCAACCTTTTATAGGCAAAGGGGAGTGGACCTATGGAGTAGGAACGTGTCGGTAAATGAAGGGATTCACAACACGTGTAAGAAAGGCTGGATTAACGGGATCTTGTCGAGGAGAAAGTATAAAAGGGGAAGAAGTTGCGAAGAATAATAAAGAATTTTAGATTCTCATATCTTCTCTTCTTCGCAGAAAAGACATGAGAAGAGGCAAGATGTAGTACCATAATATCGCTACAACACTATTCTTGCGATATTAACAACATTTCTACGAGCGTCACTGACAATTCTTCAACGACATTTCACGAGCGTTACAAAATAACTAAAAGAAACTGACGATGGAAGAATTAAAAGAAGAATAAGACTGATCCTGCGATGGTCATCATGCTTGCGATGGAGAAATATTATGACGATCGCGATAAGATCGCAGAGTAGATCCGAATTAAGGGGAAATCTTAGCTGTCTTCCACTATATATTTTTCTATATAAAGGGCACAATAGATCCAGAAAAGGATGATGTATTTTTGAGAGCTGAGAGAATTTTGAGGAGAGAGAAACTCCAGAAAGAAAGTTGTACTTCTAAGTCTTAATATTTCCGGTAAATCTTCCTGAAAGTGAATTAATAAAAAGTGTTGTTGTTCATCCAAATGATGACTTAGTTTTCATAGATTCTTGACAAGGGTGTAGTGTGGGAAATCCTGCAACTACACTGCGAGAAACAAAATTTTATTTATTTCAACATACCTGGGTGGGAAAATTACTAAAACCATTGCCACAAAATACAACCATTAACAATTACTTAGTTTTCAAATGATGACTAAAATCTATTTCACCCTAATGAGGAGTATGGTGAAATAGATTTTCAATGATGATACATGTAATAGTATTGTTCAAATGATGACTAAAAAATGTAAGACAATCAATTATTGCAAAGGAAGAATCTATTACATGTTAATGCCCGATATTCTTTATACTACTTCAAATTATACTAATGAACTCTAATAAGTATGCGCATTTTTTAGTCATCATTTGAAGGGACTTGTAAATATTAGGGAGATGTTTTCTGGGACATTGGAAAAAGAAAAGGAGGGTCTCACTGATGAGGAATGTCGTTACGCTGCTGGCGCGTATTTTTTTTACGTACTTGCGACTGTTATATTTCCCGAAAACAAAGGTAATAGGGCTAGCGCCAACCTTCTTCAGCTTTTGGATCCTTTGGAAGATGTGAACAAGTACTCTTGGGATACTGCCATAGTTGCGCATTTGAATAGTCAGCTTTCCAAAGCATCTCGGGAACAAACTTCACATATCAATGGAAATTTGGGTCTACTCCAGGTATTTGGATTGATGAAAGTTTTTTTGTTTGTCTAAATTATTTTCTTTAAATCATTTGATGTTTATTTCATTGTTTTATTGTCTAGGTGTGGTTCTATGATCATTTCCCGTCACTGATCAAAGGTAATGAAGATGTGAAACCAAACAAAGATTGGAAGCAAGGTGATCCAACAGGTAAACGCTATTTGTTCACCGGTTCTCAGGATAAGTAGCAAAAAGAGGCGTTGGTAGCAATGCGGGCAAAGTTGGACAACATCATTGTGGAAGAGGTAAAATTTAATCCGTATGCGGAGAATAGAGCGGACGTAATGGAACCTGTCGTGATGTACGATGGACCTTTGTTTCACCCTTACGGTTTCTCGATGTACAATCCGATGAGAGTGATGCGTCAACTTGGGTTTATTCAAGATTCACCCGATGAAGAGTACGTACCTCCGTTCAAGCATGAGTTGTCTAAGTGTATGGTTGACACATCGAACATAAAGGTGGTTTACGACCCTGAACCCAGTTACCACCATTGGAATGATAGACACTCTAGGTTAGTAGATGTCACAACTTGGGCGCATGTCAACGAAGGGCATGAGGCAACACCAGATTACCTTGAATGGTATGAAAGTTTCTCGCATGGTCGGGTTATTCGTATTGATTCGACTAGGAGGACCAACAGATCATCCTCCTCTTCTTCTCAAGATGGCCCTAGAGATGATTCTACAATTCTTAAACTAGTGGTGAGTTGCTTATTCATAGTATTCATGTGTTCATCTAAATTCAAATATAATCTAGTTAATGTTGAATTCGTATTTGAATGCATATAGAGGGAACTGATGAAACTTTTTGTCAAGGCTCTATGTTGCTCGGCTGATAAAGGGGAAGTCTTTGATCCTGAGAAGCAACGTCGTTACGCTCAATACATGGAGCACATTGAAAATCCGAAAGCAAAGAAGATGTTTGATGAACTGTCCAAGGAAGGCAAGAGGAGCCGAAAAACACGTGTACAGATGGAAGAAGAACGTTGTCAGCAGGGACAAAGTATCCAACCACAAAATGAACAAGAAGGTGGCATTGCAACTCAGGGTCCTCCAAAGAGAAAGAAGACGATCTCTAGATCAGGCAGGTCGTGAAGAGGAGGTGGTCTTCGTTGCAAAGAAGTGTGTTAACTTTAAACTTGAAGTTATGTTTTATAACTTTTGTTTCAATGGGTTCTTATTATGTTTGGATGGTTTGTTAAACAACTTTGTGTGTTAGGTTTCGAAACTTCAAACTTGAACTTAGGTTTTATACATTTTCATAATATGTTGGCACGATGTTTATTGTTTTAGCATGTTTACGATTAGAAAAATACTATTTCTTTTCTAAACTAACTTAAGGGTCGGCATAGTCGATTATAGCAGGCGAACGACCCTTTAGTTGATTGAATAGAAATTCAATTCCCAGTATCAGAGTCGTTAACTATATCTGTATCATAAAGACGACCCTTTATTAAAAAAACTATAAAGAAATTCTTGTAAAGGGTCATTAGTGTGTTTACGGATACACCTAACGACCCTTGTGAAGCAGATCCAGGGAGCTAAAACATAGATTGACATTGTCATTAGTCTCTTAATGGATAAAAAGAACGACCCGAAAGGTCAATAATCCAGGGGATTTCTGAAATATTTAGTTAGGGTCGTTATTTTTATTTGAAATATACCTAACGACTGTCATAATGCAATAATCCAGGGAAGTAAAGAAATTGTTGAATAGAGTCGTTATTTTGTTTATGGATTAACCTAACGACCCTTGTGATAAAAGAATCCAGGGAGATAAGACATATATGGACATGGTCGTTATGTTTTTTATGGCTAAAGAGAACGACCCTAAAGGTCAACTTAGCTCAGGTGATTGCTAAAATAGGGTCGTTATTTTTATTTGAAATAAACATGATGACCCTTATTAGATCATAACAACCAGATTAAGGGTCGTTAATTTAATTTGGAATATATATAACGACGTTTTATATGCATAACATATGACCCAACAAAAAAAGGGAATTGATTTCACTAAAAAAGCAACATTACATAGAGTGTAGCATTATAGAAAAACTAGTAAGGGTAATCAAGAATCCGGCGCATCAAATGTTCGTCAATAAACCTTCTTGCTCGTCGATACAAATGTGGTATATTCTTTGTGGTGAATGAAGCTAGTTTCCCCATTACTAATTGTCCATAACCCTTTGAAACGTTCCAGCTAAAATAATATAGGAATTCTTATATTAGAAACTTTTAACAATGAATATGGTACTAATATTATTGGATTACTAACCTTTTCCCTTAGGGGAGCTTGTGGATGATAGTCGTAAACCATATTTCTAACTATTACGTACTCTCGCATTGAACCTTTCATGTAGTTGAATCGAAATGCTAAGTCTCTCCATTTGCGGTTATTTGGATTCACTGTACGCTCATAGAAGAACTCTTTAACTCTCTTCCAAAACATTGAATATATTTCATTTGGACGTTCATGAAACGTATTAGAAAATGATTTTATGAGACACAAATCATCATGCCTTTCCCATTCCACCATTGCCATTGAAGGATGAGTATTTCGGATGATAGTTAAAGTTTCTGGAAATTTTATCAACATGTGAGGGTTGTATTATATAGAAGAATCCTCCAACGGTCCTTTTTTTTGAAATTTGTAACCAAAGTCATTAGTATGACAAATTAGCAGTAGGACGACCCTTGAAACTTCGATAGAGTCGTCAGTTGTGTAAGTATTGTAAGATGACGACGCTTTTGATTAACTAAAACTAATATGCATTGAATTGCTGGAAATAATAGCATTGGTAGTGTATGTAAATGACGATAAGATATTGCATGTTAACCACTTTTACTACTACGATATTCCACAACAATTGCGGCTTAGATGTGATAAAACGGCTCTCCTCTCCATTTCTTATACGTTTCTTGGGCCGCACGCCTATCCCCGTTGTTCATAGCGAGAAACTTGTTGTATTCGGAGCACAATTCATAACATGAGTAACCCTTGAAGAAATGTGCCCACTATCATAGTTGTGGCGTGGTTTTTTGTAGTTTTCACCCATCTTCACAACAGGGTTTGACCGAGACGTAGTCTCATCTTCAAGATCCTTCGATATGTAGTAATTTTTGAGCCATTGAGTTTCTTCCTCCACTTGTTTCATCCTTTCCCTTAGATGAAATTGTTCTAGACCCCGCTTTTTGGCCTCGCGCATTTCTTCTTATTCCTTCGTAGGATATGGCGATTTGGTGTATGATTTTTGGGGTGGTCGCATGCTTCTTTTACGTATCTCTTCTTCCATTGCCAAAATCGAGTTTGTTGGATGTTTGCATCTTTGGAGTATGTCTTTGGTAGAATTTCTACTTGACCTTTGATTTTTCATTGCGAAAAGAACTTGCTAGGGGAAAAACAATTTCTTCCTCTATATTTAAAACCCAATTGCAACGGCTTTTTTTGGGGGAAAAGTGTACATCCAAAAGATCCGTTGTGATTCCAAGATACAATAGACTAGAGTCGTCAATAATTTTGTATATGTACCCTAACGACTCTCAGTTGAAAATAAACCGGGACACATGGAAAATTTAGTTATGATAGTCATTAACCTGGAGGTATATATACAATAACGACTCTAGTGATCAATAATCCAGTAGACAATGCAAAATTAACCTTTAAAGTCGTTACAGAACATAATAATTTAATCTAACGACTTCTAAGCGTCGTTAACCTGTAATTTGATGTATGTTAATGACTCAACCTTTACAAAGAGAAAAACAAATAAGCCGCAAGAGTAAACACATTGTATTCATCAAGCATTCTTCAAAATACAACTATCCCGGGTCAAGATACAACCACTTATAAAAGGTATGCTTAAAAATGCAATGCATTGGCCAAAATAAACGTCTTCACCTCCCATGTCAACGTAAATCAGGGTGGGTTCCATAGCATTCCAAATGTTCATTCCATACTCATACTGGTTTGTCCACTCCTTGGTGTACTCTCCCCAATCACCATAGACCACCCGCGGCAAAGGGCATTCTTCGGAAATCTTCAAACCTATGTAATGGTTATCGTTCACATGTGCCATTACAATTATTCTCTTCTTTATCGCCGCCTCATACTTAGTTCTTGAGGGTACGTAAATACAAGAGCCTCCGGGGAAGCCTTTACTGAAAACTATTACAACACAAGTGAATGTGTCCGCTAAAAGCTGACCACCAAAGGGCATTTGCATCCAAAACTTATAACCGGCCTTCTTCGACCCTTTCCGCCATTTCACGTTAGATAACAACTCCTTGAACTTGTATTCCCTATCTTTTGAATCTCCTTCCATGATCATGGTTATATAGAGTTGCTTGTCCTTCACAAGTGTAGCTGCCATTTTTTTTTTCTTGCATATTCGATTTGGGTTAGATTTAGTTCGTCGGCCACGTCGAAATGCCCCAATTGTTCGGTTGCAACATGATAACCACAATTTCCATCCGCATCCACGTCGTCGGTGGATATAAGGTGATCTAAGATAACGTATGGAAGTTGTGCAGTATACGCCTCGTACAAAGTGTAAGCAACACAATTTGGTCTTCCTTGCGAATCCTTTGGTGTATGCGGATTTCCTAATTTACCTCTTATCATCACCATTACGCTCGATTGGCTCTGTTGAGTGTCGACCACATGCTCTTCCGTAGGTATAACTTCGCTATCATTTTGTGTTGACTCTTCGTTTTTGGACCGTCTCCTTTTCTTGGGAAGGAAAGACTTCTCGTACTACGTAAATTCCGCTTGTACATAATCATCACGTGAGGGGTTACTGGTGCAGCTCTTCGCATCATTCACAGTTTGTCTGAACGACTTTTGAGTTGTTGGTCTTCCAGTTGATTTTTGCTTCGTTGGATCTTCTTCTACTCCCAAGCACTTACGGGCAGCCGGCCATAAATTAGAAACCAGTATTTGTTTTCCCGCATAAGTCTGTCTTCGATATTTCTCATTGATGTACTTTCCAATCTCCAAATCTCCAAATTGTTCATCAGAAGCTCCTGAGGGAGTTGGGTCAAACGAAAGTTGCTTCCAAAAAGGATCAATATCTCCGAGGGGAATAAGCTCCTTATACCCTCCAAGCTTATGTCTACAAGGGAGACCAAGCCAAGTTTCGGTTGTACAGTTACATGTAAACACTTTCCCTTGGGAAGCTTTCTCTCGGAATATGTATAGTTCATCCATCATATGCTTTATTTCCCACCATGACACTTGGTGTGCAACCCCCCTTAGCAAATCTTTGTCTGGTAGGTATTGCTTCAAAAAACGGTCTTTACTATGCTCCATCTGAGCATAAATCTTGATAAGATCATTCTCAGCGTGCTCATGAATAGCTTCTTGTACCGTAACCACCCCACCATTGTTGAGCTCAAGAATTTTTTTCAAACGCCCGTGAGACTGCTCAGCAATACTCGTTGACTCATTATTGAAGTGCTTGTACTTATTGGTCCATGCATAAACGAACTTATCCTTCCAAGGATTCAACCACGTATCCAGGAAATAGTCGACCACCTTCTTATAATCCGTACTCCAATCATCAATAAACTTCTGCAATCTAGCATAGTACTTCACCTCGGTTTTTGAATGAACCAAGTAGTCCCACTCTTTGCAGAATTCCTACCATATACCCCCCTCTTCGTCGTATTTTTCCTTATCTTTCTTTCTCTCTGCCGCTCTCTCTTCTCTTGAAAGTTTACTAAGACGCTCATCTTCCTCCTCAGAACGTTGATTACCCTTCGCCGGTTTGATTTTTTGGATCCGTTTCTTGCAATTTTGAAAAATATTTTGTTGGATGTGCCACGTACAAAGAAAATGTTGAGCTAGTGGAAAAACCTGACGAACGGCACTCATAACTGCAAAATCTCGATCCGAAAATATAATCTGCGGTGTTTGTTCGCCACGGTAGATCAATCGCACTTGTTCCAACGCCCACACATAGTCCTCTATTTCTTCGTGTTCCATAAATACCCACGCCACGGTGAAAGATTGTTTATCCGAAGTATGACTAACCACGTTCAACATCGGCATGTTATACTTGTTGGTCTTATAAGTGCAATCTATGAACAATACTTGGTAGAAACATTGTGCCAATTCCACCATCCTAGGATGGGCAAGAAAAATATGAGTGACTTTGTCGCCCGGACCCACCCTTGTTTGCATGGCATAGTTAAGTTTTTCTTCCAACCACTCCGATTATTGCATGATCAGTCTGCCATCCCATTCAGTTTTCTTGAGGGTTGCTTTGGCAGCGTAAATAGTGGAAATAGTTGACAAGTTAGACTTATTGGCCTTTTTAATTGCAGTAAGGATCTTAAGGGGCCTAATTCCCTTCATCTTCCGTACCATTTCCCTTTCATGTGGTTGCAATCGGGCATATGCAGGGGTGTCCCGTAAGACTTTTTGGTGGAGGGTGATTGTGATGACCGTCGGGAATACTATACAAAAACCATTGTCGAGATTCAATATTCATCTTGAACACAATCCTGAACGGGCATCTAATCTTCTTCGACGAAGTTTTGTAGACCCTAGTTGTCTTCTTCACATACTTGTAATTCTTTCCTTTATGACTTTCTTCCTTATCACCGGATCTCTCGCATACCATCTCCATTTCTTTCCAACTAGCATGCTTTCTTTTAACAACCACGCACATCTTCTCTTTTGCCTTGGAAATCGCCCAATGCCTTGCCTCTTCCTTATTTTTCCAAGTCTAATTTTGAGCAAATAACACGTTCATTAGAACACTAAGTAAAAAAAATTCCAAAAAATATATATCCATTCAAACCATTAAACCTTACCAAATCATTAATGTAGTGTTCGGAGGTATCTGGCCCGATAGCAGAGACGGGTTCAGGTTGAGAGCTCACGAAAACCAACTACACAAATTTTTTTTAAAAAGGGTCGTCAGGTTCTATAATATATCCCAACCGACTGCTCGGTTTTTTATTAGACCTCATGGGAGTCGTAAATTTGAGAACTTTTCAGACAACCGACTTTTAGGGTCATCAGGCGTATTATTTTAATGACGACTCTAAGGGTCGTCAACTTCGAAATATTCTGGCACACAACCCTTAGCAAGGTATAGGAAAACCACAGAGCATCGACTATAAGGGTCGTCACTGAGTAAATAACATGACTAACGAGCCAAATAGCAGTTATTGCAAAAATTTAAAATTTAAAACAACGGTTCAATCCTAGGTGTAGTTATTGCATATTTGGAAAATGGGTAACCGTTTCTTTTTCAAAATATAGCCGTTTGTACTTTTTTTACTATAAAAAAAGACCTATCCCTATCAAGATATTCACCCATCACTTTCAAACACCAAATTTGTATTCACCCATCACTCTCAAACACCAAAAATGGCTCAAACTCCATTCAATAATCATGAGGATGTTGCTATTTTCAGAGCACACATCACGGTTGAAAAGCATGACTTTGAAAGAGAGCACCGGGTCTTCTCAAACCACGACGAAGACGGAGATCCCTGCCATAACCAAGATCAAACATCCAATGATTGGTGGGAACGTGTGTTTATTATTTTCAAAGCACTTAACGGAAATCGTTATGGAAGGTCGCTCCAAGACATTAAGGAGAGATACGATTTACTCTACAAGGAGTGCGTAGCGCTGAAAGACGAATTTGAAGCGAGACTCAAGGCTCTTCCCAAAGAAGGCGGCACCACTAGAGTAAGTTTGTCAATCAATAAGGCCTCTCATATGGTTATTTTCATTTAAAATGCTAACTAATAATAAAATTTTATTCTCCAGTACACTTTGGGTTGCAGCCAATATGATGAAAAGTACGGCCATGAGTTTTTGCACGAAGATTCCTATCGTCTCTTGACCGAAAATTTCTGGCTATTCAAACAATATTGTTAAGTGTTATGTAGTGAACCATTATAATTATGTCTTTTCATTCTTCTTTATTTTCGAATTACATGTATGTTTCTTTCCAATTCAATAAAAATAGTTCAGCTTTTAATTATCAAGGAAAGGGTCGTCATGTTAAAACTATTAATACCTAACGACGCTTTTTTCAAGTAATGTTCTACACTAAGAGTCGTCTGTTTAGGAGAAATAAATACTAACGACGCTTGTTGTTCAATACATCAGATATTTCAATATAGAGTAGTCATACTTTAAAAGTCAGAGACTGACGACCCTAAGTGTAAAAAAGAGTCGTCGGTTTGTTAATATGGACAACTGACGACGGTTATAGCAGTAAATGCGAATTTTGAATCCACCAGATGTGGTTGAGTCCCCCAGCGGAATTTTTTTTCAAAAAAGAGGCAGTTGGGTCGTTCAAATCTATAAATAGAGACCCAAGACTCACCTAATACTCACACAACTCTTTCATTCTTAACCTTCACATACTATATCAATCATTCATCATCCAAGAGGAAAAACAAGAGAAAACACAATGGCTGCTCCCTACACTTCCGAAGAGAATTGTTCCGTTGCGAGATCTTGGGTGACAGTCACAAACCACTTTGAAAGTCTGGAAAAAGACATTGATGAAACATCGGATGCTTGGTGGAACCATGTATTCATCGTTTTTGTTGCGTTGGATGGAAATCACAAATCAAGGTCTTTGAAACAAATCAAGGAACGTTTCCAGGAGATAAAATTAGAATGTGATGCTTTCAAAAGAGAAATTAAAGCCGTAAGGAAAGCCATGCCCAATATGTTGGGCGTTGTAAGAGTAAGTATTTAACAAGAGGTGAAACTTCTCTAAACCTAGCTTTCAACAATACTAACTAAGTTTTTTGTTTTGTGTTTTCAGTTGGGGAAGGCGTATAAGTGATACGAGGTGCTTCGTGGGAACAAGTTTAAGTTCGAAGATTTCTACCTCATCTTAAACGGCACTACCTATAATTACAGCATCTATGGTTGAGTGTTTAAGTGCACCGTTATTATCTATTGTATTTCATTTCCTTCAATGCAAATCTATGAAAGATGTATACCTTTTACTATTCAATGAAATGAACTTATGAAATCAATATCTTAAAAGAAAACACTAAGGGTTGTTAACATGTAACACTATCGATATCAACGACTCTAGTGATCTATCTTAATGGTTGCTTAGGTTCAGCAGTTTGTATGCATACATGTGTGACGACCTTAAACCCAAAAAAGCAATTCTCCCCAGAGACCTGTGTTTAAGAGTCGTTGGTGTGTAAACAAAGAAAACAAACGACTCTTGTTGAAGTACCTAGAGAGTCGTCAGTTTTTAGCACACCAAGCTGACGATTTTTCATCGCCATTAAAAGTTGCAGGTTTTAGTCGTCAACTCGGGTTTTAACAGACGGACGACGCTTGAGGATCGTTAGCGAATAAACAACCCGACACTAACGACTGTCACTCTGTAGAGTTGCATGGTGTCCATGAATCGACCACTTGGAACACCATTCACACAATTTGAAGAGTATAGGAAGTTTACCTGATTGTTTTGAGCTTCGGGTTCCTCATTTTGAGTGTTGGTTCCTTCATTTGGGCCAATAGGATCTTCATTTCCACCATTATTCATGGCTTCCTCCATTAGCATATCTTCATCAAACATCCAATCCATAGGATTAGTTGACACAATGTTACCATCAACACAATCATGGTTGTTGTTTGAAGCTTCACCAAACTCATTCCCTCCACTTGAATCACTCATTACCAAAAACCCTAGTTTTCTTATCAAAACTTCTCTTGTTCTTCTCAAAACAAAAATACCAAAAACAAAAAATTTCCCCAAATTTATTTACACAAATCCTGATTTTAAACTAAACATAATTAACACACTAATCAAATTTATTAATTTTTAATACTAATCACTCAAGGGAATTTTAGCCATTTAGAAAGTATTTTTATAAGAGGTGACCCAAATTACTATTGGGAGCCCTATTTTGTCTTCTAGTACATGTCCCCCATTTAATGTGGGCTCCCCCAATCAAATCACGGTTTTTTTTTCTCCCCACACAAGAAATATTATTTATTTTTATTTAATGCTATATGTATGCTAGTACACTTTTAAAAGTTCTAACAACTTTTTGTAACTATTGTAGGCAGGATATGAACTGATGGGACTTGATGTAACCTCAAGATATCAACTATGCACGTGATCATGGTAAAGATTTGTCTACATAAGTCTCCTAACTCATGTCGGTTATTTTCTTCATATTGTTTTCTTTGTACGCATGATGGTTTATTGATTGGCAACTATCAATTTAATTTACCACGATCTCAATAAATGTGATGAAATATCAAAGGTGAATGGATTTTATTCACCCATCTTGCGCCTCCTAGGTTATTATTATAACCAAAACTCTCTCTTAGAAACGCCTCTCTCTCTTTCTCTCTCAAAAAAAAAACACAAAAACTCTTCATTATCATCTTGCTCAGATTTGGTCCTTTTGGACCAGATCTGAGCAAGGATTATTGTTTTTCTTAGTTTTAATAGAATAAGATGTTGTTTTTTAATTTATGGTGTCTTTTGACACATTTCTTCACCATTTTGGTGATTTTATCTTCGCTTTTTGGGCGATCTTTTCTTCGCTTTGAGAGAGATTATTTCTTCACTTTGATGGTGATTTGTTCAATCTTTGTGGGTTGTTTCATGGATTGTTATTCTAGATTCGAGAACATCAACGATTCAACACGGCATAGCTTTGAGTTCATCTTCAACAAAAGGGATTTATGGCATCCGGGTTTTTCGTTCACATATACAAGATTAAGGGCTTATCACTCCTTTGTTTTTGGAGCATCTCTTGTTATAGAAGACAAACATTCAAAATGGTCGGAATTGATTCCGGATTATACCATCTTTTCTCTCTACTTTTCATACAAAAATTGGGTACCTTTACGGTATTTTGCTCTTTCTCTTCGCGAATTACATGCAATTGGTATCTTTATTTGTATTTGGGTTTTAAATTTCTTGTATTTTGATGTTCTTTTTCTTGTAAACAATCATGTAATCTCCTTTTTGGATTGAATGAAATGTGGTCTGATTGTTGATAAAAAAAAAAGGTTATTATTATAACCAATTTTTTTCTTTGAAGAAATTGATATCCATAAGCAGATCCTAAATAGGCGCAGTCACGGAATCCAGGTGATCAATTTTTAGCAAATAAATTTTGATTTCCTTTCTTCTCTTATTCTTTTTTCATAGAGAAAGAAAAACAAAATAAAAATTCATTGAAAGATGGTCTACAATTTCTATTTTTTTTTCATGAAACTGTAATCACCAAAAATTGGTGTCATCGCGATTTATCTACCTTTACGGTAGTTAATCATATGCATGGTTGAAAAACCTACGACCAATTAATTTTGGTATCTTCGTCTATTTGATGAAGATCATGTGATTTTTATAATCAGTTTCTATTTTTTTTAAAGAAACCATCTATCGACCACAAAAGTGGATTTTTCTATTGCGATGACTAAATCGACGATTTTTATTTTATTTTGTCAATATGAGAGTTTGATAAATCGTATAAACTAATTGGTGTTATTTCTCTCCATCGTTTCCATAAGATTGGCATCTTTTCTAAATTTTTGCCAAAAAGGAGTGAATTTTTCGACCACATAATGGATTTTGTTCTTTCAAAATCGATAATGACAATGATTTCTTTATTTTCTTAAAAAGAATTATATAAGCCAACCGAAACTGGTTTCTCTCTAAATCCTAGAAGGATGAGATGTCGTTATCATTTATTCACAATTGCAAACATTTATGCTTTCCTGAGGGATATTAAGCAATTTTTAGTTTTCTTCCTTGTATTATTCTCCAAAATTTGAAGTTTTCCACTTGTAATTGGAATTGGACACTAGAGATCAAAGGGTGCGCACCCGGCTTGTTATCCTAAATCATTAATTAGTCACTGTAATGAATATATTGATCTTGATATTAATTTATTTGAATGGAATAAAATGTCTCGTTGGCCTATATGTCATTGGAGATTTATGTTTTTCTTGCTCTAACCAACGAATCTATGGTTGATTTTAAATTTGTACGTCAAGTAGGCTACAATTTTTATTTATTTATTTAGACATTTCTTTTATGCCTTTTGAAGTCATTATCTACGGTCCAACTGGAGTTGTTAAATTCCAGATGTTATTACCAGTGTATGTCCTCGATTTAATCGGATAATACTCTGCGAACTTGTTTTCGTATATGAGATGATTATATTTCCGCCATAATCAGGGGGAGACTATACATTACCAGACGTTTCCCTCCCATTTTGATCAAATCGAAAAAGGCTATCTACTGGGCGTGAATACATCTCATCTAGTTTTTTATATAAGATTTTGCCTCTTGAAAGGAAAATCCAATCACATATAGTAAGAAGTAGCATTTAGAGTAATCTACATATAACAAGATCCAAATTCTCATAGTTCATATCTCCTCACTAGAAGATGGGGAGATTATAATGTCCGCGGGCGCTGGTACCAGTATTTCTGTGAATTTTTCAAGATATACATATACTTGAGAATTGTGTGGGATCATAGTTAGTTAACATTGTCGAATATTAATTTACAGTAGCTACTGAAATAATAAAAGATGGTGGTTGTTAACCCCTCTGCAGGGAAATATCGACATATGTGATTGGTTGGAATACAATCCAAGTTAGGTTGGATTAATTTCTCGATTGATGCAATTTTGGATCCAAACTTAATACCTTAAACATGCCAAGCCTATTAATTACAGGTTGGATTAGTGATATTGCGTCTATATATGAGAAATATTTTCGTGGTAAAAACGATTTGAGGGTTTTATTTTCAAACCCCAGGATTGGTTTAATAATTATTCTCTTTATATGATGCATTTGGCGTGGTAGTCTTTGAATGACTCGTATGTATCCAGAGACTATATTCGTATTTGTAATGCTTGAAGGATTCAAATTATATTCTGAAAGCACCTGACTCAATCATCAGGTTTAACAATCCTTTTAGTGTTTTTAGAAATTTTGTACAAAACCAAAAATCCGGATTAATCAGTTGAAGATATCAACTTTATAGGTCTCTTGAAGAGTCCTTAAAAATACCAATGATAGGTGTAGAATACACCTAATTTACTATCTAGTAGTTTATGCTTTCTTTGCTATTTTTCTTGTAAATTATGTATTTTACGTGTGTTTTTGAGCTATTAGGAACTCTGGAGTTGCACGGAGGAAAAGAAGAAGGAATCACCCAAATTTGAGCAAAAAGGGAA
The DNA here is from genome assembly GCA_023529315.1 of Papaver bracteatum. Lineage (NCBI taxonomy): Eukaryota > Viridiplantae > Streptophyta > Magnoliopsida > Ranunculales > Papaveraceae > Papaver > Papaver bracteatum. Next base: position 900,026 of record JAJJWX010000259.1, read on the forward strand.
AAAAAGGTCATTTCAGGGGCGAACACTATCCGGAGCCCAGCCACAGTTAAGGGATAGCCTGGAAGTGTTAAAAGCACCAGCTTAGGCGCTCGTGGCATCTATATAGCTAACTGGGGATGTTTGTGCGGCCCATAATATTATCTGGATCCAGACCTAGCTATTATTTCCTTACCCTAAATTGAGAAATCAATTCTCAATCATATGTTCCTAAAACTGAGAAGAGAAAACAATGGGGGCTGCCGTTGCTCTTTCCGAGAGAAGAAATCGATAAGTGAAATCTCTAAAATTGCAGAAAGACGAAGTGATTCTGCTGTTGATTGATTAAAAAAGACGAAGATGTTGATATGAGACACAACAAGGATTTATTCAAGATGATTAAAGAACTGAAAATGAAAATAGGGTTTCTGAATCGAAGAAGTGAACCTGTTGTTGAAGATCTCTGTTTGAAGTTCTGGTGGAATGGGTATGAGGTTGTATCGAAGTTCAGTGGCGAGATTTGCTGGAATCTGTTGATTGAGTTCGAAGTCAGTAAATCACAGGATATTGTTGGTTCGATTGAAGAACAATGGTGTTGTTATTGAAATCATGTGAAGGTGTTAATGAGTTGTGGTGTTGATTTTGCCGCTGTGAAGATAGAGTTGAAATTTTAGATGGGTTTTTGGTTCAGAGGCAGAATTGGTTTACCCTGAATTTGTTTTTGCAGCTGTTGAACGTGATGAACTAAGAAGAAATGGAAGCAGCTGATGTTGAACAAAACAGGATGGGGTTTGGTTTGGAGAATGTAATTAATTGAAATCTTGATCGATGTGTTGAATTTGAGAAGAATCGGATATGGGTACTGACACTGTGAAGAACAGATGGATATGGGTTCTGTGTTGGTTTTGCAGTAAAGGAAAGAACTGAGTTGGTAATGAAGCTCTGTAGCACGGAATAAGCTGAAATGCTGCAGTTGAAGCTACATAGATGTATGTTAGGCTTGTAACAGGAGAAGAACAAAAAGATCGGCCTGAAACAATGGTTGGAATTCCATGTAAACAGCCAGAACTCGGCCGGTTTCCTAATCAGACGAGTCGACTCGGTGCCAGCGATGAACGATTGAGACGATTCCGAAGACCGATCCAGATGAGTGATTAAGACTGAGTTAGACAGCTGAGTGAGCTTACTCGGTGTCTGATTCCCCCTTCCTTTGAATTTTGACTAACGGGTTGACTTGTTTGACCGTTAGTCCTAACGGTGGACTAACATAATATTCCTTCGACGAAGAAGACTTTTTAGGTAGCCGGTGGTGACGGATTTCGGCTGATTTCCGGCCAAAAATCCAGTTTTCCGGTGAGCTAAAATTACAAAATTTTGTGTGGACTTCTCTCATGTGTGTGAAGACTTAGAATTGGGAATTGGATGAAAACTTGGAAGTTTTGGAGAATTGGACTTGTTATTGGAATATGGCTCAAATTGGGAAAGTGGTGTTCTTATGGAATGTGGAATCTTTTCCTACAAAGATATGGAGAGTATTGAATCCTATAAATAAAGGAGCTCTCTACAACTTTATACACACATCTACTTTGGAGAAGGAGTTAAAGTGCACAAGGATTGGAGGAGGGAGCAACCATCATTTTTTCAATAAGTTTTTCTTTCTTCCTTAATTATTATTATTATTGTGTGAACTCCAAACTATGAGTAGCTAATTTTCTTATTGATTGAGGATGAATTCCTAGTTCATAATATATGATTTGAGCTTTGTTTAAATTCTATCTTGAAGTTTTTCATATGATTATCGTTTGTTTTTACTAATATTAATGTTTATGATTGATTGATAGGTTGTTTGGAGTGCACGCTAAATTAGTTTGTTAATTTAATCTAAAGCTAGTGAAAGTTAGGGAATACGTAATAGTTTCTTGACTCTTTACACAAGTAGAAAACACGAGACCTTGCGGAGGGATTCCGTGGAGCAATTGTATGTGAAAACAACGCTAGAAAGTGGACCAAGCGAACCGAGTCTAACTACTAGTACTAAACCTAAGTTCATAAATCTTAATGCATTCGGGGAATTACATCTTGTAAGCGAACCTCAAGGTGGTTCTTTTGAATAGAATCTGATAACTAAGTGAACCTGTTACCCAGTGAAATACGGAATTTTGGGGTTAGCTAAGCGAACCTGCTATCCTACGGTTGGTGATAATCTATGACTTATAAAAAGTGGAAAAGAACATAACTTTAATCATTGTTTTGCAGCGAAGAAGGATTCCTTGATCTATTTTCTCTTATTAATTTCAACTTACACTTTTGATTTCTTTATTTACTTCCTTTTACTTTATAAATTCTAGAACCAAAACCCCCCTTTTGTGACATTATAAGAAAACTAAAACCTCTTGATCCTCGTGGGAACGATCTTGACTACCCTATATTACTTGTTAATTAGGTAGTAAAATATTAATTAATTTGTTGTGGTTACGATACGCATCAAATTTTGGCGCCGTTGCCGGGGAGCAACAGACGATTTTAGTTGTTTTTATTTTTCTTTTTGCTTTATTCTTGCTTTGTTAGATTCTATACCGTATCTAACTTAGTTTTGTGAATCTTGTTTTAGGTACTATATCTTTTGTGAATGCTTAGTAAGGGAAGACCGAGTCCAATATGTCTTCGATCCAACACTCAACTAAAGGATTTCATTCTAGCGGTTAACACTCCGCTTCCTCGTTCTACATCAAGTGAATTCGCAGATTCGGACATAGAAGAAGCAATGGGAGATCGTACACTCAAGGACCTAGATTCTCACAAACTCGATACACAACAATGGTGTATCCAAACTAACTCAACTTTCGAGATCAAGCCCGGGTTGATTAGAGAATTACCAAAGTTTCATGGCATGGTGAATGAAGACCCAAACAAACATCTTATGGACTTCAATACCATAGTCATAGCCATGCTTCCACAGGATATTAATGCGGATGGAGCAAAGTTGAAAGCTTTTCCGTTCTCTTTGGCGGGCAATGCTAAGGAATGGCTGTATTATTTGCCTTCCAGAAGTATCACAACATGGAATGGGATGAAGAAAATTTTCCTTGAGAGATATTTTCCCGCATCAAAAGATACTCAAATTCGCAAGGAGATTTGTGGGATGAAACAACATGTGGGAGAGTCATTATATGAATGTTGGGATCGATACAAGATATTGGTGGAAAGTTGTCCACACCATCAATTTAGTGACGCCATGATAATCCAATACTTCTATGAAGGTCTCCAAACAAGTGATAGATATCTTCTTGAAGCCGCCGGTGGTGGTGCACTAGTGAACAAGACGGTGGCCGAAGCTAGAGAGTTGATTGAAAGTATGTCGGCAAACTCGCAACAATTCTATGCAAGAGGTGAATCAATGGTTAAGTTGGTGCATGAAGTTAGTGACTCATCTTCACAATCCGATCACCGGTTAAACAACATAGAGAGGGTAGTGCAACGATTGGCCCCTGTAATTATTCCGGATGATGAAACCGAACAAGTAAATGCTTTATATCCAAATCAAAGGCCAAGGTACGATCCATACTCAAATAATTACAATCCCGGTTGGAAGGATCATCCCAACTTTAGCTATGCAAACAAGCAAGCGGCGGCTCCTAATCCATATGCGCAACAAGGTGGATTCCAACAATCACGTTTCCAACCTCAACAACAACAATTCCAACCACAACAAGTCAAGGAGCAAGATTCTTCGAATGATGACAAGTTGAATGTGATAATTCAAAGCATGCAAGGTATCACTTCTATGTTACAACAAAACCAACAAAAGACCGATTCGGCAATCAAAGCTTTGGAACAAAGGACCGGTTCAACAATCAAGGATTTACAAACTCAAATGGGACAATTGGGGACCGATATGAACTTAATGAAAGCTCAAACATCCACAAAGCTTCCTTCACAACCATTTGTGAACCCAAGAGAGAATGTTAATGCGGTTACTTTAAGAAGTGGAAGACAAGTAGAGAGTCCAAGTCATCATGACGAAGCTAGTGAAGAGGTAGTCAAAGACAAGGAGGAAGCCGAACCAAGGAAGAATTCAACACCAACCGCACAATCCAAGGAACCTGTTCCTACTTTTACTACTCCACCTCCTTTTCCTAGTCGTTTTGCTAAGTCCAAGAAGGAATATCAAGACAAGGCACTCATGGATATCTTCAATAAGATATAAATCAACATCCCATTCATCGAGGCCATTAGGACAATTCCAAGGTATGCAAAGTTCATGAAGGAGTTATGCACAAAGAAGGATAGGTTGCTTGATAATGAAATTACTAAAGTTGGCGAGAGTGCGTCGGCTATGCTTTTGAAGAAGATGCCTACAAAGTGCACGGATCCCGGTGGTTTCACAGTGCCAATTACTATTGGTAAGAAAGGGTTTGAACATGCTTTACTTGACTTGGGAGCTTCCATTAGTGTGATGTCGTCCGATATATATGACTCTTTGAATCTTGGACCATTGAAAGAGACAAGAGTTATTATCCAATTAGCAAACAAGTCTAACATTTATCCAAAGGGACTTGTAGAAGAAGCTCTAATGCAAGTGAATGAGTTAATTTTTCCGGTGGATTTCTTCGTGGTGGATATGGACAACAATGAGAATCGGTCGTCTACTTCTCTACTTCTTGGGAGGCTATTTATGAAAACCGCAAAGACGAAGATTGATGTTGATAAGGGTACACTTACTATGGAATTCGACAAGGAAGTAATACACTTCAACATATTTGAAGCCATGCGCTACCCAAGTGATGTGCATTCCGCTTACTCCATTGATGTGGTTGGTTCATTAGCGCAACAAATGGTGGAATTGAATCAAGAGGATGAACTTGATGTGGTTTTGCAAAAGAGCATTGAATTGGACGTCCACGGCTTGTCTAACTTGGATGTTGAAATTTTCACGGAATTGGTGGAGACGTGTGGTGTTTTGACGGCATTACAAGAAGCTAAGGGTAATGTTTCATATATTTATTTACCCGTGAATGATGAATTACTTGTACCATCTATTGTGAAGGCGCCTAAACTAGATTTGAAGCCACTTCCGGACCATTTGAAGTATGCATTCTTGGGAGATGGAGATGAGATTACGGTGATTATTGAAAAGAACCTCACACCGGTACAAGAAGACTGTTTGCTTAGAGTCTTGAAAGAGCACAAAACGGCTATTGGGTGGACAATTGCGGACATAAAAGGCAGTAGTCGATCCATGTTCATGCATAGGATTCTAATGGAAGAGAATGTGAAGCCGGTACATGATGCTCAACGTAGGCTTAATCCTACCATGATGGAGGTTGTGAAGAAAGAGATACTCAAATTGCTAAGTGCGGGGGTAATCTACCCAATATCCAATAGAAAGTGGGTTAGTCCGGTACAAGTGGTGCCAAAGAAGTCCGGTGTTACGGTTGTTCGAAATCAAGGCGATGAACTTGTTCCTACAAGAGTTCAAACCGGTTGGAGAGTGTTCATTGATTATAGAAAGCTTAATTACGCAACCCGAAAGGATCACTTTCCTTTACATTTCATTGATTAAATGTTGGAGCGGTTAGCGGGGCATTTGTATTATTGTTTCTTGGACGGTTATTCGGGATACAACCAAATTGTGATTGCACCGGAGGACCAAGAGAAGACTACTTTCACTTGTCCGTTTGGAACGTTTGCATATAGACGGATGCCATTTGGTCTTTGCAATGCACCGACTACTTTCCAAAAATGCATGGTAAGTATATTCTCGGATTACGTGGAGCGCATTATCGAGGTATTCATGGACGACTTTAGTGTTTACGACAATTCTTTTGATAGTTATTTAGACAACCTTGAACTAGTTCTTAAACGATGCATAGACACAAACCTTGTCCTTAATTGGGAGAAATGTCATTTTATGGTAAACCATGGCATAGTACTTGGTCACATTGTGTCCTCTCAAGGGATCTAAATGGAAAAGTCAAAGATAGATTTAATAAGAAACTTACAATATCCCTCTTCGGTGAGGGAGATCCGTTCTTTTCTTGGACATGCAAGTTTCTATAGGTGGTTTATCAAGGATTTCTCCAAAATCTCCATGCCGATGTGCAAGTTATTACAAAAGGAGGTACCTTTTGACTTCAACAAGGATTGTAAGGATGCTTTTGACAAATTGAAGGCAATGTTGACAAGTGCGCCGATTATCAAGTCACCGGATTGGAATCTTCCATTTGAACTAATGTGTGATGCTAGTGATTATGCGGTTGGAGCCGTTTTGGGTCAAAGAGTGGACAAGTTGTCCCGTGTTATCTATTATGCATCTAGGACCCTCAATGATGCACAAATCAACTATTCTACCACGGAAAAGGAGTTATTGGCTATAGTGTTTGCATTGGAAAAATTTCGATCATACTTGGTGGATACAAAGGTTATTGTGTATTCCGATCACGCCGCACTTAAATACTTACTAAATAAGAAAGAAGCTAAGCCAAGATTAATCCGGTGGATCCTATTACTACAAGAGTTCGACATAGAAATTCGAGATAAGAAAGGTGTGGAGAATACCATTGTGAATCATCTTAGTAGACTTGTTATGTCTCACGAAGAACTTCCATTACAAGACCGCTTTCCGGACAAACAACTTTTCTCCTTGGAAGAATCAACACCTTGGTATGCGGATATAGTGAATTACTTGGTGACAAGAAAGGTACCTAGTACAATGTCCAACTTCCAAAAGATGAAACTTAAGAAGATAGCGAAGCAATATGTGTGGGATGAACCATACTTATGGAAATATGGCGTTGATCAAATAATACGAAGGTGCGTACCTAACTCCGAATTTCAATCTATTCTCTCCTTTTGCTTGTGGTGGCCATTTTGGTTCTAAACGTACCGCTCTCAAAGTTCTTGACAGTGGATTTTATTGGCCCACTTTGTTTGAAGATTCATATGTTTTTTGTAAATCGTGTGATAGATGTCAAAGAATGGGCAATCTAGGTGCTCGAAATCAAATTCCACTCACACCAATTCTCGCCGTAGAGATTTTTGATGTGTGGGGAATCGATTTTATGGGCCCTTTTGTCAATTCGAATGGAAATTTTTATATACTTCTTGCCGTAGATTATGTTTCGAAATGGGTGGAGGCTAGAGCCACCAAAACTAATGATTCTCAAGTTGTTTGTGATTTTATAAGAGAAAACATATCCACTATGCACGGCACACCAAGAGTGGTGATAAGCGATGGAGGATCACATTTCAAGAATTATTTCCACGCTATCCTCAAGAAGTACAACATAACACACAAGATTGGTACGCCTACCATCCACAAACTAGTGGACAAGATGAAATTTCAAACCGTGAGATCAAGTTCATTCTTGAGAAAACGGTGAATACCACAAGGAAAGATTGGAGCTTTAAGCTCAATGATGCACTTTGGGCGTATAGAACGGCGTACAAGACACCGATTGGTATGTCTCCATATAGGTTGGTTTATGGCAAAGCTTGTCAACTTCCGGTTGGACTTGAACATAAGGCTTATTGGGCGATAAAGAAATTCAACATGGAGTATGATGAAGCAGGGAAACAAAGAAAGTTACAACTAAATGAGCTAGAGGAGATACGTAATGATGCTTAAGAGAGTGCCCGGATTTACAAAGAAAAGACCAAGCTTTTTCATGACAAGATGATTTCTCGGAAGAGTTTTTTTGTGGGTCAAAAAGTTCTTTTATTTAATACTTGTTTACGTTTATTTCCGGGTAAGCTTAAGTCCCGTTGGGTGGGACCATTTATTGTTACTAATGTTTATGATCATGGTGCAGTTGAAATTGTTAGTGAAAAAACAGGACAACCCTTGAAAGTCAACGGCCATAGGTTGAAGCCATATTATGAAAACTTTCCAACGGAGCATGTGGACGTGATTGGACTTCGCGATGTGCTCCCTCTAGAGGAGTAGTACGAAGCAAGAGCTATGTCGGGCCGTCGACTTTAAAACAAGCGCTAAGTGGGAGGCAACCCACCGGTTTTGTATTTCTTATCCTTTTGTTTTTATTTGCTTTTTGTTTTGTTTGTTTATTTTTTTTTGTTCCATATCATATTAGGATTTCCCACCTTGACTTTGCTAGGAGGATTAAATTACATTGAGGACAATGTAAGGTTTAAGTGTGGGGGAGTGGCTAAGCATATATTTTTTTGCATAAAAAAAAAATTTGCATAAAAACTTCAACTTTTAGAGATTTTAGAGTCACTAGCATACTTCTAGGTATGTTTACATAGAGAATTCTGACCGACATAATTGAACTTGGAAGTGTTAAGGGACTACGTTCGGATTTCTTATTTGTTAGAGTGTTAAATAATGGATTTAATCATGCCGGTGATGCAAATTTGGTGTAGGGAGAAGTGCGTTATTAGAGTTGCTGATCAATCATTAGTGGAGACTACCCATTTTCATATCAACCAAGGCACCGACCAGAAATTCTTCCATGACTAAAGAGCTTCTTTTGAGTGTGTGTCACCGTACGTTAATTCCGGGTAAAATGGTGAGCTACCCAATTTCACACCAATTTTCAGCACTATTTTGACCTCTTGAGTGCTAATTTTTGTCAATCATGAGGGTGACGTCTATGGACGAAAGCCTCCTTCTTGTAGTTCGATTTGCAGTTAGCACCATTCTCTCAACAACGGGTCCATAGAAACACCATAATCATCAACAACAAGGGAGCGACATCAAAATCTATAAGGAAAGTTGAAGACGTTTGTGGTTTACAAGCAACGGAACAAGAAAAGAGAAAATTTCAAATCCAAGTAAAGAAACATACAATGAGCAGATTTTTACATATATGTTGAAGACTTACAATACAATGAGGTAATTCTATATTCAAGTATGAAGACTAATTTACAAGAGCGAAGAAAGTAAAAGGTGAGAATTATTGAAGTTTTTGATTTCAAGACGATACAAGTTGTGAAGAATCAAGCGATAAAGTACTTTTCCACGGCCATGGTTGTTTTATTTTTCACTTTGATTTGTATTTTGTTTCTCTTGTCTAAAAAAAAATGAAAACATTGAAAAAAAAAATAAAAAAAAATGGCAGCGATATTTGCTTAGATGTCACGGTTGTTTCCCCCTTCACTGGCACTTGGGAGCGTAATTTTTATCTTGGTCGGGCTATGGATATTGCGGTGGCGAAAAAGAGGGTTAAGTATTTAGAGAAATGGAAGTCTCAGAAGCTGGGGTTTGGGGTCCTTACTTTCAAAACTTTAGGTGGTTTGGGGAGTGATATTGAGGAGTTCCTGAAGAGGTTGTGAAACTATATGGCTAGTCATGATGAGAATGTTTCTATTGGAGATTTTCTTTTTCATAGGATATGTGTGCTTCTTAATAAAGGGATTGGAGCACAGCTTGTTGCCAGGCTTCCATCCAATAGTTGTAAACTCCTTGTTGCTGATGATGATTAATAAATTGAAGAAAAAAAACAAAAACAAAAAATTGAAAAATATGAGACAAGAGAAATATCTATTATTGTTTTGTTTTTGTTTTTATTGAATAAGCCGTGGGGAAGGAATATCTATAAGGAAATTTCAAGCGACAAGGATTTTAAGGAAAAAGGTTACAAATTGTCGAGGATCTACGAAATTCGAAAGTTTATCATCAATAGTTGAAGCCGAAGACCAAGAAGATGAAGACGAGGAGAGGATGACGTTTCTATTGGATTCCGTGAGAGTGGTGTTATCATAATTGGCAATCGGATGTGAAGGTAAGTAAGTAATCTCATCCTCGATAATAGTGGTTGATTTCCTTTCTTAGAGATCGTTAGAAAAAATGTTCTTCAAAATGTTAAAAGATGTGGGTTTTTCAAAATTTCGGAAGTTATCCTTCCCACCATTCAACGTGTTGCAGGAATTCTCTCTTCATTCCTACCTGCACACATGTGAGACCCATAAAAAAGCCATCTTTTTTAGTGCAATTATCATAAAACCCTTTCTGGTGAGGCAGAAGTCGAGGCGAAATTCTTATTGATCGTTTCTCAAACACTCGTTCTCTCATTATGGTGTGGTTATTTCTCACTCAACATTTAAGAATGAGAATATGTTCTTTATTTTTTCTAACTTCTTATTACTAGCATGCAGAAAATCTATGTCCTCATAGCTCTTTGGATGCTTGGGACGCTAGAACGCTTTGAAGTTATAAGTTTTAGTTTGATTTGCTCGAGGGCTAGCAAAGTATAAGTGTGGGGGAATTTGATAGGGGTAGAATACACCTAATTTACTATCTAGTAGTTTATGCTTTCTTTGCTATTTTTCTTTTAAATTATGTATTTTACGTGTTTTTTGAGCTATTAGGAACTCTGGAGTTGCACGGAGGAAAAGAAGAAGGAATCACCCAAATTTGAGCAAAAAGGGCAAAAAGGTCATTTCAGGGGCGAACACTATCCGGAGCCCAGCCACAGTTAAGGGATAGCCTGGAAGTGTTAAAAGGACCAGCTTAGGTTCTCATGGCATTTATATAGCTAACTGGGGATGTTTTTGCGGCCCATAATATTATCCGGATCCAGACCCAGCTGTTATTTCCTAACCCTAAATTGAGAAATCAATTCTCAATCATATGTTCCTAAAACTGAGAAGAGAAAATAATGGGGGCTGCTGTTGCTCTGTCCGAGAGAATAAATCGAGAAGTGAAATCTATAAAATTGCAGAAAGATGAAGTGATTCTGCTGTTGATTGATTAAAGAAGACGAAGATGTTGATATGAGACACAGAAGGATTTATTCAAGATGATTAAAGAACGGAAAATGAAAATAGGGTTTCTGAATCGAAGAAGTGAACCTGCTGTTGAATAAGATCTCTATTTGAAGTTCTGGTGGAATGGGTATGAGGTTGTATCGAAGTTCAGTGGCGAGATTTGCTGGAATCTGTTGATTGAGTTCGAAGTCAGTAAATCACAGGATATTGTTGGTTCGATTGAAGAACAATGGTGTTGTTGTTGAAATCATATGAAGGTGTTAATGAGTTGTGGTGTTTCTTTTACCGCTGTGAAGATCGAGTTGCAATTTTAGATGGGTTTTTGGTTCATAGGCAGAATGGGTTTACCCTGAATTTGTTATTGCAGATGTTGAACGTGATGAACTAAGAAGAAATGGAAGCAGCTGATGTTGAAAAAAACAGGATGGGGTTTGGTTTGGAGAATGTAATTAATTGAAATATTGATCGATGTGTTGAATTTGGAAGAATCGAGATATGGGTCCGACAACTTTGTGAAGAACAGATGGATATGGGTTCTGTGTTGGTTTTGCAGTAAAGGCAAGTACTGAATTGGTAATGAAGCTATGTAGCACGGAATAAGCTGAAATGCCGCAGTTGAAGATACATAGATGTATGTTAGGCTTGTTACAAGATAAGACCAAAAAGATCGGCCTGAAACAATGGCCAAAATTCCTTGTAAACAGCCATAACTCGGCTGGTTTCCTAATCAGACGAGTCGACTCGGTGCCAGCGATGAACGACTCAGACGATTCCGAAGACCGATCTAGACGAGTGATTAAGACTGAGTTAGACAGCTGAGTGAGCTTACTCGGTGTCTGATTCCCCCTTCCTTTGAATTTTGACTAACGTCTTGACTTGTTTGACCGTTAGTCCTAACGATGGACTAACGGAATATTTCGTCGACGGAGAAGATTTTTCAGGTAGCCGGCGGTGACGGATTCCGACTGATTTCCGACCAAAAACCCAGTTTTCCGGCGAGCTAAAATTACAGAATTTTGCGTGGACTTCTCTCATGTGTGTGAAGACTTAGAATTGGGAATTGGATGAAAACTTGGAAATTTTGGAGAATTGGACTTGAAATTGGAATATGGCTCAAATTGGGAAAGTGGTGTTCTTATGGAATGTGGAATCTTTTCCTACAAAGATATAGAGAGTATTGAAGCCTATAAATAAAGGAGCTCTCAACAACTTTATACACACATCTACTTTGGAGAAGGAGTTGAAGTGCACAAGGATTGGAGGAGGGAGCAACCATCATCTTTTCAATAAGTTTTTCTTTCTTCCTTAATTATTATTATTATTGTGTGAACTCCAAATTATGAGTAGCTAATTTTCTTATTGATTGATGATGAATTCCTAGTTCTTAATATATGATTTGAGTTTTGTTTCAATTCTATCTTGAAGTTTTTCATATGATTATCGTTTGTTTTTACTGATATTAATGTTTATGATTGATTGATAGGTTGTTTGGAGTGCACGCTAAATTAATTTGTTAATTTAATCTAAAGCTAGTGAAAGTTATAGAATACGTAATAGTTTCTTGACTCTTTACACAAGTAGAAAACACGAGACCTTGCGGAGGGATTCCGTGGAGCAATTGTGTGTGAAAACAACGCTACAAAGTGGACCAAGCGAACCGAGTCTAACTACTAGTACTAAACCTAAGTTCATAAATCTTAATGCGTTCGGGGAATTACATCTTGTAAGAGAACCTCAAGGTGGTTCTTTTGAATAGAATCTGATAACTAAGTGAACCTGTTACCCAGTGAAATACGGAATTTTGGGGTTATCTAAGCGAACCTGCTATCCTACGGTTGGTGATAATCTGTGACTAATAAAAAGTGGAAAAGAACATAACTTTAATCATTGTTTTACAGCGAAGAAGGATTCCTTGATCTATTTTCTCTTATTGATTTCAACTTACACTTTTGATTGCTTTATTTACATCCTTTTACTTTATAAATTCTAGAACCAAAACCCCCCTTTTGTGACATTATAAGACAACTAAAACCTCTTGCTCCTCGTGGGAACGATCTTGATTACCTTATATTACTTGTTAATTAGGTAGTAAAATATTAATTAATTTGTTGTGGTTACGACACGCATCAACCAAAAATCCACGCTTTAGCAGCATAGATTCTATTTTCTTTCTTTCTTCCTTTCTTAAATCTGTAGTTAGAATTATGCTAGCTTAAACTCGTCTTTGAGATAGACTAGAGTTATTATTTTGATGGTTGATTTTTTTTGTACTACTCATATAGTTGAGTTAGCATCCATAAATCGTCAAAAGTTGTACTTTTTTTCCTTCGTTTCAGGTTTTGTCCCGTATGGTTTTCCTGACAAGGTTTTAACGAGGCAACATCTCACTGACGTTTAAATTTTTTTATTCAAAATGTTGAGATTGTGCTCTTTTTCCTTCGTCCATGTATTTTTTTCCCATTGGGTTTTTAATGGAAAGGTTTTATTGAGGCAGTTTAATTCAACATGGTGGTCATCCAAGGGGGAGTTGTATCAATTTCGGTTATTTGGTGGATTCCCACCATTAATTAGGTCATTTTTGTTAGACCAAATCAACATAACAAGCCCTTAGGGATTTTGGATATCATTATGATCCACATAAGGTATGACCACAAATACAGTTTTTTTTTTTCATGTATGTTAACTTATCTACATCTTGGCACTTTGTTGAAGAAACTACATCAATAACTTCTGCGAATCATCTACGAGAATCTAGCAATCCAAGACACAAGTACTTAATGTATTGAAAGACACATGGAGACTCGAGAACGCTACTATTAGAAGACTAACACAAAAGAAGACTTCATCAACTAGAAGATTTCTCACTAAAGCATTGCTATCTCTAGCATTCAAGAAATTCGTTTATCGAAATCGGGAAGTGTCGACTCGAAGATTTGCAAGCCAAGATTTAACTGAAGTACTTATCAGGGGGAGCATCATAGTGAAAGGTATTTTACTGGACTATCATGTTGTACTCTTTTTCCTTCGTCAAGGTTTTGCCCCACGGGGTTTTCCTTGTCAAGGTTTTAACGAGGCAACATATGCATGTCCAACTTTGTTCTAAGTTTTCTCACAATTGTACTCTTTTCCCTTCGATCAGGTTTTGTCCTTTTTTGGATTTTCCTGACAAAGGTTTTAACGAGGCAATTACTTAGATACAGTGGTCATCTAGGGGAGTGTTATAAACGGTAGTTTATCATATAGATGTCCACTTTAGTGGGACGCTATTACTTGGGCACCAAGTATGTAAACTCTATACATAGAGTCCTAAGCCTTTGTATTCCATACACATAATAATAAAATTTCTCCCTTCTTCTTCCCTCTACTTTGTGTTTCTTGTTCTCTATCTTCTATATCACAACATTAGCAATATATATCAAATAAAAAGGTAATTTTAAATATTTATACTTCCAATAGAATTGGGCTATCTTTGTCCAGCCCAGATATCTTATTAGGTTTTCCTAATATAATGTAGTTTCCCCCTCTTCGGTACCGAACCAAGGGTTCCCTTTTAGGGTTTGCATTTCTGAGAGAGATCACTACTTGGAATTTGTTTTCTATGTTATAGGAGAGGGTTGTGAATATTATTATTCTTTTTTTGCTCGGTGTGATTATTATTATTCGACAGACCGATTCTTCCAATGCAGAAAATAAGAAGGACGGAGGTACTTATTAACCCCAAGTCTATTGGTGTTTGTAATCTTGTTCGTAGTTTACCGGATGATATAGTAATAGATATACTGAGCAGACTCCCGGTGAAACCACTCATGCGGTTTAAATCAGTATGCAAAGGTTGGTTGTTTCTGATTAAACGAGATACAAACTTTCTTGATTTACATTTTAGCCGTTCGAAATCACGTCCGAATATCCTTATCATTAACCAAATGCCAGGAAAGAGCATCATCTTCAGCACTAACTTAGACTTTAGCTTTGGAGAAAGCAAATCGTTTCAACAAAGTAATTCATGTGCAGAGATAGTTGAAGGCAGAACTGGTGGTGTTGAGGACGAAAGAGCGGAAGCCCTTGCATGCTATTATAATAATCTTGTCTTGGAACCGGTAAATGGTTTACTTTGTTTCGTAGATTGGAAGGCACATGCTATTAGGGTATACAATGCAAGTACGCGAGAAGCAACTCCCTGGGTCAAATCAACGTTAGTAGAAGAAGAAAATCACAAGCTTGCAAACAAAGGCAGCACGAATGAGATAAAAGGTCTCCGGAAAGCGATTTATCAATTTGGGTTTGACCCAGAGAAGAAGGAATATAAAGTATTTTGCTTTTGGAGATTAGCTGTTAGACCTCAAGGGTATTGTTATACTTGCATGGACCTCCATGATTATGAAAGTTGGGAGGCGTTGACCGTGGGACGTGACACTAAATGGAGAAGGATCAATGCAGTTCCTAATGAAAACAACCAAATAAAGATTAAAGTGGCACTCCCCTCGGATAATTGTCATAGGCCACAGGTGTATGCACATGGTACCATATATTGGAGTAACAAAAGATATTATCTAGATAAGGGCCAATACTATATCCACGATGATCCAGCCGTCATAGTTGCATTTGATGTTGGAAGTGAAAAGTATAGAGTTATCCCAATTCCTAAATTCATCCCCGATAGTCGTATTGGTATGCTAGTATTGGGTAGCCATGTAGCTCTATTATACCGGATGGAACCTTACATCCTTAAGTTATGGATGTTTGATGATGCAGCGGACAAAAAACTGGGAAATTGTCAAGGAAACGAAATTAATTGGAGCTCGGAGACTATAACACTACCCTTTCGTTGTGATGGTCGGGGCAATATTGGTGTTTCTGCAATTTCTGAAAGCACTGATAAGATACTCTTTGAATATCGGAGACTTGTAAGTTCTGCAAGCTTCGACTGTTTGTATTCTTATGATCGCAGGACAAAGACTTGCAGGAAGATTGAGATGGATGGAGTTTCCTCGTGTACCCTTCACTCCAAGAGGTCCCCAGTTAGAAATTTCACAGAAAGCCTCTTTCCAGTTCAGCCCTCTCAACAAGGCGAAAGTTACTAGTTACAAAACTTGTCCTTAGCTGGTACCGACCATATATGGAGGAACCAATTCGGAACTAGTGCCAGGACAATGGGAGTATCAGACTGGATTGGTTACTGGAATGGCGCTATATCTTAAAAACAATTGTTGAGATTGCAGTACTATGGTAATGTAATTTTGCTAATCGTACGGTTGTTTTTAAGTTTTCATGTATGCCTTCAGTATTTATGGATGTACGACTATTATTAGCTACTGATTATAAAATCTTTGACGCATACAAACCAACATTTAGCTCTCAATGCCCATCATAACATAGACCAGATTGCCATAAAACCCTTCCAAAACGTATCGAACGGTAAAACATAAAGGCATACACTTTTACAATAAGATCAAAAATATAAGAATTAATTAGTGTTTGGGTCCTAAATTTTGGTATGATAGAGGATTTGGGTCTCAAGTTTGTCCAATTTTGAGTTTGGATCGTTAAAAAACCGGTTACTTGTTCTTCTAAGTTTCTAGATCCCTCCAAACCCATAATAGCATCAACTTTTATTTCACATGATGGTCCCTAATATAACCCCTAATATATAATATTGTTGTTTAATAATTTTGGAATTCTGAGTTTCTATTTAGTAACTTGATTATATCGATTACTTATATGTGTGTTGATTTAACAAAACATGGGTTTTCAATTTTGGTGGTGGGATTTTAAGGTTGCAGAGGTTGCACAAAACCTTTTCTAAGGACCCAAACTTAAAATTGGACAAACTTAGGACCCAAATCCACTACCATACCTAAATCTAGGACTCAAACACTAATTAACTCAAAATATAATGAACGGATCCATTGTTCTCAGGTTATTTGACACATATTTAGAACTGTGAGGTTTATTCCAACATTGGACGCAGTACGTTGTGTAAAGTTCTGGTGGTTATAACTGATAGGTGAAAGCACATAATTTGAACTGAAATCTAGTGGAAATATAGATATGAGACACTTTGTGCAATGAAGTATCTCTGACTTAATATCTGTAAGGTTTCACCTATTTGCCACCCTCGTTTTTCCCATTTGCCACTCTCATTAATTGACACCCCCAGTTATCCTATTTGCCACTCATATATTTTTCATATATCCTAAATACTACTCCTTGGATTTTTTGTTTTCCACCCAACAATAAAACCAACCAACAACTAACCTACAAAAAACCCTAAATTATAAATTAATCTCCCACCGGCTACCATGATCTACTCCATCTCTCCCACCGATCACCACCTTCACACATTTCTTCTAATATTTGATTTTGTATCAACCTGCACGGAAAGTTCAAGCAAATCAAAACCCAAAAAGAAAGAAAGCTAAACCTAATTATTTTTTGAACGTGCCATTACATATAGATTTCGTTTGTATTGTCATGATGAAGAACTATCGTTCACTTTGGGTCGACTATTTTCGAATCATTAACCATGTTTCTGATGAACTAGTCGGACATGAATGGATGGTTGGAAGATTTGTGGGTTTTCCGTGGATGATCACTTACGACTACTAGCATATATAATGATCTACGAACGATTTGAAGATGGGACTAACAAAACTGGATTACGAACAATTTGAAGATGGGACTAACAAAACTGGACGACAATTGTTAGAGACGAGACCACCAAAACTCATCACGACACATATTAATAAGTCATCCCAGGCATCATGTTTAACAAAAGTTGAGATCGCATATGATTATATTTATTTTAACTACTGCAAGATGTCAACTGCTTGTATGCATCGGCACATTTCCTCATGCATATCCCAGTTTTATATGTGACACCGACGGAACATGTCAAAGCATCAACAGAACTTGAATTTATATTTTTATATATACGATCGTGAGCTTTAAAAACTGGTGGAAAAACAAAGTATTACTGCAACGAAAATAGAGATTAACATGGAGGAAGACAACCTATAGTCAAACTTAATTTGACTTTTGTAGGTGGTAAATAGGAAATAGTAGAATTGAAAAGTACAATTATTTTAAAAGAATTTGATAAGGGTGTCAAATAGGAAAAACGAGGGTGGCAAATGGCAGAACCATCTGTAATAGACGGTTAGAAATATAGATATGGTAGCATTTATTAGCATTCTGATTAAGATCTTCTTAAATCTTTGTCTATGTTCAACTTAGAAGTAAGCACACTTGATGTCAAAAAGGAATTTCGTCATTGTACAACTAGTTTTCCTAGATGTATCATGAAAAATTGTCCACTAATTACGACAGATCCATGTCCCTTATCCTTCTCAACCAAACCCATTGGAATAGAACAAATATGATCAGAATTCACAAGTTATTGTGCAGTTTTGGCCCAACACTGTTTATTATTATTTTTCTTCTTCTTTTATGGTTGTTTTAAAAAAAGGTTTCACTTATTTGTCACCCATGTTTTTCCTATTTGTCACCCTATCAAAATATCAAAAATAATTTTACTTTTCAATTGGCTGCACCTATTTGCCACCCTCACTTTTCCTATTTGCCACTCCCATCAAAATTTCTAAAATTACTCTACTTTCCAATTCTACTTTTTCCTAATAACCACTTATAAAAGTCAAATTAAATTTGACTATAACTATTACCACTCTAATTTTTCTTCTTCTCTGTTATCTTAAAAACCCATTAAATAGTATCAAGTATCAACCCAAGATTAGAATTATGTTCAATTATTATACTATTATATTTAAATTTATTATTTCCTTAACTCTTATCATTTAATTCGTATGAAATCTACTGTTTAATCGACAAATAATCCGTAAGTCATAATTATGGAAGATTCTACGATTGAAAATTTAGGGCAAAATATCTAAGCCTTAGATGAATAGAATATCCAACAAACTTATGCTAATTTACTTCAAAAAACATTCCGTGGGGAAGGTTTGGGGGCAAGTAAGTGTTCCATTTTCGTCTGATTAGTGTTTTTTCGGGTTTTTTTTTTTTTGGTTAAACTGGTCACCGATTTCCGGACGACCACAAAGTACTCTAGTCGTCCAGATACGGGAGACTTTGCAAAGCAACAGATGGTGGAACCTGGACGATTAGTTACTTCCACCTAGTCATCAAGGCTTTTGGAATTTCTTGACATTGTCCACTGAATATATTCATAAGCGTCTTGGACTTCTTGTCGAAGTAACATTTTATGTGGAAGATGCAAAGACGATTGGAGTGAGAATATGTACGCTGTGTATCAGAACATTTGGAGTACTAATGAACCAAAGGATCATTTTGTCGTCTTCTTTCATTTCGATGTAAATCAAGTCCTCTACAATTGAGAACTTGTTATTCCTATGTAGTGTTCAGATTTTCCCTGTATATGGCTCAGTATCAAGAGAAACTTCCAGTGCAGTTCCACAAATCCTTTTTAAATAAGTGGTACTAGTCATGCACCATAACCTTTCCGAGAAGAAGAAGTAGACGGTGGATGGTATGTGGTTGTTTTTTTAAATTATTGTGGTGGTTTTATTGTTGGTTTGAAACAAAAAGTCAATAGGTGGCATCTAGAATATTTTAACATTCATATGGGTGGTAAATATGATAAATGAGGGTGGCAATTTATGGGAGTGGCAAATAGGAAAAATTTAGGTGGCAAATAGGGAAAGCCTTAAAAAAAAAAAAATTTCTTCTTATATGGTTGTTTTAAGGGGAAATTAAGGGGAGACCCAAAAAAAAAATATTCTCATTGTCAGGCCCACAATTAATTTTGGATACCGTGCCACCCATAATATTTCTGTCACACCCATAATTATCCAAAATTATTAAAACATGTCTGCATGATGGTTTATGCATACTGTTTTTTCAGGGATAACTCGTTATGCATCCTAATTTTTCAGAGGTATAATTGGCAACGCAACTTGGATATAACATATCTAAAAATCCGCGCCTTGGAATTTTACAAATTTTATATCGTTGGAAATCTTTTTAAGAGAGCTACGCAACGAGTACAAACAACAATATCAAATTTTTGTTTTTCACGAAAATATTGGAGGTGATCTTCATTTTAGGCAAAATTTCGAAAATTGACTACATAACCATATGCAGCCACCAAAAACGATGCATAACACATTATGTAGACGCATACCGAATTATGCAACCATTTTCTCGATTGCATAACAAATTATGCATCTATAACAAGTTATGTGACCATTGTTTTGGTTGATTTTAGTGCGTACATAAAAAATTGATGCATAATGCAGTATGCATCCATATTTACGGATGCATATCAGGTTATGCATCTATTTTCTCGATGCATAAAAGATTGTGCAACAATTTTCTTGACGCATAATACATTATGCAATCATATTTACGGATGCATAACAGGTTATGCATCCATTTTCACGACTGCATAACATGTTATGTAGCTATTATTGTAGATGCATGACAAGTTATGCAACCTTATTTTTTGTAGGTTTCAATACTAAGAAAAAAGTAGCTGCATAACGTGTTATGCAACCATTTTCTGGACTGCATAACAAGTTATGCAAAAAAAAAAAAAACAAAAAAAAACGCAGAACGTGTTATGCAACCAATTTCGAGAATGCATGACAAGTTATGCAACAAATTTGTAGATGCATAACCTGTTATGCATCACTATTCACACTTCCATTTTCTTTTAAATGCACGTCACACGCACGCCAAACCCATCTACACTTCCATCTCCTTTGCCTTGCCTCTACAGCATCCTTTTAGCTCAAATCAACTATTGTAAAGCACTTCCACCTATAGCTAGAGAACCAGAAAACCACCTGTAAATTACGGCCTAGTGTATCGATCAACAGGCTTAGTGGATATTGTTTGGGCAAATGAATTCACCAGCATGTCCAAAAGACATAACACTTCTGCAAGTAGTGTAAGAACAGAAACATCTTTCCTGATGACATCTACTAATCCTGCATAGTAGAAAACAATCTAAGCACAAAAGCATTATATGCTAGTTAAATGGGCAGTGGATGCGAAAAAGAATTAGAATATTATATGGGAGTTCCCTAAATAAGGTTCATGATAGCCTTGAAAGGATCTACGGAACCAAAATGATAGATTCCAACCCAAATTGGTGCTTAGAGACATGGATACAAACTAGTAAAAGAACAGGGATTCCAGCCCAAATTGGCGTCAACAGGGAAACCAAAAAATCTATTTTACTGCATAACTAACTTCTTTATGGAACAAAAACTTCATAATTTCATCCAAGAATAGGTGGCGGGGACAGTAGGCTATTCAGGTTTTACTCATGCAAAATTCAACAGTGATGTAATTCGATTCCCTTACCTTTCACAAGTGAGCAAGGTTTTCCTGTATCTAATTTTTCAATCTTTTCTCATTCTACTAATGAACATAATTTTAATAAAAACCCAGAAACATAAATACAGCAAGAAATCAAGTTTATACGCAACTCATACGATATCACCAAATACATAATTTAATGGCACCTACCAGGCATAGTTCTGTCCGTACATAGCACTCTGCTGCTGCAGACTTGTTTCGAACATTCAATTGCCAATCAAGCGAAGAATGAATCAAAAAAATTGTCATGGGAGTCCATTCAGGTGGAGTAGCAACATATTCCACCGAAACCCATCAAATCTTCATTATCCCCTATCTTCAATTCCAACTCGAATCTGTGTTTTCATAAAACTTACTCGTTCACGGCCATGAATCAATCAAACCCATTTCAATTCAATCGACTTTCTTCACTGCAACAATTTTGTCCCCAGTCCTCGATCTAACGTTCAATCCAACCCTAATTCTGACGTACGGCAACACCAACTTCTCTATCAGATTTATCTTCTATAGTACCAGTAACCACCAGAAACCCATCTCATATTCGAGCCAAAACATCTCTCGGTTCAGATTCCTTGAACTCCAATTTCTCAATTCGATTACCATAGCAAAACCCTAGCCAAAACCCATTTCTTCTCTGATTTCGAATCCAAAAAAATAATATTAGGAAAGAAGAACAAAAGAAAAGTAATGAAAGAAAAACGAGAAAAAATAAGCGAAGAAACAATTTTAGAAATTCTTGGTGTTGGAGAAATTTTATCCCAAAAAATGAGCGCGCGCCTAAACTTTTCTGAGCGTGAATTTCACAGTGGAAGAAATCTGTAAAATGAATTTGGCTGTAGTTTTCACTTGTTTTAAATTCCGGAAATGCTAAAACTACCGAGATTTTATCCCATAAAGTATCCAGACTGAGATAAAAAGTTTGCCCCATTTTAACCCTTTCTAATTCTAATATAGAGAGGCGCTCCCGAAACCGCACAATACCACCTCGGAATGTTTTCTCGGTAATTTTGTCGGTGGGTATAGACTCACTCTTTAAATTCATCAATTAAAGAACTATTAGGCATGTCTCAGTTAACAGGTCACCTGACTTTCATATTTTAAGTTAGTTTTTGTTTAAAATTTTGGTAGTGAAAAGGACTACCAATTTTATTCTTACGGAGAGAAGATACGAGCTTCATATTTCTTGGTTACTTTTGAAGGAAAAACCATGGTATATTGTTCGGAGTAGTAAACAACTCTACAAGCATCTTCAAAATCTCTACTCAGAAGAATGCTACATTACAAGAGCTAGTGGTAAACAATTCTCGGGACATCAAACTCAGAAGAAATCTTCATCACTTAGAAAACTGCTAGGATCTCCTCCAACTTTAAATGAACAGGAAGACAAGCTTCAGTACAATCTTGCAGGTGGTTTCTCCACCAAAAACTGCTACAACTGGCTAATGGATCAGCAAAACCTCCAACAACCTCTTACTCCTACACTACCTCCTTATCAGTGCATTTGGGATAAGTTTGTTCCTCCAAAGACCCAGACTTTTATG
Source organism: Papaver bracteatum (assembly GCA_023529315.1). Lineage (NCBI taxonomy): Eukaryota > Viridiplantae > Streptophyta > Magnoliopsida > Ranunculales > Papaveraceae > Papaver > Papaver bracteatum. The sequence goes on from JAJJWX010000259.1 coordinate 922,648, forward strand.
TGGCTCCTAGCTCAAAATGAAATTCCTACATCTGATAACTTAGTCAGAAGGGGTGTCCCAATTCAGAACACCATGTGCACTTTCTGCAACTCAGCTCCAGAAACAATCACCCACTTATTCTTGCATTGCAGATTTGCTCACAAAATTTGGTCTTACTTCATTGGAGGTTATAATGTGAGATGGGTTCAGGCAGGCACTATAGAGACACAACTTCAAGCCTGGAAATTTAGAAGAAAAAGACATAGGGGAAGGAAAATATGGCCATTACTCATTTTTGCAACTGTCAGAGCAATTTGGGAAGAGAGAAATCGCAGGGTGATGGCTAACAAACCACCAAGATCAGAAGGAGTACTCATAAATGAGGTTAAGGCAATCATATTTGATTGGGGAAGTATAGGAAATTGGTTCTGGGGTTACTCTTTTAGAGATCTTGTGACTCTGGAAAGTCGTGATAGATAGAAAGTAAATAATGTAACTATCAAAAATGGGGACCTTTGGTCTTTTTACATTTTCCTTTTATAAAATCTTAACCTTACACTTCAAAAAAAAAAAAAAAAAAAAAAAAAATTGTTCGGAGTAGTAAAAAGGGGATTTTAATTTTGTGCCACACTTCCAATTAGGTGTTCAAGAAAATGCCACATTTTTTTCCAGAGTTTATTTAATGCCACACATTTGACCTTTTCCATCCAAAAAACTATTGACATAAGTTAGTGCATAGGTGGCAGTTACCTATCTTAGTAAAAGACATATACGCCCTCAAATAGTCTAAGCCATTCACCCATCCAAAACTATCGGCAACATCTCCATTCTCGGATCTTTGTCTTAAATCGCCATTGAACCATGGCAACAACACCAATTCCTTGCCTCGATTGTTTTTCCCACCGAGACACGCCCAATACTATAACCAAACCCATATACTGGACTTGCATTGTTTCTTACTCTTCTTGATGCAACAAAACCCTTGTCGGTGCCCATCAAAAAATCGTCCTAACAATTACCCCTTTCATTACCAATTCAAGCCAATGGAACCCATGGGAATAACATCACCACCAAGTCAATTTTCTTAATTAAGTTTATCGCCAAAACTTCATGAAGTGAATCACCACATATTTCTCTTCCCCATCAATCTCACAAAATCACTTTAGACTCAAATGAACTCGGCCACCAAAACTCATGGAAAATACCTCCACAAGCAATTTTCAAGAACATCCCTTGTACATAAGGCTCAACTAATAGAAACGAGCTTGAAGGGTGAAGAAAAAGTCATTTAGGCTTTTTATTGAACACCGATGTGCCATTTTCATCTTGCCGCAACATTGAAATTTCTATAGCTTCTAAACTCACCCAAACACCGCAAATTCAATTCACAACAAACCCAAATTGAAACTATTCAACAATCATAAATCTCCAAATTCGAGTCCCAATTATCAACCAACAACACCATTAACTTCTCCGGTTCAATTGGTCTTCAAATTCCATCAACTACTCAACATTTCGAACTCATTTCAAAGATGCAAGTCGAGCTATAAAAGCTCTTGATGGACCCCGGCAAATACCCATTGTAGACTCCAAAAAAAATCAGACATGGAAGCAAAGACATTTCCACGAATTTCAAATTTTCAATCTCTTCCTTTTCTCGTTCGAACGTCGGCAAATTCACCATGTCCATCTCTTTCTCATTCGTACTCAATCTCTTCCAACCCATCACCTGGCAACTACTTGATCCGTGGAAAATTAGAAAATTGGGTTTATTAATGGTGAATTCTTCCGCAAATACCCCTTTCATCACCAATTCCGGGGTTCTTTTTTTTTTTCTTTTTTGTTTACCGGTGATAAAGATGGTGAACCCATGATTAGTATAATCGGGTTTTCAAGGGTAAATATGTAAATCGCCATAGATTCTTTTGACCGAAGTCAACGAAAATGACCAAGTGTGTAGGTTAGTAAAAATAAGAACTGCCGCAAGTCTTCTCTGGCTCAAGTATGCACGGCAGAAGAACTGCACAAACATGAGGGCATCATCGCACGAAAGAGATCAGGATTGCCGTACGAATAAAAGTAATGGTTGATTGAGTGAGCCAACAACCTCTTAGTACTGTACCAATAAAAGCATCTCTCATAGGTTTATGTCACGGTCAGTTATAACTAGAGTAGTACACTTGCAACAATAATTTGATCCCCTTGCATGTCGTTAAAAGTTAAACAACTCTGTATAACGTTGTTTATCAACGAAAATGATGGTTATCCTCTACCGGGGGCGGAGCCATGAAATATTAGTTGGGGGACAAATGTATACGGCCGAAGGCCGTTCCGAAATTTTTGGATATTTTTGTTATTAGATTTCCGATATTCATCATATATCATCACTAAATTTGATACCATAAACAAATTTTAATACCAATCACATCTATCATTACCTTCTGTGAGACATTTTGTAAGACTTGTGTTTGTAAATTTACAATCTAGGCTTATATTACTTCATTTTGTTTAAACTTAAGGGGGGACAAATCTTAAAAATACCTAAAAACCAAAGGCTAATTATATGATTTTGGGATTCTTGGGAGGATAGACCCTAGTCCTAAGGTGGCTCCGCCCATATCCCCTACTCATGTCCACCAAAATCTTCCACCATGAGGTGTCATGGAGATAATTGCTTAATAACACACAAAAACGCCCCTTACTAATCCCAATTGAGGAGAGATCAAGGGGTGAAAATTTGACACCTAATAGGGGAAACCAACGGGGGGAAATGTAGCACTTCTGGTTTATCAACTACCACCAACCAGAAACTTGACAAGAGCAGTAGTATTGGTGCCATAAAGATATAGGCCAAGCGGGCACATGTTTAGACATAGTTGTTAACGTGAGGTAGGTCCGTGTCTTATAAAGATCCTCTTTAACCACATATGGCCCCTCATGGGCAATTCATTTTTACTAAGATTCCATCTAAATATCTTAATCTGAAAATAAAAATGAATAAATCTGGCGCAAAAATTGATCATCAGTGTTTTCACAGGCAATTTAACATCACGGTTCCTGAAAAACGTAACACGAGTAGAACTATTTATCCAGAGATTAAAATCTAAGTCATAACTGATCTCTCTACCTGTTATATATCTGGGAATACCGGTGTTCTGTTGCACCAAAACATTAGAATTGAGTGTGTCAAATAAATATCAAGCAACATGAAAACTTGAAGTGACAACTTTAAAACTCTTCAACCAAACCGACAGATACCCCAGTCGCCGATTAAAATTAAAGAGAATGTAAAAAGGTGAGAAATCCCCATAAATTTGGAACATGCACCAAACGTGTAACTTGAATTCTGAGGGGCCATCTTTAAAGCCCAGAAAGCTGACATAGGGTGTGGCCGACATTTTGGACTGATTCTTCCCATCTAACCAGTTTCATACACCATATAAATACACCCCGGTGTGTCATGGATCGCAGCCGTAGATGGGAAATGGTGGGACTTGGAGAGTTTTTGGGGACCAATAGGGGTGGGCACATAGGCGGGGTATTTTTTTGGGGGTAAAAATCTGGTAAATATAAAGCATTTTCGCTGATTCTTCCACCTCCAGCATGGTTCATTTCTGAATTCTGAGTATTACCATGTAGGAGTACTTTATTATACCAGGATTTATTATACCAGGATCTTGACCATTGGCTCAACATTTATGCACTCTTTTGCCGGTAAGTCCACCGTCATTGGGGCCAAATTCTTCAAGGTATGATAATCTTTGTCTCTTTTTTTGTTGATCGTTACTGCTCGTAGCAGTCCTATTGGACAGGTCTATTGTTAAAAGTCGTGGACATCCAACTCAAACATTACATTGGTAATTTTAGAATAAGAAAACTGTTAACCATCGCATCAAGAAATTTAACACGTACCTAAAATATTTAATACTCCTTCCGTCCCAAATTAATTGAGTTAGTTGTAGTTTGAACAATTCTTAGGGTAAGGATGAAATAGAGTATATTTAAGTATTTTTTACAATTATACCCTTATCAATAATTATTAATAAAACTTAGAAATGATTTATCTTTTTAAACTGTACCACGGTTTTTCTTAAACTTTTTACCGTTGAAAAACATTTTAAAACATTTACGTAATGAATATAAACATGACTATCAAATTATACATATTTCTTATAATAACAATAATCAATTAAAAGGATAGTTTTAGAGATATCCCCTTAATTTGTTAAATAACTCAATTTTTTATAGGACAAAATTTAAAACCAAATAACTCAATTAATTTGTGACGGAGTACATGGTAACACTCACCTGTGACTTGTCTCAATTGCTCATGTCATCTTCGCTTATAAAACCCACACTGCCTAAACAATAATTCACACACATCCACATTTCTTCTCTCTCTATCTCTCTAAATTGAATCTTCTACTCTTTTTTTTTCTCTTCTGAGATTCTCATGGCTGAGATGCTAATTAATCAGATGATGTCAACAACAAAAAGAACCCATTTTCATGTTCCATCAGTACCAGCTTTCAGAACTATGAACCACCGACGAAATTATCCAAAAATACTAAATTCGCTAAATGGATCAGTGCAAAATTCAAGAAATCTCAGAGTAGCATACCAAGGAGCTCCTGGTGCTTACAGTGAATTTGCAGCGAAAACAGCTTTTCCTGAATCAGTTACAATACCTTGCAGGGCAGTTACTAATATGATCTCTGCAATTGAAACTGGGAGAGCTGATCTTGCTATACTTGCTGTTGAAAGCACCATGGAAGGAACTGCAGTTAGAAACTATGACTTGCTACTACAACGAGATTTATGCATTGTGCAAGAAATTAACCTTTTTGTTCAGTACTGCTTATTAGCAATACCCGGTGTGGCAAAAAGTGAACTGAAGAGAGTGATTAGTCATCCAATGGCTTTAGCTCATTGTGGCAGGAGTTTGGCTGAGTTAGGACTTGATCATGAAGCTGTTGACGATACGGCTGGTGCAGTCGAGCTTCTTTTGTCCAACAGAATGCTTGATACTGCAGCCATTGCTAGTACTCGAGCCGCTGCATTATATGGTTTAGATGTTTTAGCTCATGGGTTACAAGATGAATCATGGAACGTTACTCGTTTCCTGATTTTGTCAAAAACTAACCCAAAAGTTGCAAAGGAGAGAAACATTGGAGTTAAAACAAGTATGGTTTTAGCTCATCATAGTGGAACTCTGGATGTACTCCTCAAAGTTCTGTCCACTTTCTCGTCTCGAAAGATCAGTCTAACAAAACTAGAAGTGAATTCTGCAATTGATAATAATGGTCCTGTTAAAGTTCTGGATGCTCATGAAGGAGGATCTGTTAAGGAATACCCTTGTGTTCTCTATGTTGATTTTGAAGGTTCCGTAGACGATCAAAAAGTTAAGGATGCCATAGCCGAACTTTCTAAGTTGCCTGTTTATGTTAGGATCTTGGGTTGCTATTCTGCAGATCCTACTATCTATGGTCTTCAGTAACTAGTAATTAGACACTATAATTGGTATGCTTCTTCTTGTCGTCTCTGTTCATAAATAATGTATCTTCTAAGTTCTAAGTGTTTTATTTCTTTTGCTAAATCAGATACGAATAGTACTTTTAACAATCAGAGTGTCATTATAATCTTAATCAATCCTTAATCTTCATATACTTTTAAGTTTTAACTAGAAGAGCATGTGGGATTTTGCCAAAATATAATTAGCAAATAACAAGGAGAAACCCACTTGCATTATGTTATTCAGATTAATGCAAACATCCACATTAAAATATCTAAATAAGGTCAGACATTTATGAACATACAGTGAACATTAAAGAAAAACAAAGAACAAGATTCATTGACAATTATAAATTTTATCTTTAAGAAAACAAACAAAAAAGAAACGAATATCTTGCTCTTGCAGCAGTATACAAAGAAGCAGACAACATGGGATGCAATTTCAATTTTCACCAATTGGGGTACATTAACAATTAACAATTCAGATAATGTAAAGCGATTCGCTAGATTACTTGATAAGTTCAGAAACTTCTAAAGATTGCGTTTTAGTTTGTTATATGTATGGAGCTCAGTATCCTAGTCGTGTGTGAATTTCGTATTGTCATGACAAGATATTGATCTGCGCCTGTACTAATAAAGACATCAATCAAATTTAACCCATATAAAGTTTTACTTGCACAGATTTTCTATTATTGCAACAGCTTGTACACTGAACAGGTTTGATACAAGTGCCATAATATGTAAGGTTTCCCTGTTTTTTCAACTTGATCTAGCTAAGAAGGATAGGAATTAATAGACAGAACTATCGGAAGCATCAACTTTCATTTAGTGGATAAAGTTTAACATCATATTCATGGACACATGTTTGAAGTGATTAAGTTGCTTTCAGCATCAAGTGCGTTAATTCAAAAGTTAGATTCTTTCCAAACAGGAAAATAACAATGATTCATCTTTATCCTAAAGAAAGACATATTTGTATACGAATGATAAGATTAATCTCTATTGGAAAAATAATAATGGCTTAAGGACCCACGAAAGCAAAAGCCAATAAATGTAACCGTATCTATATCTACCAACTAACAAGCATGGGAGAAATTATCACACTTATCTAATGTGTACATCTTCTAAATTCATTTCTACCAGATCCAAACTTGTTAGTTGATGAGGAAAAAACAGCATATCTAACATAGAAATAATCGTTTATGGTTTATCCAACTGTAATCTAAATATAACAAACTGTGTATTTAGTGTTAGAAAAAACAATGTTTTGTTTTAATCAAAAAATGCATGGACCATGTTTTGATCCCAAGACCTATTGCTCCATCAAAAAATGTTTTCGATTATTGTAATTAATTCCATCAATCTAAAGGTAATATCTGCCTTATTGTAATATTGTAATACTGTAATATTCTTTGTTGTAAGAACATGGGAAAGAATACTGTAGAAAAACCACCAAAGTTCAGTGGTAAGGACTTTAAGAGATGGCAGTCTAAAAATGCTATTCTTCCTAAACGACCAAAGGTTAGATGGATATGCTTTAGAAAAACCCTCGAGAAAACTTCATCGCCGTGGTAATGAAGATAAATTGGACAGGTGGAATAGGAAGAATTATTTGTGCAAGAATCATATTCTTAAACTGTCTTGATGACTCCTTGTATGACTTCTATAATGCAAAAGAAGATTTTAATGCTTTTGATTTATGGGAAGCTCTAGAAGAAAAATATCATGTCAAGTCTGGAAGTAAGAAGTTCTTGATGGCTAAGTTCTTAGAATACAACATGACCTGATTTTGTGGTAGAACAGGTTCGTCGAACTTCAACTCCTCATCAACGAGATTCTTGCTGAAGGCTTGACTTTTGATGAAGCTCTACAAGTATCGTTTGTGATTGAAAAGCTTCCACCCTCATGGAGCGAATACAAGAGGAGGCTGCGACACAAGACTCGTGAAATCACCATGGTGGAGCTTGGCAAAAAGATCCAAAGTTGAGGAGGCGATGTGCAGCAAGGACAAGAGCATGATCTTGAGCAAAAACATGTCCAACAAAGCTCATGTTTTGGACGATAAAGTCGCTTCAAAGAAAACTCCTGGAGAATCCAACAAAATGGGTAATAGACGTACAGACGTCGAAAACCCGTAGGTAACAATTTTAAGCCTAGAGGTGGTGTCACTAAGCACACCATCAAAGGCGACTGTTTTAATTGTGGTAAACCTGGACATATGGCTAAAAAGACCGTAAGGCCCCTAAAAGGATCAAATATGATCCAAAACAGAAAAATAAGGCAAACATAGTAGAGGACTCTGGATATTTCACGGCATGGTGTCCGGAAGTCGACCTTGTCTCTAGTATGACTAATGTGAGAGACTGGTGGCTTGATTCTGGAGCCACCAAGCATGTCTGTAAATTGAGAATGCTTTCTCCTCCTATGCCATAGTAGGAGATGATGAGAAATTATTCATGGGAAATTCTTCCACCGCGAAAGTGGTGGGGAAAGGCAAGGTCGAATCGAAGCTAACTTCAGGAAAAACTCTCGCATTGAATGACGTATTCTACGTCCAGGACATATGCAAAAATCTCATCTCGAAACCATCCTGCTAGGAAAAGGTTTTAAAATTGTTCTTTGAGTCCAATACTATTGTGATTTCTAAGCATGGTGAATTCGTAGGAAAAGGTTATGTTACCGACAACATGATTAAGCTTAGTGTATCTCGATTTGAAATTGAATGTTAATGCATCTTCTTCGTTTATGTTTGTGACTCCTCACATGTTTGGCATGATAGATTTGGGCATGTTAATTTCAAATCGCTAGAAAGACTTGCTAATTTAGGTTGCATACCAAAAATAAACTTTGATAAAAAACAAAGATGTGAAATCTGTGTTGAATCTAAATATGCAAGAAAACCATTTAATAAAAGTGTTGAACGTAGAACAGTTCCTTTGGAATTAATACACTCGGATTTAGGAGACTTGAAATCAACACCAACAAGAGGTGGTAGAAAATGGTACATCACTTTTATAGATGATTACTCACGATACTGTCAAGTTCATCTTCTTAGAAGTAAAGATGAGGCCTTAGAGGCTTTTAAGTTTTATAAACTTGAAGTAGAAAACCAAAAAGGAGTTAAGATTAAAACTCTTAGGTCTGAACGTGGCGGTGAGTATGTGATACCCATAGGAGATTTTTGTAAAAATAATGGAATCATTCATGAAACCACTGCACCATATTCACCTGAATCGAATGGTGTATCCGAAAGAAAAAATAGAACACTCATAGATATGGTAAATGCTATGTTGACAAGTTCAGGGTTATCTTCGAACTTGTGGGGGGAAGCTATCCTCTCGGCATGCTATATTTTGAACCGAGTTCCATTTAAAAAATCAGATAAAACTCCCTACGAATTGTGGAATGGTAAACAACCTTCATATGCATACTTTAAAGTGTGGGGGTGTTTGGCCAAGGTGGCCATTCCTCATCCCAAGAAAACTAAAATAGGTCCCAAAACAAATGATCGTGTTTTCTTAGGGTATCCCGAGCATACAATTGCACACAGGTTTATGGTCATCAGTTCGACCATAATAATATTGGTCGAGAATACCATATTGGAATCTAGAGATGCTGTGTTTTATGAACACATATTTCCTTTAAGGTCTGGACCACGGAAAAGGGTCCATGATGACCTCTCGGATGTTCCATCGACTAGTCAAACTCCAACTTTGGAGTATGAGACTGAACCAAGAAAAAAATAAGAGGGTTAGAACTGAAACAAGTTTTGGCCCAGATTTTTTGACTCTTACCGGAGAGTCTGAACCCCAAACCTACAAGGAAGCTATGACTTCTCCAGAAGCTCCATTGGGAAGAAGCTTCATTAAATGAATGGGAGTCCATTCAAAGAAAACGAAACTTGGGAGCTTGTAGACTTGCCTCCTGGAAGTAAATCCATAGGTTGCAAATGGGTGTTCAAAAGGAAACTTAGAACAGATGGAACAATAGATAAATATAAAGCTAGGTTGGTAGCTAAAGGCTATAGACAACAGGAAGGAGTAGATTTCTTTGATACCTATTCACCAGTCTCTAGAATCACCTCGATTAGAATGTTGATTGCTATTGCTTCAATTTATGATTTGCATGTACATCAGATGGATGTTAAAACTGCTTTTCTATATGGTGAATTGAATGAAGAAATTTATATGGATCAACCTGAAGGCTTTATAGTAAAAGGTTATGAAAACAAAGTATGCAAGTTAAACAAATCTCTTTACGGTTTAAAACAAGCACCTAAACAGTGGCATGAAAAATTTGATCATGTTATGATAACTAATGGTTTCAAGGTTAATGAATCTGATAAATGTGTTTACATTAAATCTGTGTATGATTCTCATGTTATTGTTTGCCTATATGTTGATGATATGCTCATATTAGGCAAAGAACCTTGATATTATTAATACCATTAAAAGCATGCTTAGAGATAATTTTGACATGAAAGACTTAGGCCCTACTGATGTAATCTTAGGGATGAAAATCAGAAAGACGTCTGATGGATATAGTCTTAGTCAATCTCATTATGCTGAAACCGTATTAAAGAGATTTAATTATGAAAATTCTAAACCTGCGTCTACTCCATTTGATCCCACTTGTAAATTGAAAAAGAACAAGGGTGAGGGTATTGATCAACTTGAGTATTCTCGCATTATTGGTAGTCTTATGTATCTTATGAACTGTACAAGACCTCGATATTGCTTACTCGTGAGTAGATTAAGCAGGTATACTTGCAACCCAGGGCAGGATCACTGGAATGCTCTCTTCAGAGTTTTACGTTACCCGAGAGGGACCTCAAACTATTGCTTAAGTTTTGGGAAGTATCCTGCTGATCTGGAAGGGTATTGTGATGCCAACTGGATATCAGACTCGAAGAGTGCAAATCTACTAGTGGGTAAATCTTCTTGCTTGGAGGTGCGTCTGTCTCATGGAAGTCTACCAAACAGACATGTATAGCTAAATCCACTATGGAGTCGAGTTTATAACCTTGGAAAAAGCTGGAGAGGAAGTGAATGGATGCGATGTTTCCGGGAGGAATTCCACTCTGGCCCAAGCCTGTGTCTTCAATTGCCATCCATGTGACAGTGAAGCTGCTCTTGGTTGCGCAAAGAACAATGTATACAACGGGAAGTCTATACATATACGAAGAAGACATAAGACGGTGAAACAACTACTCTCTCTTGGTATTATCTCGATAGACTTTGTAAAATCCAAAGATAATCTAGCGAGATCCTTTGACAAAAGGCTTAACCAGAGAGAAAGTTAAATTTACATCGAGGGGGATGGGACTTAAGCTCATTGAATAAATCACCATGAAGGATACTCAACCTTGTGATTGGATTTCCAAGATCAAGGTTCAATGAGACAACTAATTTATGGTGATATTGAGAAAGCACTATCTTTGTCCCTCCCTATGGTGTAATCGTGCGATAGTCTTTGCCTGCAGAAATTAAGGATGATCTTTTGCGATCTTAATGGGTACCATGGCTTTGATTAAAGCGGGGTGTGGCAGGACACTCTTTATGGACCCACCTTTGTGGATGTTGGAGTGTGGCCGCTTCCTATGAGAATATGAGCTGATTCTCTAGAGACATTCATTAAGTCCGGGATTTTAGCCCACGGCCAAAATGGGCACAACCGCAAGAGCTTGGAAGTCTGTTTTCTTCGGTTGAGGCATCAAGTGTGGCTGTTATTTCGAATTGCATTCTTTGTTGGCGGTTCAAGACATTGCGTTCACCGTATCAACAAGCGAGTTCTGTAACCTCTCACTAAGTTAAGGTTCAATCCTTGGGACACCTTAGCCTATTTTGTTGCCTTATGTTTTATCGTGTTTTATCGACATGTTTTATTATTCATGTGGGGGATTGTTAGAAAAAACAATGTTTTGTTTTAATCAAAAAATGCATGGACCATGTTTTGATCCCAAGACCTATTGCTCCCTAGATGTTTTTTCATGTGAATGAATAAAACATTAGTCCCATATAGACTAAAACACTAAGAGTTTTAGACTTAAATAGCATTGGTTTAGCCTTAAGGGTATGGCCCTTTGGGTCTTTAGACCTTTGTGTATGGGGAAAGCCCTAGACTATGGCAAGGTTGCCTAAACCTTATTGCATTTCTTATTGCCTTTCCCGTTCGCGCGGTGCTTCGCATAGAAGCACGCACGCTCGCTCGGCTCGGCTCGGCGTGGGCGTGGGCGTGGGCGTGGGCGTGGGCGTGGGTGTGGGTGTATCCGACCCATCCTTTCTTTTTACTGAAATTTACCACACGCTTCTCCCACACATGTAAAGAATTTTATTCTTTGCCTTCTCGGTTTTGGATATCCGACAGCCACTAGAAGCATCTTTAGTCACACACGGTTAATTCTCACGCGTGAATTCTCTTAACTGTTTTCATCGTAAAGAATCTTTAATCTCACGCGTGTGGACACTGTGCATCTCACGCGTGTGGACACTGTGCACAGAGATTTCTCGTCGAGAAGAATCTTACCCGACAGATGCGTTTTTTTACTGTTATTTTAACGGATGCTTTTTGCTTTTACTCGTCCGACAAATTGAACGCGTGATTTACGGATCTGTGTCTCAAACGTTCGAATTCTTACCTATAAATACGAGTTAAGGCTTTCAGTTTAAAAAATATACCATTCAGAACTCTTATCTTCTGAATTTTTCCTTCTTCTCTAATAATTTTCAGAAACTTAAGTTCTTATTAATATTTGTCTTAAAACTCGAGAAAACATTCGGTTCTTTTCGAAACAAGTTGTAGTTTGAGTAAACATAATTTTGTATAACTACCTCTTGATTTACGTAATTTTAGTTCACGAAATATAGTTTACGAAACATAAAATTGTTTTTACATTACTCGAAACAATTTGTATTTTCAATTTGTGTTTTTGTTTTTACTTTTCTTTGCCAAGTTCTAAGGGTTCTCTCTGTGTATGCTACACATAGAGGAGAACTAACAGTAGTTGTATTCTGGAGGTAATTTGTTAATTGCTATAGCATCTCAGAGGAGTAGCAGGCAATATTACCTTTAGCTCAGCGTATCTCATACGTGCCTCTACTAAGTTTATTGATTTGTTTGTTACTACTATCAGTGTAATCTAAGTATTATTTCCCATTTGCATTCGATTATTGTAATTAATTCCATCATTTAGAAACCAGAATCAGCTAAGCTATCCAGTTAAACATGCTATATGAACCAAAGAAAGAGAGAAGGCAAAGATGCAGAACACTTATGAGATCCTAAACATGTCGTGTGACCACCACACTTGGAGGACATGACACCTTTTCCCTTTAGGTCTTTCTTTGTCTCTCTTTTGTTATTTGAAACAGCATTTGGGCTATTCAATCCACTATACTGCTGATACATATTTAATTCAAAACAAAAACCCCACTTCATGTATCATGCCTAGCCCCATTTAATGAGAGAGTGGTATATGTATCAGATCGGAACAGAAAAACCAAGACAATTAAGAATGATACGTTAAAATATACACAAGGGTATGTCGAGCTAGGGACTAGGCTGACTAACTACTCACATAAGAGCAAAAAACCCAAGGCATTCGGGTGATTCATCATAACGTTGGTGTGTACAGCCACTAGTTACTGCACTTTCCACAGGCTATGCTCATTTGGCAATACTTCTTATAAAGATTTTTTGAATTACCTGGATCTTAAACAGGGAGGTCACAGGAGAGCTCAAAAAGTATGTGTGGAGATACTTCTTGTAAGTGGAAGCTTCATCTGGAAGGTACTTCATGCAATTTGGTGGTTGTTATGGACGTGGTGTTATGACCAAGCTTTTATGATAAATTAGAAAGAAATTGGCAAAATAGCAACCCGTGTAAATGCGCTAATATCGTGACTCATACTTTCAAATGTTAAATTAGGGTGCAAAACTTAGTTGGTGTTTTTGCACAAGTAACCTCGATGATCTAGGTCAGCTACTAAGCTCAGACATTCATTTATACTATAAGCTTTTGCTGATCAAAAAAAGTGATGGAAATCATAAACTCACCAAATAAAATCCAGTATAACATGGGGAGTTCGCATTCTCATCATTGTACAAGGCTTTAAACCCCAGCACTGGATCATCTTTTCTTCTTTATACATGATTTTACGTTTAAGTGATATAAAACGTCCTCCTAGTCTCTCAGCTATAACTAAACAGATTTAGTCAAGTAATTGACATATAAACCATGGAGCCAGAATTGAAGAAGATACAGAACTGGAAAAAGCCATTCAAATGTCTGAAAATTACCTTGATTCTTCGTTTTCTTTTTCCTCTGAACACTACGTTGTAGATTCTTGACTTTGGCTTCACTAAGGGAAGTGTGGGACTGGGGGTTCATTTAAAATCTGGAAACCCCAACAACCAAAGCACATAGACCCCTACATTTCTCCCAAATACTATTTGAACTTCTATCTAACATCATCGGGATTCAATGACTGATTTGCTTTCCAGAGTGAAGTTAAGACAGCAACTTGGAAAGATAAAGTGATGAGTATTAAGGAATAAGGAATGTATTGATGGCAAACCCAAGGACATTATGGTGCAGTTTACAAAACCTTGCAACACATCTCTTCTTCTCTGGAAGCATTTGTCAAACACATGATGTGCAATAAACCCCTACTCTCTGGAATACCTCGTATGGTACTTAACAATATAGCAATACCCCCAATCTCATACACACAGATGGATTAGATACCTGGTTGAACTCAAGCTACTCTCCCACCATCAGCTGCAACCAAAATGTTGTTGAGAAAACAAGTCCCTGGAACTTTTGTCACTGCCTGGGCTAGCAGGGGGAAGGAGAAATTGTACGGGAACGGGATCATTATGGGAGGCTCAGTTTGCTCTGGATGCTAAACCCATTTATAAGACAAGGTGAAGGGGTCACCCACATGAAAACTCCAAATACATGTCATAGTGCCACCTCAGTTGTTGGAGCCAACTAAGTCCCATGGTTTCCGGTACTTCTATCTCAAAGCCGGCAATGAATTATCCATGGGATAAAAAAAAATGCTAATAACAGAATTACATATTGAGACAAAACAGAAATATCCATTTTATTCATGTAACATAAAGATTTGCAAAGTACAGACAATTCATAAACAAAACGAGCCTGTGACATAACCAGAGCTTGTAAAAACGACTAATGTCGTAATGGCAGGAGATAAAAGAACCTTCTGATATTGCTAAAGCTCATCGCATCCTCAGGCATCACCCATCTGAACTGCATAAAGGCACAAAAAAGAAAAAGACAAAACAGAGAAGGCACAAACCAGTGCACACTGATGAATGGATGGAAAAAGAACCAATCCAGCCACACAAACTCAAAAAGGACAAACCATCAGCTCAAGGCAGCAGCCATAACAACCAATTACAACATCTACACAACTGGTCTTGACACTTTCAGCTGCGTTCTTCACATTTGTGGTATTCTGACCTTTTAGTTTCTGCAACAAGAAACCCCATTGAGACCTTGGCAACAGCCTCCCGCATCCTTCACCAAATCACCACCTCCAGTGCTTGCTTGAGATTCCTCTTTCTTACCTTTCTCACCACCACCTTTGACTACTTGCTGGCTATCTTGAGTAGGGAAAGCCAACATTTGACCTCTCCATATCTTTCTGATGATATCTCCCTTCCCAATATGTTGATCAAGCATAGCAGGAACATCCTCAGGAGTAACATATCCATACCAATGGCCAGTAACTTCTCCTGTCGAATTGCGACTAAAAATAGTCAAGTTCCCTGCGAACTTATGTTGACCAAGATGAGAACATGGACCAACAAAGATTTGATCCTTCATTCCCCTGGATTCTATCTCCTCTTTAAATTTCTTAATAAGTTGTGGTCCGCAAGTACCACATCTCTTGTCTCGAGCAATATGACAACACACAAACACATATGAACCCTCTAATCGTTCCACTGGTCCAGAAACCCATTCCTTGCCATTTACCAACACATCTTCAACAAACTTATCAGCATCATTGCTTGTCAAACCCTTGTACTTGAGAATTTCAGGAAAAACAAACAAATCCCCGTCAGAAGACTCAGTTCCGGAAGGTCCTTCACAAAATGTCAATCGTGTCTTGATTGGAGACTTATCAGCATGAGATTTCAAAGCAGACGCTAAAAGTGCAGGAAGAGAATCATTCTCAGTTTTCTCAACAAACGATGCCCAATTCTCAACCTTCTTATAAACAAGAAACATGTGACGATGATAAGGTTCTACTGAATTTGAAAGATTAAGACTATACATGTCAGGTCTTTGAAATCCAAACTCATCCACTTCTAGTACAGAAAGTGGATCAACAGTTGATGATGAAATATCTGTAGCATTGACTTCAGTAGCCATGGCTGAATTTAGAGAGGGAGAAGTACAAGAAAAGACGAATTGCTCTGATCTGAAAGTAATGATAGAGTTTGACGACTTGGCAATACAGAAGGTTATGGCAATATATATGTATATTTTTCAGTCTAGTATCCACGATCCACCCGACTGATAAATTGAAATAAGAATAATTCAATCGTGAGGAAGAGCTTCTTCTTTCCCGCACTAATTTAATTAATTCCACTTCCAAGTTGGCGAATATGAAAGCATTTCAAGACTCGATGCATTTCATATCATCTTAAGTTTCCCAACATTTATTAACCAAATTATTTCTTCAAACATGTTATAGTATTAACTAATGCAAGTAGAAATCAGAATATCAGATGCAACATTAAAAACGAAGAATTCAAAAATAATAAAAACAATAAGAAGGAAATAGTCAGCTGTTTTACTTTCAGGTTTCATGTATTTAGACGGTTTTAGGTACATTATATACTCCAGTTTTGTTGTTATTTTAATTTTTAAGATAACTTATTTAATAAACAACATGCTCAAGTAGTTACCCATCACAAAGTCTTGTCATCCTTCTCCAAGTAAACGCTCTCTCCAAACATTCCACTGGGATCATGTAAAGAAAATATTCCAGGAATATCACAGGCTAGCTGATCCAAGAACTCTGCCGGGACTTTCTGCAGAACATGAATCCCTTTTACCACTTCAAGAAATTATTGTAAAAAAAAAAAAAAAAAAAGATGTATACATCAATCTCAAATAAATTCACTACTATCTAATGTGTTCAAAATATCAATCAAATTGGAACTTCGTATAGTATAAGCTAGCTCACCCATAACTTTCGTTCAAGAAAAAACCAACAATTAAACCAACCTTGCTATTTGGCTAGCCCTTTTGAACAGCCCTTTGGCTAAACTACAACTGGAAGCAGTCCTAGACTATGATTAGAATCCTAAGTACATCATTGATCATTCCTAAAATGATTCTTTTTCTTCAATGGAAAGCTAAAAGTAGAAATCTCATTTTTCACTAAAAGCATTGCTGCAACTCTCATATAACAAAGCAAGCTCATTCACTACCTTTCATCAGCAACCTAGACAGATTTTTCAGCAATAACAATTAGAGACAAATTAAGATGGGTAATTTAAAACTCAACTCATAAACTTAGATTCTTTCAACCCTTCATATTTGATTCAAGGAATAAGGATACATGCTTCATTTTCTTGTTTATCAATATCAGTAAAGAATAAGAAAGACCAAAAAGAAATAAAATCAACTGTTTCTTAAAGAAAAGATATGCTGCTTACCATTTTATGAAAGCTTTGAGGGAAGAAAAAGATCTTGAAGAACTCAAGAACTTTAGTTATTGATTATTTTGGGATTGATTCCAAAATCACTATGACAAAACGCCACCATTTTATGAAAGCCCAACCACCAAACCACATAGACCAGTACATTTCTCCCAAATTTTAATTGAATTGCTATCAAACTTCATTGGGATTCAATGACTCTGCTTTGCTCTTCACACTGAAGTTCACAGATTCCAAAATCACTATGACAAAACGCCACCATTTTATGAAAGCCCAACCACCAAACCACATAGACCAGTACATTTCTCCCAAATTTTAATTGAATTGCTATCAAACTTCATTGGGATTCAATGACTCTGCTTTGCTCTTCACACTGAAGTTCACAGATCAACAGAAAAAAAAAACTTGCAATATATCTCTTCTTCAGTGGAACCTTTTGTCAAATACTTGATGTACAATAAACACTCCTGTCTTTATTCCTCGAATTCCATATACTATACTACAGTGGCTGATCTCGTTGACCCACAAACACATAGCTGAATACTTGATCGAACTCAATTTACTCTCCCACCAGCTGCAACCAAAATCTAGCGTCAGCTTGTTGAGGAAACAAGACTAGAGAATTTTTTGGAGTGGCTCGAACAACCCAGCAATCCTCAGTTCCTGCTGGCAGGCCTAGCTGGGGGAGGAGAAATTGTACGGGATCACCATGGCAGGCTTAGTTCTCGGAGCCTTAGCTGGACCGTTTGGGGAGACTACTGCCCTTTTATGCTTATTGAGCCGTCTGAAACTCTGAATGCTAAATCCATTTCTAAGACAGGGACCAGGGTCACTAAGAAGTTCACTCCAGCTCAGCTGTCGGAGTTACCTTTTGGCCTATAAGTTCCAGCACTTTTGTTCAAAGTGTAGACTAGACGGATACCACTACAATACGCTCGCCGGATTGGGGTATACCAAAAAAAAAAAAAAAAAAAAAAGTCAATAGGAAGTAAAACTCAAAGCTCCTTAGCCAGATATTTCTAAAAATGACTAAATTGTCCTTGTTTAGTTAGCACTAATAAACCAGTTTAGCCTAATTAATTTAGTTAGATTAATTAGTAGGATTAAAAGTTATGAAATCATGATTTAGTCAGATTGAATTTATGGATTATGTTGGAAGATTTTTGAGAAAAAAAAATGCTTTGAAAAATTTGCTTGTAGAAATGAAACCACACTAGCCACACACTTCTATAAGAACGATTGATTGAGGGATATGAAAAGTAATTGGGGGATATTTCACTATTCTTTTCGGCATGGTTTTCAATGTCGGCAATCAAAATCGGCATGGTTTTTCTATGCCTGCATGAACAGTAAAATATCTTCCAATTACTTTTTATATCCCCCAATTAATCCTTCTACTAAAAAGGGGATTGCAAAGATATTTACTGGCAACACTTTCAGAACTGAAAGTATGAAAAGTCGGCAAGATCGACAAACGTGGTAGATAACGACCATCATAAACAGATATGTTGGTAGTGAAGAATAATGTCGACTAAGTGAGTTTTGACATACAGAAAAATGTGTTATAAAAGCTTCATTTGTCGGCAAGATAGTAATTTTTGTACCTGGTGACTTTATCCACTTTTAGTCGGCACACGATATCTGTTTAATATGATGACGACTAATACATGGTCGTCTAGGTCGTACTATTGTTAACATGATGATTTTTGGCATTTTATCACATAGGAAATAGTCAAATTCATCTAACTTTAGTCGGCACGATAGTGATTTAAAAAGATTACGACTAATACATGGTTGTCTAGGTCGTAACGCTCTTAACATGCCGACTATTAGAAATTTTTCACACACGAAATGGTCACATCCCTCGACATTTAGTTGACACTACAATGGTCATATCGTCTAGGTTGTAACGCTCTTAACATGGCCTGAGATGAAGCTTCATCCAAAGATTCTGTTGCGCAGTAAAAGGAACATTGGCTTACGCCAATACAGTACCAAAATGGTGCGCTATGTTGGGCATATTGGTCAAGGCCAATACGGCACCAAGAGGGTGTAAGATGTAAGCTATATTGGCCAAAAGCCAATCTTGCATCAAATAGTGCAATAGGCCAGAGCAGGATGGCCTTGAAAGTGTACAACCATCATAGCTGGACATTGGAGAGGCATATGGGCCAAAGATGAAAGTACATCCATCATGGTCCTTCACTGGACCTGGCTTAGGAATGTTCAGCCATCATGGATGGATATTGGAATTGTCCTGCGAGCCAGAACTGAATGTACGGCCATCATGGATGGTTATTCAGAAATACATGGCAGCGACCATGAATAGTGAAGTAAGCACCTCAAAAATGGTACTTGGTGAATGTATTTTTCCTCCGCTAATCTAAGTTGTAAAAATGTCTTTAAGACATGTATAGGGAGGGGTAGTTGGTTGAAGGTGCATATGCGGACCATGCACCAAGTAAGCTTCATAGCTTAGCCGAAAGAGTATAAATGATGCTTAGGCCTCATTTATAGCCGCGTAGCCTTTCTAATGGAGCATATTAAGCATGTGCATCACTATGCCATATCGCGGACCAAAGATGCATCACCTTTATGCATTTTGACGGAACGACCTATATGAACTAGGCCATTACCATTATTGCTTGGCCACGGCCTTGCAAACGAGTTTTCTTAAGTTGGTGTTCCTTCGCGGATGAACTACGGTCCGCGCTTGATTACTTTAGAGTAAGGAAAGGTACGTAGGCAGCTTTAATGAGTTGCATCATTGTCGGTCCAGCACTTTGTCGCTCATATCATCTAATTGCGAGATGATTGCGGCATATTGGCCTCTCATATCATCTGGCTCGGTGTTGCGATGCAACATATGATTGTGGCCACACTTGATGAGGCTATTTGCATGCTATTCACCAGATGCTCATACTACCTATCAAGCTACACGAACTTGGCATATGCATTAATTGTGAATTAAGCTACATCAATATGAAAGTTAGCGGAGTTTGCATAAGCCTAAGAAAAGTACGACATGGGCCTGATTGATGCACCCTTTCCACGAGAAAGATAAGTGCATGCTCTCAGCAATTCCTAAGCTAAGTAAAGGGATGGAAATAGGCATATGCTAGCTTATGCATCGACATCAGCCTCTATGGACTTAAAACCTTTGCAGAAAAATGGTAAGCTGGAACGGTGTGAAAGCTAAGTTAACTGCATCATGATCCACGAGCATGCTTGCAAGGGAAACGTGCATTTCCTAGTTTTAAGGCCTGGTACGTAGCATCATAGTGGCGCATCATGGAAGTTATGGCATGCATGCTCGGCGTAATTTTTCATCCCGTCAAAGCTTAGTTTACTCTTCAACCGAAAAAGGCTCTCCTTTATCTCTCACGCAACACATCAACTTTACAAGGGTATTTAAATTATCCTTCTATTTTTAGTTAAACAAAAAAAATAATCAATTAAACTTATTCAATAATCTACATAAATCTTAAAACAATAAGATAAACACAATATAGTTACAAAATTCTTAAGACTTGGGTCTTTCGCAGTGTTCTTCTTACGAGCCGGTTGATCAAAAATTTCTTCTGAATTACACGAGGATGAGAAAAACTGAAGTACCACGCATGTAATTATCATGAACTTCATGACCTTTGGTCACCTCTTCCAAAAGAGTCAAATCAACTCTGTGAGCACGCCTCTCGTACCAACAAGAAGTTTTTGGATTTGAAAGGTAAACCACGTCAATAGATTTTTGGGATATGTTGCACTCCTCCCTTAACACTTCAAAGAATGGTTCATCACCGGGATGGGGTTCTTCTTGGACGTAGCCAACTTTTCGCATGACCTGATATGGACCGTACATTGAATATCCAGTTGGGTAAAACAATGGACCGTAGTAAAATGCAACATCATTTCTTCTTATAATTATCCGATCTTTTATATTTTGTCGATCCAGATCAAAAATTACATCATCCGTAGTCATGTTTTCCAAGGAAACTCGTATGTTAATCAGCTGTTGAGGCATATCCTTCTCCTGAAAACTAGTGAAACTTTACTTGCGTCCTTTAGGCTTCTTCTTCGGAAGATCAACATCGATTTTGATGTTGGGATTGGGATTGGATTTCTCCAAGGATGGGAAGTTCTTGTATATCCAAATATATGCAAACATAAAGTAAAGTAAGAATCTCATCTTACCGAATTAACTATACGAACCCGAAAATATAATTGATTTAAAACAATTGAATTACCAGGAGAAGGCTTAGATTCCCATTAACTTGCTTAGTGAGTGCCTTTTAAGCCCTTAACCACTCCATTTTAACTAGCCAACCACCGCAGTACCCCATGAAAACTTATGCATCTCATCAAAGGGATGCAATAGTTGAAGATACTTGACGCCGTCCAAGTTTTCAAAACTGTTGGGGAAAACACATTTTCCCAGGACGTATAGCAAATATGCGGCCGGAGTAGCATTGAATCGCACTTCTCCCACACTTCCCTCCTCTTCAAAAATATCCTTGGTCCTAAACTTCTTCAGATTAGCTTCTTGCTTTTATAACCATCCTTTATCGCAAACATAGACTCTGACTTCTTTTCATCCTAACTGAATAAAATCTTGGTCAATTTGAAGATATCCTCCCAAGAAGTTTCATCATCGTAGCCGTCATTGGTGGATTATCGCCATCTCACCGAATGAAAATATAATTGTATCCATCTACCCATAAAACCTCTCACAAAATTCAGTTATGGAAACTTTTTCACGACGGTTTTGACAATATCTTTCACGGCGTCACATTCCTTGTGAAGTGGCCCTTTCTTCATCATAGTATATTTGAAGCCTGGTGTCTCAAAATATGAATGAAATTCTCATGATCCTAAATAACATAAATCGAAAACACACAATTAAAATAAAAAATACAAACACTTGAAGAAAATTTTAGATAAAATGTCTTAAATAACAAAAAAAAAAGATTGGAATTACTTAAGAGAGTAGAAAAGATTCCATATGCCCATGAGTCTTTGTATCCAAAAAGAACATGTCCACCATATTCGGGTAACCCTAGGAGCGGATCACATTTTTTCTGTTGATTTCTTCTTCAAGTGATGGGGCGACATACGGGAATCAATAGGCTAATTAATAACCTTATTTTTTCATGTTGAAGCTTGTGGTACTTATTCAACCTGAACCCATGAACTATTACCTTCTTCTTAACCATTACCTTCTTCTTATTCATCTTCATATTTTTCAACAATATCACCTAGTCCATCATCTTTATCATCATTCTTCCCATCATCATTGTTATCACCATTATCATTACCTCTTGTAGGTGGAGTTCCTTGATCACCATCATCATTATGTTCTCTAGAAGCAGGAGTTCCTTGATTATCATCATCATTACCTCCTCTACCATATGGAATTGATTAAACTTCATCTGGAGTTTCATATGAATCACTTGGTTCAGGTAGTGGATGAGAATCATCCTGTTCACGAATCTTAAGTGCTACCTGCTCCATAAATTATGTTCGATGTGTGGCAATCAAAAATTTATCGCCTACACGAGAAGGTTTTGAAATAGGAGTAGCATGTTTCTTTCCTTTCTTGACCTTTTGTAGCCTAAACAATAACATAATACACAAGAAATCAATTAAAATTTGAGTATACAAACTAAGAATTCAAGAAAAATTGAAATACATCGCAACTAGTCGACATGGTCGATAATTCCCTATAGTGATGACCAACACTTCGTTGTCAAGGTACTATTCTAATAACATCACGATCAATAACAAAATGGTACACAGGGAAACTTGGTTTTAGTCAGCTGATAGTCGGTATGGTCGATAATTTACATGACTAATACTTAGTTGGCAAGGTACTATTCTGAAAAGGAGATGGTGCAAAGTACACCACCAACTTTTTCGTTCGGAAACCTATATGGACAAAACCTAATATAATTGCAAGTAGACCAACTTAATGATCCTTGACAATATTTATATAGAGTTTATATCTATATCTCTTATCAATCAGTATATATAGACTAAAGAATTTGTGAACCTGATTGATAAGAAGAGAACTTAGAAGATCTCAAAAATCAATATCCAATATCAATCTAGTCGTATCCGAATAATCTAATCGGAATTCTACCAAGTAATAAACTTGTTATCTATCTTTCAAGATATGAATTATCACTACACCATTTTTGGACTTTAGAAACCTACCTGTTATGAATCAACAAGGGGAATTGAAGAACACAAACAATAACCTACTCTTCCAAAGGAGAGAGCCTGAATTTTTATTAATTCTTTATTCCTGCCAGGTACCAACAATCATTCACGATTAAATACAGCTTTTGACCTCTTCCTACCAAGGCAACACTCTTAGTCTTTCGATTGAATCTCACCAACAAATCGTATGCCTTACAACAGACTCTATTGACCACAGAAGCGGGTACACGTAGTAAACCAGCCCACCAATTGGTAAGTAAGAAAAAAAGGCTATTGGGTAAAGAAAAATAAAACCCAAAAGAAACTAACTATCTCAAAAACAGAAGCCCAATAGTCATATGCCTAGAAAAATTGGTATAAGCCCAATAGTCATATGCCTAGCAAAATGGGTATATGAGAATACTCTCCTCTTCTAAATGATGTGTGTCGTAGGTGCACTCAAATTAAATTACTTATTTCCACACAATTAACTGGTAATATAATGGAAGTAAGGATCGTTCCCACGAAGAGCAGGGAGATTTAGTTGTCAAAAGTGTCACAATGGGGGTTTTTGTTTTAGATTGTAAACAAAGTAAATAAAGCAATTGAAAATAATTAAGTTGCAAGCAATGGGGAGAAATATGATCAAGGAATCCTTCTTCGTACTAAATATTCATTAAATTAATATATTCATCTATTTATCGTTAATCACAGATTATTACCAATCGTGGAATAGCAGCTAGCTCAGTGTTATCCCCTAAATTCCTTAAATCACTGATTACGGAAGCTCTCCAATACCAGATTCTATTCGCCTAAACCACCTAGTAGTAGCTCACTCCAGATGTAATTTTGGTCGAATGCTTTATATTTTGTGAATATAAGTTGATCCTAGTAGTTAGACTCTTAGCTCAAGGTCTACTTTCTAGGGTTGTTTTTACTCGCAAACCCTCCACAGAATCCCTCTGCAAGGTTTTACGATTTCTACTTTTGTACGAGTTATTCGACGATTACTTATCTCCTAACTCAATACTAGCATTAGATTAATTAATAAAACAATTTAGTTGGCCACCCAAACAATTTTAAAATTAATCATAAATATTAACCATAGTAAAAACAATCAAAAATCTTGTGAAGAACTCAAAATAGATTTATTTTATAATTTAAATCATATTTAGCACTAGGAAATCATCCTCAATCAAATAATAAATTAGCTAGACATAATGAAGTTTTAGAAAGCAAACTTTAGTTGTAGAAGGACTCTAGCTACTGCCTTTGTTGCTGGAGATCAGCCACTTTCGCCTAGTTGCAACAAGCTTTCTGCTATTGGTGCATATATGACTCCTTGTGTTTCTGTTGTTCTCTGAGTACTTCTGTCGAACAGTTTCTGGACGTGAAAGTGAGGGTGAGGAGATACTTTTGGGTTGCGATTTCGACCCCTATTTATAGTATTTCGACCCTGAGAATTCGAATCTGATAATCATCCAACAATTCTAAACCGACCTAAACCCTAATCTCGTACTGAATCCTCACCATTCATCTTGAAATTCAACGGCTAAAGCATAGCTTGGTTGCTGATTTTCTGGCTGCAGTATCAATCCAAAACTTCTCCTTCGACTGAATTATCTCCCAAGTAATTGACTCGATACCAATCCAAGTCCGAGCTTATCCTTCCTTCTTTTTCTGAGCTCCAGGAACACCTACCACTGTCGATTATCGAACATCTCTGCCATCAGACTCTAACCAAACTCGCCTAAGTCACTACCACAACTTCCATCCCGACTCAACTTTCTCATATGATAAACTCGTCCCTGGCTTGTACTTAGCCATTTGAATCCAACCAAAGCCCAAATTCATCATTATAGGCAGCAAAAAGCTTCTTCTCATCGTCACCTATTGCAGCAGTCAACAGCCTTCATTATCTTCATGTACGGTAATAGCATCATAAGTTCACATCTCCTATCGTGACTGCCTTCAATCACTCGACCTTCAACATTGCCATGATGTTCATGCACCAGCATCTCATCTGTCTCGAGCTCATCACAGCACACTCACGCTACTGACTGCAGCGAACCAAAGTTAAGTTCTATCTCCTCGAGCTTGAATGCATCTCCATTGCTACTTACTGCCAACAGATAACAACATCACTCACGGAAAAGCTCGAGTTCTCACCCTAAAAACACCAACTGACCACCGTAACCATCTTCATTTCCATCAACTCGAACTCTTCATTCCATTCCCTGTAGCATCAGTTCCATCTCGTTGATACAACCCAAAATCGATACAGCTTCATTCTCCTTCAATGAAGCTGACCGATATTAACAGAAACAACTGCCTCTCGTCACTTCCAAGCTGTCGAGCTTGTCTCCAACTTCATTACAGCCTCAGCCATCATTCTCACCGGAAACTAGTCACCTCCACCAAGCTCAACTATTTATCTACATCCATTAACTCCTCCCTGTTATTTATTCTCGAGCTCAATCTCAACAATCACTGAAAGCATATGTATGCGTGTCGTAACCACAACAAATTAATTAATACTTTACTACCTAATTAACAAGTAATATAGGGTAGTCAAGGTCGATCCCACGAGGAGCACGAGATTCTAGTTGTAGAATTGTCACACAAAAGGGGGGTATTGGTTAAGGATTTAAGAAAGTAAATAAAATAAACAAAGCAATTAAAAAGATAAGAGAAATCAATAAGAGAGAATAGATCAAGGAATCCTTCTTTGCTGCAAAACAATGATTAAAGTTATGTTCTTTTCCACTTCTTATTAGTCACAGATTATCACCAACCGTAGGATAGCAGGTTCGCTTAGCTAACCCCAAAATTCCTTATTTCACTGAGTAACAGGTTCACTTAGTTATCAGATTCTATTCAAAAGAACCACCTTGAGGTTCGCTTACAAGATGTAATTCCCCAAACGCATTAAGATTTATGAACTTAGGTTTAGTACTAGTAGTTAGACTCGGTTCGCTTGGTCCACTTTCTAGCGTTGTTTTCACACACAATTGCTCCACGGAATCCCTCCGCAAGGTCTCGTGTTTTCTACTTGTGTAAAGAGTCAAGAAATGATTACTTATCCCCTAACTTTCACTAGCTATAGATTAATTAACAAATCAATTTAGTATGCATCCTAAACGACATATCAATCAAGCATAAACATTCTTATTAGCAAAAACAAACGATAATCATGTGAAAATTCAAAGTAGATTTAAAAAAAACTCAAAACATGTTAAGAACTAGGAATTCATCCTCAATCAATTTAGTTACTCATGCTAAGGAGTTCACACAATAATAATAAAGAAAAGAAAAGTGTTATGTGTGTAAAAGTGTATCAATGTGTATGGAAGTGTGTATTGAAAAGTAGAGAACTTCTCTATTTATAGGCTTCAATGTTCTCCATATCTTCCAAGGAATAGAATCCCTTTCGTTTTGTAGCTCAACTTCCAAATCCAAGTATTTCTCAAATCTTCCATCTCCTCTTTCCAAATTCAAGCCAAATTCTTCATTCAATTCCAAGTCCAACTCTTCACATCCCATGAGAGGAATCCACGCAAAATTCTGCAACTTTTGCTCGCCGGAAAACTGTGTTTTTTTTGGCCGGAAATAGGCCGGAATCCGTCACCGCCGGACACCTGAAAATTCCCTCCGGTCAAGGTATATTCCGTTGGTCAACCGTTATGACTAACGGTCAAACAAGTCAACCGTCAGTCAAACTGTTAGTCAGCGGGTCAAGATAAGGTAAAGTCAGACACCGAGTTAGCTCGAGTTAGCTGTCTAAGTCGACTGAGTAATCTGAGTTGGGGAAGATCGGCTCTTCGGACTCGTTTTGGATCGTCCCGTCGGCTACCGAGTCAACTCGTCGGAGGGGGAAATCGGCCAAGTTTCGGCTAATTACAGGGCATTTCCGGCCGTTGTTTCAGGCCATTCTTCTCTTCTTCCTGCGACAATCCTATACATTCATCTAATTTAGCAGTTTCAAATTTTCAACGCAAACCCAATTACGATCTGTTCTTCTGGCTAATTCCGGCTGACTCAATCTTTCTGCAACATGGCCTCAAACATCACCACCATTCTCTTCCCTAAATTCACTTCCGGAAACCCATCTCAGCAACCAATTCAAACTATAATCAGCAACACCACACATAATTCATCTTGATTCACTTCAAGAACCCTAATTTCAATTTTCTGAGTAGTGAGAAAACCCAGTTCTAATTCATTGTAGAAACTAGTTGTTCTTCTCTCCTGGATTCAAATACCCATCTTCATAAAATCGGAATCCATTCAATTACCACCATCAGCTTCATTCAGATTCACAGACACAATCATCATCCTCCATGACAAACCCATTATCCAATTCAATCTCCCAATTCCAAACCCTAACCAATCTGTCTTCGATTCAACATCAATAACAGCATAACCACCATCTTCTTCTCGTGATTCATCCAGCAGCTATTTTTATTCAATTGCTTTTTGATCTCTTTCATTAACCTCCCCTGAATTTCTCAAAATCATCTTGAATTCTCAAACAACAATACCAGCCGCTGTTTTTAGTTTTCAGCGTAGAAATAATTGAGAAGAAATCTTCTCGATTTAGGATTATGATGTGGGTGTGATTGAGACACCCAATATAAGATCCACCCCAGATGGGTGCCTTTAATAAATGGTTACTTCTGATAAGGGCTGGCCAGTTGGCCTCCCCTTAACCTGTGCTGACTGTTCTTTAGTATTTCTCCAAAAATGAGTGCCCCTTAACATTGACTGGGCTCCAGATAGTGCTCGCCCTATGAAATGACCTTTTTTCCCTTTTTACTCAATTTTGGTGATTTCTCCTTCTTTTCGTCCGTGCGACTCCAGAGTACCTAATAGCTCAAAAACACACGTAAAATACATAATTTACAAGAAAAATAGCAAAGAAAGCATAAACTACTAGATAGTAAATTAGGTATATTCTACACCTATCAAATTCCCCACACTTATACTTTGCTAGTCCTCGAGCAAATCAAACCAAAACTTACAACTTCAAAGCGTTCTAGCGTCCCAAGCATCCAAAGAGCTATAAGGACATAAAGTTTCTGCATGCTAGTAATAAGAAGTTAGAAATACTAAAGAACATATTCTCATTCTTAAATGTTGAGTGAGAAATAACCACACCATAATGAGAGAACACGTGTTTGAGAAACGATCAATAAGCATTTCGCCTCGACTTCTGCCTCACTTAAAAGGATTTTATGATAATTGCACTCAAAAAGATGGCTTTTTTATGGGTCTCACATGTGTGTAGGTAGGAATGAAGAGAGAATTCCTGCAACACGTTGAATGGTAGGAAGGATAACTTCCGAAATTTTGAAAAACCCACATCTTTTAACATTTTGAAAAACCATTTTTATAACGATCTCTAAGAAAGGAAATCAACCACTTATATCGAGGATAAGATTACTTACTTACCTTCACATCCGATTGCCAATTATGATAACACCACTCTCACAGAATCCAATAGAAACCTCTTCCGCTCCTTGTCTTCATCTTCTTGGTCTTCGGCTTCAACTATTGGTGATAAACACTTGAATTTCATAAATCCTTAACAATTTGTAACCTTTTTCCTTAACTCCTTGTCGCTTGAAACTTCATTATAAATTTTCCTTCCCCACGGCTTATTCAAAACAAAACAATAATAGATATTTCTCTTGTCTCATATATATTTCTTTTCTTTTCTTTTCTTTTTCTATTTTTTCTATTTTTTTCATTCTTTTTTTTTTTCTTTTTTTTTTAGACAAGAGAAACAAAATACAAAACAAAGTGAAAAATAAAATAAACCATGGCCGTGGAAAAGTACTTTACCGCTTGATTCTTCACAACTTGTATCGTCTCGAAATCATAAACTTCAATAATTCTCACCTTTTGCTTTTCTTCGCTTTTGTAAATTAGTCTTCATACTTGAATATAGAATTACCTCATTGTATTGTAAGTCTTCAACTTTGATATAAAATTATGCTCTTTTTCTTGTTCCATTGTTGCTTTCAAACCTTGAACCTTTTCAACTTTCCTTGCAAATTTTGATGTCGCTCCCTTGTTGTTGATGATTATGGTGTTTCTATGGACCCGTTGTTGTCGAGAGAGAGAATGGTGCTAACTGCAAATCGAACTACAAGAAGGTGGCTTTCATCATATACGTCACCCTCATGATTGACAAAAATTAGCACTCAAGAGATCAAAATAGTGCTGACATTGGTGTGAAATTGGGTAGCTCACCATTCTACCCGGAATTAACGTACGGTGACACACACTCAAAATAAGCTCTTTAATAAAGGAAGAATTTATGGTTGGTGCCTCTCATGATATGAAAATGGGTAGTCTCCACTAATGATTGATCAGAAACTCTAATAATGCACTTCTCCCTGCACCAAATTTGCATCACCGGCATGATTAAATCCATTTTTAACACTCTAACAAGCAAGAAATCGAACGTAGTTCCCTAACATTTCCAAGTTCAATTATGTCGGTCAGAATTCTCTATGTAATCATACCTAGAAGCATGCTAGTGACTCTAAAAGTTGAAAGTTTTATGCAAATTTTTTTTTTTATGCAAAAATATATGCGTAGCCACTCCCCCACACTTAAACCTTACATTGTACTCAATGTAATTGAATCATCCAAGTAAAGTCAAGGTGAGAAATCCTAATATGATATGAAACAAGAAAAATAAACACACAAAACAAAAAGTAAATAAAAACAAAAGGATAAGAGATACAAAACCGGTGGGTTGCCTCCCACTTAGCGCTTGTTTTAAAGTCGACGGCCCGACATGGCTCTTGTAAGATTCATTCCCCATATACTAACAATCGGAAAATTTGGGGATCCTCCCATGGTACCTGTTTTGCAAACAATAGCTCCATACAAATATTAGCACAAGTAAATAATAGTAAAGTTATAGCTCGATAGAAATTTCCCCCACACTTATTCTTGTCCACACTCGGAAGTGTATAAAGAACATAGAATTTGGGAACTTCCATGGTTTCCTCTTGGCAAACCTGCATAGTATTAGCATCAAGTGTTTCCAATGGTGGATATCGAGAAACAAAGTCATTCAAAAATACTTTCGAAGCACATACATTCAATCCAATAAGAGGTAAAGGAGAAGAATCAATATGCAAAGGGTTAGACAAACCTTTCACAATTTCTTGTATTACGGAATCTTCTTCATCCTTAAAAAATTCGAGTGAATTACTTACCTCTTGCATATCATGGTCCTCTATCAAACCTTGCAACCATTCTTCATCATTTTCTACCTTAACTAAAGTCTCGGCATCATCATAATCATTAGCAAGTTCAATTGGGTCTTCCACAAATTCAATCAATTCGGTTTCATTATCGAGCATCACCTCTTCAACATCTTCATCATCGGAATCGGTCCATTCACTAAAATGATTTTCGTCGGTAAAAATTGTAAGATATTCTTGTGAGGGTGTTACACCGTTTACAACAATAGGAAAATCACACCAAATCTCCTCCTTTTGAATAGGTGAAGGATCGTTATTATGATCCGGAGTTGGAATAACTTCCTCATTGTTGAAACGCTCATACACTTCCGCGGACTCATGTCTTTCCCTAAGAAATTTTTTCCAAGCACTAAATGCATCTTCC
This sequence comes from Papaver bracteatum, assembly GCA_023529315.1. Lineage (NCBI taxonomy): Eukaryota > Viridiplantae > Streptophyta > Magnoliopsida > Ranunculales > Papaveraceae > Papaver > Papaver bracteatum. The sequence goes on from JAJJWX010000259.1 coordinate 953,680, forward strand.
TCAAGCTCTACCTTTTGAATAGGTGATTGATCATTATTAAGATCAAGGCTCGAGTAATCTACACTAGCGTCATCAAAAGTTTCCAAAGGTTGGTCCTTTTCAACACAATCATCTTCATTATCGGAATCACCATAATAAGAATCTTCATCGGTTTCATAGCTTTTATCCCGACGTCGTTTAAGTTCCATATGAATAGTCCTACTAATTTCTACGACAAGCTCTTCTGAATCTCCATCATCTTCCAATTTGTATAACTTTTGTGCAAGTTTACGGACATTAACACGCTTACCACCGTTTTCTACAATAGGTTCTCTTTCCCATGACTCTTCACTTTGAATGGGTGAATGATCATAACTACGATCCGGAGTCGGGTAAGAAAAAGTGTTATAGAAATTGGTTTGTGCGACATTCTTTCTTTCATGGTCAAGTGTTTTTCGCATGTCTTGCAATTCATTGATAATCTGCATACAACTAGAATGAATCCAATTAGAAATAGATTTATCATACCTTGGTGCTTGACTTACATACCCATTACAAGGTTGTTGATATGCATGAGAGTACTCATAAGGCTCCGTAGGATATTCATCATAGCCAAAATATTGGTTTTGATTGTATCCTAAGGATTGTTGGAAGTTGTCATAATGTTGAGGTTGAAAACCGTATTGATTGTTGTAATATGCTTGCTCTTGTCCACCATACATGGAAAACCAGTACCTGAAAAACAATTCTCAAAAACTAAGTTAGATACGATAAAGAATCCAACAAAGCAAGAATAAAGCAAAAAAGTAAAAAGAAAACAACTAAAATCATCCGATGCTCCCCGGAAACGGTGCCAAAATTTGTATGCGTGTCGTAACCACAACAAATTAATTAATACTTTACTACCTAATTAACAAGTAATATAGGGTAGTCAAGGTCGATCCCACGAGGAGCACGAGATTCTAGTTGTAGAATTGTCACACAAAAGGGGGGTATTGGTTAAGGATTTAAGAAAGTAAATAAAATAAACAAAGAAATTAAAAAGATAAGAGAAATCAATAAGAGAGAATAGATCAAGGAATCCTTCTTCGCTGCAAAACAATGATTAAAGTTATGTTCTTTTCCACTTCTTATTAGTCACAGATTATCACCAACCGTAGGATAGCAGGTTCGCTTAGCTAACCCCAAAATTCCTTATTTTACTGAGTAACATGTTCGCTTAGTTATCAGATTCTATTCAAAAGAACCACCTTGAGGTTCGCTTACAAGATGTAATTCCCCAAACACATTAAGATTTATGAACTTAGGTTTAGTACTAGTAGTTAGACTCGGTTCGCTTGGTCCACTTTCTAGCGTTGTTTTCACACACAATTGCTCCACGGAATCCCTCCGCAAGGTCTCGTGTTTTCTACTTGTGTAAAGAGTCAAGAAATGATTACTTATCCCCTAACTTTCACTAGCTATAGATTAATTAACAAATCAATTTAGTATGCATCCTAAACGACATATCAATCAAGCATAAACATTCTTATTAGCAAAAACAAACGATAATCATGTGAAAATTCAAAGTAGATTTAAACAAAACTCAAAACATGTTAAGAACTAGGAATTCATCCTCAATAAATTTAGTTACTCATGCTAAGGAGTTCACACAATAATAATAAAGAAAAGAAAAGTGTTATGTGTGTAAAAGTGTATCAATGTGTATGGAAGTGTGTATAGAAAAGTAGAGAACTTCTCTATTTATAGGCTTCAATGTTCTCCATATCTTCCAAGGAATAGAATCCCTTTCCTTTTGTAGCTCAACTTCCAAATCCAAGTCTTTCTCAAATCTTCCATCTCCTCTTTCCAAATTCAAGCCAAATTCTTCATTCAATTCCAAGTCCAACTCTTCACATCCCATGAGAGGAATCCACGCAAAATTCTGCAACTTTTGCTCGCCGGAAAACTGTGTTTTTTTTGGCCGGAAATAGGCCGGAATCCGTCACCGCCGGCCACCTGAAAATTCCCTCCGGTCAAGGTATATTCCGTTGGTCAACCGTTATGACTAACGGTCAAACAAGTCAACCGTCAGTCAAACTGTTAGTCAGCGGGTCAAGATAAGGTAAAGTCAGACACCGAGTTAGCTCGAGTTAGCTGTCTTAGTCGGCTGAGTAATCTGAGTTGGGGAAGATCGGCTCTTCGGACTCGTTTTGGATCGTCCCGTCGGCTACCGAGTCAACTCGTCGGAGGGGGAAATCGGCCAAGTTTCGGCTAATTACAGGGAATTTTCGGCCGTTGTTTCAGGCCATTCTTCTCTTCTTCCTGCGAAAATCCTATACATTCATCTAATTTAGTAGTTTCAAATATTCAACGCAAACCCAATTACGATCTGTTCTTCTGGCTAATTCCGGCTGACTCAATCTTTCTGCAACAGGGCCTCAAACATCACCACCATTCTCTTCCCTAAATTCACTTCCGGAAACCCATCTCAGCAACCAATTCAAACTATAATCAGCAACACCACACATAATTCATCTTGATTCACTTCAAGAACCCTAATTTCAATTTTCTGAGTAGTAAGAAAACCTAGTTCTAATTCATTGCAGAAACTAGTTGTTCTTCTCTCCTGTATTAAAATACCCATCTTCATAAAATCGGAATCCATTCAATTACCACCATCAGCTTCATTCAGATTCACAGACACAATCATCATCCTCCATGACAAACCCATTATCCAATTCAATCTCCCAATTCCAAACCCTAACCAATCTGTCTTCGATTCAACATCAATAACAGCACAACCACCATCTTCTTCTCGTGATTCATCCAGCAGCTATTGTTCTTCAATTGCTTTTCGATCTCTTCCATTAACCTCCCCTGAATTTCTCAAAATCATCTTGAATTCTCAAACAACAATACCAGCCGCTGTTTTTAGTTTTCAGCGTAGAAATAATTGAGAAGAAATCTTCTCGATTTAGGTTTATGATGTGGGTGTGATTGAGACACCCAATATAAGATCCACCCCATATGGGTGCCTTTAATAAATGGTTACTTCTGATAAGGGCTGGCCAGTTGGCCTCCCCTTAACCTGTGCTGGCTGTTCTTTAGTATTTCTTCAAAAATGAGTGCCCCTTAACATTGACTGGGCTCCAGATAGTGCTCGCCCTATGAAATTACCTTTTTGCCCTTTTTACTCAATTTTGGTGATTTCTCCTTCTTTTCGTCCGTGCGACTCCAGAGTACCTAATAGCTCAAAAACACACGTAAAATACATAATTTACAAGAAAAATAGCAAAGAAAGCATAAACTACTAGATAGTAAATTAGGTATATTCTACACCTATCAGCATACCACCATTACTGGCATCGAACTCCAACGATGTTTCTGCCGACTCATAACCGAGAGAGCTATCACCATTGAATAACACCTCCGTCACAGCATAACCGGCTGCAACTCAAACTCCTCTCAGCTCCTCCGCCACTGATAACTTCACATACACAACAACATCGTCCTGCATGCATGGGGAATATGGTGTGCCCCGAGTAATGTAATCGGGTGCCTTCAACACAGTTCAAATTTTAAACTTCCCCTTTATAAAATATCCGACTTCCTTTAGAAGTCCCTTTGAAAACAGGTTACCCCTTAGTAAAGTGGACAACTCTTAGCAATTCTGTGCGCGCAACTTTGCTTGCTTCAAATGCCTATAAAATCTTCATGCGACGTCGGAACGACTCCATTATTTCGCCGTTGGCTTCGTATTTTCGTCCTCTTCGAGATGATAGCATGCAATTATAAGTTCGAACGAGTTCCACTTGGTATTTGGCCCTTCTCAGCTTGTGGCTAACTTCTTTTATTGCACAATTAAATGCCAATTCGCTTCTTTTTGGATGATTCACCTAGCAAAACATAAATAAGAGAAAACAAGAGTAATATACAATAATTCGCAAGAAAATATAGCAAATACTAGCATGGATTCGACACTAAATATGTGCAAAATATGCACTTAACACTAAACATCCTTGTCCTCAAGGATGAACTCAGGGAATTGAGCCTTGATGTGTGAAAGATCTTCCCATGTAGCCTCATCTGGTGAGGAGTTGGACCACTGTACAAGTATCTTCTTGACAATCCTGCTTCCCTGTAGGCTTTCTCTATGGTCCAACACTGCAACATGAGTAACAATGAATGCACCAGAAGTGTCCACCAGTGGCAGAGAGGGTGAAGGGGTAGTCTGCTGACAAATCTTTTTCTTCAGTTGAGAAACATGAAAGACAGGGTGAATTCTTGAACCAACTGGTAACTTCAGTTTATAAGCAACAGTTCCAATCTTCTGCAGAATCTCAAAGGGGCCATAGTACTTTGCTGATAACTTAAAGTTCTGCCTGAGAGCCACAGAGGATTGTCTGTAAGGTTGAAGTTTCAGATATACCCAATCACAAACCATTAATGACCTGTCACATCTAGAAGTATCAGCATAAAACTTCATTATTTCTTGAGCTCTGAGTAGGTCCTCCTTAAGCATTTGCAACATGAGGTCTATTGCTTGTAAATATTCTTGGACATAAGCCACTAAGGTAGTGGAATGAACTGGAAACGCAAGATGTGGGGGCACATAACCATACAGGTCTTGGAATGGTGTCATCTTCAAACTTCTGTGATAATTGGTGTTCAACCACCACTTAGCTAGAGCCAGCCAATTTTCCCAAATTTTGTGGGTAGTGCCTGTCATGCATCTTAAGTATTGCTCTAGGCATGCATTGGTTCTCTCTGTTTGACCATCATATTGAGGATGGTATGCTGAACTGAGGTGTAATGAAGTGCCTAAGGACTTGAACAACTCTTGCCAAAAGTGGATAATGAATATTTTGTCTCTGTCTGAAACTATAGAGGAAGGAAATCCATGGAGTTTAAAAACATGATGCAAGAATTATTTAGCTACAGATGCAGCTGTAAATGGGTGGCTAACACTACAACAAAACACACGTTTAGTGACAAATTTTATAGGACCAATAAAATTTTGTCTGCAAATCTAGTGTTTAGGGAGGATTTTTTTTTTGGTCACCGTATATATTTTTTCCGCGACAAAAGGTAAATTTAGTCTTTAAAGTTGTTGCTGTAAATTTTTGTGACCAAATATAGTGACCAAACTTGTCTCCGTCTCAGAATATTTTTCTTGTGACCAAATATAGTGACCAATTATGTCTCTGTCTCTAAATATTTCTTTGTGACCAATTATTTCGGTCACGGAATTGGTTTATAGCGACAAAGGAAAATTATAGTCTCCAGACATATTATTGCCAACGATCCAAGACTTTTGTCCCCGAATGCATCTTACACTGACAAAATTAGTTTTTCGCCGAAATGAATGCCCGTTAATTAAGGATTTTGCCGTTAGAACTATTAGTATCCAAACAAATTGTTATCGCAAATGAACTGTTTTCTACCGACGGAAAAAAAGTTGGTCTCTGAAAAACTATTGCTGACAACGTGTAACTTTTGTCCTTGTATCTATTTACGCAGACAAAATTAGTTTGTTGCCGAAATGAATGCCCGTCAAATAAGTATTTTGCCGTTAGAACTATTAGTATCAAAAAAAAAAATTGACGCAAATGGATTGTTTTCTACTAACAAAAAAAATATTGGTCTCAGAAAAAACTATTGCTGACAACGTGTAACTTTTGTCCCTTTATCTATTTATGCAGACAAAAAATTAATTCGTTCGGAAAAACTATTGCGGACAACGTGTGACTTTTTCCCCAATGTCTATTTATGCAGACAAAAATTAATTCGTCATCCAAATGAATACGAAGCAAATCTGAAATTCTGTCGTTAAAATTTTGTTAGCGGCAAGACAAATTGTGGTCTGTAAATCCGAATATTCCGCGACTCAACTATGACTCTTCACAGAATAATCGATGACTGCTAGTGACGCGAATCTGATGATTGTATTTGATCATTGCTCCCTTCAGCAGCTTCAGACTTGGGAAATATATAGCGTACAAAAACTGAAACCATAATTTTCCTTGATTAAGTCCCAACATAAGAGTCGGCTCACTGCCGATGAAATTACCCCAAAAGACATGGAATTCTGCATAAAACAAGCATTAGATGGCCATCACACAACCAGGTTTACCATTCTCATTGCAAACCTCTGTTCACGTCCTTTGAACTAACAAGAAGGCGACATGCCATATACAAGAGCGTCTGAAATTATCCCAGATGACATGGATTTTAGAATCCTGTATAACAGATCTATGGTGGTCTCTATCCGAGCATAGAGCGGTAAATCCCTTCTTTCTGCTGACTCAACGAATTTTGCCTCCATCTCCACTCTACTTCTGCTTTACTACAGAATTCACTGAGCAGATCCTCATCCCCACCCTTTAACAAGCCTGCAAAAACTCCAGCAACATGTTCCCTTACCTGAGAGAGCAATTAGAAAACCGATTTAGTTCTAGATATTGCCCCAAGGGTGGTAATGATGATGGTACCAAGTTAATTTGTTAATGGTAATAAATGTGCGATTGTAGGAAACTGATACATTCGAATAGGATCCTCTTTAGACAAATCTGTGTGCACAAGTGTGGAAAGATAGTCTCAAAAGTGAAGGAGCCAGAGAAGAATATGAATAGACATGGCAAGTTTCAAGTGTTTTTCATTCAATAAGCAGCATTAACTCATAAATAAGTTTTGAAATGCATAAATTAGAGCTGAGAACGTATAGATTTATTTTGTTAGGCATACCAAATCAATAAATTTTAGTAGATGGATGGTTTCTTCATTCTTACCAAGTTTCTGAATTATAGTAGTCAACTTGCGGCCAGGTTTCGATCTATGAGCCTGGTATGCATACAATATGCAAAAATAGGTTTGTTTGAGGTTTCGTAGAATATTTCGAATGAATCTTACCTGTAAATGGATAGATTCGTCGTTCTTACCAAGTGTCTGACTTAGAGTAGTCAACTCATGGCCAGGTTTCGATCTCTGAGCATGGTATGCATAGAATATGCAGAAATAAGGTTTGTTTAATGTTTCGTAGAATATACTGAAGGAATCTTACCTGTAAATGGATGGATTCGTCTTTTTTACCAAGTTTTTGACTTAGAGTAGTCAACTCGCGACCAGGTTTCGATCTCGGAGCCTGGTATGCATACAATATACAGAAATAGGTTTTTTTTAAAGGTTTCGTAGAATATTTCGAAGGAATCTTACCTGTAAATGGATGGTTTATTCGTTCTTACCAAGTTTCTGACTTATAGTAGTCAACTCGCTGCCAGGTTTCGATCTCTGAGCCTGATTTTCATACAATATGAAGAAATAAGGTTTGTTTAAGGTTTCGGGGAACCTGTGATTTTCAAATCTGATAGATTCACTAGTACAAACTGTCACATAGGCCATATTTTCAGATCAAAATCCTAGCCACACCAAAATATTTTCAGATCAAAAGCCTAGCCACACCAAAATAAGCTACTTCATGATCTGTATGACTTTTCAAAATTATTTCATGACCTATGCGGCTAGTCGAAATCCAAACCGGAAGCACAAAGAGAAAGCACAAAAACACAAAGAAACACACCAATTATCCAATTCATTTTTCATTTTCCCGATTCATTCTTATACATTTTTAGGATTTTTTTATATCAGAATGTCGATAACAATGTCCTAAATTTATTAATATTTTTTTTGGATTTTTTTTTTCATGTAGAAGGTTGATAATAAACCGAATACATGAGTTTGTAGCAGCACAAAGAGAAACACAAATGCTTCTCAATCCGTATGATTATCCCAAATACAATCTCAACCGTTAAGATGTTTTCTTAATCCGTATGAGGGGATCAAATGAAACGTGGTTCGTCGGATTCACTAATTCTTTTCTTTTTTTTTACTCACTTAGAAAATCTAATTTACTCAACCCATCCTTACTCTTCATCGCCATCTCCCCTCCCTCTCTATTCACCTGCTTCAACAAATCTCTTCGATCCTTTTAGTGCTTAATCAGTTTTAAATCTCCCCAGAAAGAATATTCATCCAGAGAAAGAACTTATTCTCGATTCCATTGTGAGTATAAATTTCCATGGGAAGCTTCCTCCGGATGAGATATTAGGTTTTCCAAAACCCCCAAATCTTGAGAAGATCAAAGAAGAAAATTGATTCTAGTTGATATTATGGGTTTTTCTGGGTCGATTTGGTATAGAAGATCAAGATCAGAGAACAATGATGAGTTAGGGTTTGAGATGGTAAAGCGTCGCTGTTGATTGAAACACGGATGACACCATTACCAAAAACCCATCATCATCATCTTCTTCTATTCAATCGAAAAGGTAACAAAATTGAAGAACCCCCATTTCTAATTTCTCCTCAATTTTCAGTTTTATCATATTTTTGTACTAAGACTTTCTTGTTTTTTTTTTGGACAGATTTATGTATATACAGACTCTTCCGGATGCAGTGCAGTCTCGGATATTATCATTTCTGACTACTGAGAGTAAGAGATTTTGTAAAAGAGAATTATGTTTACTTGTTGAGAATGTATTGAATGGTAGTGAGAAGTTTGATTTTTGGGTTAGGAAATCTGCTCATAACTTGCTTGATAAAATGTCTGAATTACTCGAGAAATCCCTCGGTAGTCTTGAGGATATTAGACATGAGGGGTAACCTATTATGCAACCAAAATCTCATGTTACAAGAATATAGGGGTGAACACCCAATATTTCTTCAGGTTCTAGTTGTTAGTCTAGCAGAAAAGAAAAATGAAAGTTCTTGTTACACACATTAAAATTATCCCTGAGCTAAACGGAGTTCTCTTATATGTTTGCAGTGATGAAAGCTGGAGTTGATATGATAACAGTGTCATGGGGACTGAACCAAGTTCACCTACTGGAACAGATGCTGAATTTAAGAAGGTCAAGGTGCAGCTATGTTTATTATTGTGAACTTTAGTACGGATAACCTCCTCTGTCTTTCTCCAAGCACGTTGTTTTTGGCTGATCGGAGCAAAACATGGCTGATAATAGCACCATTACTAGTACTCCATCAAAGGTAATTTCAAAGCGGCTTTTGTTTGCTTTTGTGATGATTTGCCTATGTTTGGCATATTATAGTTTGAATAAATTATTTCTATCGCATTTCAGTTGCGTTGCATCATTCTATATTTTAGTTGCAACCATGAATACATAGCTGATTTTGACTGCCACTTCTGTCCTGTGAATTCCTCATAGATTTAAACGTGAGCAACATCTATTAGTGGTAGTTGTCAAGTTTTCTATATATCTGTTATTCGTATAGAAGCTGGTGATTTCTCTTATGTTGCACTTCTTCTATGTCGCGTTCCTTGCCATCCTCTGACTGATGTTATTGTTGTTTCTTTTTCTTTCTTTGTAGTTTGTTCACTGTATTGTTTGGGAGAAGGACTTTCTCTTTGCTAAGTTGTTTGGAGATAAGAATCAGGACAATGATTTAAATGTACGTTCAAATGATGCTGCTAGCTCATCGGAACATGCAGAGGATGTATTTGAATGAAGGGAGGGTGAAGATCCAGAGCAGTATGGGAGAAGAATGTAAGATCATGTCTTTGGATACAACATTGAAGTGTCTTTTAAGTAATGAGGAGACATGGAAAAACAGAAATAGACCAAGTCCTATTTACACCAAGGATGTTTTCCCTAATGGTTTCAACCAGAGTAATAGAAATGCTGATAAAGTTTCTATTAATGAGGACCCATCATCAGTGTCTGCAATGGACTCCCTCAGTTTGAAGAATCCACGGGATATCTGGAGCCTTTCTAAAAATTCAAAAATCTTGTTGGAGGCTTTGAAACTATTTCTTGGAAAAAGAGATAAGGTATGGGTTGTCTCCTTTTTCTGAAGTTTGTATTAGCTGTTGCTTCTTTGATTGCATTAGCTGTTGCTTATTTCTTTTGTTTTCGTTCAGATATGTAACAGAAGCAACTCTTCATGTATTGCTTGGTTAACAGGAAATTGGTAATCTGATATTCGACAAGGATGATCAGTTAGTTGTGGAATTCGTCACTGCTGCTGCAAATATTCGTGCATCTTCTTTTGGTATACCATTGCATAGTCTTTTTGAAGCTAAATGTATTGCCGGGAATATTGTGGATGCGGTTGCGACGACAAATGCAATTATTTCTGTGTTGATTGTGATTGAGGCTATTAAGGTGCTCCAAAGTAATTCAAACAACTGCAGGTTTGGGATCAAAGCATTTCTTTCACTTGTTGAGTGATTTCTGTTTTTGCTACATCATAAAGATGTTTATTTTGTGCTTAAACAAGTGGTAAGTTTTTATTAGGTCTGAAGTTGCTGATGGTCAATTTAAAAGTTTATATGTTAACCATTTAAGTCATCAGGTGGTTTTAAGCATCAAATTTTACTCCTGAATTTGTTGGTCGAGCTTGGGATTTATAGGAAGACAAGGTTAAGGAGCTTGTTGGAAGCCAAAAAGGCACTGGAATTATCAAGGTGAATGATGGTTTTAAGTTGCATGAGCCTAGTGAGGCAGACATGAAAGGGATGGCTTTGAACTGCTTGGAAGCACCTTTAGATGTTGATATTAAGAACGGTGGTCATGTCGTTGTCTTGAATACCAAAAGTTTGCCTTTGGTTGGACAGGTTGGACTTGGTGCTGATCTTGTCAGGTCGGATTTTACCTTCATTATCTGATTTATAAGTTCACTTATTATATGAATTTTCTTCTTTGCTTTGCCACTTCTCCTCTCTTACTAAAATACTTTTATTGAATTGTTGACAGGATTGATGCTGGATCAATGTTCTCGCCAGGATTCTCTTGTGATTCAGCTTACCAGGTGACCTATATTGTTAGGGGAAGTGGTAGTGCTCAGATTGTTGGTGTTGATAGCACTCGTGACGGTTTGAGAGACCGATTAGCTCTATGGAGATCAGTGGTTCCGGTTACCGGTAATAAAAAGCATTTCTTTTTGGTTGTTTTAATTAAAATATCTAAATTTTATTTAGTTATCAAAATATGCTGCTTTTTCCTTGATTAGGGACTTAGGCGGATTATGTTTCTTTAGCTTTACCGAGAGCATCCTGCTAGCATCAATGTAGAGTACTACATTTTTGATATACAATTCATGTTTTGGTTTAATGCTCCAGGTATCAAGTAGAATTACAAGTTTCTACTGCTATTGTGTTTTCCAAAAACCCAACTGGTGTCTTACATTTTTCTAGGAAGATGGATGGGACTAAGAAAAAGAAGAGAAGATCTTCCATTTGGTGATTCATTCAAAAGGCAAGAATCACTGATTTTGAAGATGCCAGAAGACAATGAATTATTGGTTTAAAAGGCAAAGTTCAAAGCCATTATAGATTCAGAAGCTACAAGAAGACAACTTTGGGCAAGAGACGTTACATTAAATGGGTTTGGATGAGTAGATAGTAGATATATTGTAGTGCATATTTTCGCGAGTGTTTTTAGATTTGTTCGTATTATGAATGAAACTCAAAAATTTAATAAAATATGATAAATTCTCGTGTTCTCAATATTTAATCTAATAATTTCTTTGAATAACAAGTAGTGATAATTTCTTTGAATTTCAAGATATTTAGAGTACTTTTAGAGGGGAAGTCTTTTGTCTTTGAAACACATTTTGAGGCAAAATGAGTTGTCGCTGACAGAGTATTTAGGGATAAAACATGTTGCTTTTGGAGACAAAAAAAAAATAGTCTTTAGAAGTTTATTTTAAAGACAAAATGAATTGTCTTTGATTAAAACTTTAGAGACAGAAATAAAATCTTTCAGAGATGAGGAATTTCGTCTCCGAAAATTCTTTCTAAGGCAAGAAGTTTAGTCACTAATAAAATAGTTAGAGTCGAACAAGTTAGTCTTCAAAATTTGATATTCTGGGGCTACTGATTTTGTCCCTGATTAAATTGATTAGAGACACTTTTTTTTGTTTCAGATAGTTATTATTAAAGACAAATTAAATTGACACAAAATTTTCGCTTTTGAGACAATTTTATCGGTCTTAAATAGTTATCATTAAAGACAAACTGATTTGACACAAAACTTTTGTTTTTGAGACATTTTTATTGGTCTTAAAAAGTTAACATTAAAGACTAATTAATTTGTCCTGGAATTTACATTTTTGCGACAAAAATCTTGCTCGCAAAAATATAACTTTTAGTATTGAATTTTTTGGTCATTAAAATAACTTTCACAGACAATTTTATTTCGTTGGTAAAACAGACTTTTGTTAACAAAAAATATTTAGTTGTTAATTAATTTTTCTCGTGACTGTTCGTAATTTTGTCGCGATATACTTTCCCAGACGGGGTATTTGAGACAACTTCGTGACAATTTTTTTTTTCTTCACAACAAATATTTCGAGACAAGAAAAGGGGATTTCCTGACAATTTGTTTTGACACTAAACCCCCATTTTCTTGTAGTGTAAGTGCAATAAAGTGGCTATACTTAGTTAATCTATCTACAACTACCAAAATTACAGATTTTCTGTTTGAAAGTGGAAAACCTTCAATGAAGTCCATGGAAATGTGTTGCCAAGCAGTATCTGGAATTGGAAAAGGTTGGAGTAGGCCAGAAGGAGCAGTGTGTTCATGTTTGTTACACTGGAAAACATCACAGGCAGCTACAAATTACAGAATATCTTGTTTCATCTTAGGCCAGAAGAAGTAAGCTTTTGCTCTATTATAAGTGCCTGACATTCCTGAATGGCCACCAATAGCTGAGGCATGTATGGACTGCATGACAGAAGTTCTAATATTATTGCTAGCTCCCACATATAGTCTGTTTTTGTACCCGAGAATGTCTCCTTGTAAGGAGAAGGACTGATGAGAAGGGTTGACATGTATCTGAGCCAAAAGCTGTTGCACCACAGAATTATTTGCATAGATGCTAAGGACATCTTGAGCCTATAGGGGATGAGAGAAGGAAATGGCTGAACAAAAAGAAGTCTGGGGAAGTCTTGACAAAGCATCAGCCACTACATTTTCTTGACCTTTTTTATATTTGATCACATAATCCAGGCCTAACAGTTTCATGAGCCACTTTTGTTGAAGTACAGAAGTCACCCTTTGTTCCATAAAGAATTTTAAATTTTGATGGTAAGTACTGATGATGAACTGAGAGTGTGAGAGATAGTATTTCCATTTCTATACTGCCATCACTATGGCCAAGAGTTCTTTTTCATAAGTTGATAGGGCTAGGTCTTTAGGACCAAAAGACTTACTGAAAAAAGAAATAGGTTTGCTAAACTGCATCAGCACAGCACCCACACCTCTGGAAGAAGCATCAGTTTCTAAGACAAATGGAGATGAAAAATCTGGCAAGGCAAGCACTGAAGCAGTTGTCATTGCTTGCTTAAGGTCAGTGAAGGCTTGGAGAGCAATTAGGGACCAAACAAATGAGTGTTTTTTTAGCATATCTGTCAGGGGATTAATAATGGTGTCATAACCCTTAATAAATCTCATATAGTATCCAGTGAGCCCCAGGAAACCTTTGAGTTATTTTAAATTTGTTGGTTGAGGCCACTCTTGCATGGCAGCTATTTTGTCAGGATCAGCAGCAAATCCTGAAGAAGAAATAAGATGACCCAAGTATGCTAGTTGTGGTTGAGAAAAACAGCATTTCTTGAAGTTGGCTGAGAGTTTGTGTTCTCTTAGCAAGGATAGCACCTGAGATAAATGTAGCAGATGGTCCTCCAAGGATTTACTATAGATCAGAATATCATAAAAAAAAAAAAAAAACTTCCTTAGAAAGGGTTGGAACACCTTGTTCATAAGTGCTTGAAATGTTGTTGGTGCATTGGTTAGACCAAATGGCATCACCTTGAAATCAAAATGCTCATGATGGGTTCTGAATGCTGTTTTGTATATATCTTGTATGTGCATTCTGTTTTGGTGGTAACCAGATCTAAGATCTAGTTTAGTGAAGATTATAGCCCCATTGAGTTCATCCAGCATCTCTTCAATCAGTGGAATAGGAAACTTGTCTTTGATGGTCATTTCATTAAGTTTTCTATATTCCACACAAAATCTCCAAGAGCCATCCTTCTTTTTGACCAATAGTATTGGATCAGCAAAAGGACTGTGACTATCTTGAATGATTCCAGCATCCAACATGTCTTAAACCAACTTCTCCACCACTGCCTTTTGGATGTAAGGGAATCTATAAGGTCTCTGAGAAATGGGTAGGGAAGATGGTTTTAGAGGGATCTTGTGATCTAACTCTCTTGGGGGAGGGAGAGTAGATGGCTCCTAAAATACATCTTGATAGTCTTGAAGTAAAGAAGTAATCTCTGGTGGTGTGGGTAAAGATGGAGTGGTTGAAATAGAGAAAAATTGACTAATAAGTGCAGGAGTGTTGTTCTTGATGAATTTGAAAAATGAGTCACCTCTTAGCAAACTACAAGAAGAAGTATGTGAGTGTCCTTGTAGTGTAATGAGTTTTCCCATATAATGAAAAGAAACTTTAGCTCAGCCAGATTGAACATTACATCTCCCAGTTGAGTTAGCCAATCAACACCTAACACCATGTCACAACCACATAATGGAAGTACTCTCATATCACCAGAGAAATGATACCCCTGCATAGACCAAGTTAAAGCTTGACAAAAACCTTGACTAATAGTAGTATCACCATTTGCTACTGTAACTAGCATTTTACCAGTAGAAACTATTGGAAGGTGTAGTTTAGTTGCTAAGGATGCATCAACAAAACTATGAGTACTCCCTGTGTCTATCAAAACAAAGATGTCTAGCTGATGAATTTTTCCAGGGACTCTGATGGTACTCTGATTCACCAAGCATGTCAAAGAATTCAGAGAGATTTCCATGGTAGTGTCTCCTGAAGTAGTAGGGGAAGCTGATTCTTCTTCCGATTCATCAACATGTGGAGAGGAGTTGTCCTCATCAGAGGCAGCTAACATGAAGAGTTGTTGACTTTTACAACGATGACCCGGCCTGTAAAAAACATCGCAATTATAGCATAGGCCTTTGTCACGTCTAGCTTTCATTTGAGCCGGAGTGAGCCGTTTGATGGGAGGTAAAGAGGGCTCAAGCTTGGTTGGGGTAAGAGGGTGTGTAATAAGTGGTTTATCAGATGAGAAATATGGTTTGGGAAAATTGGCGAGTGTAGTTAGTGAAGGTTTGTAGCTAGATGATGGTGAAAATAAAGTTTTGGATGGTGTGAAAGGTCGATGGAATGGTTTAGACCGTTTTAGTTGAGAATCAACCGAAGCTTGTTGTAATCTAGCTAAATAGAAGGCCTCAAAATTAGAACTAGGCTTGAACATTTGAACATGATTACGTATTTCTTCTTTTAAACCACTAATAAAGCTCATAGTGAAGTAATCCTCAGATAAAGTTGGATTTCCATTTTTCATAATAGCTTTCAAAGACTCATATCTCTCAAAATACTCCTCTACTGTAGTAGACTGAGACAATTTATTAAAGATACCCACATAGTTATCATGAATAACATCTTCAAATGGAAAACAAATATCATCTGAAAACGTAGACCAATCTATAGACAATTTACCTTCTTGATAATCAAAACACCAATTATCAGCCTTATCTTCCATATGGATTGCAGCTAAATCTACCCATTTAGAAGGATCAATTGAATTCAACAAGAAGAATCGTTCACATTTAAGAAGCCAAGCTCTAGGATTAGACCCATCAAATATGGGGAAATCAATTTTAGGATGGCGAAGAAAATTACTGGAAGGAATTACCTATTTAACAGCAGTAGAAGCATCTGGATCAGGAGGTATGGGAATGCGAAGATTTTGACAGATCGTAGCAAACTGAGAACTCAAGGTTTCTTCAATAGAAGTAATTTTGAGTTTAATGTCGGCGACATCTGCTTCCAAGATGGAGAGACGTTATCCATCAAGTTTTTGTTGCTGAGCAACTTCCTTTACTGTAGGTGCTTTCTCACCTCTTGTCATGAATCACACACAGGATCGACGAAGCTGATACCAAATGTTATGAATCAACAAGGGGAATTGAAGAACACAGACAATAACCTACTCTTCCAAAGGAGAGAGCCTGAATTTTTATTAATTCTTTCTTCCTGCCAGGTACCAACAATCATTCACGATTAAATACAGCTTTTGACCTCTTCCTACCAAGGCAACACTCTTAGTCGTTCGATTGAATCTCACCAACCAATCATATGCCTTGCAACAGACTCTATTGACCACATAAGCGGGTACACGTAGTAAACCAGCCCACCAATGGGTAAGTAAGAAAAAAGGGATATTGGGTAAAGAAAAAGAAAACCCAAAAGAAACTAACTATCTCAAAAACAGAAGCCCAATAGTCATATGCCTAGAAAAATGGGTATAAGCCCAATAGTCATATGCCTAGCAAAATGGGTATATGACACTACCATAGCTGTTGTTGAATAGGGTCGCAATAGGTTTTTGCTATTTCTAAATACCTTGTCGCAAATTTTAGCAATGACGTTAGCTCTGTTGCGAATCTTAGTCAGCAACGGTTCTGCCGTTGCTAAAAAAAATCGCAACATATGAAAGTCGTTGCTAACTGTTTTAGTAATAGAATTTTTTTTTGTTATGTTAACTCAACATATCTATCAACTCAAAACAAAAAGGATCATCATTTTATAAATATATAATCTAAAAATTACAAGGATAAGTGACGAAATTAAAACACTTTAATTCAATTTCAAAACCAACATCGGTAATAGTTTCCTACATGGAATCAATTTCGCATATTCCTTCCTGAAGTACTGGTTGATTTTTTGGTTCAGTAGATTCATCACTTGACATATGTTACATAAAGTATATAAGAGATGCTTAAATCCCACAATAAAATAAAACATGGTTTTATATAAGTAGAAAGGAATTAATAAATATTAGTACTGCAATGAGGTATATAATCGCATAAAGTATTAATTAGTAAGCTATCATTTTTCAAACGACGACATTGAACACACTTAAATTTTGGTGATGGAAGAAGCAAATAATTTTAATCTCTCATGAGATAGTACTAATGAGTGTTGAAATTATATCCATTCCTTGAGTCCACTAACCTTAGCATCTCTCAATAAGAATACTTTCATATATCTATTTGTGATTTTTGTTTTCTCACCAAAGGAAGCTTGTAATCTCCGGACCTGAGATGACTAAACATAATTTAAATGAAGAAATACTGGAACTAACAGCCGTTGTACAAAAATTAAGAGACTATAACTGTAAAGACCCTCAAGCTCGTCAACGCTATTTGACTGGTCTATCAATGATCAAGAGACAAATATTAATTAATATAAATTAATCTAACAATGATCTAGATACGAAATTAGTATCACTAGATAGATCTCGAAAAGTTATGCCGAATGGACTGCTCGAACGTGTCATTCGGATACCAGACTAAGAAGATATCATTAGTTTAGTGTGAGGGAAAAATAGTAATTTTACCTTAGACCGACCTGGATTCCATTATCCTTTTTTGGGCGCCTTAATAATTATTCTTGGTCTTATCCCCTTCACCCATCGAGCAGATAATCTCACTCTCTTTTCTTTTCTTCTTCGTTTTTTTTTTCTTCTTCTCCTTATGCTTCTGTCCATCGCCTCTGGCGATTTTGTGAGATGATTCTGAGGTTGAACCGAAAATAAACTTAGGGTAAACATTAGGATTTGATTACTGGTGGTGTTGTTGACGTTATTTGAGCTCGAGAGAAGAAGGATTGATGTTGGTGAATCAATTACGGTTTTGTTCTTGAGTTGGAAGCGAGATTAAGAGGAGTTTTGAGTTTCTATTGGATGAAAATCGAATGGGTTGGTGTTTAATTAAAGTTCTAAAGTTGTTCTTATGAATAATCACAGAACTAGGTAATTTAGGATTTTGACTAATTCGATTCTCTTCTTGGAATTGTTGTTATTTGATTGAATTAATATATGGGTTTGTGTTTGATTGAAGTCTAAATGGGTGTATGAAGTTTAATTTGATTTCATAGAGAAACTAAAGTTCTAGTTCTTCCCTAAATCAAATTAGAAATTAGGGTTTGAGTTTTAATTATGAATTACCTAATATGTACTGGAAGGAAGATGAATTGATGATTTAGAGTTAGGGTTTTTGATTGTGATTTGGAACTGAGCAGTTATAGTTGGAAGTTAAGTTACAGGGGATGGAGATAAGTGAAATAGTAGAGTTATGAGTGTTGTGTTAAGATTTGATTAAGAGGAAGCTACAACTCATGTAACTGGTGGAGGTTGAATTGAAATGGTGATCGTATATCTGTGTTGAAGAGTTGTGTAGAAGATAAGAGATGAACTACGGACTCTGTTGGTGGTTATTATGCACAGATGGGACTAAAGTTGCAGATGTTCAACTGATGTTGGTGGTGGTCTTGAAGTGGTGGTGATTTCTGAGAAAGGATGAAGTTAGTTAAAAATATGGAATGCTTTGGTTGAATTGATAATTCATACACGAAAATGGACCTGAAATGGATAAGTTGAACAGTGAGTGATGTTAGAAATGAACTTAGTTGTAGTGTTTGCTTGGGAATGGAACTGCAGGTGATGATGTTGATTATGAAATGATGTTAGTTATACATATGTGGAGATAGTGGTGCATCAAAAATGAAATGAAATTGGAGTTGCATCTGAACTGATGGAACTGGTGTTGTTGGTTAAGAACATGAAGAGTACTGATGAAAGCAATGACTAAGTAAATATGAGATGCTTTGAAGATGTGGAGCAGAACTGAATGTCAACGTAGCTTGAGAAGATGTGTTGAATATTTAGTGGTTTACATGATTAAAGTTAGAGATGGAAGTATAGTGTTTGAATTGTATCAATGGGGGTTTTAGATGTTGTTTAGATTGAACTGAATTGTTAAAAGAGTATGAGTTGTTTTATGTTTGGCTTGTTGTGTATTGCATCATTTTAGTCTTGGCAGGTTAGGTTTGCACTTTGTTTGTGCATTAGTATTCTTTGTCCTGAGCTATGACTATGTCCTGTGCAAAGGATTTAGCCTTGAGCTTTTCAGCTCAGTCAGAACCTGATTGGCCTAGACTACCTTGACTCGGATATTTGAATGAGTTGAATCGTTTTGACTCTCCAAGTTCCCTATCTTGACATGAGTTGACTCAATTGACTTGACCTTGACCATTTGACCTTTTGACTTGACTTGGACTTAGACGTTGACTGTCATTTGACTCATTGACTGTTAGTGATCGTCAGTTTGACTGTTAGTTGACTTTGGTGGAC
This sequence comes from Papaver bracteatum, assembly GCA_023529315.1. Classification (NCBI taxonomy): domain Eukaryota; kingdom Viridiplantae; phylum Streptophyta; class Magnoliopsida; order Ranunculales; family Papaveraceae; genus Papaver; species Papaver bracteatum. The sequence goes on from JAJJWX010000259.1 coordinate 972,872, forward strand.
TTGGGCTTAAAGTTAATTTTTCTTATCTTGTTGAATTTGACCTTTATGGTCCAAACTAGCCTTTGGTTCCTTCTACAAAGTTGTAGATATTCATAAGACATGCTAGTGGACTATAGAACCAATCTAATCGAATTAGTAAACCTTTGGAAATGTGTAGAACCATAGATGGGCATAGAACCATTATATAGTTCACTTAGCTTATAACTAGAGAATTATATGAGATTGTGTTATTAGCTTTGTGTGAGCCTTTTGGCTAATCTCTTAGAGTGCTTGTGTGATTAACAGTTACTCTGTATTAACAACGATCGATCCAAAGGATGAACCAATGGATTATGGATCTCAAGGTAGGCGAGGCTTGTCATCAAAAGAGGTGGGAATCGATAACGAACTCTCTTGTACTTATTATTGTTTAATAAATTTATTATATTGCGAAAGTCATGCATATATTTGTTAGTATATGATACTTGTATGCATGTATATATATGTGTAATACAAACTAGTTTTCTTTTATATTTGGGATGGGATTGGATCTTTAGAAACAACTAATATCTGTGTTTTGGGAGTATTTACTTATTTTCAAAAAGTGATTATTTACATTGACTGGAAAGTGGTTACAATCGTTATTTGTTGTTAGCATAAAAGGGAGAAGGTTTCCTTTTGATTGGTGTGAGATGTGGTTGCCCAAAAGTTATATCTATATTTATGCGCTAAAGGAGTGAAAATTGTTGCCAACTAATATACTATTAGGTGTGTACTCATGTCACTAAATATTACTTTCCCTATTTCTATACATGCAACACATGTCTCATACATGAATGTTTACTTCTCTTTTAAATTACTTTCATAAGTTATTATATTATGTTTTGGTATTTGGAGAGAATGATGTTGAGAATCTTTTATAATATTGTTGAACTTGTCTTGCGAGAGGTATATGGTTCTCCATGATTAAGTTCTTCTGTTGGATATAATATTGTCACCATTAGATCTTTTTGGATACTTGATATGTAGAGTGCGTGTAAAATGAGGTACTGGTAAGGTACATATCGTTTATGACTTGAGGACAAGAACCTCATGGGCGCTTTAATGATCATTGAAGAATCCGCAAGAGTCATGACTTGCTACTCCGAAGGAATAAGTCGCTCAACTATGACTTATGTTGTGAATGTGTGCCGGTTTAATGGTTGGTAGAATTTTATATTTTAGTACAACTTATTATTTTAATATGCTTTATCTGTTTTTCCGCATTTTATTGTTTTTAGCAAAACCTGCATTGTCTTTAAATCAATTTAGTGATTACTTTAAAGTTAGTTGTTATTTCTACTGGGTACCCTTCGGGATGATGTTCTCACCCATTCCCACTTTCAGTTTCAGAAACAGATCAAGATGCGTGAGTTGCGATAAAAGCTTTGAGGAGTTGGTTTCGTTAGTTGGTTAGATTCCGCTATGTTTATTTTTGTGTTTATATTCTATTTGTAAACCAACTCATTATTAAATATGTATCACTTGAGAGGAATTCTAGTATTTATTTCAGAGAGGGTTTAGATTCGGGTTAATCTTTGTTTAGAACTTCTATCTTAGTGTTTTAAATAGATGTTTTAGATCGTTAGTGCCTCATCTAATAGTTAATCTCTTGGATTAGTCATGTAGGTGTAAATAATCCACATGGACAGGTGAAGCAATCCTAGGCCATGGTACACTGAGGAAGAGGTAGAACGAGAAGTGTTGAATCACCCCACCGAATCTGAACGCGAGAAAAGAGAAACTGAAGCAGCCCGTGATGTCGACGTAAAGAGAGGAAAAGTTCTGATGGGATGATTATTGGGTACAAAAACAATAAATGCTCTAACAAGGCCAGTGAGAGGATAAGAAGAATCTGGTCAAAGAAAGACTCGGCAGAAACCCCAAGGGCGGCATCGATTATCATCATCAAACAAGCAACATCGGGTAAAAAGACAACGGAAGAAGATATCACTCGGCTCGACTAAAGATTTCGGCTGGAGAAGCCAAGCATCTTGGTTGGGACATTACTGGTCATCTGATAAGAGCATCAAGGAAGCTACATCATGCCTAACATCGTAATACCAGTTGTATCATCACTTATAGCTATAAATAGAGACCATGTAGAGAGGTAAAGGTCAAGTTAAAAAGAAGTAAATAGAGAGCACACCAAGAGTATTTAGAGAGAAAAAAAGAGAAATATACATATTGTAACCTTGAATCAAGTAATAAGATCATCATTTTACCCCCGCGGACGTAGGTAATCATGCCTAACCACGTACACCTTGTGTTCTTGTACATCTCTTGCTTGTTTACTTCTTGATGTGTTCATATTGTGATCCTTTGGATGTAGTGGTAGGATTTTCTACATCTACATTCTGAAGCCGGATAAGGGGACCGTGTAACATATTTTAAATACCTTGCATAAACGCCATTTAAAGAGAGATTCAATATCTCCTAAAACATCTATTCATGATAGTTGATGTTAAGTGAAAGACTCTAGTGGTTGGAACGCATAGGTTATTAGATCTGTCGTCTAAAGTTTTACTTTTGTTTAAAATATCGGTTTCTTTACATTTGTTTTCTCTGGCATAGTCATTAAGAAGCTCACAAAATTTTATTTTGAGAAGAAAACTTGGTTAATTGTCTTCATCGTCTTGCTTCTGTCAAGTAAGTATCAAAGTTTTCTTACCTTATGAGTTAATTGTCTTCTGTCGAGAAAGATGGGTTAATCGTCTTCTGTCGAGTTAAGTGTCTTGACTGAAGATCGTCTTATCTTCAATCTAAACGGCAAAAGTAAACCGTTATAATGCTTCAAAGCACTCGGTAGAAGCTAGACTGAAACATTATTTCACCGGCTAAATATTCTTTGTAAGTTGAGTAAAGCACAATAGTAGTAGAGGCAAGACTAACTCGAAGTCATCGAGTTTGGAATTTCCAAAAACTATGGCTAAAAGGGGTATAGTGAGTACTTTTTTAATAGTATCATCTTGATCCTGCAGTAAAAGCCTCATAGCGTCACTAGAAAACCAAAATAATCTCATGGTAAATCTATCCTTGAGGAATTCTGAGGAAAAAGTCGAGGAATCTGACTCCGGCAATCTGCGTAGGTGAGCCATCGGCGAAACGACTAGTGAAGGTCGTCGTTATCATCAACCGTAACCAATAAAGAAATTTTCCGAACCTGCGTACGGATAGTTAATGATTTCTGGCACCAGGAATGTTAGGACAAATAATGATTAACGCATAGGGAAAGTACCGAAAGCGAGGTGTCGGAATAGCTTTTCAGAGTTCGTCCTTTTTGGTAAAAATCACTTGTTTTTTTGAGATCAGCACGCTAGCGTAAAGGGAATTGTACTATAAATAACCTTTTTCTCTCTGAATAGCAGAGCCGCTGTACTTTATCCTTAACTTTTTCGAAAACAGTGTGAAGTAAGTACTGTGTGTTTTTTCGACATAGGTAGGGACGGACGCGCTGAGGCACGCAAGCTAAACTTGAGGCAATGGCGAGCACTTCCAGGATATGCAAGATTCTGAAGAATCGGGCAATAGCGGGATCTAGTGCACAAGAAGGAGTAACAGATTCCCGACAAGAGAGTAGAAGGCAAAACCATCAAGGAGAATCTTAGGCACCAGGCGGTGGCATGGCAATTGTCGATGAAGAAATCGATCTTGGACGAGATGATGATCTCCCACCAAGAACCCTGAGGATTAACCCGAGCCAGATGAGATAGAGGGACATGGAAGATGGAAGGACTACATCATATACTGAGGAAGACGAAGAAGTGCAAATGATATAGGAGGAACGGAGGCGATAAAGGAAATGCGTGGAGTATCAACATGCATTATAACAAGAAGGAGAAAGGCTCAAACAAGTGCGCTTGGGAATGGGCAACCTCACCCGAGATATTCCACCAGTAACAACCGATCCTCCCATAGCTCCAATTGTTCCCCCCGTTGTCCCTCCAGAAGGACCACCAGCTGCACCCCCAAATGCAGCAGGAAACCAAATAAATGGCCACTCTAGACATGAGAGCACTGACCCGATGCTACTTGCAATCTTAGCAAGCCAAAGAAGACAGAAAGATCTTATGAGAGAGCTACAAAGAAGGAATCTAGCCCTTGAGCATGAAAACTACCAGCTCCGGAATTAGAGGTCTGGATCACGAGGATCGTCGAGCCGAGGCGCCTCTAGCAATCGTACCCAGTCAAGACACACTCCAATCTCATCCATGAACCGAGAACGTGTGCCCGACCCTAATCGCCTAAGGATAAGGTATGGCTCACCCGAGGATTCTTCGACCGTGGAAGAGGCGACAAACGAGAGATCGGACGCGGTAACCAAGCAAAAACTCGAGCAACTTGAGAAGATGGTCAAGAAGTTGGCAGGGAATGATGAGGATGACAATTTGGCAGAAGTGATCAACGAAGCACAAAAAACACCATTTACTAAGGAGTTGGAACGAACCCCGTTCCCTATGAAGTGCACATTACCTACCTTCCCATCCAGGTTTTACGGCACAGGTGATGCAGGAGAACATGTCAAAATATACATCATGTCTTTGTTGCAATGGACGAATTACGATGTGGTCATGTGCAAATTTTTCCCGGCAAGTTTGGAAGGCGACACGAAGAACTGGTTCTACACCTTGCTCGACCGATACAGTCTCACTCACGCATTCAACTCACGAAACTTTCATGAACTTTGAAGAATGCTCAAAAGAGTAACCAATATCTTTCGAACGACTTTCCTACTAAGCTCGTTACCCTATAGGTCTGCTTCTATTCCAAATTTTAAAGCTTAGGTTCGCGTTAAGTTTCGTTTTCCTAAGGCGGGCAAGAAGGAACGGTGATGAAATCCGAACACGGCCGTTTTCGGTTCCTCGACATATATCGAAACGAAGGAATATAACTCGCAGTGTTTCCGAACGGGGGATCGACTCGGGCCCACGACTCCTATGTCATGCGAACCCAGTAGAGGTGATATCGTAATCACCGTCCTTCTGCAGAAACGGTTTAATATTTAACTACCCTTAGTAGGGTTTAAAAAAAAAAATGTCCAATGTCAGAGTCAAAGTCAAAAAGATAAAGTGCAAAAGAAAAAAATTACAAGAATAAATAAACTCTAATACAATCTAAAAAAAAAAACTAAACTCTCTCTTTTTTTTTTCTCTTTTTAATAATAAAAAAAAAATCTTCTACTTTCGCTTCGCCTTTTACTTCGTCTTTAACTCCAAATCTCTAAATATTCACCAAAAGTTTTGGCAAAATTTTCTTTCGCTCCAAATTCAAAATCTGTAGTAAAAAGACAAAAACAAAAACGAAGAAGAACAAATAAAATAAAAACAAATAAAAACCTAAAAAAAAAGAATAAAAATCTAAAAACTAGCCTAAAGACAAGCAAACTTAGTGTTGGCGCAAAATTGATGTCTTGTAGAAAGTGATAGTGAAAGGTTCTTTTTGAAACTTGTGAAGGCAAGGAATTTAGATTTAATTAAACTTAAAAGTAAAGGAAACTTAGATCAAAATTTGATTTCAAGATAAGAGAGAATAACCAAGACAACGATTCCACTATTACACATGAATAAATTATGGTTAACAACCCAAAACTCTATTTATCTTTTAAATCCCTTGTTTTCTTAATTCACAAATAATCAGGCAAATTCTCAACAATTAATTGTATCCCTTAAGCATAGATTATCTTAATACAAAGCATAACCTATCTAATTGAATCACAACTAATGACAAAAATTATGCAAACAATTAAAAACTCCATAAGCGATGATTGAGTGAATTATAAAATATAAATTAGAGAAAATAAATTAATTACCAATCATTCATGCGTAAATAGGAAGCTCATCATGTTGGAAACACACTCAAAATTCATTATTATTGCTCAAAAATGGTTTACAAATGATGAAATGGTGAAAATGGTGAAAACCGGGTGTTTGCAACGCTTATAAATGTTGCAAACACTGTTACAAAGAAGCATTCCTTTGTATTGTGCGACCCAATTGCAGGCAGAACGTAAGCCGTCTTGGCAAGTCCTGATTCTTCACGATTTGCGGCAGCTATAAAACTTTCTGGTGATTGATTTTCTCGACTTTCTAATGCTCTATTCTTCCTCCCCCGACTCTCTATCTCCATATCTGAGTCCCCAACGCACTATATATACTCGTAGGATCAAATATCTCGTAGTAAATGCGAATAATACTCCCAAATCTTCTCACATCAATGTATTAACTCGAGAATATTTTCTTTCTTCTTTTCTGTTTCCACGCGTTTGCACTGCTAAACATTCCTTGTATAACTCCTACGCGCTCCAGTTTGTTCTTTGGAGTCATCATACACGTACAAATCACGTTCAAATCTCATATAATCTCGTGAATAACTCTCCCATGCACGGATTTGCCTATTTTGAACTCATGGATTATCTGGCCAAATCTAATGAGAGCAAGCGACCATACCTTTCCTGTACACTCATCAAGTTATCCTCTCAAAATCAGCCATTTAATCTCACTAACACCTTCAAAAATCGAACCCTAAATCAGCCGGTTTCAAACATTTTTTTCCCGCCAAATTATGTAATTCAAATGAAAGAGATGAGGTTGCCCCTTATCCAGCTGCTTGGGTGCGAATATCCTGTAGGTGCCCCTTAGTAGTGGGTTACCCCTTATCCAAAGTGGGAGGAATAGTAAAAGGGGGGTTTTAGAGCAACTTTTTCTGTTTAATTTTCCAACAATCTTTATTTCCAAAAATACCTACAAACACACAAAACACTATAATAAGGACAAAAACAGTACTAACAATATGAAACATTGAGGAGTGGAAGAGGCGACAAACGCGAGAGATCGGAGCGGTAACTAAGCAAAAACTCGAGCAACTTGAGAAGATGGTCAAGAAGTTGGCAGGGAATGATGAGGATGACAATTTGGCAGAAGTGATCAACGAAGAACAAAAAACACCATTTACTAAGGAGTTGGAACGAACCCCGTTCCCTATGAAGTGCACATTACCTACCTTCCCACCCAGGTTTGACGGCACAGGTGATGCAGGAGAACATGTCAAAATATACATCATGTCTTTGTTGCAATGGACGAATTACGATGTGGTCATGTGCAAATTTTTCCCGGCGAGTTTGGAAGGAGACACGAAGAACTGGTTCTACACCTTGCCTGATGAGTCCATTGGAAACTATGTTTTCTTGGTAGAAACCTTCCTGGAAACTTACATGCACAACAGTATTGCTTGTCCCAGGATCAATAAGCTTTTCTTATTTGCACGAAGATTTAGGGAACCCCCGCGGTCTCCGACGGAAAGATGGAGGAAGCTGTGCACCGACATCGGAAAGGTGCCTGTCGATCAACAAATCGTCGAGTTCGAAAACTCCTTGGGAAAGTCAGACCCTATCTGGATAGCAATGTACACCGAGAAACCACAAACATTAAGGGAAATCAGGAAGATGCAAGAACACTACATCGCACTGGAAGAAATACAGGAGGGAGCACAGGATATGGGAGTACAAGAAGCACGCACTGCAGTAGAGGCGGATCCACGATAAAATCCAAAGCGATAAGAAAAAAGGCCAAGCACACTACATCAAGGCTCGGGTAAGAAAGAATGGGTCGAGAAAGGAAAGAAGACTCGCCACGAACCTAGAACTTACACTCCTCTAAATGCACCATTGGAAGAAATATTCAAGGAAGTAGAAAATAGAAACGACATCAGGTACCCAAATACGAGGCGAATACAATTTGATAAAACAGGGAACCATCCTGATTTTTGTCATTATCATAAGTACCGAGGCCATTCGACCAATGATTGTTGGGAGGTAAAAGACATCTTCCCGCATTTGATCTGAGAGGGGTACTTGCGAAATTTTGTCAAGGCACCGCCGACACCCGTTCAGCCCGACGTCCCAGTGCATCAAATAAGAATCAATCGTGGTACCCAGTTCGCCTGCAATACTATCTCGAACTCGGCAACTCAAGGGTTCGATCTGGGTACATGCATTACCTCAAGGATTCATAAAAGAGGCCGGGTGGGAAAGGAAATCTTCAGTGTAGCTAAAACTTTTCCCATGGAACCCTGTATGATGCAGCCGATTACTTTTTAATCAAAAGACGTCACGTCAAATGGTCAATCCCATAGAGACCCCCTAGTGGTGACTTTACTTATTGAAGAGTGGGGTGTCAAAAGTATACTAATGGACAGCGGGAGTTCAGTCGAGGTCCTTTTTTACGATATATTCAAAAGTATGTAATTATCTGATGACTTCTTAATCCCTTCAACCTATCGAATCTACGGATTCACCACCTTCTTTGTGGTCGATGTCGTGTCTCCTTACGAAGCAATCCTTGGCAGACCCTGGGTCGCAGGAATCAAAGGAGTATCATCAGCATACCACCAAAGACTAAGGTTCCCCTCCTACCGCGGAGTAGTGGAAGTGTTGGGCGACCCCCAGGCAGCACGACAATGCGTACAGATAGATATCCAACAGAATGAAGAAAGACGTTCAAGAAAATGCCAAGAAAAGAACAAAGCTAAGGATATGAAAGCGGGAGAAGAACTAGAAAAGGTGATTTCACAAGCCATCGCATCTTATGAAGAGGGCGAGAACAAGATCTTATAGCAATCAAAGGAGTCGACAATGTTTGAAGATCCAAAACCCATTTTCTCGGCCTTAGAAACCACCCGACGGATCAATTTGGGAACCAAAGAAGAACCTAAAATGGTGAGAATTGGGACTCTATTGAAGGATGAGCAAACATAGTAGTTGATAACTCTTTTAAAAGAACACATGGATGTATTCGCCTGGAAAATGCACGATATGGAAGGAATTGATGCGGAAGTATGCTCGAATCACTTGAGAATAGATCCCAAGTTTAAGCCGATCCGACAGAAGATGAGAAGAATCGCACTCGAGATCCAAGTAGCAGTGGAGGCCGATTTGAAGAGGCTACAAGTGGCAGGAATCATTCGAAAGGCTCAATATCCACAATGGATATCTAACATGGTGATAGTCCCTAAAAGGAACGACGGGATTAGGTATGCATCGACTTTAGCGACTTGAAAAAAGCCTATCCAAAAGATAGCTTCCCCCTCCCCAACATTTATCATCTAGTAGAATCCATAGTCGGGTACAAAGCGATAACACTAATGGATGGGTACTCGGGGTACAATAAGATCCCCTTGGCCCCCGAGGATCAGGAGCACACCTCTTTCTTTACACCCAGAGGGTTATATTGTTATACTAAAATTCCGTTCGGGCTAAGAAACGCAGGCTCCACCTATCAGAAATTGGTGGAGGATATGTTTGAAGACAAGATACACAAAACCATCGAGGTTTACGTGGATGACATGCTGGTCAAAAGCAAGGTAGCCTCCAACCATATCGATGACCTCCGGCAGATCTTTCAAACCATGAGAAAATACAAGATGAGAGTGAACCCGACCAAGTGCACCTTCTGGGTTACCTCGAGTAAGTTCCTAGGGTACATAATTATTGACAAAGGTATCAAAGCCGATCCAGATAAGATCAGAGCCGTTGTAGAAATGCCATCACCTGTGATAATCAAAGATGTACAACGGCTAAATGGGAACTTGGCAGCCTTGGGGCGATTTATTTCTCGATCCTCGGACAAGTGCAAAGACTTCTTTGGGATGCTGAGAAAATGAGAAAAATTCAAATGGACCGAGGAGTGTGAAGAGGCTTTTCAAAAAATTAAGCAGCATATCGCGAGCGACTCGAGCCCGAGGAAGTGCTAACCCTGTATCTCGGGGCGACCAGTTATGCAATCAGTGCCGTCTTGGTCAAGAACGTAGGAGGAGAAGAAAATTCGGTATACTTCATAAGAAAAACCATGAACCCAGTAGAGAAGAACTACACCGGGATCGAGCAAATGATACTAGCTTTGGTATTTGCAACACAAAAACTCCGGACGTATTTCCAAACTCACAGAATTCGGTTACTTACGAAGTCCTCTATAGAATCAGTACTCGACAACGCATACAGGTCAGGACGAATCTCTAAGTGGGGTGCTCAGATCAAGCAGTTCAACATTTTTCATGAGATGAGAACGGTAGTAAAGGCACAGACAGTGGCCGACTTTCCTTTGAGCGACGAAGATGAAGTAGAAGACATCCCCGAAATGGAGAAGGACCAAGAGGATCCATATGACTTACTCGAGACCTGTAACCCGACACGATGTGAAGTTTTTGTGGACAGATCATCCAATAAATATGGTTCAGGCCTTGGATTGGTCTTCACTACGCCAAAAGAAAAAAAAGATGGTCCACTCGTTTAGGCTTGAATTTAAGGCAACAAATAAAGTCACGGAATACGAAGCTGTAATACACGCTCTGCGCTTGATAGTGGAGATGGGGATTCATGATGTAAGACTGACAAGTGACTCCCAGTTAGTCATCAGATAAATTAGCGGGAAATACGCTATACATGATCCTTTGTTGCAAAAATATTTGGAACTCGCTAAATTTTACATCGACCAGATACCAAACATCAAATTCCGACATATCTGCAGGAAGGATAATCGCCACTCGGACGCTCTAGCATACATCGCCTCCATGCTAACTGATACAAGTGTGGAAGGCATCAGAGTTATGAGAATCTTAATGACATCGGTACCCGAGACAGTAGGCACCAGCGCATATGTAGAAGCAACTATAACCGATCAGTATAAAGCCGATGATTGGCGAAAACTCATTCACAAATATTTGGAGACAGGAGAACTACCCAAAGGGCGACCCGATATCAACAAAGCAAGAGTAAATCAGCTGCATATGAACTCCGAGATGGCATTTTATACAGAAAGTCATATATGGGGCCGTTGTTAAGATGTCTAAGCAAAGAAGAGGGGCACACAATCTTGAACGAACTACATTATGGGGCCGCGGGCAATCACAGCTCGAGCCGTAGTCTGGCGGCTCGAGCCAAGACTATGGGGTATTTCTAGCCTTACATGAATAATGATGCAAAGCATATGGCACTCATCTACGACGAATGCCAAAAGTTCGGAAAGAAGATACACGCACCAGCGGTGACATTAAACTCGGTAATCAGCCCTTGGCCCTTCGCCAAGTGGGGGATCGACATCGTTGGGCCATTACATGTCGGGTCGGGGCAGAGGAAATACTTAATAGTGGCTACTGACTACTTCACTAAGTGGGTTGAGGCTGCACCGTTAAGATACATTCGGGATAGGGATGTATTTCGTTTTATTTGGGAGCACATTATCTGTCGTTTTGGAGTACCAGCGGCAATCATCTCGGATAACGGAAAATAGCTATAAGGTAAAAATATCGGCCTGCTATTCAACACCTATAATATTCGGAAGAGCAAATCCACACCTATTTACCCTCAGAGTAATGGGTAAGCCGAAATCACAAAAAAATCCATCGTCGACAACTTAAAGAAAAAACTGGATGGAGAGTATGGAGGATGGTGTGAGGAGCTTTAAAATGTTTTATGGGCTTAAAAGACTACTCATAGAGATGCAACCGGATTATCGCCTTTCATGTTAACATATGGGACCAAAGCTATCCTTCCAACTGAGGCGATGATACCTACGACAAGCTCGACGACTTAGAAGAAACAAGAGAAATGGCACTACAAAAGATGGAAAATTACCAGCGACGAATATAATGAGAATATAACAAGTGAGTCCGACCAAGGGAATTACAACCATGGAAATTAGTATAGAAGGATCTACCTAGCTACGAGCGTGACAAGAAAGCCGGAAAACTGGCACCACGATGGGGAGGACCCTACTCTATTGTCGAAAATGTCGGCGAAGGAGCATACAAGATATTAAAACCGGATAGAACACCCGAACCGCGACCGTGGAATGCTAGGCGACTGAAGCTATATCACCCGTGAGAGCAGGTATGATATCTTGTCATTTATTTCCTTAAAAATCCACGCGAGGTTGGGAATATGTCAATTCCGTCTAATGGTCATTTCGAACCCGAGGCTATGGCATTGTGCAAGTGTAGGGCGACTTACACCTGAATGGTCGTTTCGAACCCGGGGCGACGGCATTGTGAAAGTTCCGAGGCGACTTACACTCGACGGGCTATTCGAAATCGGGGCGATGGCAGTGTGCAAGTGCTGAGGTAGTCTAAGGGCCCTGGTGGTTGGAAACCAGTGGCCGATTATCGGAGCATGAGTACTCGACAGTCGAGCATACAACATTGTCCCATCGCAAGTGGCCGAAATCACTTGCCCAAGATAGTTAATTGATAACTTCTTGGGGATATCGATGCGACAGAACTTAGGACAGACTAAATACCCTACCACTAGATCTTAAAAGAGGGTGATGAGATACCTCAATCGGGACATGGTATTGGGCCCGATGACCCTCCATGTTGAGTGTGTTCGAAAGAAAACGGAATTTACATTAACTGAATAAATCATTTTTATGCAGCTAAACACAAATTTGTCACAAAAATAAAAACTGCATATCGGTAGCGCAACAAAAGCGAGAACGTCCATGAAAACGACAATGTCAGAAAATAATCAAACAACCGAATTGGCGACGCAACACCCAGTAAAAGAAAATGTATGATAAAATAAAGGTGTTCAAGCGGATTACAACCCAATGCAAAGGGCACAATAGTGACGCAGCAGTACAAAAGTGGTGATTACTCTTTAGGAGGAGCCGATCCCGAACCCACCTTCTTAGCAGCAGCATCGGCCCGCTTCTTATCAAGAACCGCCTTTATACCAGCCTTCACCTTAGTAATGAGATCCTCATTAAATCTCCCCTTCTTTTCAGCAAGATTACGGGTCAGTTGAGCCGACGCCGCCTCAGCAGTGGCCACCCACCTGAGTAGTTCAGCCTCCCTCGCCAGCAACTGTGTCTCCCCCGCCTTCAATCGAGAAGTCTCTTCTTCCAACAACTTCACCTTCTTTTGCTCGGATATTAAAACACAGAATCAGTTAGTAACACCACAACAGCATCATAACAAGTATAAAAAAAACATAATGTACGAGACGCCACCTTCAAGCAAAGGGGTGACTATTTTAACAGTCTCTTCGGACTTAAGTAAACTACACTCAAGGGAAGATATCTTAGAGGATAGTTCCAGATATCGTTGCTCATTAAATTCATTCGAGGGGCAATATTTTTTATGATCACTCCATTGGGCTTTCTGCCGAGAATGTGCTATCTGCAGACCTGAAAACTAGACCTGAACCCACTACAATTCGTTGAAAACTTTATTAGAAATCCTAAGCTTCTCAAGAGCTTCTTGGTTAGACTTATCAGCATCCCCCTTTTCTCCCAGAATTTTAAGGAGATCCGCGTGTAAATCTCTGACTTGAAGCCTCAATCGTCTACACATACTTTCCAAGTTATCGGCCAGCAATGTCTTATCGGTAGCAATACCCTGGAATTGAGACAGACTTGCTCGAAAATTATCCACCTCCTCGGGGACGTACTTAAAGGTCTCGTAGCGATATATCCAGGCTCGAAGGCTCTCTATCTCGGCCTCCTGACGATCGATTTTATTATCCTTGTCGACAATCCTTTGTTGAAAATTTGAAACGTAACCTCGTTCTATATCAAACTCTATCTTCAACAAGTGATACTCCGTGGCAGCATCGGCGTCAACACGAGATATTTTATCTAGGAAGGTAGTACTAAACTCAGGATATTGTCATTACAGAATCAATCATAAATATGTGGGATCTAGATAAATACCTTGAGTCTCGGCTAGCCGCTTCTCTAACTCCCGGGATCGCTCACGTTCTTGCTGCAATAAAAGACGATCACTTTCTCGGCGGTCTCCCTGCGCTGAATGGCGGCGTTTAACAATGCCCGATTGATATCCTGCAAACATAAAAAGTATTAGCAACTTCCCCATGTCATGAACATGTAGCCTGATCAACACAACTCACCAGCTGATCTAAAGTGTCCTTTAAACCAGCATCATATAACGAGGCGACCTTGATCTTATCTTCATCATAGATAGAGGAAAATTCAGGGGAAATGAGAGCCCCAAGAGAATAACAACACCATCTCCAAGATCAACACCTTGTCTACATTCCCACCAACAACCTTATCTATATTCCCACCAGCAACCTTTTCCGCATCCCCACCAACTTCCGTTTTACCATCAACAACCTCCTCCTCCCCTCCACCGCCACCAATCTCGTCATCCTCACCAAAAAGATCTTCGTCACCCTCTTCATCATCAGAACACACAATAACAACACCATCTCCAAGATCAACACCTTTACCAGCCGGCTGCTGGGGCATAACCTCCTGTGAGGTAGATTCATCGACCCTCACCTCCTTGCCTTTTCCACCAGACTTCCTACCTAAATGGTAGATAAAATGTCAGAAGTTTTTTGAGGAGACTTCCTCAAGAAATAGGATAGAGGAATCCGATCCTCGGGATCCTCACCATCATTTGCCGAAGCACCCCCAACTCGATCAGCTATCAAATTCTGCACATGAGACGACGTTAGATCCATTCAAGGAAACAAATAGGGGAAAGTACATGTAATGTAACATAGAGATGTATATTTGTTACCTTCCCTGTCTCCTCCTCGGCTCCTGCGTTGGAACCCCTATCCCTCTTCTGATGATTAAGAGACTCGGAAAGAACGATCTGGGACTTAGGATGTAAAGCACAAAAAATTAAAACATCGTCGCCCTAGTTACCCGAGCCGATCAACTGAATCGAAAATCAAGAAACAAACTTGACCGATCAACATTAACCACCCAGAAGGGATAGGACTCGGCCGGAGAAAGAAACTTGCCGCTCATAAGAGGACCAGAAATAACCAACGAAACCCGGTCCCAAGCCACGTCACTAGTATGACGGGCATGTTTGTTGGAATTCTTCCCCTTGGGATCTTCATCCAACAAAAGCTTCTTGAAACCCTCAGGAAGAGTCTTATGGCGATGAGGGCTAGCAGCAAAATCGGCGAGATCACCATTTGTAGCAGTCCCGCTTCGATAATTACCAGCAAAACTAGCAGGAGTATAGTCGCTCTCCTGAAAAGAGTCGTAGGTGGACCAAGAAGTAGGAGTACACTCGCCTCGACTGCGCCTCTCCCACTCGGATTGGATTCAAAAGGTGTTGCCATTCCATTGGGCCAAAGCACGGGACAGACGTATCTTGGAGAGAGCTTCATACCAAAACGGACGGTTGGGATCATACAAAGGAAAACGTAGCCCGAGTTCTAACTGACCCCTAGTGACGATGGTCTCCTCGGCCGAGTGTTGAAACTTCATGACATCATCCTTCTTTAGAACGCCTTTCTATCCCGACAAGAGCCTGACGTCATAACCATGGATATCAAATTCATCTTTTAGCTGCTGGATATACTGTTCATCTGTCAAATCTTTAGCAACTCTCTTGTCAGTCCTACATGAAAATGAAGGAGGATTATCAGAAAAGATGGAATTTAAAGAACGATGATCATGCTTAGAAGGGCTCTCGACAACAAACAGATAATCGAGTGGAACACCATCTTTATCGGAAAAGGTATAACTCACGTACCTCTTTTCTTTCATGGAAGGGGTTGAAGATGCCATGGAAGATAGCAGCATACAGGCGGACAACCCCAAAAGGGCAAAGAAACGGAAGAAAGCAAGGTCACATCAACAATGACAATGGAGAATAGCAGCCAAACTAAATAGAAACTAAGGTGTTGAAAAGAAAAAGGGAATAAAACCTGTCGGAAAAAATGGTTGATGACGGTGAAGAAGAAGCGGTAAAAACAAAGGAGGAAGAGAAGGAAACTGCTGAGAAAAGAGTGAAAGAGAAACTAAGGGTTTAAGGGTCGGATTTATAAACCCCATCAATTGTAACCAGCGGAGGAGGTAAACAGGTCGTCATAACTGAATATAGTGGGAAGCGGCATGGCGTGAAACCCGGCATGGCCAAGGACGTGGGATACGAGGCGGTTTCTTCCCCTCGTGTCGATCACACGAGTGAAAGAAGGGGCATAAATGTAGGTGTGAATAATCCACATGATAGGTGGATCAATCCTAGGCCATGGTACACTGAGGAAGAAGTAGAACGAGAAGTGTTAAATCACCCCACCGAATCTGAGCACGAGAAAAGAGAAACTGAAGCATCCCGTGATGTCGACGTAAAGAGAGAAAAAGTTCTGATGGGATGCTTATCGGGTACAAAAATAGTAAATGCTTTGACAAGGCCGGTGAGAGGATAAGAAGAATCTGGTCAAAGAAAGACTCGGCCAGAAACCCCAAGGGAGGCATCGATTATCATCATCAAACAAGTGACATGGGGTAAGAAGACATCGGAAGAAGATACCACTCGGCTCGACTAAGGATCTCGGCTGGAGAAGCCAAGCATCTCGGCTGGGACATTACTGATCATCCGAGAAGAGCATCAAGGAAGCTACATCATGCCTAACATCGTAATACTAGTTGTATCATCACCTGTATCTATAAATAGAGATCATGTAGAGAGGTAAAGGTCAAGTGAAAAGGAAGGAAAGAGAGAGCACACCAAGAGTATTGAGATAAAAAGAGAGAAATATCCATCTTGTAACCTTGAATCAAGTAATAAGATCATCCTTTTACCCCCGTGGACGTAGGTAATCATGCCGACCCACGTACACCTTGTGTTCTTGTACATCTCTTGTTTGTTTACTTCTTGATGTGTTCATATTGTGATCCTTTGGATGTAGTGGTAGGATTTTCTACATCTACAAGTCAGCTGCTAGCTTAGGGGGCGCTACAATAACAATAGTTGAAGGGGTTAACAAATCAGAAACAATGACATAGTGCAGATGTTCAGATAATTTTTTTGAATATTAATGAATTTTTAAAAAGAATAAATACGAATTAGAGATACTAACACATACTTCCACGAATACCACTGGGGTTTGGCCTCCGCTCCCTGATGTAAACTTGCATCTGTATTAGAGATGACTGCTCAAAAAAAGATGAATTCTCTGGGCGGACATAAAAATGAATGCCTCATTGGGACGGACGTGTTAACTGCCCCTGGCGTGAAACGTACTTTTAATTTACGTTTGATATCAAGCTAAGATTTAAGGGTTTTTTTTAATAAAGTACCCCTAAATTTCACTTTACATTAAAAAAGTGTCCCTACTTTTTTTTTTTTTTTTTTTAAAGTACCCCGTTTTATTTAAAAGTCAAATTCCATCCAGTTAAGTGCTAGTTGGCAGCTATCTTTCCAATAAAAAGTCTTATTTACTCATGAACTATGTCTATTTGGTGGGGAGGGTAAATGATCCGACAATCATGAAAATGGTGTAACGATCCTGAACAGGGATCGACAAACCTGAAAGCGTTGTCACGATCTTGAACCGGGCTCGACGAACCTTAAAAATGTTGTAAAAGGTCGATTTTCCACCAACCAAAAACCCCAAAAACACTTGAAATGATGAACCATTTTTGGGAAATGATGTAAAGAACCTGAAAGCGGTACAACTATCCTGAACCGGACTCAACGAACCTGAAAATTGTTGTAGAAAATTAATGTGGCAATAAGTAAAGGGCAAATATGTAAAGTAAATTATTCTTAACTAACATTAGATGGAAAAATAAGATGAGGGTATTTTTAACAAATTTCAACACAATGGGGACATTTCTTTTTGGGTTACTGAAAGAGATGTACTTTATCAAAATTCTCAAGATTTAATGTTCGCCCAGTTGACACATAGAGTTATTATCTTCACCTAGTGGGGCGGATATTAAATGTACGCCCAATTCATGCAGATTTTTAGTGAACATCTAATGCTTCATTGTACGCTTACCTCCAGAACGTGATTGCCATTGGCTGGAAAATGTTAGAAATTAAATGTATTGTCATATCTTGTACTTCGTATTCGTTGGCCACACAGCCACACTCTTATCTACAAGCAACGTATATTAAAGTTTCAACCTCAAGAGGTTTATTACCTATAAGTCCAAGTAGCTAGGAAAATAAAGAAGAACAATTCCCTACCCCGAAGTTGACAAGTTTCAAATTTAGATTACTGATATCATCACCCAATGGTGTTATCAATGACGTTACAGAGAAGAAGAAAAAACAAAACAAAAAATCGCTCACGATGCAAATATGCATGTGCGACTAAAATTATCACTCCATGTGCAGATACCTTTACATACGTATCAACAGTTGGAAGATATTTTCAAAGACAAATGAATATTTTGGTCGTTTGAAATAACTCGGTGGTACAATGATTAAACCTTAGCTTTACGTATACTCTTGTTTAACGCCCATTTTCTCCTTCTTTTTATGACTTATGTTAATTGGAAAATTCATAGCTCATTTTGTTTTTGTTCTCAGTGGGGTGAACATTATAACCTCTCCCGATAACAGGCGGATGTATTATGAATGTTTGGTGGGGCGAGGCTATATCAACGGCCCACACGGGCGTACCTTATGACACCACCTGATCCAAATCCAAATCCAAATCCAAATCCAAGCTCTTATCCAGTAACAAGTACCGGATCGAGCAGGGATACCGGCTCGTAAAGCTCATATCCCCATTTTTGCGGCGAAGTTTTTATGCCGGCTGCCAGCTGGCCGAGACGCAACTTACCCAAGGGTAAGAATAAATTCTTGACACATTCCGTGTCGTTTTTGTGTTGAGAAGGGAGTGGGCCTACTGTCTAGTAGGGCTTACGCATTCGCGACCGTTAGCTTAGTAGATCCACTTTATCCCTCCCCCGAGGTGTTTGCCTCCAATAGGTTTGTTTAACATGTTCGCATGTTGATGTATAGCTATCCTCGGTGGCTTAACACACAGTGATCGATCGGTCTCCGTGTCCATCTGCGAGTTAGAGAAAATAATTGAAAAGTACTTAATAAACAGTAACGCTCATACCTTCGTGTCATGGGTTCGCCACATTCCCGCTCGTCCGTCCGGTTGCCACTATCTGTTCCAGTCTCTGGTATGATGTGCATGCCTCTTTCACACGGATCGCTGCCCTCCACGCCGCTTTATCACGCGCCAACTCTGGCTCCAAGCATCGATCCTTCAGGTCCCGTTTAATCAATTCGTCCCATGTTAATTTCGGGCGTCCTCGTTTCTTCATTCTTCCTTCGGCCCGCCTGATACGCCCTAAACGCACCGGGTCACTCGGCAATTTCCGGTGTAGATGTCCAAACCAACGAAGTCGTTGCTGTCTGAGTATCTTCACCATCGATGCCACTCCAAGTTTCCCATGTATGACGTCATTTCAGATCTTGTCATGTCTTGTCTTCCCACAAGCCCATCTTAGCATCCTCATTTCCGCCACATGTAACATTGTAATGTGGGGGTGTGTAGTCGCCAAACATTCTGCCCCATACATAAGTGCTGGTCGGATTGCCGTCATGTAGAACTTTCCCTTCAGTTTATTCGGGATCAGTCGATCACAAAGGACTCCCTTCGCAAGTCTCCACTTACCCCATCCCGCGTTTATTCTGTGTCGTATCTCCTCGTCTATGTCTCCGTTACTCGGATTATTGATCCCAGATATCTGAAGGACTCTATCTTTGGTACGGTCTGTCCCTCTAGCATGATTTCTCCCTCGTCAGTTCCAGTTCCATCGAAGTCGCACTTCAGGTATTCCGTTTTTGTTCTACTAAGTCTGAATCCCTTTGATTCGAGTGTTTGGCGCCACCATTCGAGCTTGTCTTGCACCTCCTGTTTTGATTCCCCAATGAGTGCGACATCGTCTGCAAAGAGCATACATCAGGGTATTTCCCCTTGTATATCCTTGGTGACCTGGTCCAATACCAATGTGAATAGGTACGGGTTCAGGGACGATCCTTGATGTAGTCCAATGTTGATGGGGAATTCGTCCGAGACACCGTCGGACGTTCTTACCCCTGTGACCGCTCCTTCGTATATATCTTTTATTAGGGATATGTACTTTGGTGATACCCTTTTCTGTTCGAGTGCCCACCACAAAACCTTCCTTGGTATTCTATCATAGGCCTTTTCCATGTCAATGAAGGCCATATGTAGATTTTGCATCCGTTCCTGATATCGCTCCATTAACTGTCTAACCAAGAAGATCGCTTCGGTAGTCGATCTCCCCGGCATAAACCCAAATTGGTTATTGGTTACGCTCGTTTTTCCTCGAATCCTCCGGTCGATAATACGTTCCCACAGCTTCATCGTGTGGCTCATAAGTTTTATGGACTTGTAGTTAGAACATATTTGGTTGATACTCATGTTTTATGACACCACCTGATATCAGGTGGAAATAATACTCATGTTTGGTGGGGCGGTGTGCTGGTCCTGGAAAGACTTTATAATTACGCTTTACCATGAGATGAACTCTTAATCCGCGCCTAATTCCTGACGGTTATTATACAAGCGCCTGGTATCAGACACACTCTTAATCTCTGTTCGAGCAAATACAGTTTTGGTCAGAATTTCAGACCAAATATGATTATGGACACTAGAAAACCGACTATATTTGATTACACTCTACTCCATTATGATTGTTTTTTTATAGTCAGGCCAGGTCAAGTTTCTACCGAGCGGTAGAGACTACACTGCTCGTTCAAGACTACACCATTCGGTGTTGTTTAGACCGTTATCTACTTAGACTCAGCCGCTCGGTGGAAACAAGATAATCCACTAGATTTAATCCAACAGACATAAATTCATCAGTCTATAAATATCCAATTCTAATTTCATTTCAACTCACACCTTCTTCTTATTTTCTTCGATTTTCCAATGGCTCAAAATATGAACATGGCTCAGTTCATAGAAGAGCAACATGTTGCCGAAAATCAAAGAGTTGAACTTCGAGCTAATGTGCAAAATGAAATAAGAAGTGAAAAAAGTGCAAGAGCTACACCATTATTTCTAAGAATGTTAACAAGTATATTGGTATGGTAAGGGAAGCGGCTCGAAACATGAGAAGTGGTGAAACCCTGTTGGAGATTGATCAAAGGTGTCGTGCAAAGTGGCTCCGTAACAACGGAAATGATTTCCGGTATGGAAGTTTTTATGAAATCTTAAAAGTGTTGCCCAAATTTAATCCAATTTATATGTTTTAAGTTCTCAATTTTAACTTAAATAGAAAAATTCAAAAGAAGATTATTATTTATCAAACAAAAGGTCAATTACATTAATGATTCAAATTAACGATTAACATTTATCTATCAAACTAACGATTACCTAATATATATTCCCCTAAGCCTGTTTGATTATCTAAAAACTCACTATTTTGAGTCTGAGATGGTGGTTGAGTAGCATCAGGCGATTCATAACCTTGATAGGGTACCCGAGATGGTTGAATTGGAGGTGCTTGGAATCGGTGAAATTCTGAAGCAGTTGTTGGGGGTATAAATTACGGATAACCCAAATGCATCCATATTTACGCCACCACTAGGAGTAAGTACAAGACCTTGGGGCATGAAACCAATAGGAGACTGTACTCCGTCATTTCCTTGTATGCTACTGCTCGTGCCGTTGTTGGTAGCTGAGTCTCTTCCACCATAGTTGGAGTAGAATGACGACTTATACGACCTCTATAACTTTCACGACTTCTTACACTGCTATCACAAGGAATTTGAAAACTTAACCCTAATGGAGTCTCATGCAATATTCATAACTCAAATTCTCCCTCTGTATATGCAATTGTCTCAAGTGAAAACTCTAGAATTAATTGAAAAGAAATGTTAAATTTTTCATCTGGTTCTGATATTCTTCAGGTGATGCCACCACACCATAGTATGGATAGCTCTGTCTTGTAGCTGAAACATATGTCTTTCTCCGTAGTACCAAATACCATGACCCGTAATAGGACCGTAAAATACAAGTCGCTTAAGTCTTAACTATAACATGGCTTGTGCTATTGGTTCATGGTACTCGTCAATAGAAGTATACGACATCGTCTTAATGTTGATACTAGTTCTGCACAATTGTTGCGTCCTCTGAACATTAGCGACATTTTGACCATCATTAATTTGACTAATCCAGTTATCATCTTTGTACTTGTACACGATTGGAAAAATTAATCGTGTTTCGTTCGCATACCTTAAAGTAAGTATACCACTAATACTGAAAAATAACAATGACGAACATTGTTGTGTCAGTACATTCACCACTAGTTTAAAAATTAACTCGATAATGAATCAAATAATTGAAAGGGATTGTGTTTCTTACCTCCAATACAAATCAAAACCCATTCAAGCTATCTTTATCCTTACTCGAGCATTCACCAAGATTTATGTATAGCTCAGCTAAAATTGCAGAACCCCAATCATAATTTGGCGCTTTAGTTAAATCTTCTAAAGAGTCGAGAAAACCAATTAAAGTCACTGATCTAGCATTGGGAAAAAAAAAACTTGGCCTAACACCCATAACACAAAAATACGTTCAAGCTCGAGATAATCTTCAACTGTGTGTATCCCCTTGGCAGCATAACGGTTCAAAAAAGCCTTCAACCCATACACTCTTAATCCATATGAGTGTAATTTTATGGATTCTTGCTTTCCTTCAGTATCATTTGAGTACAAGGGAAGTAGTTGTTTCCATCTTCCTTATGATATCCACTTTAATTGGTTAAATTGTACTATTTGACCCTCACATTTTATTCCCGTTAACATATACAAATCTAACAGTGTGAACCTTAAAAACAACATGGACATAAAATTAAAGTTTGTATGTGGAACTAAAATTTGAATCAAACTAAAAAATTGAATCTCTAAAAATTAAAATTTGTTTCTGAACTGAAAATTAAACTATTGAATGGAAATAGAACTTACCACACTTGAAATCCTTGAAAAAGAACGTATTTGCAGTTTTCCACCAATGTTCTACTATAACTCGCACAACTTGAGTCTTGTGGTTTTTGCGTTTCAAGAAATATAAACTCTGCCAAGGATATCTTCGTAGGGATTCTTGAACAGCTTCGGGGAGGAACCCAAACACTTCGGTTATCTCAGACCACCTACCTCTTAGTTTAGGTAAACCAACTCGCTCGGGATGGTTAGATAAATGTGTAGGTAATACACCAGGCCCAACTAGTTGCGAACACTTGCGAACTCTTTTCTTTATCCTGGACCCATACGATATCACTATCTGCAACAGATTTTCCTTTGTCTTTCCTGTTTTTTTTTCTTTGTATATTTGTTTTAGAACTACTAATTTTTAAGCAAAAAATCGCTCTGGTTTGCTCTCTAGAGAAGGAAATATATTTTTTTTGTGAATGAAAATTAAAGGGAATGGTGGTATTTATACACGGTAGAGCACCGACCTCATGAGGTCGAGTTTAAATCGCTACCGGTACAAACTCGACCAAGCGATCGAGTTGAAGCCGTCTCGACCACTCGGTTAAGACTCGATCGTTTAACTTTTTCCCCATAGTGGCGCGGCCAATTTGCCCGCTGGCATGACAAATGGACGGGTTAGTCCCCTGTTTTAAAGAAAATGATGTTTTGGAAAATATTTATTTGACATGTCCCACTAAAATCCTATAACTTCGTAGTCAACTTTCCACCATCCATTGCCACCCACTACAAAACAGTCGACATGATCCGATCGACACAACCAGAGACTTCTGTCCAAATAATAATGAGTGAGTAGTTGATCTGATGTTGCTGGAAATTTCTTCACCATCACATTTTAGATGCAGAGGACGTGTTCACCACGTGGGCCCACAGAAAATAAATATGAAAATCAATCTTCCTACTTCTTCTTTTTCTACTACTTTATACCACCTTTCTCTCATCATCATCACCATCTTTTCCAGCCACCATTACATACAAAAAGTTCCTCAAAAGTCAACCACTTCTGAACCATCCATGGCGGACCCAGAAACAGTATCAATCCATCAAACCCTACTACTCAAAGAAATCACTGTTGATTACACTCCAGAACTGTGTACCCATTCATCAGAAACAGATGAAATCACAGTTCTTTTCGATGAAAGAGGTGGATCAAGATGGAGAACAAAGAATCGTTACCAGTACGGTACTTTTGGAGCTAATATCAAATGTCCTGATGGTAATACAAATGGTTTGAATTTCAATCTTTATTTATCTTCACTAGAAGGTGATAAATCACAAGATGCGATTCATTTTGAATTCTTGGGGAATAATAAGGGGATTGTACAGACTAATTATATGACTGCTGGTACTGCCAATGGTAGTGAACAGATTAATGATTTGGGGTTTGATTGTAGTGATGGGTTTCATGATTATGAGATTAAATGGGAAAAGGATTTTATTGAATGGTCAATTGATGGGAAATGTATTAGGAGGGTTGATAGAGAAGAGGGGGTTGAGTTTCCTGAGAAGGCAATGTTTTTGTATGCTTCAATTTGGGATGCTAGTGCTATTGCTGAAGGGGAATGGACTGGGATCTATGAAGGGGCTGATGCACCTTATGCTTGTGTTTATAAGGATGTTCGTGTTCCCGTGTTGACTGCAGTGGATGTGGTAAGTTGATTTTTGATTCTAAGATTTTGGTAAATCTTTTTGATTGATGGTTCTTATATTCAGTTGAGCACATTCTTACTCTATTTGATGAAGTTGTAGTGAATTGGGGTTTTCATTATGTATTAAAATGTATTTGCAGTATAGTTCATTTAGTAATGAATTAGAAAAAGAGAAAGATCAAAAGGTATGATATCTGTTAAATGTGGTTTACACGTTTAGGATCTCACAAATAATGCATCATGTTGTCTTTGTGACTGTTGGAATATGGGCATCCAACTCAAAACTAATTTGGTCATGAGTGGCCATGTGTGGAGAGGCCCTAAGGATTTTATAAGGCGCAAGATCTTAGATTGCTTAGAATACGGGCATCCAACTCAAAACCAATTGGCAATGAGTGGAGAGAGGCCCTTAAGATTATAAACCGCAGGATCTTAGATTGCCCATACAATGTGGGACTAATAATCTCAACACGACCCCTCACGTGTAGCCTCGTTGGGTCTAACACGTGGACAATTCAATCGGGTGACGTGGAGTAAAGGCGCGGTCACAAATGACTCGTCGCAAAATTTCATTGATTAGCTTATCTGATCCTGCTATGTCGGGTGCGAAGTTTGAGTTATTAGGTTCTCACTGTGTTGATTGATAAGCTGTTAAAGAATGAGACTGGTTATTTCCCACGTAATCACAGAACAGATATGAACTAGAAAACTATAAACTGTTGTATGCATTTCATCTATAGTTGGAGAATGGACTAGATTGTTTTTTTGTACTGTTGTTTATGCTTCCCACCGAGGGGCGAATTTCGGTTGAATTTGTTCATTTTGGAAAGTTCTCATTGTCATTGAGAATTATTATTTCGACAAGTTCCATAGAGTTATGCTGTTTGGATGTAGAAGGTTAGTATTCGGCTTTGCTCTCTCTAGCATAGGAACAGTCTCAATGTTGATTGAGGATTGGAGTTAGTAGATTGAATGAATACCTGCCCAAAGAATGTGTCAGGAAAAATGTTTTCTTAAAACTGCTACAGATTGCAGCTGGTTACCTTGTTATTGCTTGAAAGTTAGACATGTTATTCACATTGGGATTTGGTTGACATTTTTTTTGTAAACTAAATGGCATGCTTGAAGGACCCAATGGGGACTAGTTATCAAAGGAAGATATAGATTAAGAATGTCTCCTACAGGACACTGTCTCGAAAATGTTAACCTTTCCAGTACCTTTTTATAGCTTTTAGTATAATATTTATTCTACATGGTCCCTTCCAACAATATTCTAAGTAACATTTTCTTTACAGGCGGAACGAGAATTTCATCCAGAACATCTTATTCATCAAACTCTACTACTCAAAGAAATAGCTGTTGATTACACTCCAGAAGTATGCACTCACACATTAGACACAAATGAGATCACTGTTCTTTACGACGAAAGAGGTGGATCAAGATGGAGAACAAAAACTCGTTACCAATACGGTACATTTGGAGCTAATATTAAGTGTCCTGATGGCAATACAAACGGTTTGAATTTCAATCTTTATCTTTCTTCACTAGAAGGTGATAAAGCACAAGATGAAATTGATTTTGAATTCTTAGGTAATAATAAAGGAGTTGTACAGACGAATCATTATACTGATGGTACTGGTAATAAAGAGCAAATTCATGAATTAGGATTTGATTGTAGTGATGGGTTTCATGATTATGAGATTAAATGGTCTAAAGATTATATTGAATGGTCAGTCGATGGGAAGATTATTAGAAGAGATGATAATGAAGACAGTGCTGAGTTTCCTGGGAAAGCTATGTTTTTGTATGCTTCAATATGGGATGCGAGTGGTATTAACGAAGGAGGATGGACTGGTATTTACGAGGGTTCTGATGCACCTTATACTTGTATGTATAAGGATGTCCGTGTTCCGCTGTTAACTGCGCTGCCGGAGGAGGATTCTGAGGATTTAGTGTGTTGATCTATTGATTACCTATTTTGTTTTGTATTTGTGGGTGTATCTGTTTGTTGTATAATTAGAGTTGGTTGATTTTCCTTTCTTCTTTCTTTTTTTCATTAAGGATTCTCTATTTTTTTCTTTCAATTTAATCAATTACTGGAATGAAGTGAAATAGTATGTGCTAATTTTATCTATCCATCAACATTGCAACTGGGAGTCTTTCTAATCGGTGACTCAGTGAGTGTATCGACTCAAGACTGAAGTCTAATATACCTAGTGTGGTTTGCAAGATTGATACGGAAAAGGCATTTGACAACATGGATAGGTAAATATCCATGATAGTTGAAATTGAGTTGCACACCATTGTGTATTCAGGGTAAGTAGGCTGAACCAATAGACAGTAATCATATATGCTGAATTTGTGGAATTTGCAGAATGTGAGTTTGAACCCATCGATTTGAAGTTTGGGTTCAAGGTATCAGTTAATTAATTCATACTATTTTCATTTCAGGAAAAATGTTACTTTTACTTTTTCAATAAAGTCTAAAAATGTTACTTTCACTTTTCCTGAAACGGAGGGAATATAAAACAAAATAATTCGGACAATTTATCGGTAATCTTGGTGGAATTTGATAACATCCATAGGAATTTGTAAAATCCTCGAAGCAAGACAAGCAAGGGGTTAAACACGCGAAACACACGTAACAATAAACAACTTGTGTACCACTTCGTGAATTTTTCTTCTTAAAATACTCAGCGTATCATGTAAAAGGGTTTTGTTAACTTATGCCCCATACACAAGTTAATAGTTTTTAAATACTACTCCCTCCTTACCTATTATATGGGCGGAATTTTCATTTTGCCTTGTACCGCTATATAGGCGGAGCTCAAATTTCAAAACAACTTTTTACTTATATTATCCCTATTTATTTGCTTGGGAACCCTAGACTTTGATTTCTAATATTTAATTACATAGAGCACACCGTCAATTTCCGTTTTATCTTCTTAACTTCTCATTATTCTTCTACCAATTGATTTCTAATATTTAGAAGTTGTTTTTTGGTGATCCATCAGAGCATCAGGGTCAAATGATTAATAACTTTTTAGGTTTAAATAGTTCGTAAAAAATCCTAATAACCACTACCATTAAAAACGAAAATCATCAAGGGATTTGGTCAGATCAAAAATCATGATTCATCACAATTTTGAACAACAGCAAATCCGGAATCCAGATTTGCGAAATTGTGCTCCCTAATTTGTAACAAAATAAAACCCAAAATTGTGATCCATAATTTGTATACAAAAAAATCAGTTGTATATTTTATGGTCTCCCTTTGATTATCACTGAGTTTTCTTTTGTTTTCACCTCTCATTCTCTTGGAAGAGCAGAGAAGTGAAAGTTCAAAAGAAGGATGAGACAAACGGCATAGCTTTTGTGCTCGGCAATTAATATGGATATCCATGAAAATTGGGTTTTATTTTCTATGCAAAGTTTATAATTTTATTTTATCTAGATTTAATAATGAGCTGTGAAAACAATAACTAAAAATACCATTTATACCCTTGTTTAGCTTGTGCATGGAGATGGATTAGGCTATTCTCTTCGTGAGTTGACTTAAGTCAAAATTAGGGTTCCTGCTAAGTTTGTCTGAGTGATTGTTTAGTTGGAAGGGGTGTTTCAGTTGGTTTTCTTCGAGATTGTGAGTTTGGTTATAGTTGTTGGTGGGTTGTGGTGGAGTACTAATCTAGTAAAGGTAAGAGATCTATTTCTTCTTGATTTCTAATCTTCTGATTTGGTGGAGTGGTTGGTTGTGTGTTTTATAGGTTTGAGGTGATGTATCATTCAAGATATCATTTGGGTGATTGAGTTCTAATTCTGGTTTGCCTTGTTTCGTTTTCTTTTGGTTTGATTTCCTGCCTCTTTGTCTTGGTTTTCTTTCTCTGGTTCCCTTTTCTGTTTGGTTTCTTCCTAGTTATGTTAGTTCCTTTGTTATGATGAGATTTCTGTTAGTACCCATGCCTCTAGATACTATAATGGATTTTAAATCCATAACAAAATTTAACCTAACTCTGATCTTATTCCAATGGATGTGTCTTTCTTTAGTTGGTATTATAGTGGTTTGGAGTAATTAATTTTTCAAGTATAAATCTCAGTTAAAGCTAGAGTATCCTCACAGTTTTTTTTCTATGCATATGGCTTCTAGTTATGAATACTTAAAGAAAACTCATCAAAACACTGTGTCTTTTTCTGAAATTGTGGTTTCTTTAGCTGTTAATATGAAGAATAATCTGAATCTAGAAAGTGCTATTAAACCAATTGTTTACCTGGATAAGCATATGGTGTTAGAGAAAGAAAAAGAAGATTATAGTTTATGTATGTTAGGAAGAATTTGTTTCCCCTATAATATCTCAACTACTAGAGTGAAGAAATTGGTTAGAGATACTTGGCCGATGTTTAGAGAAGTTGGAATTAAGAAATTTGGAGCAAGATTAAATGTCCACATCTACAAGTTTGGGTCTGGAATTGATATCTTGAGAATAAAGTATGATGGGCCATGGGTTTGGA
This sequence comes from Papaver bracteatum, assembly GCA_023529315.1. Taxonomy (NCBI): domain Eukaryota; kingdom Viridiplantae; phylum Streptophyta; class Magnoliopsida; order Ranunculales; family Papaveraceae; genus Papaver; species Papaver bracteatum. Next base: position 1,001,797 of record JAJJWX010000259.1, read on the forward strand.
TGGTTATCTGGTAGTGTTAATTGAAATTCCAGAGATGGGTTTCCAATTTGGTGCAGCAATTAATATGGATTATGAGTTATTCATAGTGTTTATGTGCAGAATTCCTACTCAATTCCTAACAACATCATCTTACAGAGTTATGGCATCAGCAGTGGGAGAGTTATGTGGGTTTGCTGAACAAATGGGTTTATCTTTGGAGCATAAGACGGTTAAAATGTTGATTAAAATTAATGTCATAGGTTCTCTACCTAGGAGGGTTTTGGTTAGGGCTTAAGAAGAGGAAACTTGGGTACCGGTGAACTATAATGTGATTCCATGGAGGATATGTGATATATGAAAAGTCTTGGATCATACAATGGAACCATGTGTTGAAGCACCAGTAATAATGGTTGAAGATACTCCTTCTGTGAGTGAAGAAAGAGAAGAGACTTTCATGGAAGATGGTCAGGTGGGGCATAGTGGCCATTTAGATATGAGTAGGCATGGGGTTATTAAAGATACAATTACAGATCTACAATTGGAGGAAGCAAAGGACTCAATAGAAGATTTGGGGGATGAATGTTTGTTAGTTGTGAATGAGGAAGGTTTGGTGCAAGAATCTGTAGTTGTTGAGGAACAAAACTCAGGGGACCTAAATCTATTGGTTGTTCAAATAGTCAATCAAGATGATAGAAGAAATGAGGATAACAGAATGGCTGAGGAAAGGAAAAGAATCAAAGGAAAGTCAAAAGTTTCTTAACAGAGGTGGGGGTGTTGGTGTATCCTTCTTCAAGGGAGGGATTATCTGTTGGAACCTTAGTGATCAGAGAATGTAGTAGAAAAGAGGAGTTGGAGGAGGCTTTCAAGAGGATATATGAGGCTAAAGAGTATCAACTAAAAGCTAGTGATCTGTTAGACTTCTCGGTTAAGATAGTTGAACCTGAAAGAAAGAAGAGGAAATACAAAAGGAAGACGGCGGTGGTTGATGAAAATGCAAAGAAAACGAAAGTTCTTCAGAGTACTGTGATGTCTGGTGAGAATATTTTAGGAAAAAAAAATTACAAAATTGAATTGATTACCTTTCAAAACTATGTATTTTTATCCTATAAATGCTCTGATTTGCTTCTAAAAAAGGTTTTTCTTCCTCCTGCTCTTTGTTTCATTTGTGAAGGATACAAAACAATACTTCTGGCTAATCCTCAAATGATTAGTAGTCATCCTCAGCTCCATGATGATCCTTATGATATGTTTAATGAATACATCATCGACACGCCTGTGGATCCACTTCTACACCAAATTGCTGGAATCGGTAACGAGATTGTGCAAATGGATAATGCAAAAAATAAGGTACACTCTCAGATCTATTATAATTATGTGCCAAGCATGTATAAACACGAGAAGAAGTATGATAAGTATGATATTGAGTGTGTGTATGGTTTTCATTACTGGAACTTGGTTAAAATTTGGAATGTTAATGGGTTTATGGATAAAGAAGATATAATGAATGAGTTTATGAATAAGGATAAAAGGTCACATAATTATTTGATTGATATTGCTATTTTAAACATGCATAATATTATGTCTGGTATAAGGAATGCATTCAATTTGGAAGTATAAATTTTTTGTCATGGAACTGTCAAGGATGTGGGAATTTTTTTACAAGGGATCACTTTAAAGATTTGGTTAAGTCTGTTCAACCTGATATTATATTTATTAGTGAAACTAAACAATGTCGACTGAAAGTGGAGAGTTTGTTTAGATCCGTCAAGTACGGAAATGTTTGTACCATAAGTAAAAATACCACTTAATGGGCCAAATTGATACTTGAATCATCTTTCGGTCCTCATCCGAGCACGCTAACCAGTCAACCAAGGAATCCCACCAGCCTGCACAGACCGTTCAATGGCCAAAGTCAGTCAATGGTCAAAGAGGTCAAAGTCGGTCAATTGTCAAGGTCAACATCCGGTCAAGGTCAATGGTCAAAGTCAACGTCCGGTCAATGGTCAAAGTCAACCGTCGAAGTCAGTCGCACCCCTAGCCGATTTTCAATCTTGTAGCCAGCAACGCTGCTAACCGATTCCCAGCCAAAAACTCTTATGCACTGCCAACCAGTCTCCAACCATACTGCCAGCCAACCTCCATCTAGTCTGCCAGCCAATTATGCTGCCAACCAGCATCCAACCATATTGCCAGCCAACCCCCATACAGTATGCCATCCAACCATGCTGCCATCCACCCTCCATCCAGTCTGCCATCCATTATGCAGAATTAATAAGAGACATGAATGATCAGTTTTCATGCAGAAATAAAGAAGAGGCATAAAGGAGCAGTTTCATGCATAAATTATGATGGGAGCATAAATGGGCAGTTACATCCATAATTCATTATAGGAGCATAAATGGGCAGTTACATCCAGAATTTATAAGAGGAGCATAAATGGGCAGTTACATCCAGAATTCATTATAGGAGCATAAATGGGCAGTTACATCCAAAATTCATTAGAGGAGCATAAATGGGTAGTTAATGCAATTTATGTGGATATTGGAATTATATTTTTAACTATATAAATAGGAAGAACAAAAATGATAGAAGGGGTAGCGAATAGGAGAGAAAACAGAATGTAATACAATTATCAATGAAAAAATACTCCCCAAGGGGATTCACCCGCGGACGTAGGCAACCATGCCGAACCACGTAAAAATATGTGTCGCTTTGGTTCGTTCTTCAATTCGTCTCCAACCCTAAAAACACACCAAAACTATCCATTCTTTGTGTTCGTGCCCAAAAGTGATTTTGGGTACAAACAGGAAATATGCATGTTATGGATCCTATTGGTCAGTCGGGAGGGGTGGCTTTAGCTTGGTTGGACACTGTTAAACTAGATATAAATCGTGTGTCACATTTCTACATCAATGTTTGTATCTCAGATCAGTTAACTACAAAAGATTGGTTACTAAGTTGTCTCTATGGGTATCCACAAAATAAGAAGATAACTTGGGATTTTCTAATACATATGGCTTCAAAAACCAATATTCCCTGGATGGTAATTTTGGCGGGGGTTTCACCAGTCTTAACAGTGATTTTTCGCCATGTAACGTGCAGCAAATCGAATATACTGCCAACAGTTTTGATGGTATTCCACTCCAACTTTTTACAGCGGACCGAACATTTTGGCAACATTTTCATCAAAATTCGTAGTGATGCAATTTTAGCAGTTTCTGACGGTAATTGTTTTTGCAGATCTCGATCCACAAATCTGGATTGTAGCAGTTGCGATCAACTGGACTGCGATTAACTGGTATGCAGCAGCTGCCATCAGCTGGACTGCAGCAGTTGAAATTAAAACTAGACCCAGCCATGTTGCAGATCAAAAATCCAGCAACAATTTTGACGAGCGTCCCAGCAATTCTATTATTAGATTTTGTGGTGATACGATTTTCAGCGGTATCCGTAGGTAATAGCTTCAACAAATCTGACACAACGAATCCTCATTGCAGCAGTTGCGATCAATTGGACTGCAATATGTACGATTATATGGTCAGCAGCAGCCGCGATCAGCTGCACTGCGACCATTGTGATCAAACTGGGTTGTAGCCGCTACGATCAGCTGGACTGCAACAATGATTTTTCACGACGTTCAAACAACTTTTTCACAGAAATGATTTTGAAGCGTTTTCCATAACTTTTCTCGACGGGAGAGTACGATTCCTTTTCTCGTAATCCCCTTAGTCGGCGCCAATGTTTGTACCCAAAATAACTTTTGGCACGAAACACGATGAATGAGTAATTTTGATGTGTTTTTAGGGTTGAAGGAGAATTGAAGGACGAACCAAAGTGACACAGATTTTTACGTGGTTCGGCATGGTTGCCTACGTCCACAGATGAATCCCCTTGGGGAGTAATATTTTTATTGATTATGAAATTACATTCTCTCTTTTCTCTCCTATTGGCTACCCCCCCCTTTCCTGATTTCTGCTCTCCCTATTTATACAATTCAACATCTAAAACATAAATTGCATTAACTGCCCCATTCATGCTCCCATCATGAATTCTGCATGAAACTGCCCCTTTATGTCTTCATCATAATTGTTGCATGAAACTGCCCCTTAAATTCCTTTATGATAAATTCTCATGAAACTGTTGGGATTAATGCTGCATGTATGAAACTGCTACATTTAGTGATGTATGGTAAATTCTGCATGCTGGCAAGCTGGACTGGCGGCTGGCAGTTTGGATGGATGCTGGTTGGCAGCATAATTGGTTGGAAGACTGGATGGAGGTTGGTCGGGCGACATGGTTAAATTGAGACTCGGATGGAGGTCACTGGCAGTTTGGATGGAGACTGGTTGGCAGTGCAGAAGAGTTTTAGGCTGGGAATTGGTTAGCAGCGTTGCTGGCTATAAGACCGAAAATAGGCTAGGGGTGTGACTGACTTCGATAGTTGGACGACGGTTGACTTTGACCATTGGCTGACCGTTGACTTTGACCAGATGTTGACTTTGACCATTGAACTTGTCCGGATGTTGACTTTGACCATTGACCGGATTTTGACTTTGACGGTTGACCGATTTTGACTATTGACTGATTTTGACCATTGACCGGTCTGTGCAGACTGGTGGGCTGCCTTGGTTGACTGGTTAGCGGGCTTGGATGAGGACCAAAAGATGATTCAAGTATAAATTTGGCCCATTAAGTGGTATTTTTACTTATGGTACAAACACCAGGTTTAGATTTTTTTCTTAAAATTATCCTTTAAAGCCCTTAGATTTATAAAAAAAAAGTTCCTAATTGTTTCTTTGTTTGTTAATCGGCTATTTTGGTGTAGTGCCATGATAGGCACCTAGTCATCGAAACTACGATACTTTCTTTTTTAGCTCTCCAACCTCGGATTTTTAACACTCGCCCCTTCACCTTGTCCATTGCACAATTTGTAAGTAATTTTGTGGTTTTTTTTTACGTAACCCATGTTGTTTTATCTTCCAATGAAACACCACTAACAAATGTAAGTTTGTTTTTGTGTTTTTGTAGCATGAAGTCGTGAAAGCACGCTAGTTGGAAGAAAAGTGAGAAGCATTCGCGTTCGATGCAAGCTAGCACTTCTTGGGAGAAAGAATCCCGGAGGATAACCCGGACTACTTGGATGTTGTATCGTCTTTGGAGGAGGAAGATTGATGGCTTTAGAAGTTTTTGTATAGGTTTTGTGGGTACACCTTTATGTAAACCCTCACGAGACTATAACTCATCCACTAGGGATGCCTAGGGGTTTAAAGGCTTGATGCATGTGCTAAATGCATCCTACAATAATAATGCAATGAATGAAAATTGGTAATGACAGGAAACAATCGGTTTATATATGTTATAAGTAAAATCCGATTACCAAAATCGGATTATAAACATGTCAACGTTAACCGATTATAGATGCCCTCTGTTAATTCGTAAACACCAATCCAAAATCGGTTTACAAGTGAATAAACGTAAACCGATTCTGAGTACTGTTTACGGAGAAAAATAATCAAAATGTTTGATGTTTTGATGAACTCTCTAACATTAGTTAATCTCACATCCAAAACAAAATTAACCCCTAATACGATTAATTAGTGCTAATTATTCAGGGGTAAAATAAGTTGTTAGGTAATTACTTTGATAAGGGGTGGTGTGTAGGTGATTTCTAATGACCTTTTTTTATCATCTAGCTATAGGCCCCAATTAATAGTTATAGGTACCAATTTAACCAGGTTAAAAAAACTACTGGTGGATCTCATTTCTTCTCAATAATGCAATATTTTTCAATACCATCAATAATGGTAACCACCTAGAATCTGACATTGCGCATTTGCACGTTAAAATTGATCGACGACTTCTTTCTCTCATGAATATGGATGTTCTTAGCCACAAAGCCAGAGATTCTTTATCTTTGGAACTACACGCCCACGTTAAAAAAAGATTATCTTGCAGAGAGTACTCGATAGTAACCCAATTTCCGTTAAGCTACGGAACTACACGCCCATCAGTACCAACTCACTTGAAGGGCCGTTTGTTCTTGGGAAGGAAATTACAAAGCATTTGTTTGCGCATACTCAAATACTCTAAAAATATACTCCAAATCCAAATGCTTTTAGTTTAACATCTGAGCTTAGAATGCAGTCCAGGTTCCATCATACTCCTCAATTCTGATTTCCGCAACACCCATCATTAAACATTCTATATAATAATTTACAAAAATACCTATCCACGAGGACATTATCACCCAGGTTCAGACATTTTGGGTTTACAACAAACACTTTCTTGAAACAGGTTAGCAATAACACATAATAGTCTTTTGCCTTCGTTTTCTAGAAAATCAAATGCATTAGGTTTCTTTCGATTTTTTCTTAAAACATTCTGGGAGGACGCACTAAACCATTACAAAGTCTCCTTCAGATAGTACATAGATAATTTAAGAATCTACATTACAAGGCTAATTCCCCAGATTCTCAAGGAGCTTCGTAAGGATTCTGCAAAACGATATCACAATTGATCAGTTTACCCGGTTTAGATATATATTTCCAAAGGGACATCAATATCAGCCAACAAGTGAAACATACCACAATTGTCTCAGGAAACCAAGGTTTAGGGGACATATAATCAAACTGATGGGCTGCTGTTCCATCTGCAATTCTCTCAGCATGTTTTGCCACTGCAATTTTCACAAAATAATAGAGCAAGGACCAGAAAGAATGATGAGAAAGAACGACCCGTGTAAAAAGAAAAAAACAATGTACTAGTAGTCAACAGCATGCACTTACAGAACTCTGTCAAACCGAAAGAAATAGGTTTGTTTACTCTGACTCCTTCCTCTAACTTCTTCTTCTTGAGTGGTGGCTCTTCTTGGGAGTTTCTGCTGGCCTCCTCCTTAGCCCTAAACCAATGTTGTACGAGCTGGGATCTACTTTGGACCGTCTGGGGGCCGATCCCCGATCCCAGCGACCCCAACCGGGAAGCTTGACCGAGTCACTGACTACACATAATCCAATTATAATCAGCCAAGTATCTAAACAACCTATTGACTCCACATCAGACCGTTCAAAACGTCTTGATGTATTTATATTGAAGCATATTAACATAATAAAAGAAAGAATTAGATATTTTTTGACGTTTTATTATTCCAACTAGACCCACCTCGTCTTGCTTACCCCAGAATCCTCAAAGAAATTTCAGTTCACAAACTGAGGTCCGCATACTAAACATAACATGAAAGATAGATGTAATACTTTCAGAATCACTTGAGAAACCAGACCCTAACAATCACCAATAGCATATCATTTCCCTTGTGTAATGGCAACCAGACCCTAACAATCACCAAATTCAAGAAAGGTGTCCAACTGAGAGAAAAAAAATCCATAGGGGTGTGAATCAATGTAGATAACTATTGACCTTAACAGATCAAATTCTGGAAAAGCCACTATAGAAAAGAAGTCAAAAGTTAGGCCTGGCTACTGACCCTTATGTTGGGCATCTATTTAGCATATGATACGTCCATGTTGTCTAAAAAAAAAGATACGTCCATGTTGTAATAAAAAATAATGGATAGAACAAACCATCAACTAGCTTCATCCACCCTCCACATTCAGAAACAAAATCTCCCATAACAATTCACTCAAATGAAGGAAGGGAAAAAAAACTTCAACTGAAGGAAAGTGTACTTACCAGTCTCTTTGCTTCTATCAACTTTATCCTTAACATCCAATATCAAGCCATCATTTTCGTCAATCACCTTCTTTGCTTTGGTCTCAACATTCAGCTGACTTTTAGACTCCTCTACAGTCTTCAGTAGTTCCTCTTTCATGGATTTCCTGCTGGCTTCATCCACAGTGTCTAGCACTTGAACAATGCCAGCATATGTTGCTGGTTTTATCATCCAAAAGGAAACAAATTAAGCATGAGATCAGAACAACGATCACAAAACAACATGAGAAACTTAAGATACACAGGATTTAACAGACAATATTCCCCTCATAATCCACTGTGGAAAATACTATGGAATTGTAAATTTTTTTTTTTACAGGAATAGTGGTGTCCAAGTTGAGCGGTGTTATTGATCAAAAAAAAAAAAAAAGTTGAAGCGGTGTTGATGTCTCAGATATTAAAAGAAAATAAAGCACTGCAAACCCTAGTCCTGGGTATCAATAAATAACAAGGATCAAGAGTAACTAACCAGGTGATGATGATATTGATGCTTCCATATTTGAATACCTTCTGAATCCGAGAAGAAAACCACGGAAATAAAAATCAAGACGAAACGTAACCCTAAATACTTCCTCACCGGTTTTGCGCCCGTACTCAAATATTTTTTCTTCCGTCTTCTCTTTCCCTGTCTTCAAAAATAATTAAAAACATTGGGGGCCCTTATAACAGACGACTCGGTCGATACAAAGAAATTTAGGTTGGCCGTTAGTTTTAGGCCTGAAATCCCTTTCACATTTATTCAGCGTAACTGCGTAGGCTGAACCAATAGCAAGTAATAGATGCTGAATTTGTGGAATTTGCACAATGTGGGAGTGAGAACCCATTACTTGAAGCTAAAGATTCACCATCTTTCTGAAATTATTGATGCACTATGCAGAATGACGGATACCAAATTCTATGTTGTAAAAGGCGCTGGGCAAGGCGAGGCGCCAAACCCATCGCCTTGCCTAGCGCTTCCTAGACGCTAAAGGCGCCAAGAAATTAAAACAAAGTTGGTTAAGGTTTGGTGCCTGGGAGCCTTTTTTTCCTAGACGCTGACCCTACGCTTAGTGCGCCTTTGGTGCTTAAGCGCCCAAGGCGCTCGCCTTTTACAACATAGAGATTACCAATTGCTTCTATAATAATTGAAGCACTTGAAGTTTGGGTTCAAGTATATTTGCGGCAATAAACTCTTGTAAGGTCGCTGAATTCGTACAAAACAAACAATAAATTTTTCATAAAATTTGATAATCTCTATAGCAATCTTGTAAAATTCGGGAAGCAAGACAAGCTGGTCAAAACTTGCGAAGCACACACTATAAGGACTTGTGTACCACTTTGTGCACTTTTCTTCTTTAAATTCTTTGTTCACAACACATGTGCACCATAACCAACTAGAATCTGCTGTATCGCATTTGCACGTTGAAAGTGACCGGCTACAACCAGTGTGAACAAGAAAGAAATTCTTCAACCATAATTGGCAAAATGGATCAGAACAACCATATTATATGCTAATAATAAACTAGCATTTTTCTTTTCTTTTTAATAACACAATAAAAACTACTTGTGGATCCCATTTGTTCTCAATAATGCAATTTTTAATACATTTATAATTGTAACCAACTAGAATCTGACATTGCACATATGCATTAAAAATTGATTGACGACTTATGCGTTATCTGGCTCTTGGATTATGGATGTTCTTAGCCACAAACCTAGAGATTCTTTTCTTCGTAGTACTTATTGATGCATTAATTATGCACCCACAAGGCCACAACCAGATTTTGCACTGGTATTTCGTTCCCTAACTGCAAGTACATTTGCTCAATTGTTCAAATTCGGAAGAACAATACAACCAGGTAACGCAAACTGTAAATTAGTTCTCTAAACCGGGCGCAATAATGTGGCATAGTCTAGACACAAATAACAAATACAAATACAGATAGATTTAGATTTTTTTTTTTTTGGAAACATAAATAATGTGGCAGAGGCTTTGAGAGCCGGATACAACTGATTCTACCCTTGACTAACAGTACATAACAAACAAGAATTTCTCAACAATAATCTAAGAAGTAGATTAGCAGACAACAAACTTGAGATACACATAGAAGAAAATGGAAAAATGAATCAATCCTCCAATAGCTTATAAACCATCCATTCCTCTTCAGAATCGTCCGAAGAATCCGGCACTTCAGTTAATAACGGAACACGGACATCCTTCATTGTATAAACATAAGGTGCATCTTTACCAGTATAATACCCTGCCCATTTCCCTGCTTGCACCCTACTAGCATTCCACACCATCCCACGTAAAGACATGACTTTTTTCGGAAACTTGTTTATATTCTCTTCTCTGGTATATCTTCTAATGACTTTTCCATCGATTAACCATACAATCAAATCTTTAGACCATTTGATTTCGTAATCGTGAAACCCTTCACTATAATCAAAGCCTAATTCATGAACTTGTTCTCGGCTATTGTCAGTCGCAGTAACATATGCATTAGTTCGAATACTTCTCTTATTGTTACCTAAAAAGTTGAAACCGATCGAATGTATAGGTCTATAATGCATAGGTGAAGCAACACGAAAGTTGAAATTTAAACCAGTTGTGTCGCCAGTGGGGCACTTAATTTGAGCTCCGAACGTACCGTACCGGTATTCGGCTTTTGATCTCCAATTTGAACCACATCTTTCGTCGAAAACTACACTGATTTCATTTGTTTCTGCTTCCATTGTGTGAGTACATGCTTCTGGATTGAACTCAACATATATCTCTCTGAGTAATACGGTTTGATGGATTTTTTGAGTTTCTTGATCTGCCATTAATTTCACTGAATGGTTTAGCTTCTTTTTCCTTGTTGTGATCGAATTGTTGATGATGATTATGAGGTGTTTTTTTTCTTCTTTTTGTGATGAAATTGTTGACGATGATTATGAAAAAAGAAGAATGATTGAAGATGTATTTATATGGAGGTATTTTATTTAAAAAAATAAATACACGTTCTTGACTTTGGTTAAATGATTTGAAGTTGACGGGGCCGGTGGAAGTTTATCCATCTATGGAATACCTTAACCAGGAAGAATCCGCTGTGTCACGCTTGCACGTTAAACGTGATTGGCAATTTCTCACCTTTCTTCAACCTGACTCAAGTCAGTAACGCGGCGGATGGCAATTTTAAATGTTTGCAATTTCTCACACATCTTTATTCTGACTCAAGTCAGTAAAGCGCCCGGCGGCAACTAAAATATCCAGTAATTTGTAATGGGGCTTGCATTTCTGTCTGGTTCAAAAAAAAAAAAAAACTGGTTCAAAAAACAAAAACCGAGTGGCCTCTAACCATTGTTCCATCTTGGTTGGAATTGATAGAAAAGATAAATTAAGGGTGGTGGTTTGTTCAACTTAAATACCATAATTTGTCTATTAATTAGTGTTTCACTAATTACACATAATAAATAATCTATTCATTATAAAGTGTTTTATTAATTAGTGTTTCACTAATTGCTCATAATAAATGACTAATCATTTTTTAATTATAAATGTTTTCTTAATTAATTATAATATTTATTTCTATTAATAAGTAATTTTGATAAATAATATCAATAGACATTTTCTGCAACAATGAGTAGTAGAAGAGGTGGAGGCCGAAAGATAAGTGGTGGTTAAGGGTGGAGCCAAGCACAATTATATTTATTTTTTGTTCTTTTATCTATAATGGGATACAAAGTCCATTTTTCACATGTTTCCAGCTTGCCAAGAATTTTTTTCCCTCTCTCCTCAAAATCCTGGCTATGCCCCTGGTTTGTGGTGGAAGAAGTAGTGACAGTGAATGCTGTTGAGTAGTGATGGAAAATATTAATTTTATGTTGTCGTTACAACATCGATAACATCGTAGTGTGGAAGATGTGGTTGGTTGTTTTTAACACTTTTGATAAATGAAGGTACCCATGTTGGATCACCCAAATGGTACACATCCAGTTGGAAAGGATGATTATTTTATCAAATGGTACCCATGTTATTTTTGGTACTATATTGTATAAGTCATGATTTTTAATGTTAAAATAAAATTGATTGCAATACAAAAAAATATATACACGGAGAAAAATTAATGAAACTAATCAATTGACAAAATTTTGTTCAATCTAAACCTCATAATGGCATTTATGATTGAAAATTAGAATCGCGTCCAACAACCTACATGGGATGGGCGGAAGTGGTGGAGTCAAAAATTGACATTGAGGAGGCCTATATTTTTTTTTAAAGAAACATGTAAAGTTTGATAGACTAAACCATAAATATATATGGACAAAGTACTATTTATAAGATAAACTAAAACAATTATGTAGTTATTAAAAATTTAAGGGGTTAGAGCCAGGTTAGTCAACCCTTGGCTCCTCCACTAGGTGGTGGTGGATAAAAAAAGTGGATTCATATGGTTTTATGGTAGTGGCGGGTATTGGTGAACAAAAACATATTATGCTAATTTAAATAACATCCACAAAATGTGTAACGTTATATTATAAAGTATAAAACGTGGTTGATCATTCTAATGTTAAAATAAACTCGATAACACACATGTCCATTTTAAAAAATTGGTGCAATCAATTGCCATGTTACGTAATAACTAGACGAACGATACGAATCAAGATCAGAACATATGAAATTATTTATTATCGATTTGTTTATGTAAAGAGTGGTCAATATTTATCCTTGCCAAAGATAAATTTACCGCTGGGGTTTGTTCAACTTAACCATTTTCAAAAGTTTTATTAATTAGTGTCTCATTGATTGTTCATAATGATTAATTAAATTTCTATTATAAATGTCCCTTTAATAATCTAACATAAATACATAATTTTATTAATAAATAATTTTACTAAAAACTATATTAATTCTAATGGTGGTAGTGGAAGTAGGGTTAGTATAAGCGGTGGTGGGTGTTTGTGAATGGTAGAGGCGGTAACATTACTTTTGGTGGAAGAAATAGTGGCGGTGGATGGTTTTTATGGTGGTGGGAGTTGGTAATTGTAGTGTATAATAATAGTTTTTGCTTTTTATTGAGTTTTATTGACCAAGTAAAAAAATAATCTTCACAAAACATGCAACATTGTATTGTGAAAGATGTAATTGGTTGTTTTAGCACGATTGATAAGGACAAAAACTAAATATTTCGAGGATGATATCGGAACGTATAAGACAATATGATCATGACTGTTCGATCTCCCGTATTATATAAAGGAAATTGGTGTACCCGCGTAAGAGAACATTACCGCTCTCTCAAGTACTATTACATTCTTTTTCCTTAAAGACCATCAATGTCGAGTTGTTTCGCGACAACTACCTACATGACAACAACTTTCACTCAATTCCCGATATAAAACCTTATTGACCGGGAAAATGTATTTGCATTCTAAAATATTTGTTTGAAAATTATGTTTGTTCATCAAAATCATCATAAAAAACTCTAAATCATAAATCTAAATTTCGCCTCCGATGTTTATAAAATATTTTTTGTATTTTACATTCTCAAATCATGCGACCTCTTGATGACAAATCAACAATATCAAATTACGGATCAATATGTATAGGTTTCATTCACTGGTTTAGAAGGTACACTACACCAAATCCTGGTTTTAGCAACGCTTCATTTTCGGAGATGCGCAACGGATATTAACGTTGAACCATTAACAACGTTAATATCCGTTGCGCACCATTTTATACGTTGCACAAACTATATATACTTCATTTACTATAATAAACTAGTGGTGCAACGGATGATCCACGCCTACATCCGTTGCACAAACTATGGTTTTTTTGTAATATGTAGCATGTTTATGGGCTTTTAATAGTTTTATTTTTATTTATTAATTTTCTAATTTTTCTTTTTTCTGATTTTTTTTTTAAAAGGATTAAATTTGGTTCCCCCAATTTTTCCCTCTCAATTTTTCACCCAATTCACTGATCTCCCTCCCAAACTTAAAATTAACAAAAGCTTCCCCCCATTTTTCCCTCTAATTTCATCATCTAAGAACATTAAAGGCATATCTAAAAAAAAATTAGATCTTTTTAATACCTATTTTTCTTAATTATTTTCGGAAATAAATATCCCCATATTTTCAGACAACTTTAATACCTATCTCTCTCTCTCTCTTTCTATTTTCTTAGTCGAAACTTTCTCAGTGTGAGAAAAGAGAAAAACTTTTCTCTTTTCTTCGTGAAATCAAAACCCATCTTCTAGAAATCTGATAATCGATTCATTAATCTTCGCTTCAACAATTCAAAACCCATGTTCTAGAAATTAGATAATCGATTCATTAGTTGAAATCTTCCAAACCCTACTTTTAGAAAATCATTTTTTCCCCTGAAATCTAAAATTAAATCATTCAATAGGATTATCAACAACAGTTTGTGGATTATCATCAGGTATAATCGTTCAACTATTGCTACTGCTTATTAATTTTATTTTTATCGAAATCTAACTTTGTGAATGAGTTAAGGGTTTTTACCTAACTCTGCTTATTGCTACTGCTTATTAATTTTATTTTTTGATTTTGACCTAACTCTGTGAATGAGTTAGGGGTTTTTATTTTGTTTTTCTTTATTTTGTATTATGTACTTTTGAAGAATTGGGTTTGTTTCTATTTAGTTGAAGTTTTTTTTTGAATTTTGGCGATTTAAGTTACAGTTCAAGAATTGGGTTTGTTTCTATTTTATGTGTTGATGTTGTTGTTTCAGCTGGCTAAGAAGAGGTCATATAGACATAAACCAGGAACCAAAGCACTTCAAGAGATAAGAAAATTGCAGAAGAGCATTGATTTTTTATTACCTAGAGCCCCATTTGTTAGAATTGTAAGTATGGATTTTTTATTTCTTTTGTTAGGTGTGAAATTTTGATTTTACTTGATTTGCTTTCAAAGTGTTTGTTTAAATGCTTGAATGAAAGATTTTGGTTTGTTGTTGAGTAAAATGAAACTAACCTAGAATGTGATCTACCTTGTTGGGTTTTTATTGGGTTAGCTAGTGCTCTGTGTTTTCATTTTGTTACATGGGTGTGTTTTGTTAAAAGTTTCTATTGTACATTGTCTTAGGTGAAAGAGATCACAGATAATTTTAGTGAAGAAGTTAATTGTTGGCAAGCGGAAGCTTTAACCGCACTTCAAGAGGTATTTTGAACTATTCAAGTTATTCATCTATGGTGGTGTATGTGCACATTCATTGCATCTCTCTTTACTGTTGTGTTGTCAAATGTGATACAAAATTGTATCTGTAGGTGCTTTGATAGGTTATGGTACAAAAATGCTCGTGAAATCTTTAACGTAAGTCACCTAGTACCCGTATAATCATAGAAGTGACTTGATGATTATACTTTTGGAGACATAACTGGTATGCTTGTGATTAAACTTTGGGCTTTATAGGCTTGATTATGAATTTAAGGTTTGTTTTCTTAAATTATTTAGAAAATGGAGATACAAATAGAGGAGTGAGACATGAGGAATATGTTAAGCGTGTTTAAGTGAATAACATGTTTACTTGTATTTTTATGGAATACAAAGAATCATAAAGCAAAATGTTTCAATTGAATGGAGTATGTATGGCATAAGAAAGTTGAAAAATTAATGTAGATACTGGAACAACACATTCTAGTTATTAGGAACTAAATATTATAACTTTGTCATTTCCAAAATGCCATAATTGAATTAAAGCTGTTGTCTGAGATGCTTGATCTTGTTGCCTGTCTACAACTCCGTAACGTATGATCACTCTTTCGGTCATGGGCATCTAATATCTGTTTTGTGATTCATCTTTAGCAGTAAAACTTTTTCCATTTCGTATTGTGTGAATTTTTGCTAGCTAATTGCAAACTATATCAAAGTTTCAGTTAAAACTTTTGACTTGTCATTTATCTTTGTTCTGGAGCTTGATTTTGGTGTGTTTGAGATCTATTATTAATTTGTCATTGATTTGGGATATCTGGACCACTCCATTATTTAAATTGCATATTCTAGTGTTATATGTTCTCTACGATCTTCTTTCATGTCGTGGGAGAGAATGGTAATTTTTAATAGCTGGCTTGAGTATCAATATCAGAAATTTGTTTTATAAGTCAGAACATGCTATAGCTATCGTGTCCATGATTAGTGATATAGGTCTCAAAATAGGACTGATTTTTATAAGGATGATTCTCTATATATTATAATAAAAATCAAGGTTACGAATGAATGAATCTATAAATATTTCAGTGAAGCGACTGAATCATATTGGTGCACGATACCTTGTTGATTTTCATTGGTTTCTTTCTCAAAATATTATGATTGATTTTGTTGGGTTTTTTGTGTTTGTGTTGTATACATGACCGAGTATGATAGAGGTGTGAATGCTTTCAGGTTGAGTATTCTATTGAAGCAATTAAGGTAAACAACAAAACTAGGAAGGCCTAATTATTGAATTCTGACTGAAATTTTGTAGCCTAATTCATATGTTTATGGTCATGATGGTTTGATATAGGTCTCAAAAGAGGACTGATTTTTATAAGGATGATTCTCTATATATTATAATAAAAATCAAGGTTACGAATGAATGAATCTATAAATATTTCAGTGAAGCTTGTGAATCATAATGGTGCACAATACCTTGTTGATTTTCATTGGTTTCTTTCTCAAAATATTATGATTGATTTTGTTGGGTTTTTTGTGTTTGTGTTGTATACATGACCGAGTATGATAGAGGTGTGAATGCTTTCAGGTTGAGTATTCTATTGAAGAAATTAAGGTAAACAAAAAAACTAGGAAGGCCTAATTATTGAATTCTGACTGAAATTTTGTAGCCTAATTCATATGTTTATGGTCATGATGGTTTGAGTTTCTGTATGTTTGTTTGTAGCTTGGATCAACTGTAATTGGATTAAAGAATAAAGGAGTAGTTCTTGTTGTCGAGAAGCGTATCACTTTGCCGTTGATGGTTATTTCTCTGGCTCTGGTTACCTCTATATATATGCAATGGGGTTTAGTTGTTTCAGTGTTCTGCATGATGGAGTGTTTATTTGTAAAACTTCTGTTGCATATATCCTCTTAGGCTCTTTGTCTCATTGGGGTTAGTTCTAAGAGACGCCATGAAACCCAAAATTTTGTTTGTCTTGGTCCAATTCCATGTGATATACTTGGCAAGCTGAAGAAAATGTTATGGATTGTCTGGTCCACATTCCGCATTCTTAGATGATTCAAGTTATTCACACTTTATAGAAATCATTTCAATTCTTATTTATATGGTTTCTAGCTGTTAATATTTGGCTCATATGTCTTGCTTAAGAAAGATGCTCGATTGACACTAGAGTATGTAAGTGTATGACACTAGCTTATTAATAAAGTACTAGCTTATTATGTCATAAAGAGGAATGTTGTATCCTAACTCCTTGATTAATCCTATTCTACCCAACTCTCCTGTTGGACCTGGTAGTCCTATGAGGCACAGTGAGCGAAACATGCGCTTTGCTTCTAGAAGGAGAAATTTAGGTGGTAATGTTATGGGATATTAGCACTCAGAAGTTGGTGGAAACATGGATGATAGCTTTTCATCATCACTTCTTGAAGAGTTCAAAAATAACAAGACCAAAAGTTTTGAACTATCTGAAATTGCAGGTTATGTTATTGAGTTTAGGTACATAGATACTATGTTATTGGTGCTTGTTTCTTAAATCTAATTTGGGTTCCAGTCTGATCATTCATTATAATTTTGAGCAGTGCAAATCAGTATGGTAGCCGATTCGTTCAGCAGAAGCTTGAGACATCCTCATAAGAGGAGAAGAATATGGTTTTCCAGGAAATTATTCCACAAGGTCTTGCTTTGATGATATACGTTTTCAGAAATTATGTTATTCAGAAGGTATGTTGTCACACTCTAAAACACTGAGGATATAGTACCCGTTACATGCAAATATGTGACTTACAACTTGTATTACCCTTCATTTCTTTGAGAACGGTACTGCACCTCAGAGAATAGAATTGGCAAACCAGCTCAATGGGCATGTGTTGACACTTAGACTTCAAATGTATGGTTGTCGTGTGATCCAAATGGTAATATTGGTTTTCTGCCCAAATATCATGTTCTTTAAGTTTGATTTTATCCATGGTTTGCTCTTGTACATATGGTCTAAGTCTAAGGTGTTAAATGACACAGGCGATAGAAGTTGTTGATTTGGACCAGTAGACTAAAATGGTCGTTGAGCTTGATTATCATATCATGCGTTGTGTACGTGATCAGAACAGAAACCATGTCATTCAAAAGTGTATCGAATGCATTCTGCAATATGCTATTCATTTTATCATCTCATATTTCTACGATCAAGTTGTGACTTTATCTACTCATCCCTATGGCTGTCGTGTGATACAGGTAAATAATAATTTCTTTTCTTATTTTTGGTTTAGTATTTTTAGTATCATCTGGGTTTATCATGCAAAGACTTTATTTTAACAAAACCGGCAATGGTGATATATATTCAGGGCGTGTTGGAGCACTGCAGTGACCCAAAAACCCATCAAATTATGATGGATGAAATATTTCAATCTGTTTGCATGCTAGCACAAGACCAATATGGAAACTATGTTGTTCAGGTTTATCCATCTTCCCAAGCTTGTATTCCACAATTCAGATTCAGAAACTTATATATGTTTATAACATTTGGGATTTTACATAAGTGTTTAATATTGTATGGCTTTATAGTTCATCTATCTAGCTACTCTGTCGATGTATGAATCGTTCTCTATGGATTGTTATGATCAATACTTGTTCTTTGATCGATTGTAATTCAGGAGCAGAAATCTGCCGGAATTTGTTGTTTACCTGAAATTATTTTGCAACGGATATAAACGTAGCACAATTATCCGTTGCACAAATCATCTGAAATGAGCAACGGATAAAACTGCCACCAAATAAATAAAACGTTGACAAAAAATCACAAAGGGACCCACAAAAGTGTTATCTATAAATAATAACTGTTGCACAAATTAGTCTATACGTTGCACAAATAAGAAAAATGTACCGTTGCACCATCAGATGTGCAACGTTTATAAACGTTGTACAAATTAATTTGTGCAACGGATAACAAGCGTTGCACACCAATGCGCAACGCCGTTTTTCCAACGTTTATTTCCGTTGCACAAATTATGCGCAACGTTTATAAACGTCACAAAAT
The DNA here is from genome assembly GCA_023529315.1 of Papaver bracteatum. Taxonomy (NCBI): domain Eukaryota; kingdom Viridiplantae; phylum Streptophyta; class Magnoliopsida; order Ranunculales; family Papaveraceae; genus Papaver; species Papaver bracteatum. Next base: position 1,020,669 of record JAJJWX010000259.1, read on the forward strand.
GGATGTTTTGGTGTAGTGGTAGAGTAGACACATATGGGTAGTTCACACAAAGAAGAATATGACTGAGAATACTTCAATAATTTGGTCAAGAGATAAGGTCAAAAATTTAAGATTAACTTTCTATAGGACTAATTAGATCGGCTTCGATAGGAGCTGACTAAAATATGGATTAATAATAGTTTTCACGCAAGACAATTGCAAAACATAGTTTGGCTAACTCTGCCTATGTAAAGAGTGGTCAAGATTTGTCCTTCCTCAATTGTTATGTTATGTGAGAAGAAGGTGATATCTAAGATTGAGGTATAATTCAAATCTATTAGATTCATACCATTTACAACTGGATGCCTTGAAAAAAATTGACGTGTTGTTATTATTATTACAGGCAAGGGATACATTGACCACACTTGCGCAAATAGCTCACTTCGCAAATGATTGGTGTTGCATGTACTGTCTAGAATGCAACGAGGAATTTGAGGAAACAAGGCACCGAAAGCAGTGTCCAGGGTATTTTGGTTAGAGTAACTTAGACTCGATGTAATACTTATGTTCTTTTTTTTTTAGTTTTTCCACAATCTATTTATTTAAGAAAAATGAACATTGCAAATACATAACATCAACAAAAATTAGACATATTGGTTTGACAATAATGGCTACTGATGGTCCGGAAAAGACAAAAGAAAGGAATTGTTGTAGAAGAATTGTTGGGATATACAACGGATTACTTAACACGAATGAAATAGGTATAACTATTTCGATTCTTAAATCACGTAAAGTTCACAGTAGAAGATGACATCAAGTTTAAAGTTAGTCAAAAACATAATATGGCTAACTAAAATGGTGGATCGACAACATCTACGTAGGTTAGTTAGTAGATTAGTTTGGTTTTTATTATGTTTTATACTTATCTACACCATTTTGGTGGTTTTATCTACTCTTTTGAGGTTTATCTCCGCTTTAATGGCGATTCTTGGTTATTGGGTTGAGATTTAAGATCAATAGTGATGCTCTCCATGCTCTCCAACGACGAAACCTTCATCTTGGTTGTCTCCGAAGACAAAATCTACATCGGAATCTTCATCATCAACTTATCCTATGTATTTAACCTCCATATGTGGTCTTTTTGGCGACGAAAGCTTCATCAAAAAAATACTATTCTCTGCCTATTTGGAGGATCGACAACATGACCATGATAGATGAGTCAGCTGGAGCGAAATAGGAGCATGTAGAGACTTTTATGAACGATATTGATTAGTTGATTTCACTGAGATGAGCGCTACTGACGACATATTTCAAAAAAATATTTAAACTTCCATGTTCGTGTAGAGAATTATCTTATTATAAGCAATGAACCTAAATAAAAAAATGTCTGGAAGTTAACATGATATTTCTTTCGTTCGAGCAAATTTCCGGCGGTAAAATATTAAAGGAATAAACAAAGAGAAAAAGAGAGAAAAATCTCAACTATTTTTATGACAAACACATATTAAATCATAAGGAGTTGATAAGTATTCGGGACACAAATTATACGATATATTAAAAATGAACCAACATCATGGACCTTGCCGTTACGTCACGGGTTAAGGGCTAGTAGATCAACAAACAAACAACATAACTAGCTTCTATACCAACTCACATAAAATCACTTGAAGGGCCTTTTGTTCAAAGTATTTTTTTGCGCATACTCAAAATACTACAATATACATTTTTTTTTATCACAAATCCAAATGTTTTTAGTTTAATATCTGAGCTCAGAATACTGGAGAACTTTTTTGATGGGACCGTTGGTTGATGGGGGCTTGGGGACAAGTGATATGTTGACACGTGTTTAGAATATTAATTGATTCCCATAAATTTTGTTCCCAAAAATATAAAAGAAGCATATTTTTGAACAAGCGAGATGTTTACACGTGCAATTAATAGTCTTTTGCCTTTGTTTTCTGAAAAATCAAAATGCATTAGTTAATTTTTTCTTAAAACATTCTGGGAGGACGTACTAAACCATTACAGTGTCTCCTTCAGATAGTAGTACATAGATAATTTAAGAAGTAGGAAATATCATATGGTCCTAGAAATAATATATTAGAGAGAGTTTGGTCCAGTTGACTCGATCAACTGTCTGTTTAGTCCTTTTTGTATTATAGTTTGGTCCTAGAAATTATGGTTTGGTCCTAGGATTATGTCATGGATGATGTAATTGTCATCTTGTAGTGGCAGAAATACCCTTTTAGATTAGGACCATATATATAGTCAAAAAGTAAGAGAGAAGAAATCATTCTCAGATTTATTTTCTCTCTCCAATACTTTTAGATCTAGAATTTTTCACTTTTTTTCTTTTTATTTTCTTCATGCTACTATTTGAAGATGTAAACAATTTTTTTGAAGATTTTGATATGTTGCTGCATCTTTTAAAGATGTTGAAGATGAACTCTTCGTTGTTGAAGATGAAGACGACGTTTGAAGATGATGAATTCAAATCTGATGATGAAGACGACGATGAACTTGTGTGATGTTGAATATGAACTCGTCAAATATGATTCTCTGCTGGTGTTTGTTGTTTAAGATGAACCCTAGAAATATGTTGATGTTGAAGATGAACTAGTCAAACCATAGAAAACTGCTGCTGCTGTTTGAAGATGAAGATTTATGTGTTTTGGTGCTGCTGTTGTTTAAGATGAACTTCATTCCTGGAATGAACTTCATTACTGGAATGAACTTCATTTATGGAATGAACTTTGTTGTTGATGAACATAATAGTTTATATAGGTTTTTATCAGGAGTTCATTCCAGAAATGAACTCTGGTTTATATAGGTTTTTATCAGGAGCTCATTTTATAAATGAACTTTGGTTTATATGGGTCTTATGAGTAGTTCATTCCAGAAATGAACTCTGGTTTATATAGGTTTTTATCAGGGGTTCATTCCAGAAATGAACTCTGGTTTATATAGGTTTTATGAGGAGTTCATTCCAGAAAAATAAACTCTGGTTTATATAGGTTTTATGAGGAGTTCATTCCAGAAATGAACTCTGGTTTATATAGGTTTTTGTTCTTAATAATGAAATTTCTGTAGAATTTTAATGAAATAAAGAAGTTCATTCATATGTGATTTAATTTGGTTTTATTAGGTTTTCATTTGTAAGAATGAACTTTGATGGTTCATCACACAGATGGAACTGCTACAAGAAAATAAGTAAAAATTAACACGGAAGGGTATTTTTGTCTGTTTTATATTTTTAAATAATTATGGACCAAACAGTAAAGGAGTATTCCCAAATGACCAAACTGACTTGGGACCACCCAAAAAGAGACCAAACGATATTTTTCCCATTTAAGAACCTACATTCTTTAAATATTAGTACAATAGTAACTCCTAAGATTCTAAGACAATTTCTTTAGTTGCCCCAACTACCATTTAACACAAGGTCCATAAGGATTCTACAAAATGACATCACAATTGATCAGTTTACCCGGTTTAGATATATTTTCCAAAGGGACATCCATATTAGACAACAAGTGAAACATACCACAATTCTCTCAGGAAACCAAGGTTTAGGTGACATATAATCGAACTGATGGGATGTTGTTCCATCTGCAATTCTCTCAGCATGTTTTTCCACTGCAATTTTCAAAAAATAATAGAGCATGGACTAGAAAGAATGATGAGAAAGAAGACCTGAAGAAGGAACCTTCCTACATATTTATATTTTACTAAGAGACTATAGAACTGCTAAATGTTGCTACTCTTAACAAATCAATCAAATGAAAAAGAACGACCTGTATAGAAATAAAACTATATGTAGTAGTCAACAACACTTACATAACTCTGTCAAGCCTCCAGACATAGGTTTAATTACTCCGAGTCCTTCCTTGGCCTCATCATTCTGATTACCAGTTTCCTCCTCTAACTTCTTCTTCTTGAGTGGTGCCTCTTCTCAGGGGTTTCTGCTGGTCTCCTGCGCCTTAAACCAATGTTGTACGACCTGGGGATTAACCCTGGATCGCTTGGGGACAGACCCTCCATCCGAGCGAGCGCAACCGAGAAACTCGACCGATTCACAGACTGCACATAATCCAATTATAATCAGTCAGGTATCTAAAACAACCTATTAACTCCACATCAGACCATTCAAAACGTCTTGATGTATTTATACTCACTACTCCTTGAAGCATATTAAAATGATAAAAGAAAGAACGGGATATCCAACTTCTTGATGCGTACTAAACATGATATCTATTGCCTAGCTATAAAACCTAATATTGGGCATCTATTTAGCATAGGGATACGTTCATGTCGTAATAAAAAATAATGGATAGTATAAAGCATCGACTAGCTTCATTCATACACCCTCCACATTCAGAAACAAAATCTCCCATAACAATTTACTCAAATGAAGGAAGGGAAAAAAAAAACTTCAACTGAAGGCAAGTGTACTTACCAGTCTCTTTGCTTCTATCAACTTTATCCTTAACATCCAATATCAAGCCATCATTTTCGTCAATCACCTTCTTCGCTTTGGTCTCAACATTCTGATGACTTTTAGACTCCTCTACAGTCTTCAGTAGTTCCTCTTTCATGGATTTCCCGCTGTCTTCATCCCCGATGTCCAACTCTTGAATAATGCGAGCATATGTTGCTGGGTTTATCATCCAAAAGGAAACAAATTAAGCATGAGATCCTATTCATTCATCACAAAACAACATGGAAACTTAAGATACCCAGAATTTAACAGACAACATTCGCTCATAATCCACACTAGGAAATACCATGAAATTGTAATAGGTTTTATTTATTTATTATTTATTATTTTTTACAGGAATACCCTAATGGCGATAGGGGTGTCTAAGTTGAAGCGCTATTGATGCCTCAGATATTAAAAGAAAATAAAGAACTGCAAACCCTAGTCCTGGGAATAAATAAATAACAAGGAACAAGAGTAACTAACCAGTTGACGATACTTCCATATTTACCTTCTAAATCTTGAGAAGAAACCATGGAAATAAAAATCGAGAAAAGAAAAAATCTCTGGAATATATTTTCAATCCACAATAAAAAGTTGAATTAGATCCACGAAATCAAGACGAAACGTACGTAACCCTAAATACTTCCTCACCGATTTCGTGCCGTACCCAATTTTTCTTCTTCTTATGTCTCTTCTCTTTCCCTCTCTTTAAAAAGAATTAAAAACATTGGGGGCCCTTATAATATAACCGTCGACTCGGTCTTACATATACATATACAAATAAATTTAGGCCTGAAATTGGTTTAAGAATCAAGACATGGAGACTCCTTGACCCCTAGCCAGTAATAGATGCTAAATGTGTGGAATTTGTAGAAGAGATAGTTTGTAAAAGGGTCGTTTTCTTAGTGGATAATTAGAGTCTGGGTCGTGGAACATGCACTTGATGCAATAGGGTTGTAGACTAACCGCTGACCATTAGAAAAATGTTAGTTTGACTTTTTTATTTAGCTAAACACCATGACCATTAATTGACTAGCGTTGACTGTTTAAAACTGTTAAGCTGGTCCTTTTTCATCTTCTGAATTCGATTTCCTTCTTCCCATTTGTTTTTGGTGAGCATCTTTAGAGTTCATGTTTTCTTCCCCTTTCAAGTTCCACTATCTTCGGTGTTGCCACCGTCATATCTCCACTATAATCACGTCCACTAAAACATCAATTGATTTAAACTAAGCAAACATGACACCCATTCTTCTCTAGTTCTATGCTTTCTTCCCACCGTAACGATCAAACATCAATTAAATTCATTATCCAACTCAGAGCCGCTGAAACCCATATTTAGCAAAGCAAAAAACAGAAAAACCCATACACTGAATTCAATTAAACTCTTTCAACAGAAACATGGAGCTAAAAATCTTTATTATTTAGCCCTCAACTTCACCGTCCATCATGATCACCAGCAACTCCAAATATTGGTGCACAATCTTTTTATGAGTTAGGTGAAAGAAAACTGGAAAGGCATCTCATATTGCATATTTAATCTTCTTCTCTGTTTATCTCTTTTTTGAATTTGTAACCTTACGAAATAGTTAATGGTTTTGCATAGTTTGCATTAACCGGTACTCTCGATCCCTCCTAAATCTGTGGTTTATCAGGAATTTCGACCATTTGGTTATATTTAGATCGAATTTTGTTGTTGTTTGAAATTGTAGGAAAACGGTTCGATGAAATGTCGCAGTACAACTTGGTTAAGTTTCTAACCAGGTTATGATAATTCCATTTAACCATTTCATAAGGGCATTTTGGTAATCAGAACAGATGGTCAACATGAGTCTACGACCCTAATGCATCAACGACATGTTTTACGACCCAGACCATATACAAAAGTTAAGATCTTTTTACAAAATAACTCTTCGTAGAATGTGGGAGTGAAAACCCACCTTAAGCTAAGATTGGCTATCTTTCTCAAATTATTGATGCGTTGCACTATATGGAATGACGGATATCAATTGCTTCTATAATAACGGAAGCACATGAAGTTTGGGTTCAAGTGTATTTGCCTCAATAAACTCCTATAGGGCAAAACAAATTAAACCGAACCGTTGGATTTTCCATGAACATTGTAAGATTCCAGAAGCAAGATAAGCTGGTCAAAACATGCAAAACACACAGTATAACGAATTGTGTACGGCTATGTAGTCAATTTCGGCCATCTCGGCCGAAATTTCTGCGGAATTTCGGATTTCGGGTATGGGACATACGAAAACCTAAATCTCGCCTAAACGAAAAGTCGCCGGTTTTTCCGGCCGGAATCAATATATTTCGGTCAAAATCGGTGTGTTTCGTCCGGAATTATTTTTTTATATTATTTTTTTCCCAATTTCATATCGAACGTGTAATTTTCACCATAAATATAATATTAGTATAAAATTTTAATCCGAAATTACACCGAAATTTGGAAACCAAATTCCCTCATACAAAGTTGTACCAGTGTCTCGGCCACGGCGGAGACACTCCGAAATCCGAAATTAACTAACTTGGTGTACGGTGTACCACTTTGTGCATTTTTCTTCTTTAAATGCTTGTTTAAAATCACCCACTATAGAATCTGCTATGTCGCCTTTGCACGTTGAAAGTGACGGGCCACAACCAGTGTGAACAAGAAGAAATTCTTCAACGATAATTGGAAAAATGGATCAGAACAACCATACTATATGCTAATAAACTAGTATTTCCGCGTTTTTCTTTTCTTTTAATAACACAATAAAAACTACTTGTGGATCTCATTTGTTCTCAATAATGCAATTTTTTAATACATTTATAATTGTAACCAACTAGAATCTGAATAATTGTAACCAACTAGAATCTGACATTGCACCTTTGCACGTTAAAATTGATTGACGACTTTTTTCTCTCATGAATATGCATTATCTGGCTCTTGGATTATGGATGTTCTTAGCCACAAACCTAGAGATTCTTTTCTTTGTAGGACTTATTATTGATGCATTATGCACCCCGCAACCAGATTTTTCATTGGTATTTCATTCCCTAACATGCTGCAAGTACATTTGCTCAATTGTTCAAATTCAGAAGATCAATAGAACAAGGGTAGCGCACACCGTGAATTAGTTCTTTAATGTGGCAGAGCCGGGATAGGAAGTAGGAAGGGACGGCAAATTTTCCTCTATCTGGAGAAATATTTCTAGAGACAAATAATGAATAAAGATCGATTTAGATTTTTTGGATAGATAAATATAAATAGGCTTTGAGAGCCGGATACAAGTGAAGTAAATTAGAAACTAAAAACAACACTACAATCAGAAATATGAGTTATACATCAAACAAGAGACACAAATGAAGGTTGAAAATATACAAGAAAATGGAAAAATGAATCAATCCTCCAATAGTTTATAAACCATCCATTCCTCTTCGGAATCGTCTGAATAATCCGGCACTTCAGTTGATAACGGAACACGAACATCCTTCATGGTATAAACATAAGGTGCATCATTACCAGTATAATAACCTGCCCATTTCCCTGCTTGCACCCTACTAGCATTCCACACCATTCCACGCAAAGACACGACTTTTTTAGGAAACTTGTTTGGATTCTCTTCTCTCGCATATCTTCTAATGACTTTGCCATCAATTAACCATTCGATCAGATCTTTAGACCATTTGATTTCGTAGTCGTGAAATCCTTGACCGCAATCAAAGCCTAATTCATGAACTTGTTCTCGACTATTGTCAGTCGCAGTAACATATGCATTAGTTCGAATACTTCTCTTATTATTACCTAAGAAGTTGAAACCAATCGAATGTATTGGTCTATAATACATAGGTGAAGCAACACGAAAATTGAAATTTAAACCAGTTGTGTCGCCAGTGGGGCACTTAATTTTAGCTCCGAACGTACCGTACCGGTATTCGGCTTTTGATCTCCAATTTGAACCACATCTTTCGTCGAAAACTACACTGGTTTCATTTGTTTCTGCTTCCATTGTGTGACTACATGCGTCTGGATTGAACTCAACGTATATATCTTTTAGTAGTACGGTTAGTAGTGCAAGGTCGATGTTGAGGAGAAGACCAGTGACTTTTGGGCGGTTAGTAGTGGTGCAAGGTCGATGTTGCTCAGTTGGGTATCCATTATAAAACCGAACATTGACGTAGGTAGATGTCTTCATGAGTGGGATCTTGTGTTTTTGTAATGTGCCTGTAGTTTTTCATTTTTTCTTTGTCTCCTGTCTTCTCTTTTACTTCTTGTAAAAGAGATTGTTTTTGTTCTTCTCTTCTCTCTTAATAAATTCTTCTTTTATAAAAAAAAAAAAAAAAAAGTACGGTTTGATGGATTTTTTGAGTTTCTTGACCGGCTGCCTGATCTGCCATTAATTTCTCTGAATGGTTTAGCTTTGTCTTTTTTCTTGTTGTGATGAAAATGTAGATGATGATTTTGAAAAGAGAAGAGTGATTAGAGATGTATTTAAATTGAGGTATTTTCTTTAGAATAAATAAATACCCGTTCTTGACTTTGGTTAAATGATTTGAAGTTGACCCGGCCTGTGGAAGTTTATCCATCTATGGAATACCTTGGCCAGGAAGAATCCGCTGTGTCACGCTTGCACGTTAAACGTGATTCGCAATTTCTCACCTTTCTTCAACCTGACTCAAGTCAGTAACGCGGATGGCAATTAAAATATTTGTTCTTTTACTAATGTGTTATAGCATTTTGGTTGTTCTGATCCATTTTGGGTCTGGACGGTTGTAAGTTGGGGCATTCTTTTTTACCGATTAAAAATTTCCCGCATATCCTCATTCTGACTCAAGTCAGTAACGCGGCAACAAAATATATAACAAAAATCAACACCAACTTCATAATAAAGTCATGTGGTTTCTAAAGTTCAAGACTAGTACGTAAGTCATGGTCCAAAAGTAGGTTGGCTGAGAGGGAAGTCAAGTTAAGGACTCCTTTAAGTATAGGTAGTACAGTGTTTGTGGTAGTGGAAGACTGAAAGAACTTGTAAAGTAAGAGAGCTAAAGTGGCAAGACTGCTACAGAGGATAACCTCCTTCTTGTGAATGGGTAAGCAAGTAGAAGGAATGGACTTATCGAGCTCATATCATGACACATAAAACAAGTTTTTAACTTCTTGATACTGATGGGGAATTTATTGTGCAGAAAATACTGTCTGACATCAACACTGCCGAGAATAGTAACTTCCGTTGTCAACAAACAAGCAGCCAAACTAGTTGTTACCAACTCACTTGAAATCGTCTGGTCTCCAAAGGAAGGAAATTACAAAGCATTTATTTGCGCACATTTGTCCAAGGCCAGCAATTTGTTGCTGGGTACTTCTTTCGCAATACGGACTTTTGCCTGTTAAAACAAAGAAATTTCTTGGTTGCTTACATTTTTTCCGCCCTTTTTCGATATATTTTTGCTCATTTTTGATGCTGTGATGCATATTATCGTCTTACTTTCTTTTAGTGTAAATTCTAATTAGTTCAGCAGGCAGTTGTTTATCTAACGGAGATGAAAGAACTCAAATGATCCTTCGATAATCAAGTTCTCCACAGAATACATAGCTACTAAATTCTATCACAAATGAGCATATATTACATACATAATAAGGATCCATAGAACAAACATGACTGTAATTCTTAAGCACTGCCTCTTTCCAAAAATGCAAACAATGGACCCAAATAAACTGATAAACTCTGTGAGAAGAAGTATCCAAGCAGAAAGAGTGGCCACAAAGACAAAAAGATGCGGTATGACTTATGAGACCCTAAACATGTTTTGCGGACACGATCTTTCTTTTATCTCTCTTTTGTTAGTTCAAACAGCATTTTGGTTACTCAATCAACTACTAGTACATTTTAATTAAAAACAAGAGCCCCAATTCGCTTAAACTCAGTTTGTTCCAAGAACACAACTATCGGATAGGTTCAACAATTACAGAATTCTTAATGAAACAAACCAACAACAGATAATTCAGCTGAATCAATCACAACCACAAATACAAATAAGGAATACACCTCAGAAGCTAAAAGCAGCAAAACATAGAAAAACAACTCACCCTATCCTCAGATGCCTCCACGACCGCAGTTAACAACGGAACACGAACATCCTTATACATACATGCATAAGGTGCATCATCTCCCTCATAGATCCCAGTCCATTCCCCTTCATTAATACCACTAGCATCCCAAACTGAAGCATACAAAAACATAGCTTTCCCAGGAAACTGAACACCGTCTTCATTATCATCTCTTCTAATAACCTTCCCATCGATTGACCATTCGATATAATCTTTAGACCATTTAATCTCATAATCATGAAACCCATCACTACAATCAAACCCCAATTCGTGAATTTGCTCTTTACTACCGCTACCACCAGTATAATGATTCGTCTGTACAACTCCTTTATTATTACCTAAGAATTCAAAATCAATCTCATCTTGTGATTTATCACCTTCCAATGAAGATAAATAAAGATTGAAATTCAAACCGTTTGTATTGCCATCGGGACATTTCATCTTAGCTCCAAATGTACCGTACTGGTAACGAGTGTTTGTTCTCCATCTTGATCCACCTCTTTCATCGTAAAGAACTGTGATTTCATTTGTTTCTAATGTATGAGTACATACTTCTGGAGTGTAATCAACAGTTATTTCTTTGAGGAGCATAGTTTGATGGATTTCTGGGTCCGACATTGATGGTTCAGAGATATTTGACTTTTGAGGAACTTTTTGTATGTAATGATAATAATGGCTGGAGAAGTTGGTGATGATTAAGAGAGAAAGGCGTTAAAGTAGCAGAAGATCAAAGAAGCTTGATTTTTTTTTTTTTTTTTTTTTTATGGGCACACGTTGTGAACGCTTCTTCTGCATCTGAAATGTGGGAGAGACAACGAAGATATTTCCAGCAAGATCACTTCTTTATTGGACATTTGGACTCTACATTTGGACTCTACTTCTGTCGACGCAATTGTAATGTGTGGCAATGAATTGTGGAAAACGCACAATTATATCTGATTCTGTTTACACGAGGATCTCATTATGGATCCTCCTCCTCCCTTTATAAAATTGTAAAATGTCCTGTAACACGAGGATCCTGGCAAAAATTTACATAAAATATATACTTTGTTGTTCCGTTCAATAGGTATATATTTCAGCGGAGACAGTAATAATCTTTGTGGCGTTAATAGGGAAATTTGAAAGAACTTTTTTTTTTTGACACAAAAATTTGAAAGAACTTATTTGAAACAAGATCTCCGAATTTAACCACCTTAGTAGGTGTCACACCTTCAAATGCCCCTTGCAAATTTCTGCGAAAGTGTAACCCGGCAGCACAGTGGTTCCGTGAATCAAGCTTCACCCACCTGCACTTCAGCCTTATAAGTTTGCACCAGCAAACAACCTATCTTTAGTTCTACAACGGAAGTCTTTAGTCTTCTTTCACTTCTCTTAACTTCGCAAATGAACCCCATAATGCACTCAAACATTACCATACATTGCCAACAACAATCAGCCAACCAAGAAGACTTAGAACATGACACAATGAACTCATTTTATTGCATCAAAGGGAAGAAGTACAAAACTTGCCAACTTAGGGACCTACACATGCTTGTTCCTCTTGAACCAAGTCTTAGCCTTACAAAAACTCTCTCAATTTGAGTCTCACACTCTCCTATGTAAGCCCACCGAATTTCCCATGCCTTAGGACTATTTATACAGTAGCTTTACTGGCCCAAAACCGTTCACAACTATTGCACATGCATGGGACAGCCATCTGTCCCATGGAGCAGTTCCATAACCGCGTATAACTGTGCTAACTGGCCAGTTTCTCTTCAAACTCACGCCATCATCCAACACCTATTCACTGGCAGTTATGAACACTCTTCCACGCTTATAAACTTGATTTATAACCGTTCTAGCTTGTCTCGCGTCTTTGGCATGCTTGTGAAGCCAATCTTGGCCTTCGTATTCCACAACTGGTGCGCTTTACGGAAACCTTCATATTGCACAACTGTTGCGCTACAATCATCTCGGCCACTTCCTTAGCTCATTCTGGTTATATATGCGCCATATGCTTCGCTTAGCCAATTTACTCGACAATAGCAATGCCACTCTTGCATTACTAGCTTGTTTGTATTAATCAAGCTTTGGCCAGACATGAAATAATGCATAGACCAACTCTTGGCCTATTCTACCTTCTTGCATCATCCTTGAGTTTTGGATAACTCAGTTCCACGGATATGCCTTAATGCCAACATCGCATGTTGCATCTTGTCACTTTGGCCTTTCCTTGCCTTTCCTTCAATGAAGCTTCATTGTGTCAGCCAATAAGGTTCATTACTTATCCAGATGTCTTTACAGTGTAGTGCTACCTTTGCGCGTCACTGGCCATGCATGGTCTTGCTATCTCAGCACTTGACAATCTATGCAGTATCACACAATCATTGTCGGACACTGACTTGGCCTGCAATACTATAGCACACAATCATTGTGCATCACCTTCCTGAGCGGTCATAGTAGGAAAATATGTCACAAGCTTTTTAACCTCGTGATATTGATTGATAATTTATTGTGCAGATAATACTGTTTGACACCACAATTTCTATTAAGATATGTGACTACGTGGCCATGAACACTATTGAGAATAGCAACTATTGTAATCAACAAACAAGCAGCCAAATTACCAACTCAATTGAAGGACCATTTGGTCTTGAGAGGAAGGAAATTGCAAATCTTTTGATTGTGCTTGTTCAATACATCTTATCTTGTAGAAGGTGAAGTTAAAAATTATGCATTCTACTAAGAAATGTGTACGAGGAATAGTATTAGTGCCTATGATTTGTAGATTCTTCACTTTTTGATATAATAAGTAGAAGAGTTCACATCATTTCTGTCAAAGAGGTGATTTTCTAATTTTCTGCTTTGAATCCAAATATCCAATTCTTATCAGCTGTGATGGGGCTTTTAGAGGTAATCATGGAATGAAAGACTTTGGTTCTGTGGAAAGGGATCATAGAGGTACATTTTGGGGTGCCTCAGCTGGTGATTTAGGTATAACTTCAAATATTATAGATAAATTTAGAACTTATGTCTTTGATAGATGTGTGGGCTATTTTGAAGCAGGATGAGTGGGCTATTTTGAAGTACTTTCAACTATTTTGTTTTCGGCTCCAGTTGTTTTGTGTTTTTTTTGTGAAGGATATCGTTGGTTTTTCCAAGCCAGATTGTGTAGAAATAAGAGTATTTTGAGTTGTATAGAGTTTTGTCATAGTTACTGAGAAATGAATTCCTTTATTAACAACCTTGCCAAGAGAGGTGCTGACGTGCAAGGATGAGAAGAGGGGGAAAAATTGTATACGGTGAGCAACCAGGCTTCCTTGTGGGCTTAGCCTCTTTTTTCTACTTATTCCAGATTTTGTTAATTAGTCTCTTAGTCTACTCACATGCTGTTTGTTTTTTTCGAAACTCACCCGGCTCTTCTGTATCTGACTAATTACATCTGAATATGATTCATTATATCAGACTCAAAAATTATTTATTGGTTGAGTTATAAAAAACTTCTGAATTCAGTCAAGTATGCGTTCAACAAGTGAGCTATAAAATTGTACCTGACTCAAATAGTTCCGAGTCAAATATATTATCTGAGTTAGACAACAAATCAGACATCAGAAAAATGAAAAAACAAGCTATATGACGTCTGTGTCGGGACGAGTCCGATACATATCGCGAGTCAAGACCCGAACAAACAAGGTGTCGGTTTGTGATTTTGTTTGTTTGTTTAGTTTAGTCTAGTCTGTTGCCTATCAGGCCAGACTTTGGATTTTGTAACTGTATTTTTGTTTTTCCCTCTTCTTGAACAAAGCCCTTTTTGATCAAGGAAAAACATAAAAAGAGTTTGTGCATATTAAATACCCTATAATACGAGTACATTTTTTCTACTTGGAAAATAGTTGATTTTCTAATGAATAATACCAGAACAGTAAGAGCAACAACAGGGAAGTGACACGGAAAGGAATAAACCTGGAGGAGACACTAGGAATATGGCTTTTCTCAATGAGTTCATTGGAGAGCAGGAATTGATAGACTTACCATTGAATGGTGGAGCTTATACCTGGAGAAATAAACAGACAGATCCAACTCTATGCAGAATTGATAGATTCTTGGTGTGCTCGGCATTTGATGTGAAATTCAGTAGCGCAACTCAGACTGCATTGGTTCGTACTATATATGACCATAATGCGTTGCTTCTAGATTTGTCACCAGATTTTCGAAGTAACTCAACTTTTAAAATCGAGAATCATTGGTTGCAACATCTGGACTTCACTAAGTTGGTGGAGAATTGGTGGAACTCCATGGTTTTTGTTGGTAATCCAGGGTATGTTCTATTCAGAAAGCTTCAAAATCTGAAGTTTTTTATAAAAAGCTGGAGCAGATCGGTGTTTGGAAATGTTAGGAAGGAGGAGGATGAGCTGCTAGACAATATTAAGATGTTAAATTTTATGGAGGAGAATGCAAAGTTGTCGGATGTTCTAGTGGAAGAGAGGGCTAGTTTGTTGCTGAAGTTAAATAAGGTGAAAGTAACAAGAGCCAGGATGGATTACCAGCGTGCAAAGGTAAAAGGTTTCAGGGAGGGAGATAAAAATACGAAGTATTTTCATAGGATTGCGAATGCGAAGCAAAGAAAGAACAGTATAACTAAGCTTGAGATTGCAGGCGTTGATGTTTTTAATCAAAATACAATTAAACAGGAGTTACAAAATTATTATGAATCTTTGTTTACAGCTTCTTCTTTGATATCGCCGTCATTTGAAAATATGACGATCAAGCAGATTAATGATGTCCAACAGAGTTGGCTTGAGAGAAAGTTTGATGAAGACGAGGTGTTAAGTGCTATAAAGAAGTGTGGCGTGAACAAGGAACCTGGACCAGACGGCTACAATCTAGAATTCTATAAGGCTTGTTGGAGCTTTTTAAAGAATGACATTATGGCAGCGGTAAACGAATTTTACAGTCAAGGTAGGCTTGATTGGCGGCTAAACATGTCTTTTATTAAGCTTATTCTGAAGAAAGAAGATTCAGCGACAACGAAGGATTTTAGGCCTCTTAGTCTCTTAAGTAGTTTTTATAAGATAATTTCTAAGTTACTTGCAGAAAGGATGAAGGTTGTAATTCCCGGCTTGGTTTCTAATGCACAAGGCGCGTTTATCAAGAACAAGCAGGTTCTGGATGGGATTTTAATAGCAAATGAATGCGTGGATAGTAGATTGAGACAGAAGATTTCGGGTATTCTTTGCAAGATAGACATGGAGAAGGCTTTTGATAATGTTAGTTGGAATTCATTGTTTGCTATTTTGAGGAAGAATGGCTTTGGTGAAAAATGGCTGAAATGGATTGGTTGGTGTGTGACAGGGGCGCAGTTTTCAATTTTAGTTAATGGAAAAGCTACAAATAGAATTAGGCCTTCAAAGGGGATACGGCAGGGAGATCCGCTTTCACCTTTCCTTTTTCTTTTGGTTGTTGAAGTCTTATATATCTTGATTAATAATGTAGTTGCAGCAAACAGGCTAAGTGGCTTTAGGATGGTTGAAGGTGGTTCCATTATCTCTCATCTCCAATTTGCGGATGACACCATTATATTTCTCAATGCTAACAAGGAGGAGGTTAGAAGAATTCTCATAATTCTTTTGATGTTTGAGGTGTTGACTGGCCTTAAGCTCAATTTAGAGAAGATCTCAATGACGAGTATAGGAGCGGATGACATTGTGCAGGAGCTTTAGTTAGAGATTGGTTGTAAGGTTGATGCATTACCTATAACTTATTTGGGTATGCCAATTGGAGCACATAGAAGGAGTATAGCAATTTGGGACGTGGTTATTCAGAGAATGGAGAAAAAACTAGCGCCATGGAAAAGAAGATTTCTGAACAAAGCAGGTAGGGTAACTTTGATTAAAAGAAAGTATTGCTACTTATTTCTTATCTCTATATTATTTACCGGTGGCTGTGGAGAAGAAGTTGAATAAGATAATGAGAACATTTTTGTGGGGGGAGGATGATCAAAATAGAAAGATGAGATGGGTTGCTTGGAAGACAGTTTGTAAGAATGTTAAAAAGGGAGGGTTGGGTATAAGGAGCTTGAGGAAGATTAATAGATCACTTCTGGCCAAATGGCATGCTCGCTACTGTAAAGAAACTACAGCTTGGTGGCGGAAGTTAATGTGCGAAAAAACTAAGTCAAACGATCAATTTCTGGTACCAAGCCAGACCAATGAAGCGGCTGGTAGAAGCCTGTGGTTTGGAATTTTGAAGGCGAATGCAGATTTTCATGATTTCGTTTCTATACAGGTTAAAAGTGGAGGGTCGATACGCTTCTGGCAGGATTGGTGGATTGAGAAAAAAGATCTCAAAGACAAATATCCGAGACTGTATAGGATTAGTAGGAAAAAAAATGCTTCAGTTGCAAGCATGAAAACTAATACTTGGAGTTTCTTATTCACAAGGGAGTTAGATCCGGCGGAGCGAATTGATCTCTTGGAAATTAAATTTGACCTTAGAAATGTGGCACTTCAGGAGGAGGAAGAAGATGGAATTGAAGGTGATTGTACGGCAAAAACTTTCTACAGTAAGCTCACAGATGCGGAACCAGATTGGGAGTGTAATAGAATTATCAAATCTAAACTAGTACCTCCTAAGGTGTTGTTTTTAGTTTGGGCTTATTTGTACGACTCTATCCCAACAAGGGATATGCTACAACACAGGGGAGTGGAAGTACAATCTAATCTTTGTGTTTTTTGCAATACGGAGGTGGAAAGTATAGCGCACCTGTTTTTACATTGTAGTTGGGCTAGCACAATTTGGACTAGGTTTCTTTATTCGTTACAGGTTCCATGGGTGATGTCTAAGAATATTAAGGTTTTGCTTTTGAGCTGGAAGGTTGGCACTGTCTCAAGGAGAAGGAAAATAGTGTGGCAGCTACTACCATTTTCGATTGTGTGGGTGCTGCGGTTGGAAAGGAACAACAGGGTACATGGAGGCAGAATTAAATCAAAGGAAGAATCCCAACAAGGGATATGGTTCAATTTGGACTAGGTTTCTTGTATTTATTCGTTACAGGTTCCATGGGTGATGTCTAAGAATATTAAGGTTTTGCAAGTTTTTGAGCTGGAAGGTTGGCACTGTCTCAAGGAGAATGGCAGCTACTACCATTTTCGATTGTGTGGGTGCTGTTATCCCTAAATTTGGGAGGTTGGAAAGGAACAACAGGGTACATGGAGGCAGAATTAAGTGAAGCTGAATATCTATTTGTGGAGCATGGATACTCATATTTTCCGTGACTTCTCGATGGATCAAATTATTCATAACTGGGATGATGTGATTGCTATGTAATTGAGGTTTTCTTTTTCTTTTCTTGGGTTGATCTTTTGATCACTTTGTATAGCTCTTTGTAATTATCTTTTTTCCTCAAAAAAAAAACAAACAGGGAAGGAAGGCAACGACTATGGGTTCATTACACATATCTAAGATAAGCTCTAGACGTGAGCACGATTGTGACATTTTTCTAAAAATTTATTTCTTTGGAATTCAACGATTCTTGTAAATTATTATTGTAACTCACAAAATACAAAAAATGTGAAATTTCTTTGATTTGTATGACTTGTATTTTTTGGGGATATGAATAAATGTCTAAGGGCCAACAATTTGCTCGGCACTTCATGGTTGCTCACATTTTCTTTTCTCCCTTTTCCATATTTTTGCACATTTCTGACGCATCTGATCATCTTGCTTTCTTTTAGTTTAAATTTTAATCAGTTCAGGCGGTTATTTATTGAACATAGCTGAAAGAATCCAAAAGATCCTTCAACAGTCAAATTCTCCAGTCTCCACAGAATACATAGCTACTAAATAAATCACAAATGAGCACAATTTACATACATAATAAGGATCCACAAACCAAACGTAACTGTAATCCATAAGCACTGCCTCTTTCCTAGCCCAAAAATGCAAACAAAGTAGCCAATAAAAGTGAACCTCCGATCACAATGAAATTCATGTTAACACTGCTAGTTGCTGCACCAGTTCCGCCTGCAGGTGCTCCAGGTTTCGAGGGAGGAGTTTCTGCAGCGGGTGTTGGAGGAGTGGTAGGAGTGGCAGGAGTAGCGGGTGTTGTAGGAGTTGTAGGAGGTGATGGGGTTTCTGCGTCGCCGACTTTGACCGATAATTTCATTCCATCAGCACAATGATTGCCTTCTGGGCAAATGAAATACATGGTTCCAGCTTCTAAAGTAATTTTGCTACTTCCACCACTGTGTTTACTTATGGCATCTGACCCACAGTTATCATAGGAATCCTTGTCTACCACGTTTACTGTATGCGATGGCCCATACTCGAAAGCTGATCAAGGTTATCCAAGAGTGAAATATTAGTTAACAGAACTGTGCATAGTTGATAAGAATTCATCCACAATAATATCTGTATCTTAAAAGCAGAACTATGAATAATTACTTATAGTGTCGCCGGCAACTAAATCTTTATCTGAATCCCAATCGTCATAACTGGTGCCTTGGGTCCAACTGATTGGATAATCAGCAGCAAAAACGGCGGGAGCTACCAGTAAAAGTACCATCAGGGCAATGGTAGCAGCACTAGGAGTTGCCATGACTATAGACTATTGTTTGCAAGAATTGATCAAGAAACTGAAACTAGTAACAATAGTTTCGAAGAAGGGAGAATGAAGAAACTAGAGAAAGAAAGACTATGACTTTTAGAAGTTTCAATGCTTGTTATTTATAGATAACTAAGAATGAAGATCAATTAATTATTTTTATATTTTCATTAGAAAGTTTCGTGATAATGATCATAGACAAAAATAATCATAAGGAAGCAGTCCTGTTCCAACACACCTCTTCTATTATTTTTATAACATCTTTCTACACGACGACTACACCTACCCTCAAGGTTTACGTTTCTGACTCAGCCACAAGCCATTTTCCAAGAAATACTATATCCATCTCACTATTAGTTGATTTAGTAGTATAATTTACTCACTCCGTCCCTAATATATAGGCGGAGAAGATGAAATCTCTTAGAATAAGAAAATGCATGGTTTTTTTAAATTTTCATTTTTTTCTTGTCTATACCTTTTGTTTTATTCTCAATACAAATTCCCATACAACATAAATAAGGGTATATATGTCAAAAAACACATTGGAATTAGAATTCCGTCTATCTAGTGGGACTAAGAAAATCCAATATTCCGCCTATATAATAGGGACGGAGGGAGTATAAATGATTTATTTCTCAAACTATAACACGGATATTCATAAATTTTATATTATTAAAAAATATTTTAAAACACACCTACGTAACGAATATAAATATGACTATCAAATACTATAAAATTAACTATTAACGAGACAAAATCTAAAAATAAATAGGTCAACTAATAGTGGGACGGAGAGAATAATTAATAAACCGAAACGAGTTAGGCTCGTGAAGGTGTCTTTGCAGGTGTTCTAACTAAAGATTGCCTTGCAAATTAATTCACATTCTTTTAGCAATTAGACTTGTTCTTCTATATATAATGAGATCAGCAAACTCTAGCGCTGATAAAATGGAAGATAACAACTCTGTACGTCAGTAATTTGGTTTGATCAAATCTTCTTATCTTCATAAAAAAAAAAAAGGAATAGCTCATGCGTGACAATTTCTGCGTTGTGGGTTGACTCATTCAGCCCAATGCCGTTTTCATTGGCAAATTCCGTGGGTGTACTTGACAAAAATTGCAAGCTGCTACAGAGGTATCAGAATCAAACTGATAGGAGATCACAAAAATTCGGATAAAACAAAAACAACCCTTATTAATTACTGGATTGTTAATTAACTCACCATGCATGGAATTTGGTATATACGTACCCTATAGCAGCCAAGAAAAGAAAACACGGTTATTGATGATTAAACTGAACAAATTCTACACTCAAAACTCCAAAGTTGAATAAACAGGAGCATTCAATACAGGTGTTAAATTTCCGCTAAAGTCCACCCAAATACTATATTGTGGTTGGACAATCTACATATTACTCGCGTCACAACTAAAGTCAAGGGCAAAACGATCAGAACTGCGTCATACTGACCTAGGGGAAGAAAAGAGAGATGTTGCAAATTTTGTTGCACTGAAGGTTTAAGAATCGAATAATATTAAATTTTGCTTATATTCACAATGTAAATATAAAAGACTTTACATTCACATTGGAAACGAAGAAATCTGTGCAATTAAAATCTTTCGATCTTGTCTGCCTTGACATGCGGATTCAGTTTTGCAATTGTTTCTTTTCCAGCGGCCTTGTAGTCGAAGTCACATGAATGCTTCTCAGGGTAGCGATGCATAGAGCAGAAAACTGATCCGCACCTGCACTTGATCCCTGTCAACCCCACTTTCTTGTTACAACTGAAACACCTATTCTTCGCTACTGCACCACTTTCTCCTCCAGATGTCGCCGCCGAACTTGCCGAAGCAGTAGTACTCTCCTTCGCAGCAACATTAGAATCGGCGGTCGAGTAGTCCACCCCTGATTCCTTTGGCGAGGTTATCAAAGCTTTCTTAGGGTTTGCAGACTTCTCAAAAGCGGCTTTAGCTGAAAGAGATTGTTCTTCTTCTTTAATATGATCTCTATAACACTTGCTGCACATACCCAAATTCGCTGCTGATCCAAAAAACCCACATCTTTTTGCACAAGGCTTATGTGCCCCTGGTTGCTCGCATCCACTAAAACTGTCTTGTGATCCCATCTTTGATCTTTCTACGTCTTTTTTTTTTTTTTTTCTGAATGGAAAATATAATTGAGACGAGAAACTCTGTAAGTATATTTATAGGCTGAGAAGCCGAATCTCAAAGGGATAAGAATCCTGTAGTAAAAGGAAAGTATACTAGTTGCCTATTTATTTTCCCGGTAATACTGACCGACATGACAAGTGAATCAGGATCGGTCAAGTGGTGAGTCCTACTGAAAGGGTATAAGTGGGACCCGCTATGATTACATGGTGTGGCTAGTACTATTACATTTTCCTGAGGTGGTGATTCTGCTTGCCGGGTTTGGGGTATCTGTGCTCTCTCAAGACTTGGCAATACAGTTTGTTCACTTTTTTACTTGGCCGCGGATCCACAAATTATAACTGGATCTCTGGACACGACAGTCAGTTTTGGGATCTTCGGAATGGCTGGACGATGGGAACAAAACTTAAACCCTCGATAATACAGATTTTTCACTCAACTAAAAGACGCTTCAAATTCCTGGTTAACAAATCCAGACGATATTGCGGAAGAATTGATTTCTTTTTTCCAACAGCTATTCCAAGAGGACAACAACATACGTGCTCCTTCAGATATTCAGAATTCTGATTTCAGTATGAACTCAGTGGAAAACAGTTTGATAGCGGAAATTCCTTCTGAGGTTGTTATATGGAATGTAGTAAAGAAAATGAATTCATTTGGATCTCCGGGTCCAGATGGATTTCCTGTGGTGTTCTATAAGAAGTGATGGTCTATTGTTGGAGCAGACACAACTCGTTACATTCAACAAATCTTTGTTGTTGGTGTCATTCCAAGTAAGCTTAATCAAACTCATATTTGTCTTGTCCCAAAAATCAAAAACCCAATTACTGCAGTAGATTTTCGACCAATATCATTATGCAATGTGTTGTACAAGTTTGTAGCAAAAATCTTAGCAAATAGAATCAATCCATTTCTAGGGTTATTCATATCACGGTCGCAAAATGCCTTTGTGAAGAATAGGCAGATTTCGGACAATGTGGTGATTGCTAAAGAAATTTTCCACTCTATGAACAAATCTAAATCTAAACAAGGTTTCTTTGCTCTTAAACTGGACATGTCTAAGGCATATGATAGGGTTTCTTGGTCTTTCTTAAGTTTTATGTTGCACCAAATGGGTATTCACGAGCATTCACACAATTTGATAATGAACTGTGTAACTTCTTCAACATTTTCGATACTTCTTAATGGAGCTCCTTACGGAAACTTCAATAGCGGTAGGGGGTTACGGCAAGGCTTCCCTCTTTCTCCTTCCTTGTTTATCATTTGCTCTCAAGGATTATCTCTTTTAATGGCTAAGTTTGAAGACGAAAGTCTTTATGGTGGTTATCAAATTAACAGTCAAGCTCCAATCATAAGTCATTTGATGTTTGCTGATGATTTGTTCTTTTTCGGGTTAAATTCGGAGGCTAACGTGCAACAACTTAAGAAAATATTGGATACTTACTCTTCTTTCTCAGGGCAGGTGATAAATTTTATGAAGTCTTCAATTCACTTTAATAAAGGATGTACTTCTTTTAACAAAGGGAGAACCATTCAGATGTTGGGAGTGAAAGAAATGCACAAGAACGAAAAATATTTGGGAACATTTCCATTGAAGTCGGATAGGAGTATTGAAACTTTTGAACCATTGAGTTCCAAGTTTGATTCAAAGCTGGCTGGTTGGAGAGGTTTCTTTGTCAACCAAGTGGGGAGAACTTTATTATCCAAAAGTGTTCTTTATACCATTCCAGTTTATTCCATGAGTACTTGTATCCTTCCGAAAGGTCTCACCAATAAAATGACCAAAACTCAAAGGGATTTCTGGTGAGGTCATGAAGTGAGTACAAAGAAACAACACTTCTTTAGATGGGAGAAAGCGATGAAAGCCAAAGAAGATGGAGGCTTAGGAATTAGAAATATGGAATTTGTCAATCTATCTCTTGTTGCTAAACTGGTTTGGAGATTTTTGTCAAATAAAGAAGCAATTTGGGTTCAGTTATATAATGCTAAATATTTGCAAAATGTGTCTTTTTGGGACTACTAGGTTAATAGGGAGATTGTAATACTTGGAAGGATATGATTCATATTCGAAATATATTTGTCAATAACTGTTGTTGGTTCATTGGAACGGGACATACTATACACGTTTGGAATGATCCTTGGATTCCAAACATGCCAGGTTTCAGGCCAAACATGCGGCATAACACATTAATTCAGGTGACGTGGGTTTCTGATCTTTTCGTCCAGGGTCAAAAAATTTGGAATGCTGAGTTATTGTTGGAGGTGTTTCCACCGGATCAAGCTAAACTAATATCCCAAATTTATATCCCGCAAGATGATGAGATTAAAGACAAGTTAATATGGATGAAAACTCCTTCTGGTCAATTTTCTGCAAAGTCATGTTACAAGCTCCTTTCTGATAATACCGCAACAACTTCTTCAATGGGAGAATTTCCTTGGAAGAGGTTTTGGAAGCAGCTTAAAATATTACCAAAGTTTCAGATTTTCGTTTGGATAGTCCTTCAAGATGGAATCGCAGTCTATACTAACCTCAGCAAATACAATCCTCAAGTTCAAAACATCTGTCCTATCTGTGGTGCTGCTGAGGAATCCACTTTACATCTCTTGTTCAAATGTCAGTTGCTCTGGATGTTTTTAATTCGAGTCCGATTCTGATTGAAATTCAAGGTAATACAGTCATGGAAATTATCAGTCATTGGATGGATTATCCTGATCAAGGTATTATGTTGAATCTAGTAACTTGCTTATTGTGGAATATTTGGAAGACAAGGAATGATTTGGTCTTTAGCAATATTCAGATTTCGGCTAGTCCTTGCATCCAAAAAGCATTGGAAGACTTTAAACACTTTGATCTCCACCATGCCCTGAATTTCTGCACTGAGATTCAAGTTACTCAACAAGATTCTGCAAGTTGGGATCCTCCTCCGGCAACTTTTGTGAAGATCAATGTGGATGCTGCTTTCAATAATGGCAAAGGTGCGATTCAGTGATCAATGATGGATTATTTTGGTAACCATTTGGGATGTGGTGCACTTTGCTTTGATTCTTTTTCCGCAGTTGTGGCAGAAGCAAAAGCATATGCTTTTGGAATGCAACTAGCTAACAGACTTCACATTCCTAGAGTTATAGTGGAGGGTGATGCGTCTGACATTCCGAAAGCCGTTACAGGAAACACGAATGAGATCCCCTGGAGTATTCGCTCAACGGTCTTATCAATTCGTGATCGCATCAAGGAGTTTAGTGATATTAAATTTGTAGCTATTCCTAGAGATGCTAATTCTATTGCGCATGATTTAGTTCAATTCGCAATTTCAAACTCTATTAACAGATGGTGGTATCATAATGAGCCACCGAATTGTATTATGCAGCGTCTCACTTTCTGTGAGGATTAATATAATTCTAGTATGTTTCCTTCAAAAAAAAAAAAAAAAAAAAGATAATACTACCGGAGATAAACGAGTTACTACTACCGTTTTACACTAGTTCGGCAAATCATAGACGTCATTGGAAAACTCTAGTCTCTAGCTAATTCTAGAATTCTCTTAGCTTCTTTCGCTAATACTTACCAAACAACAGACCGTATAGATTATTCAAGATTCGTTCAGTAATCACAAATTGCTTCCAACAAGAAATCTGTTAGGTCAATGACAATTCATCCAGCAGAGCCTCTTTCTGCAGGTGCAATTGTGCAAACTATATATAACATAAAGAAATCTAGACTTCCTGAAGGACACTTTTACCACAGTATGCTTGCTCAACAAAAAGCATTAATTGTAAAAAAATACAGCGACTGTCAATTAGGAGAGCCTGATGTGTACCGGATCAGTTACTAGTGACAGCACTTCTCCTTGGTAGTTTATTCTTTTGTTCTTTCTTCTTTTGTTTATTCAAAAGAAAATAATGACGCTTATGCATCAATTTTCATTCTCCAACCAGTTCAAGTCTACTTGTCCTAATTAAAAGAGACGATTTCTTACTAGAGAAGCACATGAAGTTTGAAGGAGAATGAGTGGATAGACTTATTGTATGATAGTATTTTACCGTAAGAAATTCAAGAACAACTCCCTTTTAAAGAGAAAGCAATTCGAGAAAAAGAAAAAAAAACATTGCAAATCGTCAATACCTTTGTTTTTTGCAGCGAGTATGTACAAAAGTATATGAATGCAGTGAAAAGAACAATACATGGTTAGTCGTGCATGTACATACTGTAACTAACTACGAGCCTACGTACATTTTGGAAGATATAAGAGAGCATGACCTTCGATATATGTTATTTTACATGTAACCTTTAGTGTTTCAACTCTTAATTTATGCAGCATAATAATAATAATAAGTATATATAAATTCCACAATTATTGGGAAAGACGCTAGTTCAACATGTAATTTTTCATGTTTCAAGAAAACAAAAAAATTAAAGAAATCTATGCAATTAAAATCTTTCGATCTTGTCTGCCTTGACCTGCGGATTCAATTTTGCAATTCTTTCTTTTCCAGCGGCCTTGTAGTCGAAGATGCATGAATGCTTCTCAGGGTAGCGATGCATCGAGCAGAAAACTGATCCGCACTTGCACTTGATCCCTGTTAACCCCACTTTCTTGTTACAACTACAACACCTGTTCTTCGCTACTGCACCACTTTCTCCTCCAGATGTTGCTGATGATGATGCATAACTCGACGAAGCCATAGTAGTCTCCTTTGCAGCAACATTGGAATCGTCGATACAGTAGTTCGCAATTGATTCCTTCGGCGAGGTTGTCAAAGCTTTCTTAGGTTTTGCAGACTTCTCAAAAGCGGCTTTGACCAAAAGAGATTGTTCTTCTTCTTTAAGATACTCTCTGTAACACTTGCTGCACATATCCAAATTCGCTGCTGTTCCAAAATACCCACATCTTTTTGCACAAGGCTTATGTGCCCCTGGTTGCTCGCATCCATTAAAACTGTCTTGGGATCCCATCTTTCTAGTTTTTTTTGTAGTTTTTTCTGAATGGAAAATATAGTTGAGATGAGAAAGTCTGTGTACGTATATTTATAGGCTGAGAAGCCGAATCTCGAAGGAATATCGATTTGGATTACACCAGAATCCTCTAGTAAAAGGAAAGTACACTAGTTGCCTAGATTTTCCTGGTAACACCGACCGACATGACAAGTTAATCAGGATCTGTCAAGTGGTGGGTGCTACTTAAAGGGTAAAATTGGGACCCACTATGATGACATGGTGTGGCTACTAATAAAGTTTACTTTCTGGAGCCGGAGGCGGTAACTCTGTTTGCCGGGTTTGGGATACGAGAAATTTGCTATTTAGTCCACAAAACCCGACCCGGGTTAATGTGTAGTCCAGCGGGATAAAACATTTGCTGGTTGGTCCAAAAAGGTTTTGAAATATTAAAATTACTTGACTGCCCTCACTAATTACGTGTGAATCATCTAGTTCACTCTTCTTCTTCTTTATTTTTCAGACGAAAATCAAAATTCAACGGCAGATAAACAGATCCAGTGAAACAATCAACAAAAAATGATCGAAATCATCAACCAAAAGTGAGAAAAACATAGATCCAGTGAAATCATTCATGAATGTGACGAAAATCATTGAAAAAAACTAAAAAAAGATTAAAATTAAAAGAGGAATAAGAAAAGAAATTAGAATAAGAAGAAAATAGTATTCCCGCACCAACAACAAAATAAGAAGAAGAAAACAAGTTGTAGAAGAACAAGAAGAAATTGATCTTTATTAGTCACAAAGAACAGTACATAACGATCCAACAGTACATATTGATATGTATCGAAGGATAATATGCACTTAAAAAATGTGTATGATCCTACAATACATGTTGATATGTACCGAAGGAAAATATGTATTGAAGAAAAAACTATCTGATCCCACAGTACATATTTATCCAACACTACATATTAATATGTATTGAAGAAATATGTACCGAAGAAAAAAGGGTATGATCCCAATACATATTGATCCAACAGTACATATTGATATGTAGTGAACGGAAATATGTACTAAAAGAAAAAGTGTAAGATTCAACTGTACATATTGATCCAGCAGTACATATTGATATGTACTCAAAGAAAATATGTATCGGAGAAAAAGAGTAAAAAATAAAAAGTGTATGATTCAACTGTACATATTGATCCAGCAGTACATATTGATATGTACTCAAAGAAAATATGTATCGGAGAAAAAGAGTAAAAAAGAAAAAGAGTAGATAATCCAACAATACATATTGATATGTATTGTATGACTGTACAAAATCTACAAAAAAAAAATCACGATTTTAAGAAAAAATAAAAGGGAAGAATTGAGCATGAGATCCAAATGAAAAAGATGATTAAAGAATATAAATCAAAATCCAAAGTTAATGAATTTATATTAAGGTTTTGTCTTCTAATATTGAGCATCAGATCCAAATGAAAAAGAAGATTAAAGAATATAAATCAAAACCCAAAATTTATTTATCTTTCTTCTTCTTCTTATTGATCTTCTTCTTCTCTTGCTTATCTTCTTCACCATCACTTAATTGTCACAGAACATACCTGGATTCGATGGAGATGAAGCTGATTACATAGGTATAAGACAATCTTCAAAAACAAAAACCCTAAAAACACCAGCAGAGAAGAAAAATGAATCCTAAATTTTTGAAGATATAGTTGATTGAAGTAGTTTCTCTGGTTTTTATTCATCAATCTCCATCGCTATCTCTCCCCTGTTAGAAAAGGAACCGAAAGCATTAAAATATATTAGTTTAGAAGGTGTTTGGGTACTTTTGGAATTTTTTAAAAGTACATAACAGCACTTGCACATGCGCTGGACGAGCGAGTAAAAATTCTAGTCCAAAAACATGTTTTTGGACTAGCGAAGCAAAAGAAAATACGGGTGGACTACACAATAACGGGTTTCTCTCAACTTGGATTAACTAGTAATTCCTAGTTGGGATATTTGTGCTCTCTGCGGACATGGCAATACAATTTGTTCACTTCTTACTCGGCTGCGGATCCACAAGTTAAAACTGGATCTCACACCACGACAGTAAAGTCTTGGGATCTTCGGAATGGCCGGTCGATGGAAACGCTTTCTCATCTCATCCTTTCAAACTATAAGTTGTTGTAAAATTTATGATTATTTATGAAATAATCATAAATTTTACAGCAACTTATAGTGACTTGGAACTTTTTTAATTGATTAGGAATGTAGATCAATAAAAGAAACAACATGTTGTATAATAATATGACTAGGAATGTGGATCAATTGATTATTCAGGTGAAATGTCATCTGTTCCGGTGGGCTATAAACACGGATGTGTTCTCGGGTTTTAGTTTATCTACTTTGGTTTGTAATTGGGATGTTGTTATTAACACATCTATGTAATCTGTTTGTTTTCTTTGGTGTTTCCTTGTCACCCTTTTAGTGACTTGGAACTTTTTTAATCAAATTTGCCCTTTCCAGTCAAAAAATAAAAATAAATTATGATTATAGAGATAAATGATTTTGGTATAATTATTTTAAAAATAAATTTTTCCAAACACTTTTTTCAAATAATTGATTATTTTAGAATGATGATTTCGAAAAGGAAAAATAAGAACAATGATCTAGGATTTTTTTTAGTCCTATATATGTAGTTTTTTGCCTCTTTCTTGATAGTTTAGAGAAAATAAAAAAATTCAATTTGAGTTTGCCAGAAAAAATAATTGATTATAACTGCAATATTAATATTTTATTTCAAATTTTAAATATTATTACATGAAATTAGTTGGAAGCCTAACAAGCTAGGCTCCAACGACATACTACTACATTAATTGAACAGGTTGTTGTGCTAGCCTACCAGCGAGCCTCATGGGTAACCTTGCCAAGGGGAGCCGAAGCGGGAGGGGGGGGCGAGATTGTGTCACAAGGGGGCAAACTAACAATACCTTCCATGTTAATTCCTGCAATATTACTCCATTGGGGACTTGAACCTGGGACCTCCTTGAACGCATGTTGATTATAACAAATTTTCAAAACAATTTTTTTTCTATTTATGGAAATAATGAATTTTTTCAATTATGATTAAAATAAACAATTATTATAACGAACGGGATCGATTGACAAAAGGTTTTAACAAAACCTTTTGACAAAATACTCAAACCGTAGGATCTTATGTATCTAACGGTTATCATTATTGATGAGATGGTAATATTTTTGTTTTGTGTTTGGTCATCACGATGTCACCAGCGTAGATTAAGGATGTAAACGAAAAATGAATATACAACTGAATCTTCTCCTCCATCTCTGTTCTCCTTGATCAATTTCAGTTTTTCTCCATATAATAAATTAAAACTCAAGCCTCTGATGAACAATTTATCTTGTCAAGAGACGACCTGCTCGACAATTTTTTTTATGATCGATCATACCTCGAATAATTGGTCGAAACAAAAGATCACAAACGTTATACAATTGGAGAAAATTTGGATGAAAGATGTGAAAATGGAAAGTGGGAATTGTAACTAAGCAATAAATTCAGAAATGATGAACTAGTGTTGCTAACCCATTGACGTCCTAAAACACATTTTTACAACACATCTTATACTGATATAAAAAAAATAGGTAATTGTTTGGTGAAGCCTTATTTTGGTGAAGCATTTTCACATGACAACAATACCCCCATTAAATAAGCCTTTAATAAATGTTTGTATATTCACAGGAATGCCATAGTTTTAAAAAGAGATCAAAAAAATTAAAACTTAGATATTTTTAAAAATACATATCGGATTTTTATAAAATTAGTATATTTGGAAAGCTCTTTGAATTATCTACATAATAAGTACAAACAAGAATATTAATAGTTTTTTTCAATATTTTTTTTCTTCATTATTATCAAATTTGGTGTGTTAAAAGAATCTAATTCAAGCATGTGCATCGCACATGGGGTATTACTAGTATCAATAAGGGTAGTTGCTAGTTTCCAATACAAATCTATTTGTCTTTCCCTTATTTGATCATGATCATGTATCCAGTCTCCTAGCCCTAGATCTCTTTTTTTTTTTTTTTTTGAAAGAAAAACTTTATATTGCACAGGACTTAAAGTTTACAGACTCAGAGCCAGAAACAAACAAACCCTTACAGACTTAGTTGAACACAAGGAAACAAGCTGCAAACCAACCTAAACACTAGGAGAAGAATCCTTCAGAAAAGCAGCTTCTTGACGAATTAACTTGGATAAACAAGAGGGAGTCTCCATAACCCAACTGCGATTGCAGTTATGGACACAAGCAAATTTAGCTAACACATCCGCTGCGCAGTTGCATAGCCTATTAACATACTTAAAACTAATATTCAGTAACTGCTGAGAAAGGCGAAAACTTTCAGACATTAACCAGTGATCCTCCCATCAAATGGATTTACTCTGGATCTTATTCATAGCCTCCATCACTGATTTATTATCCCCTTCTACTTGAACTTTACACAAACCTTTTGAGGAAATCCAGCGCACTACAATGTACATCGCCAACACTTCTGCTTGATCATTATCCCTCACTAAGCTTGTCCAGGCCATGGCTTCCAAGCATTCGCCTAGATGACTACGCAGCACAATAGAGAAACCAGCAAAATTAGTGTGAGGTATAAGAGAAACATCAAAATTTAGTTTTAACCAATCAGATGAAGGGGGTATCCATGCAGGTCTAGGATTAACATCTAGATGAGTGCTACTGTAAGTATATGGCCTTGAGTTAGTATGAATGCATATGCCATTAGCAGAACAAAATTGAAGGCTCTGTTGTGCAATGAGGGCAGGAGGTTGAGATTTTCCTTCAAATAACTTTAAGCATCTACTTTTCCACAAAAACCACAGAGTAATCACTGCCAAACTGCGAAGATATTGTCGTCGCGAGGAAAGAATGGATCCATCATGCATCCAAGACTGTAGCCAAGCATTAAAATCTGGAAATTGAGTAGAATCATGAAGAATTTCTGGAGAAACAGCAACCCAAACTGCAGAAGCAAGCGTACAGTGAAAGAAAAGATGTGGTACTGTTTCCAAGCCTTGATTGCAGTGAACACAAGTAGCAAGTGTATGTAGGGTTGTGGCCACTGGAAGGATATTCTTGGCCAGCTTCCATAAGAACATTTGACATTTATATGGAACAGCAACATGCCAAATCATGAGCCAAGTTCGTTGCTGTAGAGGAGTAAGCAATTGAGGATGGTATTGCCGTAAAATGGCCAGGTAAGCTGAATTAACAGAAAATCTACCATTTCTAGTAAGAGACCATCGAAGCTGATCTGAAGCTGGTTGAGGAGGTATGAGAACATGTTGAATGTGTTGGAGTTGTTGAGGGGTACATACTTGTTGCAATTTATCAATCCTCCATGTTCTGGTAGCATGATCAATATACTCTGCTACATATTGAGTATTGGAAACATTAATAGGCGGAGGTTGAGAATTGTGGCGAGAAACTCCTCCAAACCAATGACCTTGCACATTAATGTGAGTCCCATCTCCAACTTCCCAGATATGGTACTTACGAATCCAACTTAAGCCTCGGAGAATGCCATGCCAAATCCAGGTACCTTTGGTTTTAACATTTCCATATAAGGGATCAACATTATGAAAATACCGTGCTTGAAGAAGCTGCACCCATTTTGCATCTTTCTCAGTCAGCATGCGCCAAGACAGTTTAGTAAGCATTGCTTCATTGAGACAGCGTAAGTTTTTAAAACCCAGCCCACCAGAGAGTTTTGGTGTACTTAAATCAGTCCACCCAATGAAATATCCACCTTGTTTAGACTTCTTATTCCACCAGTAGTTTCGCTGCAAAGCCTCCAGTTGGTGAAGGGATTTGTCCGGAATATGCATACAACTCATCTGGTATTGAGCCATTAGGCCAGTGACTGCTTGAATTTGGGTAGATCTACCGGCTTGGTTGATTAATTTGCCCTGCCAAGCTTGTAGTCTGTGATCCATCTTATGTACATTGTCTGCAAAACACAGATTCTTATTACGACCAATAAAAAGAGGAATTCCCAGATATTTCTCCATCAAGGGCATAGGCGTCATCTGTAGCATATCAGAAATATAAAGGCGATCTGAAGCACTCATGTGATGATTGAAATGTATACTGGATTTCTGTAAATTCACCATCTGCCCCAAAACTTTACAGAATTCTGAAATAAGCTTCATTAGATGAGTAAGAGAACTGTTAGAAGCCATGGAAAATAGCAGGCAGTCATCAGCGAAAAACAGATGGGAAAAACTTGGACCTTGCGGTACTGGTTTTAATGGTTGAATAAATCCTGCTGCATCAGCTGACTGCAACATTCGGCTAAAAGCTTCCATGCATAGAATGAATAGGTATGGAGAAAGTGCATCACCTTGACGAATGCCCCTGGAAGGGTGAAAAGGTGGAGTGGGAGAGCCATTCGGCTAAATGCTTCCTAGCCCTAGATCTCTCAATCATGAATACGCCCAATCACCACTAAGCTGCATGGGAAAATTCCAAGTAATCAACATAGTATAAAAAGAAAACTTAACTCAACATCCTATTAAGCTTGAACGAAATTGTTTATTAATCTTGCTCACCATTCGTAATGTAAATCATAAGTTTTGATCGGAAATAATAATAATAATAATAATAATAATAATAATAATAATAATAATAATAATAATAATAATAATAAGTTTTTGAACGGCCCCTAGCTCTGCTGGTCATCCCCGTTCCCCAAAGTTTAATGCGCTCCAGGAGGTCTCAGGTTCGAGTCCCCAATGGCGTAATATTGCAGGAATTAACATGGAAGGTAGTGTTAGTTTTCCCCCCTTGTGACACAATCTCATCCCCCCTCCCGCCGTTTCAGCTCCCTTGGCTAGATTACCCATGAGGCTCGCTGGTAGGTTAGCACAACAACCTGTTCAATTAATGTAGTAGTATGTTGTTGGAGCTTAGCTTGTTAGGCTTCCAACTAGTTTCGTGTAATAATATTTAAAAAAAATAAAATAATAATTATAAAAGTGAATTTAAAGTCTAGGTTCAACTTGATTATGCAGCCAAACGCACACTAGAAATAAAATGGATGCCATGTCATCAAGTATGGTAACCGTTAAATATATGAGATCCTATGGACGGTATGTTTTGTCAAAACCTTTTGTTAGTGGATCCCACTTTGCTTGCGATCAAAAGGTAAAGGAGATCAAGGTTTTGTCAAAACCTTTTGTTTCTGTGGCCTTATTATAATGGTTACCAAACGCATATAAAATCCATTATGACATAAGAAGAAGAAGAAATCATATTTCTAGTCCGAAGTTTAATGGGGTTGCTACATAAGAATAAACTGCTATAAAGAAGGCATTTCTTCTTTCTATTCAAATATTTTTTAAAAAAAATACTAGACTGAGACCAAGTATAGCCAATATGAATCTCAATAAGATTGAAGAATGAGAAGCTACAAAATTAGAACTACCTATTTCTGAAGATGAATGTTTAGCATCTTTGAAGAGTCTGGGTCAGGACAAAGCGCCAAGTCTTGATGGCTTTCAAGTCATGATCATTTTGAAATGTTGGTATTTCATGAAAGATGACATTCTCAAGGTTGTTATGGACTTCAACAATTGGGAACCATGAATCAGAGACTCAAGACAACTCTTTTTGTCATTAATTCCTAAGAAAGAGTTGGTGGAAGAGACAAAGGACTTCAGACCTATAAGTATGATGGGCAGTATATACAAGATGATCTCTAAAATTTTGGATGAAAGACTCAAACATTATCTTCCTAAGCTCATTTCTGGCCAGCAAATGACATTCATGAAAGGAAGAAAAATTCTCGATTGTGCTCTCATTGCAAATGAGTGCATGGACTCTCGAATTAAGAGTGGAGTGCCTGGTCTCATCTGCAAAATCGACTTCGAGAAAGCGTTCGATCGTGTCTCTTGGGACTTTATCGACGAGGTTCTATCCAAAATGGGATTTGGGCAAAAGTGGAGAAGTTGGATTCAAGGGTGTATAGTTAACATTCCAACTTTAGTTATGATAAACGGGTCTGCACATTCTTAGTTCACCACGGGTAAGGGTCTACGACAAGGAGATCTCATCTCTCCCTTCATTTTCCACATTGTTTCTGAGGTCTTGAGTAACATGTTTTAGACGGATCTTGCTCAAGGGTGGATTGGGGGCTTCAGTATGAGTCCTAACGGATTAAAGATTGTCCATTTGCAATTTTCCGATGAAACTTTGGTCTTTCTAGATGCCTCAAGGGAGCAGGTGAATAATCTTAGGATATATAGCTTTTGTTTGAACTCTCCTCGGTTTAAGGATCAATTTCTCCAAAACAAGTATGTTTGGCGTGGCAGGTGTCACTGATTTGGGAGGTTTGGCTTCAATGATGGGTTATAAAGCTGATTATTTCCCTTATTATTACCTTGGTCTTCCCCTAGGATACACAGCTCATAACTCCAAAAAATGGGACTGTATTATTGAAAAATGTCAGAAAAGATTAGCCTCTTGGATAAGGCCTTCTCTTAACAAGGCTGGTAAGCTTACATTGGTTAAAAATGTGATTGCAAGCGTACCAATATATATGTTCTCTTTGTTCGCAGATCCTATTAAGGTTATAAATGCTATTGAAAAAATCATCAGATATTTTTTGTGGGATCCTAGTGATAAGAAAAATGGCCTTCATCTGATTGCTTGGAAAATAGTTCGCACCCTTCTGAAAAGTGGGGGATTGGGAATAAAGTCTTTAAGAAGTATGAACAAAGAACTACTTTCAAAGTGGTAGTGGAGATTCAACTCCAAGAAAGAAGCATTATGGAAAAGAGATGTCGTTTCTAAATATGGCTCCACGAGTTATGATAAAGAAACAAAGGCTCCGAAAAATCCTCAAGGAGTTAGCCTTTGGAAAGGAATATACAATCAACTTGATTTTTTTAAAGCTAACACTTCTTTGCATGTGGGGAATGTCTCTTCAGTTCTTTTTTAGGAAGATCTTTGGCTAGGCGAATTTCCTTTCTCTAAAGATTTTCCTTCTTATTATCAAGCGTCTTCAGCAAAGCATTGTTCAGGTGCAATGGTTGCGCATACTTTATCAAGTGGAGGTTCTTGGAATCTTGGCTTGCATAGAAGATTGACAGATTCTCAAATTAGTGAGGTGTGTACTTTGATTGCCATATTGGAGCATGTTTGCTTAAGTCAAGGTATTGATCAGTTCAAATGGAGATTGGATAAAATTGGAAAATTTACTGTAAGATCTAGTTATACTAAGATGGCTTCAGACGATGAATTGCCCATCTTAAATCTTTGTGTTTGGTCAAGGTATTGGCCTCAAAGAGTGGGTTTCTTCCTCCGTCTTGTTTACTATAAAAGACTCAACACTTTGGATAAACTTTATAGGAAAGGGAAGCATACAATCGATGGTTGTCATCTTTGTTGTAAGGCCGGTAAAACTATTTCTCATCTTCTCTTTCATTACAAATTCTCTTCACAAGTATGGAAGCATTTCAGGGATATTACCGGCACTCAAGAGGCTATGCCCAACTGTATTGACACAATCATTAAGAGTTGGAAATGTAAACTGATACATCCAATTGGGATAAAGCTTTGGTCTGTTCTACCAGCAAAGATTTGTTGGACCATTTGGAAAACACGAAATGCCATAGGTTTTGAAGATGCCACTGCTATTACCGTCGATGTCAATAAACAAGTGAAAATTCAGCCTTTCTTCTAGTGTTCGAAGTCAGGTGATCTTAGGAGTCACTAGTGGAAAAAGGCCAATTTAAGATAGTCCGAAAGTGTTGTATAAGCGAGTTATAAGACACTTTTGAGATGTCACTGAAAGTGCCATAGATTTAGTGTCTTTTTCTATAACGACACTTTAAAGTTGTCGTTGAATTACAATGCTTTTAGGTTGTCGCTACGCAAGACATTCAGACAGCGTCGTAGATTTAGTTTATTTTAATATTAAAAAACTGAGCCAGATCTAGCAGACTGACTGTTGCCATTATGACTCGGCTGAAATAATTCTGATTCAAACTTGAACTACAGTAAATTGAAAATCAAATTCAAATCCAAATCCAAAATTCAAATCTAAATTCAGATGAAAAACCAAATGACTATCCATATTAAAAAACTAAAATTAAAATGACAATTCCAAACAAAATCTTATTCATCCATACAAAATGACAATTCCATTACACTAAAAATTGTACTCATAAATTTAAATCAAAATCATACAAAATGACAATTCCATTACACTAATTCATAAGTTCCAGCTTTCTTAAAGAGAAGTACTACAACTCCTAAAAGTTTCAACATCAATTTCATTGATCATCACCTGGGCACCAGTTAGCTTGAGAGAAGAACTGCAGAAGCACAACCCTTTCCAACATCTCCGTATCCAGCAACAACAGAGATCTTACCAATAATCATGACATCAGTGCCCCTCATGAGACCATCGGGAAGAGCAGCAACATCAACTGTGGGCTGGAACTGAATGAACTTTTAAATATTTGCATACATAGGCCTTCCCTAACACACTACCTACATTGATTTAGGAGGGAAAGGGTAATTAGAGTCGAACTCTGAAAAGAAAGCAATTTTATAAACCACATGATCCAATTTATAGACACAAGTAACTTCGGGAGAAAATATCAGTTCTCATTGGCGTTTCTCAGTGACACTATGTTCTACTAGTTAATTCATTATTCAGTCACTCAGTACCATGGTATTAAGGGTTTCACCTGACTCAATTTCATCGATAAATTTGTGCAGGAAATTGTCCACGAAAAACTTGATAGACTGGCTCAAAGTAATAGAAGCATGACAAATATCGGTACTACAGTTTACATCACTAGTCTTAGATCATTAATGCATACATGAACATCATTTCAGCAACTAAATCCCTTACCTAGAAGTCCAGATCAAACAAAACTCTAGAAACTTCATAAGCAAACGCAAAATCAGACAAGTAAGATTTAGAGAAAATTGTGTATATTAGCTTGTGAAGGAGAAAGTGGTTTGGAAAAAAACTAAGCATACTCTTATTAACAACAACCACTACACCTTTACTTTTCAAGTCTATCGCAATTGATCCAAGCTGTGAAATTATACAAGAATGGGGGGGTTTTCAAATTTCAATTACAAAATTTCACATAGAAACTAGAAATAGGTCTTTACTGTTTTGTTGTTTACCTTAATAGCTTAAACTTGAAACAATCTCCCTTCAGATGAGAAAGTATTCACACAACTATCATAATGATCAGTCCTACAACATAAATTACAAATATATTAAAATCAATCGAAAAGAAACAAGATTTATTAGAAATAGATCTAAAAAGTACTCACGGGGATCTCGGGATCTGTTCACTTTCTAGTTTCTAAGTTAAGTTACTGACATCCTACCATAGATATAAAGACGAGTGTACGGTGTACCAGTGCAACACTTAATAACATCATACTTTGCTGCTTCTAGTTGAACCCTTAAGGCATGAATTTCCTGAGAGAATATTCAATCAATGCCAATAATCCTACTTTGCAAAACCAACCATATAAAAATGCACTCATAAACTTATCCGATCAAGATTAATTGTTTCTCAGGTTAGATGTGGCATTCTCATTCACCAACTCATCCCATATTCCTCCTGGAGTCCCGGCTAAGTATGGTGCATTGTAAAGAATCCAACCCTTTATGCTCTCAAACGTGTATCGGTTATGTCTCCACAACCTAGATGAGAGACAAGCAAGATAATGGATTTTAGATTATTTAAAAAAAAGGTCATTAGAACAGACTCACGATAAGAAAATTATGAGAGTTTACCTGACAGAAAACTGATAAAAACCCAAACGAAGTTGTGGACAATGTTGAAATCTACCCATCTTAAGAAAAGAAGTAGGCAGTTTCGGGTGATATATAATATAAACATCTGTAGATAATGCGTCTCAAAGACGCACCCATGCAATAATTTTACTCCCAAACTAAAACAATGAATTAACCAAAGCCCCATTTTCAGTTAACACATTTCAATACATAAGAAATTGAGTAATTAAGTAGTGGAGTTAGAAACTTATTCATGAATCTTACTTTGGATAGTACATGGAGCTTCACCAAGACCAGCCCAATCTCTATTCAACTACACATAACAATCAAATTAAGTAGTGGAGTTAAACAATCTGAGTAGCCGTAAGAACTCTCACAACATCTGGAGTCTCACAAGAAATATATCTAAGTTCTAAGGTTCATAGAGAATACTTCAAACCAGAAAAAACGAGATCCTTTCAGATGATGAACTGAGCCAAAATTCCAGAACAACACACCTACAACAAACACTAAAAATGTGTACCTCAGGATACATCCAAAGTTACATTCTATTATCTGCAGTCATCACTTCAGATTAAGCTTGTGCCCTTGAAACTTCAAGATCAACAACTTTCGGATCTGCACAATCCAGTAACAGTAAGTACTTTCCCGAAATTAAAACAAACACAAAACTATATAAGTGTGATGGATAAAATGGTAGCCCCTCAATAGAGCCAAGTGTCATACTTCTTCAAACTAAGCAGACATTACTTCATGGTAATCATAGAGGGTACATGATTAAACCAGGTGTTGAGATTTTCCACCATCAAATTGGGTACCTAATTATTTACAATTTGGAAAAGAAACTATTCTCGGTAAAGCAACTAAAAGTATAGCAAGTAAACTAGTTAAACATATTCAATTGTTTCTTAGAATTAAATTACAATTCGACAGTCTTAGAATTAAAATACATGGCATGAAAATAGGTCTAATCAATCCTAAAAAGGTACCAATTAAAAGCATTATCGACAGTGTTCATCCAGAAATTACCCCACCATTAGAACGAACACAACAGTATCAGACACAATAAGACCATGAGAGTTAACTAACGTACCAACATAAATAAACTCAGTACTAGTATTAGATAATGTACTAGTTCTTGTTACCAAGATAAAGATATAATGTTCTAGTTCTTTAACTGAATCCAACGTTGAATACCGAAACTTCTGTATATTAATCTTAGATTCTCACAAGATATTAATCCTACATTGTAAAAGCATCAAAATATCTCCAGTTGCTAAATAATACATATCACTGACAGACAACCCATAACCACCACTTTATGAAGTTGACCATGGTTTATCTGTTAATTTTTTTTCGTTTTATTACATAGAAATATACATAGTTGCAGGGGTATGATGATACAATGTATTGCTGAATAACATGGTGGTATCATTCTTACAGCGAATTAAGAATTAACTAAGATAAACAAAAACCCAGACCCTAAAACATGATAATAAACAAAATCCATAAGTACTTTTCAAACAAAAACACCCAAAATAAAATCAATTCAACAAACAATCTCTATAAATTACAACAATTGACACTTTAATGTCTCTTACCAAGTATAGTTAGATGAAGATGACTCATCTAGTACTTGATTGAACAAGAAAATGAACCCTGCCATTCATGGAAAAGAAACAATCATTAGAACTTAATACTAAACAAAACCCCTGTAGCAAGTCAGAGTTTATGGAAAAAAAAGGCTAGCAAAATTAGTTCTTACCTGTATAAGAAGCACCTTCCATTATCAGCAAAATCTATAAAGAAAACCAAAAACCTCAAAAAATTAATTTCATAAAAGTCATTTCTTAAAAATAAAAAACAATAAATCCCTAAATTTATTAATCAGTATAAATCAAAGAGAGACAGTGATTATACCTTTTTCTATATGAGAATTCACGGATCTAGATAATAGCAGAGCACAATAAGAATCATCAAATACATGGGGTAGATCTGTCAATTGTTTTGGTTCATGAAGATTGGTTTATGTGAAATAGAAGATGGATTTGTGAGATGAACAACAAAGGATTTTGGTTCATAAAGATCACTTCGTGAAATAGCAGATGGATTGGAGGGATACGGAATTTTTTTGGAGTAAAGTTTCGGCTGCGAAGAGCTCGGGAGAGAAGAGAAAAAAAAAGGCAGAAGAAGAAGGAAAAGAAGATAAGATAAGCTAGGCTTTTCTAGGTGAGAGAAGAGGGGAATCAGAGCCGTTAGATTAGTTAGGTTTCTCAATCCCAAAAAGGCATTAAAAAATCTATTACAGAAACAATACCATATGTATTGTCGCTGGAAGTCAACAAAAGTCCAGCCACTACGACAACTTGACTTTGGTCAGCAACAAAATTGTTTATGTTGTTCCAAAAGTCAACAA
Organism: Papaver bracteatum; assembly: GCA_023529315.1. Classification (NCBI taxonomy): domain Eukaryota; kingdom Viridiplantae; phylum Streptophyta; class Magnoliopsida; order Ranunculales; family Papaveraceae; genus Papaver; species Papaver bracteatum. The sequence continues at coordinate 1,061,174 of JAJJWX010000259.1, forward strand.
AAGTCCAACTACAATGACAACTTGACTTTAGGCAACAACACATTCGACTTGTGGTGGTTTTGAGACATTAGGTATTTGTGTCGTTTTATTACGTCTTAAATAGCCTATTTTCCACTAGTGAGTTTATCTTTAAACGATGCACTCTTAAACTGGGACTCTTTTTTTGTTTTTGGTTCTCTTTGGGTTTCTCTTTAGGTTTTCTATAATCTTTTTTATGTAGTAAGGGTTTGTCGGTTTAGGATCTTCTGGTCCCGTTTGGGTTGTAAGATCTTCCGAGCCTTTCTTTTTTACCACTGGTAGGCGTTCTTCTATATAAAATTTACATTTGCTGATCGAAAAAAAAAGACTATGACATAAATTGGGGGTAATTTGAAATATTTGAATTTAATCTTCATTGGGAATTCAATGATGAAATCCGTAGGCCTGATTAGTTGATTCTAGTATATGATTCTTGAGTGCTGGTAATTCTCTTTTTTTGTTCCTTAGGAATACAATTCTGACCACCTGATAACAAAAAAGTTTGCAGTCAGAATTTAGAATAGCCTTACAAACCATGAGCATGGCATCTAATAATGTGGTCTGTAAGTGTGGTTTTGGTGATTATTATACTTTGTGAAAACGAATTCCCATAAGTTTATAACCAGAAAAATTAGCACACAAAATGTTTCTCCTCATTCATGTCTGCAAAATTTATTTTAACCAAGTTTGTTTATATCACCAGATCATATTTAAGATCACTGTTTTATACCTCTTTTACAGGCGAATGACTAAACAACTTGCAATAATATCATAGTCTTCATTGGAGATTTGATCTTCATTGGAAAAAAAAATTCCAAGTTTTTGACAATGGTATTCGAGTGAAATCTCTGATCGTAGTTGTATGTTTGCATTTATTGTGTCTATTTGTAATGTAAAGCTTGCATACCATGTGGTGAATGCCTATCAATGTATATGCAGACTTGTGTTGAACGAATTATGATGACAATCAATATATTAACTATGGAAGCAACAGATGTATAAGTGTGTTATGTGATTTTTTGTTGGGACTTCATTGGTTAGATGGATGATAATCAAATTTGGGACAATATTTTCCGAATGATGAATTCCATCGTATACCAAACACCTAAATTTTGATTTCCATCCAAATTTTCCTCCCATTTAAATTGGGTGCCAAACAACAAGTTAGTTGGATTTCTAGGTTGTCGAAACTACCTAGAAATTTAACTCCACTGGTGCCAAATGAATCCTAAGTTCGACATTTGTTTTTGTCATATATCTTACTTGAACACCAACTGACCAAGTTCTCGTAGTTTTATAATTTGAGTAATGTCGGTACTACCTCATATCCAACTCCAATTCTAGTTACTAATAGTAATTCCATAAACCGTAGTTCACTTTATATTAGAGTTTTCTTAAATTAATGTAATTATTTCGCAGTCTTCTCGTATGATTACTTCACAGATCAGGTAGTTAGAAAAAGTTCACAAGTTATTAAGCCTAAGAGATCAAGGTAAAGGAGACATCAACTTTGAATCTTTGATTGAACAATATTGTTTGTTGGTTGTAAGATTAGATTATTAAAGAGATTTGAAGTAATTTTGTTGAATGGGGGTGAGGGATCCTGGATACTCTCTACCTCTTCTACTCAATTCTACTTCACTAGATTACATTCTATTTCTTTATCTATTTCTTTATATACTAGGCATACATAAACCTAATACAAAAGCATGTGGAATACTCAAGTTCACTAACTAACTTACTACTACTTGTTGCCTTACACTTCTATTACAATTTGAACATTGCATTAACTAACAATCTCCTCTTTAATGTGATGCTCTACTACTCTTAGTAGCTCACGAAAATTTTGAAACTTACCTTTGGGAAGTGCCTTGGTGAATATGTCCGCAAATTGGTCTTCCGTCTTGCAATACTTGAGTTTTATCTCGCCATCTTCAGCCGCTTGTCGAATGAAGTGATAATTAAGTTTGATGTTCCTTGCTCTACAATGCTCAGCCGAATATTTTGACATAGCAATTGCGGATTTGTTGTCAAAAATTGTTTTTGTGCACCCTTATTTCTTCACTTGAATATCTTCCACGATTCTTCTTAGCCATACAAGATGAGATGTAACAATTGATGCAGGAAAGTACTCCGCTTCTGCCGTGGATAGAGCTAAGGTGTTTTTCTTCTTCGATGCCCAAGAAAATATACCCGAACCAAGAGAAAAAGAATAACACGATGTACTCTTCATGTCATCAATACATCCTCCCAAGTCGCTATCACAACAGCCAACTAATTTGACATCCAAATTTCTTGAATACATGATTCCAAAATTCATAGTTCCTTGAATATACCTTAACAACCTCTTTGCCACTCCAAGATGTATATGACTAGGTGAACTCATGAACCTAGAAAGCATACTTGAATAAAACTTGATGTCAGGTCTTGTATGATTAAGGTACAACAAGTTTCCAATAAGACCTCTATAGTAAGTTTCATCAACTTTTCTTCCTCCATCATGCATATTTCTTAAGTTTCTCAATCTCTACAAGTGGTGTTGATGTGGGTTACAACCAAGCATACCAAATTTATTCAACACCTTTTCGGCATACTTGCTTTGACAAATGAACACTCCATCTTCACTTTGATGAACTTAAATATTAGGGAAGTACTTGAGAAAACCCATGTCACTCATCTCATATTTCATCATCATTTCTCTCATATAAACATCATTACCCTCAAAATAAGATCATCAACATACAATCCAATAATGAGAATAAACGTACCTTTTGTCTTCACATATAGTGTAGGCTCGCTCTTGCTTTTGTTGAAGTTTTGCCTTTCGAAGTATCCATCTATCTCACTATACCAAGCTCTTGGTGCCTGCTTTAGGCTATACAAAGCTTTCTTTAACTTATATACCCTGTCTTCTTGTCCCTCAATCACAAAACCTTTTGGTTGTTCTACATAGACCTCTTCATGGATTTATCCATTTAAAAATGATGATTTGAGATCAAGTTGATAAAGTAACCAAACTCTTTGAGTAGACATAGCAATCACGCTTCTAATGGTGTCTAAAGATGAGCAACCAGTGTAAAAGTCTCATTGTAGTCGATTTCGGGTTGTTGTGAATATACCTTTGCCACCAACCTTGCTTGGGACCTTTGAACCGATCCATCCGCCTTGTAGATCAACTTCACACCAATAGATTATTTGTCACTTGGCCTTGCTACTTTTTCTCATGTATTGTTATCATTTATGACAACAACTTCTTCTTCCATAACTTTTATCCAAACCGGTTCTGTAGCGCCCCCTAAGCTAACAACTGACTAATCCAAGAGATTAACTAAATATAGAGGCACTAAAAATCCAAATTAAACACTTAACCTTTCAATTAAGAAATATGCTATAAAACTTAACCCAAAAACTAACCCCGCTCAAAAATGTATATACAAGATCTTCTCTCAAATGATACATATATAATAGTCATTTGGTTTTTAAATAAAATATACAACATAATAAATATAACAGAAGTTAATCAACTAGCGAAGTCAACTTCTCGGCGCTTTAGCTGCGTAACCCTGATCTGTCACAGAAACTGAAGTGGGAATAATTAACATTTAACCTTCTAAGTAATCATAGGCAAGATTTGGAAAACAATACATGTTTTTCCGAAAACATTAAACAGTGACTAAGTCACTGAAATAATCATACATGTATATGGACAAACTCCTTCTTCAAACAATGTATAATATGGTTGTAAATCCCTACCCGGAAATTCACAACTAATAGCTATGGATGCCACCAAGACCAATGTGACCAATACTCTAAACAATAAAAGCTGAATTAAAGTAGGTATAAATGTGAAGAAGCGTATCCTATATACCACAAGTGGAAATTCTCATTTCCCATAATAATTCATATTGACCACAAACAATACAAGTCCTTTCCAAATTGTGGAAAGATTCAAAGAATCGACATGATTATCATAATGCATTTTAAACAAAACATGGAATGCAGAAACAGATAATGCATGAGTTCGTTAATCATAAACTTTTATAAAAGCAACAATAATGAATACAAAGAGTCAAATGCATTCCCATACCTTTTGATGACAGGTCACGCCTACCTCGAGATCCATGATCCACTGGTTTGTCCTTTGAATCGATCATTGTTAAAAGACTAACTGTTAATCATACAAGCACTCTAAAAATCTAGCCAAAATGGCTTACACAAGAATCATTTAAGTCTATCTAATTTCTCTAAGCCCAAGTTCACTAATTAAGCCCACTAAATAGAGGCCTGGTCCAACTAGTCAACTAACTGTCTCTAACAGTCAGCTGAGTCAACTAACAGTAAACATCAGTCAAAGGTCAAAGTCCAGTCCACAGTCAAAGGTTAACTCGGTCAAGTCAAGGTCAATTGGTCAGGTCTTTGAGCCAAGGTCCACTGAGTCAATTCGGGTTTAGAAAGGGAACTCGGTGAGTCTACACCGATTCAACTCAGTCAGATATCTGAGTCACCTAAAATAGAGTCAGTCAGACAACTGACTGGAATGACTAACCAGCCTAATGCTATTGCAGTTACAAGAACACCACCAAACTGATTCTTCTCATTTGATTCTTACACCAACAACCCATAATCACAGAAGTCTATAAATTCAATACAACTGCAATTTAAGCTTTACCTTGATCTGCATTGCAGTCTTTCATTAAGGCCCTTTGCTAAGCAAAATGCCCCAATTCACCGTACATATACCAGTTCATAAATCTCGTAATTTCTACATCTAAGATTCAACTCGAGACATCACTGTCACTGCGATCAAAACATTCATCCATTCTATCTCTGCTTAACTAGTAAACACATAATCCAAATCTCATAACCTGCAACTTCATTCACACATAACCAATACATTCAATTATGTAAACACATCATGAGATGCAAGACTAATTCCCTAACTAAATTAACATCAGCACAACAAGGTCCAGTTCTAAAATTTTAGTCCCACTGCCATCTCAACTCTTAACTGCAACATCAACATCATATAACAAATTCATCTTATATGTCTTAGACACAAGTCATAATCCTCTACTATTGTTCAACCTTTCCTGACTCGTATTCAGCTTCAGTTTATCACCATTTCTACAATGACTAGCATCATCCTATTAGTTCACAACCAATTCTCTTCACAACACCTGCAATCTTTGATTCAGCTTTCTCAAACACTGAAAGTAGTTCTTCTTTATCATCTAATTCGAAGACTTAACAATCTTCCTCACCTGTTCGTTTCCCAGTGAACCCTAACTTAATTCCCAACTTCTTAATTCCACAATCTTATTAATCTCATACCACCACTAGTTCCACTTCTCCCTGCAACTTAGCAATCTTTATACTAATCCTACATAGTACCATTCCCTGTAATTCAAACAACAATCAAACTTCATTTCATACCCATAACAACTATCTCAATTATGAGTTCCTTAACAATTACATAACTTCAATACCGGAAATCAATTAACTTTACTAGAATCATTGAGAACAACAATTACCTCAAACAATGACTTCATACTTTTCTCCTCCAATCGTGATTCAACCCACGAACCTTAAATTCAGAGACTAATTCACACAAATCTTATATCTGCTTCAAATAATTCACCACTAGTTCATCTCCTCTGATTTATTTTCCTCGACTTCCTGAGTTCAATAAATCCCAAAACCACTACTAAATTCTTATTCTAAATTCTTATTCTAAATTCTTCTTCTAAATCTTCTTTGAAAGTCTCATGAACCTTAATTATAAATTTGGAAAGAACAAAAGAACCCTAACTCTTCATGTTCTCAAATCGGATTCCCAAATTAACACAACAAATTCTTCTTCAACCTTAACCCTAATTCAATCCCAACCCATCTCTAATCCATCTTATTCATCATTAATCGAGTTCTCGAATTAAATTACAAAAATCTTAACTTCAACAAACTCGAATTACTCTTTATCTCTAACCCTAATGCATCCAGTCGATCAATACCCATCTCAAATCTCCTTCTTAAAACATCAATTTCAACTTCCAAGTATTTTTGAGTTCTTCATACAAACCCCAATTCAAATTCCAATCTTCAATTCTATGATTCACACTCGATACTTCATCTTAAACCTTGTAGGATCAGAATATTGTCATAACAATAGTCCTGCGAAATAAACAGCAGTTCTGCGATACATCAATGATATTCTGCGATACATCTCAAAATGACGTAAGGAATGACATATCAGATGAAAACGACAGAAACATGAGAAAAGTGTGACATTTCTGCGATGAACCAATAAAACCTGCGAATGATTAAGGCGGTGTTAACTGCGATTTATCGCAAGAACCCAGATCCGAAATTAAAGGGGATCTTAGTTGTAAATGAGCTATAATCCACTATGTAAATGCCTATATAAAGGGAATGAATAGTTCCAGAGAGAGAGAGATGAATTTTTGATTGCTAAGAAAGTTGTTAGGAGAGAGAAAATCTTATTAAGTGAATTGAATTCTTGATTACTGTAATTCTTTTAAGATCATATTAATAAAAAGGTCCTTAATCTTCAAATTGTGTCATAAATATTGATAAATTCTTGAGTAGGGTGTAGTGTGGGAATTCCTGCAAATACATTTTGGCGCCCAGAAATAGGGAGAATCAATTTGAGAAATTCCAAATTGCAACTTGAAGATTTGAAGAAATTGTTAGAATTGAAGAAATGGCTAGAAGGAGAAGAAATACATTAGAACCACCAACAACAGTTAGAAGAAGTAAAAGAATTGCAGGTGAAGGAACATGTGAATTGGAAGGATCTTTAAGGATCAGATCAGGAAGAAGTAGAATGAGAAATGGAGCAGAAAATTCAATTCAACCACCGAATCAACAAACACAAGCACAAGATAGAAATGTGGATTATGATAGAGCAAGTGTGCATACTTGGAGGTCGGATTCGATAGAAGAGGCAGAAAATCAAGAAGAGGAAAGAAATCAGGAAGTGGATGGAGGAGTAATTCATGAAGGACATGAGATAGTAGATGATTTGAGACAAAGGATACAGGAGGAAAGAAGATTAGAGGCAGAAGAACGTGCAAATCTTACAAGGCAAAATCATGAATTAAGAATGGAAAATATGAGGTTGCAAAATAGAAGATCAAGAAGCATCATGAGATCAAGTTCAAGATCATATAGAGAAGAAACAAGACAAAATCATCATATACAAAATATTGGAGAGAATTTGATAAATGATCGTTATATTCCACGTGGTGAAACTTTGGACGTTAGAAATAATCAAGATGAAGTAGAAAATCAAGAAGAGAGAAGGAGAATGTTACGTGATGAAGAGATTCGAAGAAATCGCAGAATCATTGAAGATGATATTGAGAGGCATTATATTGAGCAAGTACATTTAGCGGGAGAAAGAGAGAGATTGCGAGCTGAATTAGAAGAACAAGAAATTCAAGCAGCATTGCGTCAGAATAATCATGATAATCGAGAAAGACGACGTGTACAAAATTGTAATAATGATAATCTAAATGAGGAATATGAGAGAATTCGCAGAGACATGGAAAGGCAACGAAGATAAACGATAAGGGATGAAGAAATTCGCAGAGAAGAAAATGAAAGATAAATTAATTTTCAAATTCAAGAAGAAGAAAATCGCAGAAGAGGGCAAAATCAAGATGTTGAAGAAGAAGCACGAAATATCGCAAGACAAGAAAGGCATGAACGCAGACGAAGAGAAGCTGCGTTGAAAAGGCCAATGGAGCAAAATTCTGATAGGAATGAGCAAATCTTGCGGGAGCTAGCAGAAATGAGAGGAATAATAAATAACAGAAGAGAAGGAGGAAGAAGACAACTTGATGAGGCAATCGAAGAAGCTGCGAAAACTCCATTTACTCAAGAGGTACAATTAGGAGGGATACCTCCAAAATGCAATTTTCCGGTGTTAACCAGTATTTTTGATGGGACTACATGTGCCATCCAACATATCAAAGCCTATATTCGATGCATGCTACAATGGGAGAACCATGATGTTGTCTTGTGCAAATATTTTGCGTCAAGTTTAACTGGCGAAGCACTGAAGTGGTTTGAAAGTCTCCTCAAGAACACAATAACTTCGTTCATGCACTTGCAAACTACTTTCTTAGGAGCATACACAAGCAATAACTCTACACGACCTGGAATTGAAGATGTATTTGGATTAAAGCAGAGAGTTGGCGAGAGTTTAAAGCACTTAACGATAAGATGGAGGACAATGTGCAGTGAAATGGCAGGAAGAGTAGATGAAAGTTATCTCATTTTGTCCTTCATAAATGCTATGTTTGCGACAAATCTATTATACATCCAGGTATTCATAGTTAAAAACACAATCACTATGACAGAACTGCGAGAATTGCAAGAAGAATATATAGCTTTGGAGGAAAAACAAAATGAGATGGAGTCATATCCAATTCTCGCAGGCACAAGTTCAGCCACATAAAATGGAAGTTTATTACCAAAGATGATTAATACAGTGGCAAGTACCTCCCAAAGTCAGCGAGAGAAAATGGAGATGGATAATCAACGTAAGGTAGTAGCAATGGGGAGTAGAGATCAGGAGGAATTGGAAAAGGAGAGAAATTTTTATAATCGCAATAACAATAATAAAGTCCCAAGGTTTGATCAACCGCAAGAGACTTATGGTGGACAGAGGCAGAATTATTCAAGAGAGCAAAGAGGTCAGAGGATTATATGGGAAGACATCAAATTGCCACCTCTAAATACCAGTATAGACAAGATTTGGGAAGAGATTATTTTGATGGAGAAAATACCTTCACCATGGAACATGGGGAGAGAACCACATCCTAACAACCAAAATCAAGAATTCTTCCCTTATCATCATTTTCATGGCCATTCTGTGAGTAATTGTAGGAATGTAAAAAGAATTATTTTGCGAATGATTGAACAAGGGAAGTTAAACCATTTTCTAGCGAGATATCCACAACCTCAGCAATTCCCGCCAGCACCAGAAATTCGCAGAGTCAATGTTGCGAAAGAAGCAGAAACATTTGTCATTGATGCAGGAGCTACAGAGAAAAATCTATTCTGCAATTCAATTGTACATTCGCAAAAAACAATAGAAGATTTCCATGATAATGTGCTAAGTAGAGTATTTGCGAGGGATATAGAGGGAAGAGAGGTGATGAATATTGCGAAGATTTCTCCGTTAGAAGAATGGCCGAAACAAATTATTTCTTTTACTGCACAAGAGATACCAGAGCCAGGGAAGATGCATGACAACCCGTTGGTGGTGAAGTTAGAGATAAATCCAAAGTGCATAGAAGAAGAAGAAGATGATGATGGTGACGCAGGAAATAATTATTGGGCAATAGATAGGGTTTTAATTGACACTGGCATCTCGGTAGACATCTTATTTTATCATACTTATCGTACAATGGGTGGAAGAGATGATGAGTTAATCCATTCAACTTACAAAATCTATGGTTTCAATGGCACTGCAAATAAGACAAAAGGAGAAATCACTATGGAAATTCCATTGAACAATATATCTTCAAAAATTAAGTTATGTGTGGTGGATATAGAATCTCCTTATAATGCTTTAATTGGAAGACCATAGCTCCATGGGATCTTGGGCATAGCATCCACATATCATCAATGCATAAAGTTTCCACTTCCCTATGGTATTGGGATAATTAAAGGTGATTGGTTTGAAGGAAAAAAGTGTTATGAAGTTGACATTAATACTTGCGAAGAAAGAAACGCCAGAAATCTTAATTGGCAACATAACAGGAAGCAAACTCAAAGAGCAGAGAAATTGATAGTGGACAGTATAGAGTTGCGGGGAAAGGATATATTACAAGAGTAGTTTTTTCCAAAAGAATTAATGGTGATTAATCGCGTAAAGATGGGAAAAATTAGAAATCTTCATTCTTCGCAGGAAAATAAACAAATGCAAGGTGCTGGGATAAAGTTGAAATCTTCATTTTGCGCAAGAAAATAAAAAAGCAACAAAATATTGCGAATAATCATTCGTTACATAAGAAAAGAAGTGCAACAATATCATGTTGCGAACAATCGAAAAACAAGAACAATAAGAAATATGCAGATAAAATATTAAAAGAAAAACTTTGTTCAAAAATAAGAATTTTTCTATTAAAAGAAAAAGATGATGATTTCAAATCATATAAGAATTTTTAATGCAAATGCATGAGACGGGCGCAAATCGCCTAAAAACATATAAGAATGGGATGAACCTTTGTGGCGTACATCCTAGTTCGCGGATTATATTCCGTAAGAGGCAATGTCCTTAAAGTACGTCATAAGGGGGGTATCTCTTTGCATGGCTATGGGAAAGGCTATACTGTTGCTGGAACCTAGTCATGGAGATTTGGGATTATAGAAAATCCATCCGGGAGAGATAACTTGGATTCCCAACTATATAAGGTTATACCCTGGTTGGGTTCCCGAGAGTTTCTCCTAAGGAATGCAAAGTATGATCAAGGCGCCGAGGTACACGGTTGATCTGTGGGTGCCCGGGATGGATGAACCTACCCTGGCCATCCATGGCAAGTCTTGGCTACGATGTGTTCGACCCGTAGAAAACCCCACTAGGGTGCAGTCTTGTAACTATAAGCCATATAGGCATAAAGGACAAGGCTGCGAAAACAACTGGTTGTTGGAAAAATTGGATGGGAAAGTGATAGTCTTGTATGGCCGATGTATAATCCTTGAAGGGGCAACTGGGGGGGGAGATAAGGGCGATACCCTCCATTAGGGAGATGTGTATCAAAAAAGACGGCAATGTCATGGGACTTTATATTCGCAAGAGTATTTAGGCCCGTCATATTGTCACGTGACACAGACAGCAATGTCATGGGACTTTATATTCGCAAGAATATTTAGGCCCGTCATATTGCCGCATGACTGGCCAAAAGGCCTAAAGAGAAATGTTAAGATGATATCAATGGGTTTTTTTGATAAGAACAAAAAACGAGATAAATGAAATGAAATCAATGATAAAGAGGATATAAATCGCAAAAACGTCATGCGATTTCATCGCAAAGACGCCAATGTCATAAGTCTTAAAAAGAAAAGAGAGATTAATCTCACAAGATGGCTTAGACTTATCATATTGTCGCAGCAAGATCAATGGATTATTACATGTGAAAGTAAGAATGTCCTGCGATCTTGTCGCCTAAAAGTGGCATAATAAGACCTTTAACTAGGAAGGCGAAATAAGACCACAAGAGAGGTTATATCTACGAAGCATATAACAGATTTTTTGCAGCATTATTTGCGATAATTCATTTATCATATTGCAGATTAATAACAAGAGGCAAGTATGGGAATGATGCATAAAATGGTAAATATTGTTATTTATCATTATATGATAAATTCATACAAATAATTGGAGATTAATGATTATATTAACCATATTGCAAAAAGAATTATTTCTTGAAGTTTTAATGACAAACAGATAGAAGCAAAAAATAATTTATATATTGAAAGACATCAGGAGTTGCAGATAATTCGCATAATATTACAATTTGTCGCAGATAATTATCACAAGAAAGAAAGAGAGAAACACAGGAGAAGATCAAAAAGAAAAAACAAAACTATTGAGATTTATCTCTATCTCTATCATTATCTTAATCTTCGTCTTCACCATCTTCATCATTAGTTCCTTCCTCATCTTCGTCAGCCTCACTATCAGAAATAATTGGTACTTGAGAACTAGCTGGGATATTATCCATAAGACAAGGATATAGACTAAGAGGAAGATTGTTATCTTTGCAAACTTTCTCAATAGCATTATTGCGAACGGTGAGAAGATTATTACGCAAGTTTGAGTTAGATGTCTTTATTTTCTCTCGCAGTCTTGAGATTTTTTCATTACGGGAAGCAAGATTTTTCGCAAGACCACTTTTTTCTTCTTCAAGTTCTGCTACCCTTTTGGAATATATACCTTCAGATTATGCGATGATACAACAACAAATTAGAAACTGGTTGGAAATATACAAGAAATACAAAGATATTAGAGGAGCAATAAATAACCTTCTCTTTCATGGATCATTTCTTGTATCAATGTTGCTTTCTCGGTATGAAGACTGACATCTATCGCTAAGTTTTTCCTACCATTATCGAGAATTGTCGCATCCCATGCGAATTCATCATCACTTTGAATGAGAAGATGGGAACGGATTTTTTTTTTCTCTTTTAAGAAGTTTAATGTTTTCATTCTTAAGTCCATCTCTCTCAAGTTCAGTATCAATAAGGGTATTGCGAAATTTTGATAGAGCTTCAACGCCTTGAAGAGTAATGCGTTCTTTATCCTTCTCAAGTTCATTCTTCTTGGATTTTAAGACTTTGATTTTTTATCTAAACTCATCTCTGCAAGTCTTTAAACTATTGGATGTACTCAACACAGATCTATAATCCATTCTCATAAGGGAGATATGATATTTAAGCTCATCAATGGACAAAGTAATAATTTTTTTCATCTGAATAGTTATTTAAAGCGTCATTAAGACGCTGAAGAAGAGTGGTTTCATCTATGGGTTCATCAAAAGAATTAAGAATGATGACTTCATCAGTAAGATTATAGGCATCTGCAAAATGGTTGCCCAAATAAGCTAAGCTAAAAAAAAAAAAAAAAAAAATGGGGGGAAGACTTATACCAATAACTTGTTTGCAGGATTTCTCCTTATCAACTAATTTCTGTTGAAGAACTTGAATTTCTACTTCAAGTGATTTGTTTTTATTAAGAAGCTCAGTATTTCCAGCTACTTCCAACTGTTTACATTTTTTTGCGAAGAATGGAGATTTCATCTTCGTATTGCTTATTTTTCTCTAGAAGTTTCGCAAATTCAGATTGTGAATCAGTAAGCCTTTTTTGTGATGTTGATAATCTACTTTCTAATTCTGAAGCAATAGAAAAAGAAGCTCTAGCAGTCTGTGACAGAAAAAGAGAAAATGAGTAAGATAAGTAAAATATCTTTGATACTCATGATAAATGTAAAGTCTACTACAAGAAAAATGAAGGAAAGGGGCATACCAACGAAGCTAACGCATGAAGAAAACCTGGGTTAATAAATCTTGAGACTCTTTTAAGATCTTTATTATTATTCAAGATTGAAGCGTCGCAGATCTTTGAGAGATAGTCGCAAGTACGAGTAATATCATCCTCTCCAACACCTTGTAAGGGGTTTTTTAAAATGTTTGACAATTGATCCATTGGAGTCTCAGGTTGAGAAAGACCCATCACAGACCTAACTCTTGCGGAAGAAATATGTGTTGAAGTGCCCACAAAGGCATCATTATGAATTCCACTATTTTTTTCAATTTCATTATCTTTTTCAGCGATAATAGAAGTCTCTTTGAGTTGAGAGTTATCAGAAGGAAGTGGTTGAGTTTTTCTTATCTTCTTTGGGGGACCGTCAGCGGTTTGATTTTTATTGCGGCGAGGAGAAGCACTATAAATTTCATTTGGAGTTGCTATTCTTTTGCCTTTATCTTTGTCTTCAACCACCGCGACAAATGGTATTACCTTGAAAACAATCACACATAAAGATAAGAAACAGGGGCAACAATATATTGTTAATGGTTATAGAAAGTTGTTTCTTACTTCATATGTGAAGGTTTTCAAAATTTGTAGGAGATTGGGATTCCCAGTATTGGCATAGCTAAGCTTCATTCTTTCAATCTGATAAAAGATATCTCAATATAATCAATAAGAATAATACATTTATCCAAATCTGCGAATAATGATAAAATTTTGCGAGATATACCTCAGGATTCCTTTTAGTCCAGTTAAAAACCCAAGGACGATACGCCACAAGATTCACAAGATTCGCAGGAAGATCGAGAGTGCCAGAAATATATGGACCTTCAAGGAGGAGAGGAAATCTACACCACTTATCATCTTTTGAGAAGCGTGGACCTTGGTTTTTACTTGAATGATAATCTATATCTTGCATAAGAAGTTTATCCTTTGCAACCTTTTTATTCCTATTCAAACGAACAGCCCAACACGTGCTCTCTTTCTTCATGGGAATCACTTGATAATTCGCAAAGAAATTCTCCACGGTATATTTCGCTGGAATAATTGGGATATCTTTAAAATCAGGATGTTTTGCAGATTCAGGATAGCGAGATCCTTTACCATCTCCATGAAAGGCATATTCGAGAATGAGACGAATACAATCTCCACTTAATTGGTAGATTGCTCGTGAAAATTTAACGTCAGAAATAATTTCATAAAAAAGAGGGAGATCTGGGTTATAAAGAGGGATAGGAAGGCCATCTTCTAGTTGACCTAGCGAAATAAGGATTTTCCCATTGGAAGAAGGAAATTCTGAAACTAGATCAATGGAGATATCAGAGTCTGAAGATTTACCAGGGATCTCAGAAAGTGTGAAACCTAAGGTTTGGAGCTTCTGTTGGTGTTTTTGGAAAGTAGGTTGACCTAATTTTTTAGAAGGAGCCATTTCTTAGTATGGGAATGATGATTAAGATGAAGAAGAATAAAGAAACAAAATTAAAACAGTAGTAGATCCGGAATTTGCGGAAGAAGATGAAGAACAGAAGAGTTGCAGAGAATAAGTAAAAAGAGAAAGTAAAAAGAAGAGGAGAGATTAGCGAAGAAGATATTTATAAGAGAAGAAGATTCTCGAGAACATTAGTGCATTCAATGAAGAAAAGACGTGAATGGTCATAATTCAACGGTTGAGAAAAGATGTGTCAAGGAATAAATGAGAGAAGAAACACGCGTGGAATATCTAGCGATGCATGCTGAGACGTGTCAAAGTGAAGGAAGTATGAAAAGACAAGGAGTTGCGGCAAATCAAGAGATTTAAATTCTCATGATCTTTATCTTCTTCTCAGAAAAGATATGAGAAGAGGCAAGATGTAGGATCAGAATATTGTCACAACAATAGTCCTGCGAAATAAACATCAATTCTGCGATACATCAATGATATTCTGCGATACATCTCAAAATGACGTAAGGAATGACATATCAGATGAAAACGACAGAAACATGAGAAAAGTGTGACATTTCTGCGATGAACCAATAAAACCTGCGAATGATTAAGGCGGTGCTAACTGCGATTTATCGCAAGAACCCAGATCCGAAATTAAAGGGGATCTTAGCTGTAAATGAGCTGTAATCCACTATGTAAATGCCTATATAAAGGGAATGAATAGTTCCAGAGAGAGAGATGAATTTTTGAGTGCTAAGAAAGTTGTTAGGAGAGAGAAAATCTTATTAAGTGAATTGAATTCTTGATTACTGTAATTCTTTTAAGATCATATTAATAAAAAAGGGTCCTTAATCTTCAAATTGTGTCATAAATATTGATAAATTCTTGAGTAGGGTGTAGTGTGGGAATTCCTGCAACTACAAACCTCAAATCAATCAATACCCAATTCTAATCAAAAACCGAGCCCAAACAACCATCGCATATCACCTTCTTCCTCAAACATACCTTAATCTCAACCTCCCCCACAATATCACTACTTAATTTCATTTCTCAAACTTTCAGAATCACTAGAGGCGAAGAAGAAGAAGAAGAATGAAAGAAAAGAAAAGAAAAGGAGAAAGGAATGAAGAAAAATAAAAAAAAAATAAAAATGAGAATGAGAATGAGTTAATCTTCTCGAGTGAGGGATAAGGCCGACCCATTATGATGAGTTACCCACTCGCCTAGACACGTGCTTGCACAAGGGTAAATCCCAAAATCACTATTTTACCCTCCGACAGCAAATTGCTAAATTATCTTCATACGGTATCCGAATGACACGTTCGAGTAGTCCATTCCGCGTAACTTTTAGAGACATATCCAACGGTACTATTTTCGTATTAGATCGTTGTTAAATTAATTTTTATTAATTAACGTTCATGTTAAACTGATCGAGTTATTATCGACTAATTCGTCACTTGACTGGTCTAATATTGTTGACGAGCTTGAGGGTCCTTACAGGTTCTTTTGATTCTTTTTCAAAAAATAAATAAATCGGTTCAACCATGCAATAGCTATATCTTTCATACACTTCACTCAACCTATACATCTTCTTTGGTGTCGATGATGGTGATGTTGATGCACTAGTACTTGGAGATGCTAATTTTCTTGTATTTGGAGGTGTTTGAGGTAGTTCTTCTTCATTTTCTTCACCTTCTTCAACTTCATTTGCTGCTGAATTTTCTTGCTTTTTATCAACAATAATGGTTCACTTATAAATTTTACCTTCTTCCCAATTCCATGAAGCACCTTCATCAAACAAGACATCACGGCTTGTGATCATTGTGTTATTTATGAAGCTAAACAACCTATAACCTTTTGATTGGAGGGTATATCCAAGAAACATACAATTTTCACTTGATTCGTTCTTTTCATCTTTGGAATTTGAGAATAACACACACTACCAAAAACTTTGAGATGCCTTACCGATGGTTTTCTCCCACTCCATGCTTCAAAAGGATTTTGGTCCCATACGGCTTTTATTGGACACCTATTCATCAATTAGACGGCGATGTTTACGGCTTCGTCCCAAAACACTTTAGGCATACCCTTCTCATGAAGCATGGAATTCTCCATCTCCATGACGGTTTATTTATTTCTCTTAGAGACACCATTTTGTTAAGGAGTATAACCCATGGTTAGTTTCCTTTCCAAATCTTCATCTTCACAAAATTTGTAAAACTCTTTGTTATTGTGTTCTTTGCCTCTATCACTTCTCAAAATTTTGATGTAGTGGCCACTTTGCTTTTCAACAAGGCTTTTGAACTTCTTGAATATGCTAAAAACTTCGGATTTTTGTCTCATGAAGTAAACCCAAGTCATACGGGTAAAGTCATCAATGAATAAAATGAATTATCTATTACCTCCATGAGTTGGTGTCTTCATTGGTCCACACACGTCGGTATGTACCAAACCAAAAAGTTCTTTTGCTCTCCATGCTAGTTCTTTTGGGAATGGTTGGCGATGTTGTTTCCAAAGTGCACAACCTTCACACACTTGATCCTTGTGGTTGATATGTTGTGAAAGTACTTGCACCATGTTCTTGTTGGAAATCACCTTGAGACTATTAAAATTCAAACGCCCAAGCCCTTTATTCCATAACCATGTTTCGTCAATGGTTTCCATCTTAATTGCAACATTTTTCTCTTTTTCAAAGAAAATTCGAAAGCTTCTATTCCTCTCCATATTTATACTCTTCATGACTTGTCTCTTGTTGTTGTGCTTCATTTTATAAATGGTGCAATATCCATCTTCAAAATGGACCACATATCCAAGCTCCACAAGTTGCCCAACACTAACCAAATTTTGTTCCAAGTCCAGAACACATAACACATATCTAATGTATTTTGCTCCATTGATAGTTTGCACACAAATGGTACATCTTCCGTTAGCTTGAACCATATTTCCATCCCCAATCTTCACTAGAGAATTTATGGATGTATTTATATCAACAAACAAGTTTTTTTCACCGGAAATATGAGTTGTGCAACCACTATCCACAAACCAAACTTCACTTTTGGAAGTCACCATAGCACTTTGACAAGCATAAAACAAATTTTGTTTATCTTTTTTTTTTTTGTGCTCTACCATCTTGTTCTTCATCTTCTTTGTATCAACAATATTTCTCCAAATGACCATTCTTCTTGCAAAAATTGCATCTTGGTACTTGAGAAGTATCACTCATTGTGTAGTTGTTGAAGTTTGCTCCTCCTTTCTTCCATTTTCCATTTTCTTTGAAGTTAGATGACGCATCACCATTGTACTCAATTTTCTTCATTGCTGAATTTTTAGAGTTCAAGTTCAATTTTGATTGAAAATCACTCTCAATTGACTTTTCGAAGTGTCTTAACAACCTTTGCTCATACACCTTCAAGGAAGCCCATAACTCTTGTGACTTTAATGTTGAGAAATTTTAGTCTCTTCCAAAACCACCACAATGAATTCGAATTTTTCCGGAAAGCATATCAAAATCTTTTCACAAATTCTTATTTCTTCCATCTTCTCACCACACATCATCATATTATTAACAACTTCAACTAGTCTATATGAAAAGCCATTTAAACATTCATTTTCATTCGTTTTTAGATTCTCAAAATCTCCTCTATATGAATGTAATTTTAATTCTCTTACCTTCTTATTACCTCCATACTCTTGTTGAAGAATATATCCCAAGCTTCTTTAGCTTTAGGTAAATGAATTACCATTGGTAGAATAGTTTCTCCAAATCCTTGTTGGATGTACATGGATGATTTTGCATTCTTCTTCTTATTCTCCTTAAGTAAATCCTTTTGTGGTTGCTCTAGAGTTGATGTATCTTCAATTTCATCATACCCATCTTGAACAATCTCCCAAAATTCTTGAGACATGAACAAGGTTTTCATTTAAATTGCCCAAAAATCATAATTTTCTCCATAAAAAAGTGGTATAGGAGGTTGTTGAATGTATTGATTTGAGTATCTAATACTTGCCATTGATTTGATTGAAGATTGATTGAAAAAATTGTGTTTTTTCTTTTCTAGATCTAGATTTTAAAAGGTTTATTTGTTGTTGATTTTTTGATTTAATGGGTATTGATTGAGTTTTTTCACTCACCAAGATCAAATCTTATATATCTAAGATCTTGATACCAATTGTTGGTTGTAAGATTGAATTATTAAAGAGATTTGAAGTAATTTTGTTGAATGGAGGTAAGGGCTCTTGGCTACTCTCTACCTATTCTACTCAATTATATTTCACTAGATTACATTCTCTTTCTTTATATACTAGGTATACATAAATCTAATACAAAAACACGTGGAATACTCATGTCCACTAACTAACTTACTATTACTTGTTGTCTTACACTTCTATTACACTTTGAACATTGCATTAACAAACAGTTGGGAGCTATAAAAAAGGTATCATATTCAAGCAATCTTTCAATTGGTAAGCCACTATTCATTCACCTTAGCTATTGTTTATTTTTGGAGGATTCAAATATTTTTTTCAAGAAATTTGATTCTACTATGGATAATAATACGACATGGTTAGAGTAAATCATAGTAATAGGTAGTTCAATCTGTAGAGCTAAATATTTAGTACGAAGCTTGCATCATACCCATGAGATATTGCAATTTCTATCGGAATATACTTCTTTTTGAAAGTTAATCTATATTTATGGAAAAATTCCTAATGCTCAGTACAGTTGTGACATTATGTGGTTTTACCATCGGTGGTTAGGAATACATTTTTTGGCAAGCCATTTGAAACCATACTCATTGTACGTACGTTTAGAAAAATCTATTGGTCGAGAGCTAACTATCGCTTTATAGTTAATTCTAGGGATTTGGAAAATCTCTTATTTCCTTTCATCCTAAATATTATTTTTTTTGATCGATAAATTAAAGATTTTATAAAAAGGAAGGTAGAGTACATGAAATATGGACTAAACCAATAAGACATCCAAAATAAAAAACCGACTAAAAAGAGAAAGTGCATCAAGCCACCGCCATCCCAAAGCCATACAAAACCTTGCTTGGGGATAAAAACTAAACATGAAAAACTACCATCGACTCGCTAAACAGAAAGTCACAAACCACATAAAAAGAAAAAAACCAGAAACCTCAAGGAAGTTGAAAGATTACTTCCTTCCAGCTGATGGCGAGTTGCTTCAACGAGATACCATGAAAAGCACCTATATTATGGAGCCAATAATCTACAGTATGCTTTATAGAATCCTTAATGGCTGTCTCGCTTTTACTAGTATCATGGAAAGGTCTCTTGTTCCTTTCATCCCACAAACACCACAAAATTGCTGCACGGAGAACTCTAAGCACCGAATTTTTCCTTGGAGAATTAGCTCTCATCGGCCACGATCTAATGAGATTAATCAGGTCCGTAAGAGTCACCCACATAACAGAGAACATCGCTAGAAAGAAACACCAAATAGACCAAGCCACTTTACAGTGAATGAGGAGATGGTCAGCTGTTTCTCCATCTTTGATGCAAAGATAGCAGCGATTGACCCAATCATACGTCCAACCTTTCTTGCACATCACATCTTGGGTAGAGATCTTAGAGTAACTTTCCACCCACATAAAAAAACTGACTTTAGTTGGCCAAAATCTTTTCTTATGAAGGAATTGTATAAGATGCGGGGTAGAATTATTGAGCCACTGATAACAAGAACTAACGGAAAAAACTCCATTTGATTTCTCCCCACACCAAACCCTAGAGTCTAACTCATTAACACCTTTACATTGCAAATTATCAAGTAACATAAGCAAAGTTGTCAGTTCATTGATCACCTGGTCATGTACTCTTCTCGAAATGTTCAAATTCAAATTTACCATTCCATGATCAATGTTTCTGACTTCCGCCACTGCCGCCTCTTTGTTCTCTCAAATAGCATATACAGCTGGAAATATCTCTCTAAGAGGAGAGTCAATGATCCACCTATCCTCCCAGAAACTAGTATTGTTACCATCTCCCACCACCATCCTACAATTCAATGAGAAAAGATAAATAAATTTACAAATCCCCTTCCAAATGCTACAACCATATGCTGTTTTTGGGGGTTTAGAGTTCCACCCAAAAGGTTCTTTTCCATACTTCTCAACAACAATCTTTGTCCATAAGGCAGTTTTTTCACACCCAAACGCCACAACCACTTCATAATGAGGGATGAATTCATGATCTGAAGCTTATTAATCCTAAGACCCCCTCTTGACTTATCACAAGTGACCATATCATACTTAACAAGATGATATTTATCATTACCTTCTTTATCATTCCACGGAAAGTTTATAAAAAGTCTTTCCAATTTTTTTATCACCGAAATTGGAGCTACGAACAGTGACATAAGATATACAAGGAGCACTTGTAAAGCTACATGTATAAGAATAAAATTTCCCCCTCTTGATAAGAATATAGCCGACCAAGCGGCAAGTCTGACATCCACCCTCTCAAGAACAATATCCTATTTAATCTTAGAAAGATATGAATCTAGGGGTAGACCCATATAAGAACTCAAATATCCCATTTCATCCTAACTAATATTATGATATTTATCATTAGCAACTTCCATTATAAAGAACTCAAATGATCCATAAGAACAATTTCCATACTTCTCAACAATCAATCTTTGTCCATAAGGGTTTTTTCACACCCAAACGCCACAACCACTTCAGTCGCCTTTAATGAGGGATGAATTCATGATCCGATTCTCGGGGAGCTTATTAATCCTAAGACCCCCTCTTGACTTATCACAAGTGACCATATCATACTTAACAAGATGATATTTATCATTACCTTCTTTATCATTCCACGCATGAAAGTTTCTAAAAAGTCTTTCCAATTTTTTATCACCGAAATTGGAGCTACGAACATTTAGGAAGTGACATAAGATATACGGTAAAGGAGCACTTGTAAACTAATATAAGAATGAGAAAAAATTTCCCCCTCTTGATAAGAATATAGCCGACCAAGCGACCAAGAATCTTTATCGATTAGTTTTGAAGAACTCAAATATTGTTTTTAAAAAAAAAAACTTTAATTCTAATGGAGACATAAGATCGTATGATCAAGGTGCACTTCCCAAAAAACATGGTAATTGGTAGTTGAAGATAAAGAGCTTAAAAGTAGGTAACTAGCAATATACTATAAAAAGAATTAACTTGAAAAAAAAAACTAGAATAAGCTGCCCGAACTTGGTGAATCAACTCGCTAATTCATCTGACTCAGTTAGGTAAGATGGGTGTGCATAAAAGGTAACTTTGATTAGCTGAAGTGTTGATCCGAGCCTCGATGATCGACTGCTTCCAAATTAAAAAAAAATAAGAAGAAGGAAATCCTAGAAAAAGGAAGTCGTAACTCTTGAGTCGGTTTTGATTTTCAGAAACAATCCTACCAAAACTATTAAAAAAAAAAAAAAAGGGAAATCCTAGAAAAGGAAGTCTTGACTTTTGAGTCGATTTTATTTTGAGAAACAATCCTATCAAAACTAAAACTTCTATAAACAATCAAGTTATGAGTCGGTCTGAGAGTTGTATATAAATACTAGATACCCCTCTGTAACTCTCATGTCCTCTCATGTATTTCTATCTCTCAAGTCCCAAGACATAATATTAATGGCATAAGGTGATTCTAATGGAGACAGTAAGATCCCATGGCTAGGGTTCACTTTAATACCAGATAGTTTAAGATGAAAATCTTCACTTTGATACAGGTAGTTTAAGCTGATAAGCTTATGTTATTTAGTACGAAAAGTGAATCGTACCCATGAGATATTTCAATATCTGTTAGAATCACTTATACTTGAAAGTTTATGCGCAAAAATATAGTCAAAATCCACAAAGGATGTCCCAAAGAATATTAGTAATAACATGGTTATTTTGTTATAACCTCGCCTACATAATTTTTCTCTTGTATTTTTTAATTGTAATTTGGTTGCAAGGGGTTCCCTATTGGGGACTGGGTGGCCGCAGCGATGATTAAGTCGGTGATTAAACACCAAATTTCCTAGATATAAAAACAAGGATAACCGACCCCATCAGTTCTTTCTCTTTTTCTTCTTTCGCACAAATATGGGTTCTCTTGTTTAATCAGCAGCAAGAAGAAAGAATGCTTAAAACTAGAATCGTCGGAGAAGAAGAAGAAGAAGAAGCAAGAGGAGGTGATTAATAAAGAAGGCTCGATAGCAAAACACGGAGAGTTGGAGAAGACGAAGAAGAAGATGGCTAAAGGAGGTCTCGAAGCTATTGTCCGTATATTTGAGGTGAATAGTAAAATATCGACAACCGATTCCCTTTTCATACTACATGAGTTTCAGAGTGAGACCTCAGAGAAGGAATTGAAGATTCTGATCAACAATTTAGATGAGGATTCGATGGTTGGATCGCGATTCCATATTTTCTGAAAATTTGGGGTTTTTCAATGGAATTACTTAGTAATTAAATAAAATGATACTCCTTTATTGATGCTAGGGTTTCTTGGGTTTTAATGTGTTTCTTCTTCTAATTCTGGAATTCTGGGTTCTTTCTTTAATGTATATTTATCTTGCAAGTTTTAATAAGTTTGATATTATTATGTGGAATAAATTTCAGATCTAAGATCAATTAATGAATATTTCATATTTGATGTGCTCAGTATTTGGTTCTTGCTCTGTTTTTAGTTCTTTATTAGTTTTTAGTTCTTTATTAGTTTCTGAATCGATGTATGACTTACGGGGGTTTACTCAAAAAATACTTCTTGTGATTTCTAAAGACTTTAACAGATTTTCAAAGTATTGTGTTATTGGTTGTGTACTTTTAAAATCTCTTTCAAAGTTTATGTTACTGGTTGTAGATTGTAAAAATGTCTTCTAAAGTTTGTATTACTCGTTGAAAACTTGAAAATTTGAAAATTCAACAACTTTATATACTTACCTATTTTCAAGACTTTGAGTGACTTTTGCGTATATATTTTCCTTGGTTAAAGTCTTGCAAAATATGTAAAATTTTGGAAGACTTCCAAAAAGCCTAAAAACATTTTTTTATTCTCTTTTATTTTATTCCATAAATATACAATCTATAAAACTCAAATGATAAATGTATATAAATTACTCTATGATATGATTAGCAATATATATATATACTAGGTATCACCCGTCCTACGGCTGGGGCTCAACCTTTTAAAACTTTATTTTAGTTGCTTGGTCGGTTGGTCAGTATTCTTCCACAAAACTTTAGTCATTAACAAAACAGATTTGATTAGAACTGTCAAACATCGAGCCTATAAATTAGTTGGGACATGCGACCCTAGTATTTTGTTGGTCGGGTCAAATTAGCCGTGGCCTCCTAAGCATGCCCTAGTGTCTTGTTGGTCGGTTCAAAGTAATCGGGGCCTCCTAAGCATGCCCTACTGTCTTGTTGGTCGGGTCAAATTAGCCGGGGCTTATAGCCCCGGCCGTGGACTCCTAAGCATGTCCTAGTGTTTTGTTGGTCGAGTCAAATTAGTCGGGGCTTACAACCCTAGTCGTGGCCTCCTAAGCATGTCCTAGTGTCTTGTGGGTCGGGTCAAATTATTCGTGGCCTATTAAGTACGTCTTAATGATTTGTTGGTCGTGTCAAATTAGTCTGGGTTTACAGCCTCGGTTGTGGCCTTTTAAACATGCCCTAATATTTTGTTTGTCGTGTCAAATTAACAAAGGAAATTATGAGAAACTATAGATAAATTGCTTGTTCAAAGGGAACACATCGATTATAGCGGCAATTAACCGTCCGGGCAGTATCATCCTTTTCCAGCTCCAAAAATCTACTGAACATATTATTCTCCAGTATCCACGTCACAGCAGTAGCATCAACATGTCACCATACCCCAAGAACATCTTATATGAATTAACAAATAAACTTTGACCTATGAATTGCCACAAAGAAAAACTTTGACCCAAGTTCCTGTGGTTCTGTAAAGAGTTCTTTTGTTTTTGTTTTTTTTTGGTATACGGTTCTTTATAGAGTTATCGAACAGTTTGCGAGTATTTAAACGCGAACACTAATGCACGTAGCAAAATTTCGATGCACTGAACGCAATAATAATTATCGATTATATATGGTCCACTATTGGCTAGCCAAATTAGGAAAACTAAGGACCGGTCTCTTCCCGTCTGGAATTTAACGACAAATACATGGTAGTAGTCACTTTCGGTAAGGGGATTGATAGATGGCTAGCTAGTTCGACAAATAGAGAATTTACTTTATTATGGAAGCCTACCCAAACTTACCGAATTTAGGAAATCCGACGGATAGCCACATACTTTTATATAAAACATATAACCAATCGATCCTACCCGTGAGATGACGAAATCGATAGTCGGATTTGTCAGGTTACACAAACACCACTTCTTTTTAATATATATATATATATATATATATATATATGTTAAACATCTCTTTCAAATAAGTTTTTTTAATTTAATTATTATGTGCTAATCACTTATCTAGAGTTGATGTCAATGCTAAGAAATGTAACTAAGGATAGTTACACAAAAAAGGGTTATTGCCCAACTAGTTTTGAGGTTATGTAAAAGTTGGAAATATCTTTTAAATTTCGTCTATTAAAAACTAAAAAAAAAAGGTGAAATATTTCTATGGAACCCAAGTCTGGTTGCTCTCTCTTCTAGAAACCCATCATTAAGATGATATATATGTGTAGTCCAAAATACACAATCAACGGTTAAGATTTGTAGTTTTACATTAGATTTATAATTCCAAATTTGAAAATGGACTTAATTAACCTTCATTAATTAATTATTAGTAACAAAATTATATTTTTACCAAAAAAATCGTTGATTTGGATGGTCAATTAGTTGGCGTTTTTTGTGGCATTTTTCTTGGGCAGTTTCTTCCTTAATCTCATCTCCCCTTTATTTAGCATATAAAAACAAGATATTGTTTTCCTTTTTAGAATATTTTTCAGATTACTAGTGATAGCAATTACGGGAGAAGCTACTACTAATGTTTTGGGTTTTCTCTTCCTTTTACTAATGTAGGAGCATCATATTCAGGTTAACTCTTTTTTTCTTCATCTTTAGTTGTAAAGGGTTTGGGTTGGCAAGGTGTTTTAGAAATTTTTTTAGTAATCAGGTAAACTCTTTTTTAGGTTTTTGTATGATTCCTAGAATCAGCCAGGTAAACTCTTATTGTCGCACATTTAGTTTTTGTATGATTCATAGAATCTCCTCAAGCGAGGAGTATACTTTTCGAATGAAACAATTAAGTTGTTAATCATGATATACGCTGGTGTTTTTTTCTTTTTCCTAAGGGGTTTTAGGGTTAGTCAACGTGTGATAGTTCAATGTATCAATGAAAATTAAAATTATCACATGTCGTGATAGATGTTGTTTTCACCATCTTTGTGAATTCCATGATTTTCACGGGTTGAGCTGACATTTTTCAGTTTTGCTTGTATCGATAGGTCGTAACCTGATGGCTTAATGGAATCCTTGTTTAATTTTTTTTTGTAACTTTTGTTTGGAAACGTTGAGATCCAGTAAACGAATTAATCAAGTCTCAAAGTGAAGAATTCCAAAGTGAAGTTTCTGTTTCAGGAAATTGGGTTATTTTTCACTCATGGCATTTGATTATTACACTCAAGATTTTCTAATTTTTTGTAGCCTAATCATAATTTGTGATAATTGCAATTATCAAATGTCTTGATAATTGTTGTTTTCACGGTGATGATATTCTGACAAAAAAAAAATAGCACCATTGAAATCTTAAAGAAATATACATATGGGACTAATGGTGAGGAAATATTAACAAGTATTCCTAATTAAGTGGTATAATTGTTGTTCCTGTACAATGATCCAAAATGACAATGATCCAAAGT
This sequence comes from Papaver bracteatum, assembly GCA_023529315.1. NCBI lineage: Eukaryota > Viridiplantae > Streptophyta > Magnoliopsida > Ranunculales > Papaveraceae > Papaver > Papaver bracteatum. Next base: position 1,087,555 of record JAJJWX010000259.1, read on the forward strand.
GAATCAGAAGAGGATAACATAATAATGTTAGTGTAATTTGTTTTTTGTGAGAAAGTAAGCTATTACAGTATTCCCAAAGTGAAACTATAATTTTCATTGACCCTGTGATAACCGCAATTTTCCATAAAATTACAAAATTTTCTAACATGTGAAACAATTGCAAGTTTCACCACGAAAATTGGAATTATCACAAGAAGTGGAACTTAAAAATCAACTGTGAAAAATAGGATTATCACGAAACTGGAATTTTCATAAGTCAAAAGAGATATAGAGTTATTTTAGGAAGGTGACGTAAAAATAAGTAATTTTATGGAGGTGATTTGTTAGGAATTTATTTATCAAGTCAAAATAAGCTGTTCATGTTTCTTTATCATTTACAAAAAAAATTATTCATAGTAAAAAAAAAATGTCAAAAGATTAATTAAAATTGAGTAATTTTAGGAAGCAGGAGGATTGTTAGGAATTATAAATGAAGTTATTAACCGTTTCTTTCTTAAAGAAAAGAAAATATAAATTAACTTCCATATTTATAGAAAGGTTATTTTTGTAATCAAGTTATTCTTTTAACTAATTATGGGTTACATATATATAGTATCTAAATGTTGGGTTCTTTATATAGAAAAAAGAATATTTGGGCTAGAAATAATTTTCCCCTATATATATATATATATTGTTTTTAATATTTATTGTATTTTGTTAAAAAAAAAAAGAATGTTATATATACAATAATAATTTTATATTCTTTTAATTAGTTGAAGTTATTATAATAAATAAGATATGATAAATTACATATTTGTATTTCTCATGTAGATCTCTATATAATTTTTTTTTTTTTTACAATTCTTCAGGATTCTACAAATCTCTGTGAGACATTCGATAACTCTGCATTACTTTAAGATTTTGTCAAATTTTGTAGAACTCTCAGAAAGTTATTCATTTTCATGACTCTTTTTAAATCTTTACAAATCTGTAAAAGTATTTATTGAGTAAATCCCTTTTAATTAGGTCAAGCCTGGACAGAGCATTGTTGTGTTTCAATAAAATCAATTGAAGAAAAACTAGTAGTTTCTATTTGTCCTTAATTTCATATTTATTCTTGTATTTCAATAAATTCTTGTGTCCACCAAATCTTGATATCTTCATTGGTCATTCGTCACTGACTCTGATCTCCAGGCATACTAGCTCAAAGGCCTAAACACACCAACTGATTCCGAGTGGTACCAAGTGCGCTTAAGTTTTATAGTTCTGATATGCGAAGAGGAATGTACAGGGGAGAAAAATATCTAGTCGTCCATGAGTAAATTTTTAGGTTTCAGAACTCATGGATTCAGATTAAGAACAGGGCGACACACAATGGAAAAAAAATGTTTACTTAAAAGGAGAAATTAGAAGGGATTTTAAGTTTTATAATACAAAAATAACAAACAAGTGGCAAATTTTTTAAGGACACTATGTGCCTGCCCAAAACAAAAATAATAATTGAATAAGGACTAAAGACCACCGGCCTCTTCTACTATATAGCAGTAAAAAAAGCTTTTTAGTAAATACCATACCAATTGTTATTGTGGACAGTAAATACCATGTAGATATATTTAAGTGACTAAGAAAATAGTGATATTACAAATTGGTTAACTTTTGTTATTAGGTATAAGTGGTCTAATACCATGTACTTTCTTAGTCACTTTATTAATCCACTTTTACAAAATCATGTGGATAAATTAGTTAACTTGATTCAATTGGCCTAGCCTAGCATTAAAGTGTAATTTCATACTTTGTTGGTCCTAATTCGACGATCTCTGATAATAGCTTGAAACTTCTTGACAAATTATTTAGCAATTTAATCCAGATTTTAGTTTTCCACGTAAATATTGACATCCGTACGCAAAGAAAGTCCATACATGGTACCTAGAATGCCTTGTCTTTCCTAGTGGGTTAAGGTTAAGTTTTATTAAAAAGAGAAAATGTAACAAGGATAGAAGCCCCCATTTTACAGTCTCTGAGACCTATTACATGTTGAATTCTATACTTAGGTGAATGAAGAAAATAGAGTCAATGTTAGACAATTAACATGTGTAAAATGAGTGTTCTAGTAGTTGGTTTGGTGGAAGCCTCCATGGTAGGTAAGCCTCCATATTAATAGTTGTTAGTTGTTAGCCTCCATAGGCATAGTTCTCTTCTTCTTTTTGTAATCTATAAATAGGCATGAGTAGTATCATTTGTAATCATCCAAAAAAAATATATCAAAAACATTGTATTCTTGTTATCTAAACACTCAATCAATGAATCTCTCTATTTTGGCTCAATCTTGATATGGTATCAGAGCAAGGAGAAGGATCCTTGTATCTAGTGTTGAAACTTCTGCAATGGCAACCTGTCGTCAATACAACATTAAAGATAAGTCTGCCACCTGCACTTATTGTAATAAACGTGGTCATAACAAAGACAACTGCTTTGAGATTGTCGGGTATCCAGATTGGTGGGATAATCTCGATCCCAAGAAAAATAATTCCGCTGCAGCAGTACATGTGGTTAGCAATCTAACCTCTGCTGCAGCAGCACATGTGTGTTTCGCAAGTTGTTCCTAATAACTCATGGATAATTGATTCGGGTTGCACAGACCGTATGACTTTTTATTCCAGAAAGGTTTCTCCTCTTAAAACATCCATACACAACTCCGTTTGCACAACAGATGGATCTTTGGCTCCAATAATTGGAGAACAATCATTAAATCTTACTGATACATTGAGTCTAGATTCGGTTTTAGTCGTTCCCTCTCTAAGTTATAATCTATTATCAGTTTCCCAAATTACTAAAGTCTTACATTGTGTTGTTATCTTTTGGCCTAATTCTTGTTTGTTTAAGGACATCCGAACACGGCGGACGATTGGATCTGGGGTTAGAAGAGGAAAGCTCTACTATCTAGATTTGGCGTCAAAAATTTCATAAAGATTATCTAATGCTTTAGTTGTGAATGGTACTCAGGGGGAGAAGGAGAAATCACAAATTTGGTTATGGCATAGACGGTTAGGGATGCTTCTTTTGGCTACTTAAAAAGGCTATTTCCTAGTCTATTTTCAAAGGTTGATGTTTCTAGTTTTCAATGTGAAGAATGTGAACTAGCTAAAACCCTTCGTACTTTGTTTCCATCAAGTTTAAACAAAAGTAATATTCCATTCATGATTATTCATTCTGATGTTTGGGGGTCGTCTAAAGTTAACACTCTTGGAAGCGCACGATGGTTCGTCACCTTTATTGATGATTGCACTAGGATGAAATGGGTTTGCTTGATGAAATCAAAAGATGAAGTGAATAATTTATTTCAGAGGTTTCACAAATTGGTCAACACACAATACAATACAAAGATTCAAGTTCTTCGAAGTGACAACGGAGGCGAATATTTAAGTACTGATTTTCAACATTATTTAAGAGAATGTGGTATTGTTCATCAGACAACTTGTCCTAATACTCCTCAACAGAATTGGGTAGATGAAAAAAAAACCGTCACTTGCTTGAAGTTATGCGTGCTTCATTAATATCAGCTCATATGCCGTTAACTTATTGGGGTGAAGCTCTTACCTCTGCATCATATGTGATCAACCCCACACCTTCCAGCACTATCATTTTTCAGACACCATTTCAAGCTCTCACTGAGGCAACAGTTTCACCAACAGTTCCAAACTTGCCTCAACACATATTTGGTTGTGTAGCATTTGTGCACTTACACAAGAACCAACGGAGCAAGTTATATCCCCGAGCTTTAAAATGTGTCTTCGTGGGATATGATGTAAGTCAGAAAGGATATATGTGCTACCATCCTCCAACTAAACGAATGTACATCACATTGTATGTTAAGTTTCACGAACACGTGATGTATTACTCGAAGTCTGAACTTCAGGGGGAGTATGAAAAATAAATTCAGACTCTTGACTATGAAGAAGACATAATTGAAGAAGATGTTGTTCTTGAAATTCCAAAAGAACAGAAAGTTAGTGGGGAAGAAATTAACACAGATGGTGAAATTGAAGATATAAATGAAGTTGAAGAAGATAATGCAGATGGATTAGAAGATAATGCAGATGAAGTTGAAGAAGATAATGCATATGAAGTTGAAGAAGATAATGATAGATCATCAACCCCAATCCAACCGTTCGCTGAAGATGTTCTTGAACCTGCAAAGAAACAATTTCCAGAACGTCGGAATATAGGTATCCCTAAAACTATGTATGAACCTGATATTTCATCAAAAGCTAAATATCCCATGAGTAATTATGTCTCTAATCACCGTCTGACCGAATCAAATAAGTCATTTGTGAATCAATTATCTACTGTAGTTATTCCTAACAGCGTGCAGAAAGCATTATCTGATCCGAAATGGAGGGAAGCTATGATCGATGAGATGAAATCCTTACAAGAAAATAATACTTGGGACATGGTTGAATGTCCAGAAGGAAAGAAAGTCGTGGGATGTCGCTGGGTTTTTACAGTCAAATACAAGGCAAATGGTGAAATTGAACGCTTTAAGGCAAGATTGGTTGCTAAAGGGTATAGCCAGTCTTATGGTGTAGATTATAATGAGACATTCACACTTGTAGATAAAATGAATACAGTGCGAGTCTTGTTGTCTCTTGCTGCAAATTTGGGTTGGCCATTGCAACAGTTTGATGTCAAGAATGCCTTTTTACATGGAGATTTGTCCGAAGAAGTGTATATGCAGCTTCCACCAGGAATGATGGAGTGACGGTTTGAAATTTTCTAACATGACGGTTTTAGAAAAAAGTTATCATAACGGAAAAGTTTGCAGGTTAAACAAGTCATTGTATGTGTCATAGTAGAAACAATCTCGATAACTTGTAATTTGAGCGTGGTTTGGAAGATTTACCAAGTCTATGAGAGCATTTGGTTATAACAAATCGCTTTTAATGATATCTTGAGATCCAGTGGTTGGATCATTCTAAAATTTGTAAATGTGAGACTTCGTTGTATGGTGGGCAAATTCAGATCATACTTTATTCTTAAAGAGAAATGGAGGTAAGATTACAACTTTAATCATATATGTAGATGACATGATAGTTACGTTTTTTTTTTTTTTTTTTTTTTTTTGAAGCATGATGACGGCTTTGGTGGTTCTTGACGGTTTACTTTTGAAACAAAAATAAAAGTACGTCCCACAACATTGGAGATGATCGAGAAGAAAGAAAGGCTCTCCAAAATTATCTATCAAGTGAATTTGAGATGAAGGATCTTGCTTCTTTAAAATACTTCCTTGGAATTGAAGTATCTCGATCAACAGAAGGAATATTCTTGTCACAAAGAAAATATGCCCTTGATTTGTTGGAGGAAGTCAGCATTTGGTCGCCGAGGCAAATGACATGTCAACATGATAGTTACTGATAGATACACAAGTGAATTTCGGATGAAGGATCTTGCTTCTTTAAAATAAGAAGAGCGAAGGTTTGAAATTATGTTAAAGGGATGGAAACCAGGGTTTGTATGTTCGGATGGAAACCAAGTACCTGTTGATAAAGGAAGATACCAAAGGCTCGTGGGTAGACTAATGTACTTGGCACATACAAGACCCGATATTGCATATGCATTGAGTATTGTTAGTCAATTCATGCATAATCATGGAGAAACACATATGAATGCAGTAATGCGAATCCTAAGATACCTGAAGTCTGCTCCAGGAAAAGGGATATTGTTTAAGAAAGGTCAAGACTTCAAAAGTATGGAGGCATATACTGATTCTGACTATGGTGGGTCATGCGATGATATGAGGTCTACTTCAGGATATTTTACCTTCGTTGGGGGTAATCTTGTTACATGGAGAAGCAAAAAGAAAGGAGTTGTTTCACGATCAAGTGCAGAGGATGAATGGCGAGGTATGGCGATGGGTATCTGTGAAGTGATGTGGTTAAAACGTCTGCTATCTGAATTGGGGTATCCTCCCAGGAAACCAATTCGTTTGTACTGTGATAACAAAGTGGCGTGTGATATTGCACACAATCCAGTTCATCATGATCGCACAAAACATGTGGATATAGATAGGTTCTTCATTAAAGAAAAGTTGGATAATGAGATCGTGGAGTTACCTAGAATTAGATCGGAAGATCAGGTAGCTGATATTTTAACTAAAGCAGTTCCAAGTAAGGTATTTCTGAAGTTTGTTGGCAAGCTAGGCATGAGAGACATATATGCACCAGCTTGAGGAGGAGTGTTGAATTCTATACTTAGGTGAATGAAGAAAATAGAGTCAATGTTAGACAATTAACATGTGTAAAATGAGTGTTCTAGTAGTTGGTTTGGTGGAAGCCTCCATGGTAGGTAAGCCTCCATATTAATAGTTGTTAGTTGTTAGCCTCCATAGGCATAGTTGTTAGCGTCCATAGGCATAGTTCTCTTCTTCTTTTTGTAATCTATAAATAGGCATGAGTAGTATCATTTGTAATCATCCAAAAAAAATATCAAAAACATTGTATTCTTGTTATCTAAACACTCAATCAATGAATCTCTCTATTTTGGTTCAATCTTGATATTACATTCTATCAATCACTACCTTCCAATGAGTTATCAAATCTCTAAAGGTTAAAAATTTGAACCATTGTTTTCCCCAGGTGTAGATCAAAAATTTAACCTCATTGATAATTTCTTCCGCTGCCATTGGTCTCTTGTTTTCCATTACACGTCTGTTGCGCGCATTCCATATGGCCCAAGAGATTGCAATGATTATTAGTGGCCAAATTCTTGTTCCCCTATTTCTGCCTCTTCTGAATTTCCAAGCTTCCAACTGCATAGAGATGTTCCTTTCTTGTACCCATCTGACATTATATCCCCAAAGAAAGTAGTTCCAGATTTTGTGAGTGAAATCACAATGCAACAACAAGTGAGTCACATATTCTTGATGAGAATTTCATAGAGCACATAATGCATGTTGGGGTTGACAACCTCTTCTTATCAAATTGTCTTTTGTTGGAATCGCATTTTGAGCAGATGGGTATTGAAAAAATTGAACTTTTTGAGGGACATGTTGGATCCATATACATGAGTCTGGGACTGAGTTGTTGTTGTCTGGAAGTTGTTGCACCAACCAATCATAACATGCTTTGACAGAGAAGCCACCATTTAGTGTACATACCATTTCATCTTCAGCATCAGCAACTAAGATTGGAGGGACTCTTAAGTATTGAAACAGGGATAACATTTCAGGAATTTTCGTGGAGGTTAAGTTTCTCCTAAATATCAGATCCCAGGATGGATTGACCACCACTTCTTTTATGACAGCATTTTTCTAAGTTGAGAGCTTGAAAATGTTAGGATACTTGATCTTGAGAGCCTGGTTGCCACAACATTTATCCCACCAAAAACTAACATCATCTCCCTTTTTAATTTCAGTGACAACAACATTTTCTTCTAACATTTTATGTTTTTGGATACCTTTCCAGATACCTCTTCCTTGAGAATTGTTTGAATCTTTGACCCATAATTCTGTTGGCTTAGCTTTCATCTTCTCTTGAATTGCTCTTCTCCATAGAAGTTTCTTTTCTCTAGTAAATCTCCATGTCCACTTAGCTAAAAGTGCTTTGTTAGTAAGTTTTAAATTTCTTATGCCCAAACCTCCCTTTTTCTTTGGTAAACAAACTCTCTCCCAAGCTACCCAGTCGATCTTTCTTGAATCTGCAGAGGAACCCCATAAGAAGTATCTCATAATTTGATTTAGTTTCTTCTCCACACCGACAGGCATTGAAAAGATGGACATAAAGTATAAAGGCAAGCTAGACAGTGTAGACTTAATCAAGACCACTCTGCCTGCTTCAGAGAAAAATATCCTTTTCCATAATGCTAATTTTTTTTGAAAATTTTCAATCACCACATCCCAGATAGCTGAACATCTTGCTTTAGCTCCCACTGGAAGTCCCAAATATTTAAATGGCAAGCTTTATACTTTACAATTGAGAATGTATGCAATAGCTTGTACCTTGTGGTCATCCGCAATGCTAATAACATCACTCTTAGAAAAATTTACACTTAACCCTGTGATTGCCTCAAAAATTTGTAAAATAAGCACCAAATTTTCAGCTTCTTCTTCTTTACCATCTAAAAACACCAATGTGTCATCAGCAAATTATAGGTGAGAGACTTGGATTTAATTAATTGAGATGCCTGAAATCATTTGCAGTTGAACTGCATTTTCATTAGCTTTGAGAAAACTTCAGCTACTAAGATGAATAAGAAAGGTGGTAATGGATCACCTTGTCTTAAACCTCTTTGAGGTTTAAACTTCTGAGTTTAATTTCCATTAACTAGCAGAGAGTGTTGAGGTGAAGTCACACACCATTCCATCCAATTGAGCCATTTGTGACCAAAACCTGATCTTTTTAACACAGATTGTGTGCCAACTTACATTGTCAAAAGACTTTTGTATGTGAAGTTTACACATAATACCTGGCTGTTTTTTTTATAAATATGGTGTCAATCAATTCTCCTGCAATGAGAATACTATCTAGAATATGCGTGTCTGAGATGAAAGCACCTTGATTTTTCGAGATCAATTTGGGGAGAACTGACTTGAATCTGTTGGTGAGCACCTTTGATATGACCTTATACACACTGCTGACCAGACTTATTGGTAGGAAGTCTTGAGGATTGCCCACTTGATTTTTTTGGGTACTAGACTAATGAAGGAGCAATTGGTCCTCCAGTCTATCCTTTGTTGTTCTTCAAATTCTTGAATCACTTCCATAAAGTCCTTCTTAATCACTTCCCAAGCTATTTTATAAAATTCCATGTTATAGCCATCACGCCCAGGGGATTTGTTGTTCTTGAATCTTTTGATAACATTCCACACTTCCTCTTGTTCTATTTTCCTTTCGACCCAAATGTTTTCTTCTTCGGTGATTTTGGTGAAAATATCATCATTTAATTGTGGTCTTATTGGATGCTTGTCTTGAAAACAAGCTTGGTAAAGTGGCGTCACATAATGGTAGAGAGGCGACACCCTAATAAGACAAAAAGGTCATTACAAGTAATTTTCAAGTATCCCTTATCAAATAAAATCTGGAAATGACTAATTATCCCTTATTGTTGATAATCAAGATTAGTAATGATAATCAAGATTAGTGTTGATAATCAAGATTAATGTTGATAATTAATTTTCACTTATCATATGATTCATAACTCTAAAATAGGTTATAAAAAAAAATTAGAGAAGAAAAAAGAAACTTTTGTGATATTTGTGAAGGTCAACCTCAACCAATTGAAGAAATTAACCAACAAAGTGAAAAACCCAGCATTGAAAATGACTAGGTATACTTCAAAAGTAGGTAACAAATCAAATTTTTTAAAATTTCAGAAGAACATACGGTTGGAATTGAGCTCGTTACCAACCGTAACTATATATTATGGTACGTAATGTATCAATTACCAACAGATGCTTGGTTCAATTTTTGGAAAACCCAAAATTTCAGAAGAACATACGGTTGGAATGGAGCTCGTTAATAACAGTAACTAACCTACGGTTTGTAACTAATTAATAGAAACAAATAGTAACTAACCTACGGTTGGTAACTAATGAATAAAAACCAACCGTAACTAACCTACGGTTGGTAAGTCATCTTAACTTTTGAACCGTACATAACTATTTGATAAGTTGTTAACATTCAGGATAATTTACGGTTGGTTAGTTTAATTGAGTTTCAAACCGTAACTGAACATATTCTCAAAACTAAGAACTTACAGTTGGTATTTGAGTTTAAACCAACCGTAACTAGCATAAACCCAGAAATTTCAATTTCAATTTTCATTCAAAACCCTAATTTTTGATACAAAATTAACTTAAATCCAACACGATAAACTAAACCCTAACTGGGTTTTTCCAAACATTTTTCAAATCGCCGATTAATCGAAGACGATGACATTTTCGGTTTTAATGGAGGTTAGGGTTGATGGAGGAGAAGAGAAGATGAAGAAGAAGATGAAAAAAAAACTGATTTGATTTTGGTTAATTGATTTGATTTTGGTTAATTAAAAAAAATTGATTTGATTTTGGTTAATTTAAGGTGAAAGGGTAATCTAGTCAATCTACACCCCTATAGGACACCCCCTAACCAATAAGAGGGACATTGCTATCACACTTGACGTCCCTCTACCATTTCATGAAGCCCCTTTACCAAGCTTGCTTGAAAAAGGTTAAAGAAATATAAAGAGATCTCCTCTTTAATGTCTTCCTGACAAAAGTTGTCTATTCCATTAATCACCAATTTCTGAACAGTATTCCTTCTTCTTCTGCCATTTGCTAAGGTATGAAAATACTTCGTATTGGCATCTCCTTCCTTGAAATGTTGTGTTTTAGCCCTTGTCATCCATTTCCTCGCATTATCTAAATTTATCTTCTTTAGCTCCACTCTCCACTGTACTCTGTCATTGAATTGTTATTGTGAAAGAGCACCATTCTCCTCTATTGAATTCAGTTGATTAATGAGCAAAGTTAGTTCATTTTTCTTTTCTTCCCTTTTCCCATATGTAGCTTTACTCCACCTTTTTAGAAAAAAATTGAGATTTTGCAATTTCTTGGGCATTATAAAACTGGTAGATCCATGAAAAACCATTGTGTCCCACCAAATTCTTAGATTTGTTAAAAAGTCTGGATGAGAAAGGTGAAAAACATTGTGTCCCACCAAATTCTTAGATTTTCCCAGTGGGTTATTAAAGTTATGCTTTAAAGGTGAAAAACATTGGATCAATTGTGAATACTCTTTATTTATTGAAACAGATTCACAATTGGATCAATTGTGAATCATGATGTCCAAGCAGTTTAATATTATTGAAACAAATATGTCAATCCCATCCAGAGATTTTAAAAGCCGGCTCTTTTTCTCCAATTTCATGTGGTTCATAATTAAGCTTCTTGATGCTTTCTACATTGTGATTGTCAGTAATTAGTGTGGTAATTTGATCTGTTCCGGGTACTTGAATTCTTCCATATTGCTTGTCTATTCGTGGATATCAACAATTTGGCTCATGCATTGATCCTAAATGGAGCCTTGAATACAGTAATGTTACCTGACATGGATGATTTGATTAGAGCATTGTGTAAGGTGCTCATGTTCCTTTTTTTTCCGTACTCATAGGCAGTTCCTGAGAAACTTTTGCCCCGAAGTGAGACTTTTTTTTATCCCCCGTAGTTATCTCTTTTTATTGCACAAACTCTAATAGTAAAAGACCACTCAGTGAGCTGTGGCTGATTTCTTTGTATTTGTTTTGTATTTTTCAGTCTCTGGTTTTTGAAATTTTGGTTCCTTCAAGTTTGTATGTGAAGTTTTAGTTCTTGTGTGAAATGCTTGGGCAGTTTAACGAGTAATCATCATCATAATTTATTTATTCTTTGCTCGATAAAGAAAAGATTTATTAGAAAAAGGAGTGCATACAATGAAAAGAACCAAAGAAGCGAAACTCCACCTAAACAGACTCACGACTGAAAAAAAAATCCCACCGGCCTAAGATGATTGCCATTAACGTGTTGTCTCAACCTAGAATGAAAGATGTCATGTGATTGGGCTCCTTTATTTTGCGTGTTATTTATTTTTGCTACCGTAAGAGTTTCAGTTTCTTGTGATCATTCTAGTTATCGAGTATTTTATTTTTGAAATGAAGAAGTATATTATTGAAAAGACTACACCCTGACTTGGCCAAGAAAACTATCAGGAGAGCGTGATGTGTGCCCGAGGTCTGGAGCCTGGACGTGACATGAAAGTTTGTTGTTCTGGGACCCGAAGAGTCGACATAACTTTCCGCAAACTCGAACGACCGTGTGCAGCGTTCATTAGATAGTGAAGCAGGAATATACGCCCGCACTTGTTATTTGTGAGGCTGATTAAGATGTGGAAAAAAGACTAATTCGGAACTCAAACCACCTGAAGATGTTAGACGCTCCTACTCGTATTTAGTTACTAGTGACAGCATGCACTTCTCCTTGTTAGTTTATTCTTTTGTTTTTTTGTCTATTCAAAGGAAAATAATAACGCTTATGCATTGATGCGCATTCTCTAAACAGTACAAGTCTACTTGTCCTAATTAAAAGAGGCGGTTTCTTACTAGAGAAGCACATGAAGTTTGAAGGAGAAGGAGTGGATAGACTTATTGTATGAAACCGTAAGAAATTCACGAACAACTCCTTTTAAAGAGGAAGAAATTCAGGAAAAAAAAAACATTGCAAAAGTATATGAATGCAGTGATGAGTCTTGCATGTAATTGAGTCTTGCATGTAATTGAGTCTTGCATGTAATTGAACATGTACATATTGACTATTGTCACTAAAGCCGCTACGTACATTTTGGAAGATATAATAAGACAGCATGTTCTTCAATATATGTTATTTTACATGTAACCTTTCCTGTTTCAACTCTTACTTATGCAGCATAAAAAGTATATACAAATTCCACAATTATTCGGAAAGAGTTCAATTACAATTTACATGTAATCTTTCATGTTTAAAGAAAAGAGTAGAAGAAATCTATGCAATTCTTCCGTTTGCTATTTGGTGGAATATCTGGACAGAAAGGAACAACAGATTATATGGAGGCAGGAAGAGAAATTACAACCAGCTTGTTATTGCAGTTAAATGTACCATTTTATTGAAAATTTTCCTCTAAGTACTCTTATTTGTAATTGGAATGTAATTGTTTTGTCTTGAGCCTCTACTAGGTTAAATGTACCATTTATAATTGGTCGAAGAAACACAAATTTTTGAAAATTTTCCTCTAAGTACTCTTATTTGTAATTGGAATGCTGTTTTTGGTCTTGAGCCTCTACTAGCATTAAATTGCGGTCATGATCTTATGACTGTCTCTTTTTCAATATAATTTGCACTTTCGTCAAAAAAAAAAAGAAATCTATGCAATTAAAATCTTTCAATCTTGTCTGCCTTGACCTGCGGATTCAATTTTGCAATTCTTTCTTTTCCAGCGGCCTTGTAGTCTAAGATGCATGAATGCTTCTCAGGGTAGCGATGCATCGAGCAGAAAACTGATCCGCACTTGCACTTGATCCCTGTTAACCCCACTTTCTTGTTACAACTACAACACCTGTCTTTCTTAGTTGGCTCTTTGTCTTTCCATACCTTTCTGCTACTTCTCCGTCTGGTTTTCAATCAAATACACGGCGCTTTTTTGCTTTACCCGTCAACAAAAATCGTGCACATTTCAACCATCTTTTTGCCAAGCTCCACCATTATGTTGTCATGAATTGTTCATCTATGCTCTTGCAATAATTAAGAATCTCCTGAATCTTTCAAATCTTGATATTTTTCTTCTAGAAACATCTTGAACACGTTTCAAGGATAAGAATTTGGTCCAGCTCAATTTATCTTCATTCCTTCTGCCATCTCTTAAAGTCCTTACCAAGTGTTTTCTTTCTGATTACAAGATCAATAAGGCAATTACCTTTAGATTGTTGTAATTAAGCGAAATAATACTTAGATTTTGTTCAGTACGAGATACGCCCTAAAGGTAAATTGCATATGGCATTACCTGCAGATAAACTTTCTTCGCTACTGCACCACTTTCTCCTCCAGATGTTGCTGATGATGATGCATAACTCGACGAAGCCGTAGTAGTCTCCTTTGCAGCAACATTAGAATCATCAGTAGAGTAGTTCGCCACTAATTCCTTTGGCGAGGTTGTCAAAGCTTTCTTAGGGTTTGCAGACTTCTCAAAAGCGGCTTTGACCAAAAGAAATTGTTCTTTTTCTTTAAGATAATCTCCGTAACAGTTGCTGCACATATCCAAATTCGCTGCTGTTCCGAAAAACCCACATCTTCTTGCACAACGCTTAAGTGCTTCTGGTTGGTCGCATCCATTAAAACTGCCTTGTGAATCTGTGATCCCATCTTTCTAGTTTGTTTTTTGTTTTTTATTTTTAGTTTTTTTTCCCTGAATAGAAAATATAAATTCTGTACGTGTATTTATAGGTTGAGAAACCGAATCACGACGGAATATCGCAAACACAGAATTCTTTAGAAAAAGGCCTAATTACCTATTTTTTTAAGGGATTTTTAATAAAATGCTCACGTGTGGAAATGCATTTAAGAAAATGCTCATGTTTATTTTTCATAATATATTTAATGCCCATGCAGTTTGTTTTTCCGTCTGGGCCCACCAAACTAGTAAAATCTCGTGGACTTAGTCAATTTCTCATTTGACGATATGATATTTTGGTGGGTGCAATTACTAAACTGCCCTATATCGTAATATCATCTTTTACCGCCCATTTGATTAATCAACGGCTGAAAATGTAAGGGAAGTAACAAAAACACGTGGTGAAGGCTTAAAGATAAGTGGAGAACGTGTCCATCTACCTCACCATTTCATTCACAAACTTAATTTTTTTCATCGCATGAAATTGAATGTACAGAGAAGTGAAGATGGTAAAGGAACGGGAGAATCGATATGGGGTTCCTGATGTCGTCTTGTTCCTTTTCTAATCAACTGTATATTTCTTCTTCTGATTCCAACAACAACAACAGATAGGGGATTTATTTAGGGTTTGCAGCAATAAAGTCTCTCGATCAGGATCCGCTTGGGAGTAATTTATTTAGTTCGAGTCAATTAAAACAAGATATATTGTTGCTTTCGTCGAATTTGATGGCTGGGATTATATTCAATTTGAATTTACAGCAACACAAGATGGAGCTTTTGTTTTGATTTTTAAGGTTCAAAGGATTTGGGGCTTTTTCTGTAGAGCCATGTAATCAATTTTTTTAACGGTTTATAATGGATGCAATAATACATATTACTGATTTCGAATGCTTAATAGCAATAATTATGATTTAGTTTGTGAAATTCAATTTTTAGAGGAGATTTGAACTGATAGAATAAGGAACAAGATTTGTTGTTGTTGCTGTGGGAGTTGGTCTTGGGTTGAGGTTATGAATGGGTATTCAGAACTAAAGACGGGTAAGAAACAATGGGTTGTTAAAGCTTAAGAGTTTTAGTTGAATCAGAACAGGAAGCAGCAAGGATTTAGGTTACATGAGAAGAATACTATGCCGTGAACATAGTATTGAGAACTCGACTTTGGAGCTATTTTAGGGTGTCAAACGTGCAAGATTTGATAGTTTGGAGAGTTTGCTTAAGTCAGTGATTGTGGGTGTGTATGAATTTGAAAATTGCAGATTAAAAAGCTATGAAGAGGAGCTTAAAAAATCTAGGTTGCACCAATACCCCCACGGGTGTCCGACACAGCGGCGTGTCCGCGTGTCCAATACGGCAGTTATGAAAAACTATAATACGGGGGCACATCGATATATGTTGAAGTACCGTCAATTTTTGAGATATATATAGAAATGTAAACGAGAAAACCACACAACTGTATTTGTTTTGCGCTTGTTTACAATTGCACATGTGTATTTTTGCTAGCACATGCATGTTTTCGACTATAATCTTCCTTAGAGGTAGGTGACCTTTAGTTCTCAGCTATTTCCTAGTTATAGTAAGATAGAAGTATTTTAGGTGTGTTCGAGTATGTGTGGCTGTGTCCATACGGGGACACACGATAGGGGGAGCCCCAAGAAGTATTGGTGCAACCCAGTAAAAAATCAGTGAGAAGATACCTCGGCGAGCACCTGAAACTGCAGCTTACGTGTTCGATAAAAAACCTCAAAGAATTGTCACAGTATACACAACAGCTGAGTGCCGATTCAGTTGTTGAGTTCACACTGATTCATTATTCCAACTCATCCCTACTCAGGCGATTCAGGGCATAAACGTCTTTTGACATAACTGATTTAGTGCCACCTGTCTACTAACGACTGTTAGCCGTTTTTTTGAAAAAACGGGATGGAAATGGTCAATTCATGGGCATTAAATAAAATATGAAAAAAACGTGGGCATTTTCTTAAATGCATTTCTCCACATGGGCATTTTATTAAAAATCCCTTCTTTTAATTCCTGGTAAAACTGATCGACATGCCACATTAAACAGGATCGGTCAAGTGGTGGGTCCCATATAAAGGACGAAGTGGAACCCACTATGATGACATGGTGTGGCTACTATTACCGGAGGACGTGACTCTGTGTGCTGGGTTTGGGATATCCTGATGAGCAATTCTATGTTCTCTCTGGACTCTGGACATGGCAAGTTATAACCGGATCTCATGACACGGTAGTCAAGTCAAGGAGAACACCCTAGTGACAGCACTTCTCCTTGTTAGTTTGTTCTTATGTTTTCTGTCTATGCAAACTGTAAATGAAATCACTTGTACATTGCATTCTCTAACCAGTACAAGTCTACTTGTCCAATAACTGCCATTAAATTAGTATATTAAATTCATTTAAACCAAAAACAAGATCCTAAAATCATTAGGAGCCTAAGAATGCACAAAGTAATTCGAATCTGCATCATTCTTAGCTGGTAACAATGTAACACCCACCGGTGAAATCTTTAGGCCATTTTATTCACCATCATGAAACCCCTCACTATTATCAAATTCTTTATCCTTGAGTTTGTTCTTGGTTATATTCATTAGTGCCAGAAAGAGCAAGCAAATTTTTGAAAACAGCAATAACGAATTGTAAATCCTAAAAAGACGACTTCTTACAGTTGGTATTCACTAGAGAGGACAAGAAATTTTAAGTAGAAGGTGAAGAGGATAGACTTATTGTGTCAGTATAGGAATCATATATTCATGTTATGTTACTAAAAGAAATTCAAGTACAACTCCATTGTAAAGAGGATTCAATTCGGGGAAAAAAATAAATATTGCAAATCATCACTGTATATCTTTTGCAGGCAATTCTACTCAAAAGTATATGAATGCAGTGAAAAGAACAATAAAAGGATAATTGCGCATGTAGAAGTAACCAAGATTCTAAGATATAAGACGGGCAGCATGATTTATTACATCAACATTGTCAATAAATTTCAGTCTTTCAGATTTATAAGTTTTGATTACAGCTTACATGTAATCTAAACGTTTCAACTCATAATGAGTGGATATAAATTCCATAATTATTGAGAAAGTAATGCATCTTTTTCTCTTCTTATTACTTCCATATTACTCAACAAATCTAAACTCGGAGCCACAGATTATACAAAGCCGTAGCATTTGTTTAAATTACAATACCAATTCCAACAGGCAACGCCAAACAATTCAAATAAAACTGAAAGAAATAAACAAGCTGTTTGAACAATGTATCATACCCCACTTATTCTTCTTAATAAAAAAAAAGTTCTAACGCATCAAGCAATTTTGAAATCCCCAAAGAAGAAATATTTCTATTGAAATCGGAATACTGAGGTAAAAGTTTAAAATTAGCCAGCAACTTCTTCAAAATACAGATGTACCTAATATAGCTAGTAGGTTCTTAACTGTCTTAAAGAACTTGTGATGTTGATGTTTCTGGACAGAAGCACCTAATGTAGCTAGTAAGTTCTCAACTGTCTTGAAGAAATTGTAATCTTTCTTCTCGGAGTTGTCAACAAAAAGACTACCAATTTCTTGAAATATATCATGCACATCCGTAATAAGACTATGCACATCGGTAAAAAGACTATGCACATCGGTAGAAAGACTACGCACACCGGTAAAAAGACTGTGCACAGTGGTAAAAAGACTACCAATTGCTTCCAAAAACATATACATAATATAACAAAAGTAAACCCAACCTACAAATAAACCGACGCCTAAGCACCAACTCAATACTTCAAAATAGAAATCCCAATCCCACCTAGGAGGTCTCGCAGGATGCCACACAATAGCTGCACAACCACAATAATCGTAACCGCTAACTAACAAATTTCGACCACACTTATAGCAAAACTGGGTTCTGCATCTGTAAAACAAAAGGAAAACGACAACCAGTTAAGTTAGCCATGCATAAAAGCTTCAGACAGCGCCCACCATGCACATTGAATTGATGAGCGAAATAGAACAAAAACCACCTGCATGTAATGACTTGACAGCCACTTATACGCTCCACATAATGTTTGCAAGTTGGGCATCTGGTCCATGCGTTCTCCCTAGCAATTTGCATAAGCAGAAGATCATTTTTCTCTGTCATGATGATTGCGTCTCCATTACTCTGTCTACTACACGTATGACTCTCCCCCTCAATCAATGGAATCATACAAGAAAAACAAAAATGTTTCTTGCAATTTGGACACTTCGATTTTGTAATACCAGTACTATCACCACACTCATTTAAGACACACTCAAAGCAATGAGGACAGTAAGCTAAATTCTGAGCATACTTGGATAGAATTTCTGACTCGCAAAGCAAGGCAGACCATCTAACAAATACTTTCGGTGTTACAATGGACTGGCATGACAATATATCCAAGTTTACCTTACAATCAAAATCAGGGCATATGATTTCCGATGAATTGTTGTCGACAACTTTGGCTTGAATATACTTGGATATACAGTCCGTACAGAATGGATGTTTTGATGAGCAATCTGCTGCTTTCTTCTCTTTGTTGTTGAACTTCTTATTTAGAGGAAGATTCGATTCCGTACAGATCTCACAATCGAATAAGAAGCTTGCTGGATCACTTTGTTTTTCTTCCTCCTGCTTTACAGATCCAAAGTGTTGCAACCACATACCACGTTGTTTCTTCTGTTTCAAAACAAGTTTCTCTTTCTCTTCATCTTCAAATATGGTCCCAATTTGCTGTAAAGTGCCCATTGTACCTATGCATAGGAGCATTTTGAACTGCTACTAGACGATCCCCAATTCCAAGACGTCAATGGATTTTGTTATGATTAGGGTTTTTTCTGACAACTGTCATCTATCGGGGAGAAAGAGAGGATGAAAAGGGTAAATTTATTGTGTACAAAACAGTAAAAAGACAGCTTATAATATCTATAGAGGCCGAAAATTCGCCGGCCGGATGCCCAATATACTAAATATGCTTCTCTGAATACCACGAACTGACCACCAGAAGAAAGCTACGCTGAAGCAAAACCCTAAACTTGTTTCAATAATGACTACGTTTTAAGATGGTGGATACTAGATCAATGGTGAAGAAGAAGAAGCTGATTAGCTAGATTAATGGAAAATTTCTCTGAAAACATAATCATGGAAATCATGTTACGTTTACCGGTGAAATCTACTCTAAGATTCATGTGCGTATGCATGTCTTCGTATAAATTAATGACTTGTAGTTTTGCTAGGGTGAAACTAAATCATGATAGTTTAATTCTTACCACAAATGGATATGATTATAAGCATGTCTCTGTTGAATATTCAACACCAACTTAGTCAAGTGTTCACACCTATCTAGATTAACCTAGAAATATCTAGGATGTCTAGAGTCAATGTTAGACAATTAACATGTGTAAAATGAGTGTTCTAGAGTTAGACAAATCAAATAAGAATACTAGATTGTCTAGTAGTTGGTTTGGTGGAAACCTCCATGGTAGGTAAGCCTCCATAGGCATAGTTGTTAGCCTCCATAGGCATAGTTGTTAGCCTCCATAGGCATAGTTCTCTTCTTCTTTTTGTAGCCTATAAATAGGCATGTTGTATTCATTTGTAAGTAAGGTAGCAAGAATCAATCAATACAAAGTTCAAGTTACAAAATCCTTGCTTCCACCCTTCACTACTAGAGCTCTAGACAAAGCAACACCACGATGCTCGTATATCTCTGAAAAATATTATCAAGGTTTCTAAGTTCTTGATAAGAGTATAAATTTTAACTTGGTATCAGAGCTCGTTCAATCCGAAATGGGCGTAAAAGTTTCCGCTACGAATTGATGGGTTTCAAAGCTTTCGAGTTGAGAAGATATGAAGTTTAAGAAGGAGAAGTTGCAAACACCACTAAGAAGATTTCAACCATTCCAACTGTCAAAAAAAAAAAAAAAAAAAAATCCTACCTTCACAGGAGCAAAAACGCCTCCATGTGGAAAAAGAAAAGTAGAGAAGAAAAAAAAGAAATCACTTTTTGATAAGTGACCAGAAGACAAGTTTGAGGGAAGAGAGCAATAATTTTCCTCCTCAAATTGTTTACAAAATTCTAAAGACAATTGTGGGAAGAGTGCACCAAGGATTGCCTCCACAATCGTTCAAGAGTTTAGAAGCCGATATCATGAAAACGTCAACAACGAATGCCTCCATATATTGAGGGAAGAGAGCTTCAAATGATCGCCTCCTCATATTGTGGGAAGAGAGCCTCAATGAGACGAACTACTCGGTTTTGAGAGAGAAAAAAATGGCAAGAAAGCCATGTTTGTCACGACAACATCAAGTTTCTACTTGTGACACGAAGCCGGTGGACATGTATCCACTGGAAGAAGAAAAAACTATTGCTACTACAAGACAAAGCTTTTGTAATATCGACATTTCAAAAATGTTGAATTTGTAGAGTCTTGCACGCAGAAGTTAGGAGACATACTAAATGATCAAGAAATACTAAAAGAGAAGAAATGGGGTCTCCATGAAGAAAAAAAAAATGGGGTCTCCATGAAAAAAAAAACAAGATAAAAGAGAAGAAGAAAGGGTCACTTCCTAATAAGTGATCAGAGAAGGGTTTGAGGGTAAGAACAATAAGTGGTTGTTTCCTCAAATGGAAGAAAAAAAAATATTGAGGGTAAGAGCAACAGATTGCTTCCTCAATTGTCGAAGAAAAGCATGGCATGTTTGTCACGAGATACTAAATCATACTCGTGATAAGAAGAAGAACAAAAAAAAAACGGATACGTGGCGGCAAACATAAAGAGTTTCTCGCGAGCGAAGCAAGCATGAGGAGATAAGAGCCGCAAACGGAGATTGGGTGAATATCAAAAAAAAAAAACAGAGCCATTACAAATTACGGGGAGTGTTGGAATTACCTAATTTGTAATATCCAAATGAAGTCTAAATGGGTTTACTGGTGTTTGTTTAAATACGTACAAACCAAAGTGTGACAATTATGTCATAGCGTGGCAAATCATATTTAATTGTAAATGTGGCAATCTGGATAAAGTGGCAAATTTGTAACATCAAATAACAAGAAGAAAAATAGTTAGAGCTTGTATGAAGCTTGACGAAATGAAAGATTGTGAGAGAACTGGATAACCAAAGAAGTGTTAGGAGTTTTGAACAAAAGCGTGGACTGGAACAAAGATGAATAAGAAGAAACAACAAAAAATGTTGTGAAGAAACGGAAGCAATCACCAAGTGGTGATGAGATAGAGAACAACAAAAGTGGGTGAAAATCCTATGAGTTGTCTAAAGAGTACAAGAAGTATTTTACTGATACGAAGAGGACCGCAATGTCCCTAAACTACGATGGAACCCGTATGTTCTAAAACTACGAAGAGGACCGCAATGTCCCTAAACTACGATGGAACCCGTATGTTCTAAAACTACGAAGAGGACCGCAATGTCCCTAAACTACGATGGAACCCGTATGTTCTAAAACTACAAAGAGGACCGAAATGTCCCTAAACTACGAAGAGGACCATAATGTCCTTAAACTTCCGAAGAGGACCGAAACGTCCTTAAACTATGAAGAGGACCGAAACATCCTTAAACTATGAAGGGGACCGAAATGTCTAAGATAAAGAGAAGTTGGAAAGTCGGTGTTGAGGGGGAGTGTTGAATATTCAACACCAACTTAGTCAAGTGTTCACACCTATCTAGATTAACCTAGAAATATCTAGGATGTCTAGAGTCAATGTTAGACAATTAACATGTGTAAAATGAGTGTTCTAGAGTTAGACAAATCAAATAAGAATACTAGATTGTCTAGTAGTTGGTTTGGTGGAAACCTCCATGGTAGGTAAGCCTCCATAGGCATAGTTGTTAGCCTCCATAGGTATAGTTGTTAGCCTCCATAGGCATAGTTGTTAGCCTCCATAGGCATAGTTCTCTTCTTCTTTTTGTATCCTATAAATAGGCATGTTGTATTCATTTGTAAGTAAGAAAGAAAGAATCAATCAATCAAAAATATCAAATAGATTGTATTCCACCAAGATTAATATCAATGTAGTCTTTACGCTTCCGCGTTTATGTTCTCCTCTCTCTTGTTCGATCTTTAAGATACTCTATAGATAATAGCTCATTGCCAATGAAAGTTAAACCTCCGTCATACGGAGAAATTTATGTTTTCGGTACTTCTAACGGACTGGTTTGTGCAAGTTTTGGTTTTGGTCTTTATATTTGGAATCCATGTACGAGAGAGTACAGAATAATATTAACAATACAAAATAGATGTGACTTCAATTGGGATTTAGACCGGACGAGATACGGGTTTTGTTTTTTTTCTTTTGATCGGCAAACGTTAATAAAATTGAAAAACACACAAGCCGTGTGCAAGGCGAATACAACTAAAGAAGGAAAATTCAGGAGAAGAAGAAAGAAAACAAGGAAAAAAACTAAAATAAAGAGAATACTAGGTTGCACTAAAGCAACAACTAGAAAGAGACAACTTGAGATATCTTAAGACAACTACAAACCAACTAGAAAACGCCTTAGACATCCACAACTTTAAAATCTTTGTGGTTATCCTCAAGACCCTTAAACATATCTTGACGATCCGCCCTCGAAGAAGGAAACCCCATCCCCATCACGGTGCCAAGCTCTGCAAGGTCAACTGCTGAAATTTGATTGGGATCACTGAATGATTTTGGCTTACCTTTAACTTTCGTATTCAAAGTACCATTGGGAAAGAGACCCGTAACATTAGTTTTAGAAGACCCTTTCTTGTTGGTGTTCAGCGAGCCAGTCGGAAAAAGACCCGAAGCTTTGGCTTTAGAGTTTGCTCTTCTAATTTGAGCAAGAGTTAGATCTGAAGTAGAGGGTTTAGAGTTACTAAATTCGGCCTCATAAGTAGTTGAATGAGATGTAGCAACCTCTTCCACTTCTTCAAGACCGTGAAACTGGTTATGAGAATTTATTTGGCAAGACGTAGCAACCTTTTCCTGACCATACATTACTTTCTTATTCTCACTAATATCTTGCTTGTCTAACTTTTTCTTTTCTTTAACCTTACCTGCTCCTTCTTCTCTGTCCATCCTATCTCCCCATTTTTCTACAACAGCCGTTTCACTGTTTTGTGAAACGACCGAAGTACTTTTTCCTGAGATTTTTTTAGATTTCATCCTAGTTGAAGAATTCAAGGGAACCTTAAGAGGTAAAGTTGCTTGCTTAGATACCTGAGTATGGAGTGAAGGTATTACCAGTGCCATGTATCCTTCATCCATTGCCTCAGACCCCCATCACTTTCAAGACCATTTCCCTCTGATACCTCTTCACTTTCTGAACTATCATTATCAGATTGCCGAATCACCCCATCCACATTATTGAGTAATTCAAACCTGCCTGACCTAGTAGGGCTCTCCAGAACAACCTTTTCAGTCGCTTCCTCCATTAGCTTCAGAGCTTTCTGTTGGACAATATTCTCTGCCATTTCTTTAAAGTTCTCTAAATCAGCAGCTGCTCTCTCTTGCTCCATATGCGTAGTTTGAAGAGTGGATAAATCCTCCTTTCTTTGATTACCCCTTATTTTATTTTTGTTGGTGATAGTCTGCTCAGAACTTTTATCGATCACTTTGGCTGCATCTCTGATTTTTAAAGCTTCCCTGCACTCAGCAATCTGATGCCCTAAGATTTTGCAATGATCACAAAATTTGGGAGCTTTTGGAATCACTACTTCTTGATAGTAACCTGTAGGGCACCATTTTGATTTCACCCATATTTTCTCCGGAACATGATGAGCAAAATCAATCTCAATTAGAACACTTGCAAAGAACCCAAATTATTTCTTCAGTGTGACTTCATCCACTTTAAATGGTTTGCCCAAAGTTTTACACATAGATAACAATATCTTCTCAGTCCAGTACTCTAGACGTAAACCCTTAAGTTGAACCCAAACCATTAAAGTTGTGAATTTTTGCTTTTCAGGTTCAAAATTAGGAACCCATTCTTGAGGCCTGATGGCGTGAAGAATACCTTTACCCCCCACCATAGATTCAAGCTTCCATGGACCTTTATCTCTCACTAATTCTTTATTTTCTTTGTTAGAAAAAATCATGGTAAAGTACCCACGAGACATTGGAATGAAACAACATTTTTTCTTCAATTGCCACTGTGTTAACAAATTTTGTTTTGCATCTTCAAATTTCGTATTCATCTTCTTCGAATCAAATCTTCCAATTAAACTATACTTCATATCATTCTCAGATTCTTCTAATAAATCATCGGTTAATTCAATCCCTGGGTATCCATCAGTCCCCGCAGGAATTGGATGAGGAAGAGAATCGATGTTGATTCTCGATGGTTCTTTACTTCGAATCACTCTTCCAGTAACAGCATCACGATATCTTGAATCACCGAGGTTATTTTTGATGGGTTCCCCCATCCCCTACTTGAAGCTCGAACCTAAAATCAAATGAGATGGAGAAATTTTGTCAAACCTTAGGAGAGAGAAAATCGCTCTTTTTGGGAGAGAGTTTTTTTCCATACAATTTTTTCCAAAAATCAGATGAGATACGGGTTTTGTTACGATCCCAAAACTCGGGAATACAAGGTTATAGTGTTCTACAATGAATTACATAAATGTGTTTCTAAGGTTCGGGTTTATACTCTAGGTTCAAATTCATGGAGAACACTTCCAAGGACCATCCCTTATTGTATTGATGAAAACGTCAGTAGACAAGGACTGCCAGGGGTGTTTTTAAATAAAGCTCTGCATTGGCTGGTGGATTCGGTTGAGGAAAATGAAAAAACATCGAGGGTTTTACTTTCTTTTGATACTGAAGATGAAAGATTCCAGGAAATATCTCAACCTGATGTGGGATGGGAGAAGTTTGATTACAAATTTGTGGGTGTGGTGAGAGGGTGTCTTTGCATGCTTTGTAGTGTTAGAGCAAGTCTTATGGTTGAATCCATCTATCTTCCATCTTCCATGCCACCTCAGCACTTGGAACTGTGGATGGAAGTGCAAGTCTAATGGTGGAACACAGAAAACGCTAATAAGAATAGCGTAAAACGATAATAATAATAGCGCTGAAAAACGCTATTAATAATAGCGCTTGACTAAAGTCAATGGTCAAAACGCCATTGTTATTGCCGTTTAGCGCCATTCTTCCCTCAAAACGCTGTTATCATCATGATGACTGAAGCTATTTATGCTGACCAACTTATCTTCCCTTAAAAAAATAAAGAAAAAGAAATGAATAATTAAATGTGATGTAGGACTGGAAAGAGTAGCTTATTCTTATCTAGTAGTGGTTGGCCGTAGTAAATACTTTGGTCCGCTGACTGGAATGTAGTAGTAGTAAAATTAGTTCAAGAATCAAGAAGATAGTAGATTTGAAAAGACTAGACAGATGCCATGGCGTTAATTATCATTGGCTACTACTAGGCTAGAGAGAGTATAATCTCTCTCTTATATTCTATATAATATTTATTGATTATATGTATGCATCTTCCTTGGTCGTGTAAACGTTAGAACTATGTGAATGCATCACGACCTTGTTAATAGCGCTATTATTAATGGCGTTGAACGCCAATGTTAATAGCGCTTGACTTACGCTATTTTAATTAGCGTTGAACGCTATTCATATTGACGTTTTTTGTCCTTTACCGCGTTATTTTTATTGGCGTTCAGCGCTATTGTTATTGGCGTTTTTGATAGATTCCACGCAGCATTCCACCAAACCGTGGAACCTTGCTTGGATTTTGTGTGGAAAGTACCAACTTGGAAGCCACTAGACTTGACATTCCATGAATTTTCCACACTTGCAATATGATGGATTCCACCATAAGACTTGCTCTTAGTAAGATTGGTTTTGAAATTTGGGTGATGAATGATTACGGACTCCGTATCATCAACCAATGACTTCATACTACGATAACAATGTGTCATTTCCCCCATACATACTATTAACAAGGTATTTATATTGCATGGACTAGTCCTACCAAATGGTTTCTCAGTTTTATATTGCAATGACAAGTTATTTATATTGCATACAATGTTCTTGTAAAATTGATTGATATCCATCGTAAGTCAGTTTTGTATTTTCGAAGTGGACAACCTTGGCGTACAAAAGTGTATTTTTTTTTGTCCGGTTAAGATACACGTAGGTTGATCAGTTCTATGATCATTGGTCTTTGTTTTTTTCACAGGCAATGGACAATGTTTATTAAAAAGATTCTAAATCACTCGTAAAAGTAACATAGAGATCAGACAGATACAAAATCGAGTTCCATGGATGTGTGTATTACAACAAAGTTGATAGATTATAGCCAACAATGATGTTAGAATTTTAACCCTAGTTGAATAACAAACACTTGACAGCCACACTTAGTCGCTTGTACTTCTAGTCACACTATTATTTATCTGTTGTTTCGTTTTCTCTTTTGTTACTCATGGTAATTTTGGTGACCAGTGGTTATACTTATTGTTTATATTGGCACGCTATGGTGACCTCTTATCACACCTAACAGTTGGTATAAGATCATTTAAGTTATTTTACTATTTATATAATACTTGCATTAAGTGGTTGATTATAATACTTAATCAAATCATCATCTACATCTATAGATAATGGTAGTATTTCTTATGTATGAAAGTGCACCATAAACCTATAAAAGGATACAGCATTTTCTTGAAAGATATGTTACGTAATGGAGCTTAAAAATACGGAAAATGGGTTATATGCCCATAGGCCATAAAGTGTGGGAGCAATGTACTTTGTAAAATATAGGTCTGAGTGAAAAAGACATAAGAAAACTTAGTCATGTATACCCTTAAATTTAAACTTTATTCTTTATCATATCCTTTTCTCTCTCCTATTTACTTTTCACTCCAATTTAAAATCAATCACGAGAAAGGTCTTAACTTCCCAAATATAAGTCGGATTTTAATAAAATTTATATTTTTGGAAAGGGCTTGAAAATCTCTACAAAGCAAGATCCATTGTTGATATGAAATTCAGATTTTTTTTTAACCTAGTGTTAATGGTGGATTTTAGACAAGGGGTAAAATCGTAAAACCCCATGACCTAATGTTACCCGCAACACATTAACTGAGAGCATTTAATTCAGGTGTAAATAATTAATATGTATATTTTTTCAAAATACCGGATTAGGGTTTTCGACACAGAACCCTAATTCCAAACCAAGCCGCATACTGCGCACAATGGAAACGATGCCAAAACCAAGCCGCATACTGCGCACCATGGCAACGACGCCAAAACCAAGCCGCATACTGCGCACCATGGAAACAACGCAAAAACCAAGCCGCATTACTGCGCACCATGGCAACGACGCCAAAACCAATCCGCATTACTGTGCACCATGGCAACGACGCCAAAACCAAGCCGCATACTGCGCACCATGGCAACGACGCCAAAACCAAACCCCATACTGCACCCACAGGCAACCATGTCAAACTAAGCCGCTATGTCGTTTGGCACATGCCAAAAATAGCGCCCTAGGTTTGCAAACCGTGCAACTAGGTCAACTTGGCCGTGCGTGCCATTGGCACATGCCAACACGCACCACTACCCAATTTCCAAGTCGCTATGCCATTTGGCACATGCCAAAAATAGCGCCCGAGGCTTGCAAACCGTGCAACTAGGTCAATTTGGTCATGCGTTCCATTGGCACATGCCAACACGCACCACTAGCCAATTTCCAAGTCGCTATGCCGTTTGGCACATGCCAAAAATAGCGCCCTAGGCTTGCAAACCTTACAAACTAGGTCAACTTGGCCGTGCGTTCCATTGGCACATGCCGACACGCACCACTAGCCAATTTCTAAGACGCTATGCCGTTTGGCAAATGCCAAAAATAGCGCCCTAGGCTTGCAAACCGTGCAACTAGGTCAACTTGGCCGTGCGTGCCATTGGCACATGCCAACACGCACCACTAGCCAATTTCCAAGTCGTTATGCCGTTTGGCACATGCCAAAAATAGCGCCATAGGATTGCAAACCTTGCAATCAGGTCAACTTTACCGTGCGTGCCCTTGGCACATGCCAACGCGCACCACTAGCCAATTTCCAAGTCGATATGCCGTTCGGCACATGCCAAAAATAGCGCCCTAGGCTTGCAAACCGTGCAACTAGGTCAACTTGGCCGTGCGTGCCATTGGCACATGCTAACACGCACCACTAGCCAATTTCTAAGCCGATATGCCGTTTGGCACATGCCAAAAATAGCTCACTAGGCTTGAAAACCGTGCAACTAGGTCAACTTGGCCGTGCGTGCCATTGGCACATGCCAACACGCACCACTAGCCAATTTCCCAAGTCGCTATGCCGTTTGGCACATGTCACAAATAGCACCCTAGGATTGCAAACCGTGCAACTAGGTCAACATGGCCGTGTGTGCCATTGACATATGGCAAACACGCACCACTAGCCATTTTCTAAACCGCTACCAAGCCCAGAACTCAAGTCTCAAGTGGCCGTGTGTGCCATTGGCACATACCAACACACAAACCACTAGCCACTTCCTATTCCAAGCCGATATGCCATTGGCACATGCCAAAGTAGCGCCCGCAACTTGGATAAAGTGGTCGTGCGTGCCATTGGCACATGCCAACACGCAACCACTAGACAATCCCCATTCCTAGTCGCTATGCCATCGGCACATTCCAAAGTAGCGCCCGCAACTTGGCCAAAGTGGTCGTACGTGTCATTGGCACATTCCAAACACGTTACCACTAGCCACTTTCTATTCCAAGGCATTCCGCGCATGCCATTGGCACGTGCCACATGCTCCACTAAGCGACTTTGGCATTTCCATCCGCACTCAAAGTGCAACTTGTTGCCAAGGAATTCCACACATGCCAAATGCTCCACTAAGCGACTTAGGCATTGCCATCCGCACTCAAAGTACAACTCGCGGCCAAAGCATTCCGCACATTCCATTGGCACATGCCAAATGCTCCACTAAGCGAATTTGGCATTGCCATCCGCACTCAAAGTACAACTCGCGGTCGAGACATCCCGCACATGCCGCAACGCTTCACTAGCAACTTTGGCATTGCCACTTGCGCCCAACTCTCGAGACATCAACACAAACTGGGGGATGCTTTCTTGGGGTTTTGGTTTGGAGGTCACAGCGTGCAGCGTACACTAAGCTCGCAATAAAGCAAGGCGTGCAAGGAATGAATACGGTCAATTAAATAAGGAAATTTATGGTGAAAATGTTTTTCACCATAAATCTAACGGTTTCCACCTCCTCTGTTTTAATTGACACATTTACTCAATTCCTTAATGAGGCCAGGGTACGTCTCACTTGTATAAATAGGTTTCACCTATTTTGCCAAAACACACAAGTCTTGGTCAGGAAAAAATACAACACTATCAGACAGCAACTTTGCAAGCTCTCTCAAAATCTTCCATCACTAGAAAGCTTCCGTAAGCATCTACACTTATGATACAAGTCGAGATAATACCTAGAAAAAACTCTATGGTATCATCACCCTTCTTTGGTATCCTCCCCAAATCAACCCTTCTCCTCCACTTTTTGACCGAAGAAAATATGGAACGGCCATCTTCTTGGTTTAGGCCAGAGTTGTACAGATTGATATCTCGAATCAAAAGTGCTCACGTGCAACATATTTGTTTAAGGGTTTAAACCAGTCTCTCCATCATCGAATTTACCAAATTCGGCAGTGGAGATTTTCTCCCATAAACAATTGGCGACCACAGCGGGAGATTCAATCTCTCGGTTACAAAAACTGATCTTTAGTTTCAAAATATGCTTTACCATTCGCTCAACATGGTAGAACTAAGATCTAGGTCCGCGACAAACTCTGAAGGCGCCAACATAGAAGCCGCCTCTAGCACAATTGCTCCTTCCACCAATGCCTCTATGTTACTTGCCGATCTTGGCAGCATGGAAAGTACTCCTCCAAGTGTTACACCTCCTGTTACCCGGGCCAGGGCTACTTCCATTCCAAATGTCTCTGCACCATCTGCCAACTCAAACGGCACTGAGGGTAGCCCTTCAGGTGTCATGCCGCCAGTCACCAGGGCTCGTGTCGCCGCTGCCACCACTAATGTTTCAGCAGGCATGACGCCTCCAACCATCACTCGATCCACAACATTCACTCAATCGCCGGGGCGAGATAACATAGGAGGCAAACCTTATTTCACAATCACGGATTTGATGGAAAGGCAGGAGGCTCTAGCCAGGGCTCAAACAGATATGGTTTCAACCCAGAAGGATGTGCTCGTCTTCCACAAAGCCTTGATGGAGTAACTTCCATGGGAGACATGGCGTCCTGAATCAAGAGAAGATGCTCCCGACAACCTTGATGCTAATGTCACACCCCAAGGAAGGATACACTAGACAGCGCCAAGGTCAAGTGCTCCCAATGATCTTGGAATTGACACCGCAACTGAGCACACCAACTCAAATGAGGAAATCTGCATTAGGAACCCAGTGGCAGGAAATCGCCCACTGGATTTTGTAACATGTGAAGACCTGGAACGACTCCTATAAAGACGAATCAAGAACGACACGGATGTGCATCAACACCAACCTCCTTATCCAATTGAAATCCAGAGAATTCCCCTCCCAAGAGGATACTCATCCCCTCAGTTTACCTTATACGACGGAACCAGCAACGCAAAGGAACATGTCTCACGATTTATAGAGGCTCTAGGTGAGCACGAAAAAAACCATGTTCTTCTCCAGCGAGAATTTTCAAAGTCACTCACTGGAAGAGCGTACATGTGGTACAACTGCATCGCCTCAGGCAGCATCCGCGATTGGGGTGAAATGGTTACGTCCTTTTACAAGAAGTATTTCTTTGTGTCCGAGCAAGTCACTCTCTCGGATCTGGGAAGAATGTTCCAACATAATGACGAACATCCAAACGATTTTGTCAAGAGATTCAGAATTCAAGCACTGGATTGCCACGACCCGGGTGCGACTGAGCAGAAACTAGTAAATTCATGCATCAATGGCATGACTCCCATCTATTGTGATTTATTGGAAAACTTAAGATTCTAGACCTTCTCCGAACTCCACGAAGCTTCTAAATGATCAGCCACGACAGCGCCAGCCCTGTTGGAAAGAACTAGGCCTCCAAAAAATGAAGATACACGAGAAGTTCGAAGAAGCCCGCGTTTTCTTAACAAGCCATACAACACCGGCCCCTCCTCCATGAGCGTGGTAGACGAAAGGGGAAAGAGGAAAACACCTCCAACGGATCAACACCATGGGCGCACGGACCCAGCACAAAGGGAAGCCCCACGAAAGGCCCCAACCAAGCCCTCTGAACGTCGCCCTGAAGCCAGCGGAGATGACTCGAACTTCCCCTTTCCGATCAAGGAAGTAATCAAACTTCTGGAAACATGGGTCCAGGATGATGTCATCATGCTACTGGCTCCTCGGCACCCACCTACTGAAGAGGAGATGGCAAATCCAAGATTTTGTCACTACCATAGATTCTTCAGTCATCCAACCAGTGACTGCAACCGATTGAAAAGCATTTTCAAAGAAATAATAGAGGCATGGGAGTTACGACTAAGGAATGAAGGAGTACATAGAGATCCGCTTCTCATAAGAAACTGTGAAATCTCTGGGGACTCCATACACGAAACAGTGCATTCCATGATGCAACACATATGCTAAATCCTCTACTTTTCCAATGAGCAACGTTGAGACGCTTTCTCAACCCTCAACCACATAGTATTTGGGAAGCGACTCCACTCTGCCACAAAAAACACACCTGAGGAACAGATCTCTCCAGGCGTCCCTTCCGAGAAGCACAACTGGGGACTTCTCACCATGGCCCGTTTAAAGGACGCCGAGTTCGACAACACGCTCATCGACGCAGCCTCAGAGTTCAACATTGTTATGTTCAAGACCCTGAAAGCGGCAGGAGTAACAAAACAAGATGTCACTCACTCCCCATCGGCTATCAAAGACCACAAGAGGAATCACCTGCATGTGCTTGGCTACGCTAGTCTTGTGATCAACATAGGAAATATCGCAACGCGCAGGACTTTCTACATTCCCAAGAATCTAAATTACGACATGGTTTTGGGGTGCCCGTGGGTACTCGACAACAAAATGGAAGTAGGAGCGTCACCCTTGCCCGTGTCAACGCCAGAGAAGGTATCCAACAAGCCGGCTAACTTGCTACCCTGTTAACAGCTTACCAGCAATACTTTACTACTAGGAAAGGATTCGCCAAAGCCACCTTCCAAACTCCAAACTCAAGTAAGCCTGACTAAGATGCTTTCTTTGTTACCAACCATTTATCACCGCAACCCGCCCTGGGGACTCGCCATGGTTGTCGAGCACAACACTATCAAGATATGTGAATGGAACGCCGAACCTTTTAAGCGTTTCACCAGGGATCTGAAAGTCACCATGCGGGAACAACTGCCAGGCGATCGTACCACAACCCAATCCTTTCCGGATAGGGGATATAGTAATCAGAGCCGCCTTATTTCAAGTCGGAAAGATGACTATGAAGATGCCGATTCGGAAAAGTTCTCCCGAAGAAGAGAAAGATGAACCATACCTAGTAGCCGACATCCTCTTGGGTGGCTATTGCAAACTTATCAACACGGATAAACTGGAAGGCATAGTGATTCATTCGCGCTGGTTGGAGGTTGTCAGCATCTGAAAGGTCAAGATATTCAATTTCCTGACACATGCTCCTCAATACCTCTTTAGCAATTTTCCTTTTCACTACTACTATGTATTGCATCAGGATGGATGCATCACTTACATTCATCCAGAAAAATTTCAATTGTCGCTCCTTTTGAGCAATCTAATATATCCTCTCCAATGAAATAAAAGAACCCCTTTTTTTTCCTTGAAAATTTCTCAAGATCAACCCAAAATTCAAAACCCGTTACCAAAAAAAAAAAAAAAAAAACACACAGAAGACAAAATGGTTATCTTTTTGGTGGAATTTTCAAGCTCACAAATTATTACAAGACCAAGCCACGGAAGCTTAGCACAAGATACAATGAAAGGAAAATTGCAAGACATTACAAGGCGACTAGGCCACAAGAGAAACAAAAGAAAGAAGATCCGCCTCGTTAAGACTTCTTCCTACACTTCCCCCGGCAATCCTCCGGGCAGCAAAGGTTCCACAAAGAAGACACGTCAACAGCAGTAACGGCCTCTGTTTCCCATCCAGATGCCTTTCCAGCAGCGCTAACCAACGCTTCTTTCCCCTTCATCTCCGGCGTGGATTCAACATGCGCAATCATGATTCCTCCAGCAGAACCAACGCCATCAACAAAGTTTTCACCGAGATTATTCTCAGCAGCTCCTACAAGAAAATCACTTGACTCGCTCATGTCAGAATCCATGGGAACCTGTGCTTTTTTACATACCTCACCCGGAGGAACATAAGGGATATCTTGGATGATGGCTCTAATCTCGCAAAGTAATGAGCCGACCCTACCCAATGACTCTTTGTAAGAATATCGAGCTCCATTAATCCTATGATGCTTCTCGGAGAAACCAACAACATTATAGCCATTGTCACCATGGGCTGCCATCGCAAAAGTATGAAAACGGTGTAGTCGCCTCACTATACGACCAGTAGAGAGGGAGAAGACAACGAAATCTTGCCAGCAATATTTATGTGAGAAGGAAGGGCGTGGTTCATGGCTGTAATGGCCCTAGGAAATCACACATCAATAAAGGATCCCCAATCAGAGCCGTGCACAAAGAAGACAATTCAACTCATAAGGAAATTTTGTATCAAGAGATTATTCTTCCCTCGCTTGAACCGGCCCCACAAGCTAGCATGCTCAATTTGGCAACTCGCGCCAACTTTCCAAAATTCATGTCGGTCCCACCAATCGCGCCGACCTGTCAATGCCTCCCAAGTTGCACCATCTATCACGTCCATCTCTCACTGGCTCCACTAGCCAGCACTCTCAGTGTGATGGACCGGAAAATTACGCCTTCGGCGCGTCGCCCCGCAGGCCGCAACTCCCCCGGTGCGCCACGATGAAGCTACGATTCGGGCCTCATCCCCAGGAAAATGCACGCTCACTTTCCCTTGCAAGCATGCTCGTGGAGCATGATGCAGCTAACTCATCTTCCACACCTTTCCAGCTTACCCTTGTTCTGCAAAGGTTTTATGGCCATAAGGCCAATGCCAATGTACTTCGCATGCATCTTTGGTTTTGCCTCAGCGTAGGGAATTCATCACTGAATTTCCTAGCTAGCTGAGCCACTGTCATACCGTCGGTTCTGGTCCAGGCATAAGCCCTGGACATGGCGTAGGCCGCACCAAGCCCTTGCCTTTTCCTACGTTACCTCGCTTACCAACTCTTTATAACTTGATAGGAAGTATGAGCATCCATTTACTGGCATGCCACTTAGCCTCATCATGTCTGGACACAATCATCTCTTGCGTCGAGCTACCGAGCTTAGATGATATGAGGGGCCAACGTGCTAGACCGGCAATGCTGCAACTCATTGCGGATGCCTACGTATCCTTCCCTACTCTAAAGGAATCAAGCACAGACCGTAGTTCATCCTCGAAGGGACAAGCAACTTATTCCAACTCGTTTGCTAGGACGTGGCCAAGCAATAGTGGTAATGGCCTAGTCCGTATAGGCTGTTCCGTCAAATACATCCAAGTGATGCATCATCGAGTCCTTGGAATGGCATAGTGATGCCTTAGCATCATATGCCCTATCTAAAGGCTAAGCAACTATAAATGAGCCTTAGGCATCATTTATACCCTTCCGGCTAAGCTATGAAGCTTACTTGGTGCATAGTCCGCATATGCACCTTCAACCAACTACCCTTCCCTATATATGTTTATTTGACATTTTTAGAACTCTGATTGGGGGCGATAAAATTCTTCATCAACTCCCCGTTTTACTATTCATGGCCGTTGCCATGTATTTTCCTGAATAACCGGCCAAGGTGGCTGTACATTCAGTTCTGGCTCACATGCCAGTTCATATGCTCGGCCAGGATGGCTGAACATTTCCCGAGCCAAACCCGATGAAGGGCCGTGATGGCTATATTTCCGACTTTGGCCCATAGGCCACACCAATGTCCAGCTGTGATAGTTGTACATTATTAAGGCCATCTACCCAATTGGCCTGAAGCACTCTTGGTGCGAGATTGGCTCTTGCCCAATGTAACTTCCAACTAAGGTCATATTTGCGTTAGCCAATATGCATACACGATGTACCTTACCTGGCACCCAATATTGACCCTTGGTCAATTTCCCAACACAATGCGCCATTTTGGCGTGATATTGGCCTTAAGCCAATCTACCTCTTACCAACCAACGAAAGCTTTGGATGAAGCTTCATCTCAGTCCATGGCGCATCTTTCAGCATGCGCCATGCTAAAAATACGGGGTGTTACACTCTTCACCCCTTAAAAGAATTTCTTCCTCGAAATTCCAAATAAAAACTATTGTGGACAATCTCTTCGGTTTGGATTTCTGAGCAAAATTCCCATACCAAATGCTCAGAAATCACGGGTTTCTTTAAGTTGTCATGAACAACAATTTAGACCTTCTGAGCACATGTCCCATACCACCTTCCCAGGAATCCAAAAAGTGTCCACAACGTTACCAAGAATCTTAATTGGCCAGTGCCAAAAGGATAACTCGACCAGGCATCCTAGATAGCATCTACCACCCAGGAATCCCTAAGGTTCACAAGTTGAAAGATGTCATCGAGATGACAAGGCAACACTCAACGCAACACTGTGAGGACCAATCTCTAATGCCAGTGCAGTTGGATGCAAGCCACCGTACCTGAAGGATTTACCGGGTTGCCACTCGTAAGTGGGATTCTAGCCGGGCCTGACAACGCACACCCTTGGACAGTTGCCAACGTGTGGGGATGATCAGTCCCATTTTCTACCCACCGTCCCAGACGGTCTTCCGGATGCTCGTAATCGGGGATCCACAGAGGCCTGGAAAACTCACAGTACTCATACAAGCTCAACTCGATTTGCAAAGTAACTGGTCCAGCAGTTAAAAACTCTTTCCCGCGCAGAAGTTGGCCTACTCTCCAACTTAAAGTATTCCATTAAGGAAAATAATTGTGGACAAGTCCACTCCGCACAAGTCCCTAGTGTTTTCTCGGAACTTGTTCTGATCTGTGACGGACCGGAAAACTACGCCTTCGGCGCGTCGCTCCGCAGGCCGCAACTCCCCCGGTGCGCCACGATGAAGCTACGATCCGGGCCTCATCCCCTGGCAAATGCACGCTCATTTTCCCTTGCAAGCATGCTCGTGGAGCATGATCCAGCTATTTAAGATTCCACACCTTTCCAACTTACCCTTGTTCTGCAAAAGGGTTCAAGGCCATAAGGCCAATGCCAACGCACTTCACATGCATCTCTGGCTTCGCCTCATCATAGGAAATCCATCACTGAATTTCCTAGATATCTGAGCAACCGTCGTATTGCCATGTCTTGTCTAGGTTTAAGGCATAAGCCATGGACTTAGGCACAGGCTGAACCAAGCCCTTGCCCTTTCCTACGTTGCCTCGCTTACCAACTCTTTATAACTTGATAGGAAGTATGAGCATCCATTTACTGGCATGCCACTTAGCCTCATCAAGTCTGGCCACAATCATCTCTTGCGTCCAGCTACCGAGCTTAGATGATATGAGGGGCCAACGTGCTGGACCGGCAATGCTGCAACTCATTGCGGCTGCCTACGTATCCTTCCCTACTCTAAAGGAATCAAGCACAGACCGTAGTTCATCCTTGAAGGGACAAGCAACTTATTCCAACTCGTTTGCTAGGCCGTGGCCAAGCAATAGTGGTAATGGCCTAGTTCGTATAGGCCGTTCCGTCAAATACATCCAAGTGATGCATCATCGAGTCCGTGGAATGGCATAGTGATGCCTTAGCATCATATGCCCTCTCTCAAGTCTAAGCAACTATAAATGAGCCTTAGGCATCATTTATACCCTTCCGGCTAAGCTATGAAGCTTACTTGGTGCATAGTCCGCATATGCACCTTCAACCAACTACCCTTCCCTATATATGTTTATTTGACATTTTTAGAACTCTAATTGGGGGCGATAAAATCCTTCATCAACTCCCAGTTTTATTATTCATGGCCGTTGCCATGTATTTTCCTGAATAACTGACCAAGGTGGTTGTACATTCAGTTCTGGCTCACATTCCAGTTCCTATGCTCGGCCAGGATGGCTGAACATTTCCCGAGCTAAACCCGATGAAGGGCCGTGATGGCTATATTTCCGACTTTGTCCCATAGGCCACACCAATGTCCAGCTGTGATGGTTGTACATTCTTAAGGCCATCTACCCAATTGGCCTGAAACACTCTTGGTGCGAGATTGGCTCTTGGCCAATGTAACTTCCAACTAAGGTCATATTGGCGTTAGCCAATATGCATACACGATGTACCTTACCTGGCACCCAATATTTACCCTTGGTCAATTGCCCAACGCAATGCGCCATTTTGGCGTGATATTGGCCTTAAGACAATCTACCTCTTACCAACCAACGGAATCTTTGGATGAAGCTTCATCTCAGTCCATGGTGCATATTTCAGCATGTGCCATGCTAAAAATATGGGGTGTTACACTCAGTTTCTCAACTCGCGCCAGCAGCTCAATGCTTCTCAGCCGTCCATTTCCTCCAATTTGTGCCAACCTCCAGATTCGTGCAAAAATTGCCAAGGACAAGGATTCCAAATCCAGTTTACATCTCAGAAAAAAGGTCAGATAAATCTTCCGCTTCTCTCTCAGATTTTTTCTTGGCACCATCTTATGCTTACCTCGCAACAAAGCTCTTGTTCCGAGCTAATTAAGGGACTTAATGTTGATGGTGGATTTTAGAAAAGGGGTAAAATCGTAAAACCCCATGACCTAATGTTACCCGCAACACATTAACTGAGAGCATTTAATTCAGGTGTAAATAATTAGTTGGGGTATTTTTTCAAAATACCGGATTAGGGTTTTCGATACAGAACCCTAATTCCAAACAAAGCCGCATACTGCACACCATGGAAACGATGCCAAAACCAAGCCGCATACTGCGCACCATGGCAACGATGCCAAAACCAATCTGCATACGGCGCACCATGGCAACGACGCCAAAACCAAGCCGCATTACTGTACACCATGGAAACGACGCCAAAACCAAGCCACATACTGCGCACCATGGCAACGACGCCAAAACCAAACCACATACTGCACCCACATGCAACCATGCCAAACTAAGACGCTACGCCGTTTGGCACATGCCAAAAATAGCACCGTAGGCTTGCAAACCGTGCAACTAGGTTAACTTGGCCGTGCGTGCCATTGTCACATGCCAACACGCACCACTAGCCAATTTCCAAGTCGCTATGATGTTTGGCACATGCAAAAAATAGCGCTCTAGGCTTGCAAACCGTGTAACTAGGTCAACTTGTCCGTACATGCCATTGGCACATGCCAACACGCAGCACTAGCTAATTTCTAAGCCGCTATGCCGTTTGGCACATGCCAAAAATAGCGCCCTAGGCTTGCAAACCGTGCAACTAGGTCAACTTGGCCGTGTGTGCCATTGGCACATGCCAACACGCACCACTAGCCAATTTCCAAGTCGCTATGCCGTTTGGCACATGCCAAATATAGCGCCTTAGGCTTGCAAACCGTGCAACTAGGTCAACTTGGCCGTGCGTGCCATTGGCACATGCCAACATGCACCACTAGCCACATTCCAAGTCGCTATGCCGTTTGGAACATGCCAAAAATAGCGCCCTAGTCTTGCAAACCGTGCAACTAGGTCAACTTCGCCGTGCTTTCCATTGGAACATGCCAACATGCACCACTAGCCAATTTATAAGCCGCTATGCCTTTTGCCACATGCCAAAAATAGCGCCCTAGGCTTGCAAACCGTGCAACTAGGTCAACTTGGCCGTGCGTGCCATTGGTGCATGCCAACACGCACCACCAGCCAATTTCCCAAGTCGCTATGCCATTTGGCACATGTCACAAATAGCTCCCTAGGCTTGCAAATCGTTCAACTAGGTCAACATGGCCGTGCGTGCCATTGGAACATGCCAAACACGCACCACTAGCCATTTTCTAAACCGCTACCCAGCCCAGAACTCAATGCCTAAGTGGCCGTGTGTGCCATTGGCACATGCCAACACACAAATCACTAGCCACTTCCTACTCCAAGACGCTATGCCATTGGCACATGCCAAAGTAGCGCCCGCAACTTGGCCAAAGTGGTCGTGCGTGCCATTGGCACATGCCAACACCCAACCACTAGCCAATCCCCATTCCAAGCCGCTATGCCATCGGCACATGCCAAAGTAGTGCCCGCAACTTGGCCAAAGTGGTCGTACGTGCCATTGGCACATGCCAAACACGTTACCACTAGACACTTTCTATTCCAAGGCATTCCGTGCATGCCATTGGCACATGCCACATGCTCCACTAAGCGACTTTGGCATATCCATCCGCACTCAAAGTGCAACTTGCGGCCAAGGCATTTCGCACATGCCAAATGCTCCACTAAGCGACTTTGGGATTTCCATCCGCACTCAAAGTGCAACTTGCGCCCAAGGCATTCCGCACATGCCAAATGCTCCACTAAGCGATTTTGGCATTGCCATCCGCATTCAAAGTACAACTCGCGGCCAAGGTATTCCGCACATGCCATTGGCCCATGCTAAAATCTCCACTAAGCGACTTTGGCATTGTCATCCGCACTCAAAGTACAACTCGTGGTCGAGACATCCCTAACATTCCATTGGCGCATGCCGAAACGCTTCACTAGCAACTTTGGCATTGCCACTTGTGCGCAACTCTCGATACATCAACACAAACTGGGGGATGCTTTCTTGGGGTTTTGGTTTGGCGGTCACAGCGTGCAGCGTACACTACGCTCGCAATAAAGTAAGGTGTGCAAGGAATGAATACGGTCAATTAAATAAAGAAATTTATGGTGAAAACGTTTTTCACCATAAACCCAACGGTCTCCACCTCCTCTGTTTTAATTGACACATTTACTCAATTCCTTAATGCGGCCAGGGTACGTTCAATCTCACTTGTATAAATAGAATTCACCTATTATGCCAAAACACACAAGTCTTGGTCAGGCAAAAATACAACACTATCAGATAGCAACTTTGCAAGCTCTCTCAAAAGCTTCCATCACTAGCAAGCTTCCGCAAGCTTCTACACTTCTGATACAAGTCGAGATACTACCTAGACAGAACTCTCTGGTCTCATCACCCTTCTTCGCTATCCTCCCAAAATCAACCCTTCTCCTCCACTTTGTGACCGAAGCAAATCTGGAACGGCCATCTTCTTGGTTTAGGCCAGAGTTGTACAAATTGATATCTCGAATCAAAAGTGCTCACGTGCAGAACATTTGTTTAAGGGTTTAAACCAGTCTCTCATCATCGAATTTACCAAATTCGGCAGAGGCGATTTTCTCCCATAAACACCTAGGTCGAGGATACATTATGCACCCTGGTGCAACCTGGCCAAAGTTTATTTCCTATAAAAATATGCATTATGCACCCAGGTGCAACTTGGCCAAAACATATTTTCTAAAAGATATGCATTATGCACCCAGGTGCAACCTGGGCAAAACCTATTTCTTATAAGAATACACATTATGCACCCAGGTGCATCTTATGTACTTCGTGGATAAATATAAGTTTATCCTAGTAATCACCTACAATATAAGATACCCAGCAAAAATTACTAGTTCATGATCTCGAGCAGTAAAACCCACCAACATTAACATCACATTCACCATTAAAACATCAACCAAAAACAAGTATTAAAGAAAAAAATAAGATGAACAAAAAATTCAAAAGATATACATTATGCACCTAGGTGCAACCTAGGAAAAACCATCTTATGGACTTGGTGGATAAATCTAAGTTTATCCTAGTAATCACCTAGGATATAAGATACCCAACCAAAATTACTAGTTCATGATCTCGACCAATAAAACTCACCAACATTAACATCACATTCACCATTAAAAACATCAACCAAAAACAAGTATTAAAGAAGAAAAATAAAATGAACAACAAAATATTCAAAAAATATAAATTATGCATCTAGGTGCATCAAGACCAAAACATATTTTTCTGCCAAAATATACGCTATGCACTCAGGTGCATCTCGTGTATTCGAAGAGGATAATGCCCTGTATTATTTGCAAAGTTCACTAAATAAGGGTCCATAATCAGACCTATATGCAAAGTTCATTACGCTTTGTAATATTTAGTAAACAATCATAGCCAGTTGGTGAACTAATTGGAGTGATATGTGTTCAGTTAGTGTATTACTATCATCAAGTCCCATACCTCGTTGACATCTTTGTAGTGGACCAGGACAATATGCTCATATGCCCTGCAAAAGTAAGTCAAGCTAATAATTTTTTTAGCAAAAATTATATTATGCAGAAACAAAATGAACCCATTTAATTGAAATTAACATAAAGATTACTTTCAAAATCCGCCAGTGTACCAGCATCCAGTCCGCTGGGTGATGGATTGAGCACGGATGGAAATCCCAATTAATTAAGGTATATATAACACGAAGCATTATTTATCTGTTGTTTCACATGTATTTTTTTATTTTTTGAAGTATTTGTTTAACATATATATTTCCCAAGTAACACTCTCTACAAAGCATTCGAAATTATGTTACAGTATTCGAAGGTACTCCAACAAATGATTAGAGTGGTTTTATTCTATCAAGTATTGATACCAGGGTACTAATTTAGCTAGTCATCCACTGAGTGGGAAATTTGTTTAAAAAGAGGAACATGTTCACGTAAGAGTGAAATAACCACATCCACCCCACCATCTCCGGTGCATGTAGGCAAAAAAATTATCAGACCTTCAACCGGAATGTTGGGTGGAAACATTTCACAAGGACTTCCACCACCGAAATCAAGATCATGAAACTGAAATCTTAACCAACTATCTACTTCCAAATTTGGACACAGCGTGTTTCCAAATTCTGGTGCTGTCGCTTCGAGGTCATCTCCTTCATTATCTACATCTTTTGTTGCTGCTCCGAAATCGATAAATGATTTGAAATACCTACTGTCGACACGAATAACCTCATCATGGATTACTTTTGAGACATAAGCATGACTCTCTTGCAGCAACTCCTTAACTTTCAAAGTTGGATAAGCCCACAGTACTAAATTGCCAAAATACTCCATGGGCACAGCTGGTTTAATTCTTGCCCTTCCATTCACTGAAACCCTTACTTGGGTTGACTCTTCTGGATTAAGTCCTCTAGCTTGAGTCGTTTTCTTCCATATATGTGAAAGTAAACATTCAAAAGTGCTGTATATTTGATGAGGGTTACAATTTTCTCCAAGAACCTTAGCTTTGAGGTTTTTAATGAATTCAGTAGAGTAGTTGATCATTAAAGTCTCGATGGACGAAAAGACGAGGGTAGTGTCAGGGTTAACTGTTGATTTTTTGAACTCGATCGATGCATGGTCGAATTCAATGTTCGGTGGGTTTCTTGGTTGAGAAACAGCCAACCGATCATGGTAAGGAAGTAATTCTAAGTCGAGACCTCGGACCATTCTAGCCCATGCCACAAAGAACAAACTCATGGATTGACCATCAGCCACACGGTGGTGAGAAGTCTCACCTATAACTAGACCACCACATGCATATCGGTTGAGTTGAATTTGTAACATTTCTTCAACTCCTTCAACAGGTGGAAGTAGATGGTTAACATCTTTTGATGGATTAATGAACGGGAGTTGTTCAGCTAAGGTTACAGGAATGTAGGTTTCGGTTATGCGAACACCAGCATTATTTAAAATGATACAAGTTCGACCGAGATCATCTTTTATGAACCTTCCTGCCAAGTGTGGGTAATAAACAAGAACTTTAGATAGGGCATCTTTCAAGACTTCGTTTGATGGCATTGGTGGCTTGAATGCATATAAAACAGCCACTTGGAAATCGAAAGCTGCTTTATCGAAGATTGTAAGAGGAATTATAACATCTTCAGCAGACATATTAACAGATGAAAAAGACGAGTCGGCTTTCAAGATGGTATTGTTGATCAAACCAATTGCCATCTAGAACAAAGATTTGTTTTAACTGAAAGAAACCACAGAATTGGTAACAACTTTCTTGTCAAAGGTTTCAGAAGAATCAAAGATATGTTGTGACTTGTGAGATCCTAAAACAAAATTACGCGGGGTTTATATGGAAAGAGGAGTTGATGACGAGGAGCAATAAGCCAATAACTAATGCATGCCAAACCTAATCATTAGTAATTGTCTATGTGTACTGTTAAAACAAGGGCTGGAATGGAAGTATATGGGTAAGTTTGAGACTTTGAGTGTTTGACGATTAGGATTTTTGGATGTACTTGATATGTTGAATCCTTTACTTACCTTCATGCTGACGTGTCAACACCAGATTTCTTTTCTCCCAAACTAAGCCTAGGTATACGTGGAAAATCTGTTTGTTGAGAAGATGTGTCTTAATCCAAAAAAAAAAAAGTGTCTTAATACGCAGAGGTGTAAATCGTGCTGGCGTAGCAGGACATGCATAGGAACATGCCAAACGTGTTGTCTTGCGCTGAGCCATGCGTTATGACTGGCCATTTTGCTGATTGTAAAGTGGTACCTACTTTGTAATCGGGTATTGAAATCCGTTATAAGATGACCGAGCTGTTTGAATCATGCAGAACACAATGTTATGGAAAGTCAAGAAGATCAGTGTCACACGCACAATACACTTATTGGTGGATTCATTTTTGAATGCAAGTCCATTATTCTGGTGTGCCAGAAGAACTTGCGAGTTATAGAGTTTTAGCGCTAGGCACATGGCTTCTACTTATTAACATGAAACAGTTACTGTCACGTAGACCTAATCAAGGTCTTAACTATGGTTTCTTTTCTTTTTTAATTCAAGTTTTTCCTTGGATCAATACATATATTAGAGATCTTTTTGCCGTAGATCAAGTATAATCAAATCTGAACTGAACTGAACACAAACCTCGGACGATTCTTCTCTGCAGAACTTAGTTGTAAACATTTGAAAAGATGGCGAATTCACAGTACAAAATTTGTTGTACTGTCACTACAAGAAAAGTCGCTTTTAGTGGAAAAATATGGTGTCACGAAAACCAACATCTTCGTTGCAAAAAGATTTCAGCGGCGTAAAAAATTTCATCACCTATAGCGAGTCGTTGAAAGTGTTCTGTGATGTCCTTAAGAAATTGTCACCGAATTTTTTAAATTAGCGACATAAGTCTTTTTGCTACCAAAACTATCTTTTCGTGAGCAAATAAAATTTTCACTGTTCGCTAATTTTGTGAAGAAGAATTTTGTCACTCTAGGTATTTTTGGTGAGGAGAATATTTTGTCACTTAAAATAACTTTAGCCACGAAATTTGTTCGTCTCAAAATATACCTATGGTGAAGAAACAAATTCGCCACATAAAATAGTTTTAGACGCGAAATTTGTTTGTCTCAAAATATACTTATAGTGAAGAAACAAATTTGTCACATAAAATAGTTTTAGCTGCGAAATTTGTTCGTCTCAAAATATACTTATAGTGAAGAAACTAAATCATCACATAAATAGTTTTAGCCGCGAAATTCGTTCGTTTCAAAATACATTTATAGTGA
Organism: Papaver bracteatum; assembly: GCA_023529315.1. NCBI lineage: Eukaryota > Viridiplantae > Streptophyta > Magnoliopsida > Ranunculales > Papaveraceae > Papaver > Papaver bracteatum. The sequence continues at coordinate 1,132,117 of JAJJWX010000259.1, forward strand.
AGCAACATATTCTTCACCTAAATAGTTTTAGCCGCGAAGTTTTTTTATCTCTGAAAAAATAATGATTTAGCAGCAGAATAACTTTCATCTCAAAATAAAAAATCAATAGAAAAATTTAATCGTCTCTAAAAACAAGTATAATGACCAATTAGGATCGTCTTTGTATGGTCATTTCAATAACGTATCTCATCGTCTCCAAAAAATCTTTACCTGCAAATATAATTATCTCAAAAAAAAATTCAGAAAAAGTCATTCGTCTCAAAAATTATTAGAGACATAACACTACCCTCCCCATAACTATTTTCTCATCATATACCAAATTCGTTACCATTTTTTCTTCGGTGACTAGCTTAGATTTAATATTTTACAAAAAAAAATATAAATAAAAAATATAAATTGAATAAAAAATAATTACCCATTAAAATAATTTGTTTATACAAGATCCAAACTAGAAAAAATATGATAAATAAACTCTACCGATAAATAAATAAATAACATAACTACTAGAAGAAAAAAAAATATACTACGACTAAAACATTAATGCGATTTTAATTGCATTCAAATTTCAGTTCCATTGGCGATAATGTTGTTCACCCCGAGAGAACGTAGCATCATATCCCGCATGTTTCTAATGACATTTTCATTGTCTTCTTTCATCTTTTTGATAACCTCATTAAGGTGCGTATTTTCTCTTCTTGAGCTTGAATTCTATCGACTGCGCTTGAAGCATTTCATGAATTCCTTCATTGTTAGAAAGCATGTGGTCGTGAACGACGTCGTCTTTGCTTTTTCTTTAAAACCCTGAGCACATACTTACGCCTCGAGTGGGTGGTGTAGCTCCGCTTCAACGCTTTGCTTCATTATCTCATTCATTGTTTCCTATATAGAGATACATAATAGAGAGAATAGTTAGCAAGCGCATAGGAATGTCAAACTAGTAGGTTAATTCTAGTGTTATAAAATTGTATAAGTGATTACAAAAACTTATTGGGTGTGGTGTGTTTCTGAATCCTATTGGTTTAGACATATACAACACAAACTATAACACTAAATTGTCTATACTCACCCATTTGATGCGAGCTTCATCGAAATCCAAACAACTACGCTTTGTTTCTTTATTAGTAGATGTATGGGTGTCATAGAATGTTTGAATGTCACCTTCCTCGAATCCAACTTTCCGTTTCTATTTTTACACGGAAATAAAAAACAAGTAAGTGGATGTTGCAATAGAAAAAGAGTAAATGTTAGACAATCACATTCCATCTTAAGCTTCTAAAGGACTTAAAAAAACTATACATCTGAACAAACATAACTAAGCATCACTATAAGAGAGAATCATATTATTATTCATAAATCAACATACCTCCATACTGTGGACCACATGTGACTTAGAACCTCCACAATGGTTGAATGGAACAACTTCTCTTGCTTTTGCACTGCTGAGAGCGCTTACGCAAATTTTAAATAAAGTAAAAGTAAAATAACAACTTAGATAAACATATTGTACTACAATTAAAAACATGTTCCAAAAGAAGAAGATGATAAAAAAAAAAGTACCTTGAAACTTTCACTGGAAAACACGTGGTCGCACTGGCCGGTCCCAATCTTCCGGTGACACGTTCTCATACGGCTTTCTCTTTGCATCTTCATAAGTTCCAATTTATTCTAAGGACAAATTAAAATGAGTTGACATTTTATTCTTACGATTTGAGTACTTTGTGCCCATAGAATTCATTAAGAATTCCTTCACCATCGGCAAAGAAGTGTCCAAGATGAATTTATTCGCAAATGAAAACTATATCGGTATTCATATATTAATTCTAAATGAATTATTCTTAACGTAAATGCATTACCTTTAGTCTTTCAATCAACGCATCTCTCTCTCAGAGAGGTATTTTGGTCCATGAATTATATTGTAATGGGGCAAGGGAGCGAACAATTACTCCACACTCGCTGCGAGTGGGTCGGCATTTTCACGGTCTGGCTTTCCTTCTAATTCGGAGAAGTGGATGAAAGCTTTCCTTTGTTTGGCTGCAATCAATGCATCCAACTTCAGCCCTCGTGTCGGGCCCCTCACGTTCCTTGATGTTGCTGTTGTGCCTACAAATGTTAAAATGATCAATTTTGTGGGAAGGTAATAGAGATAATGTGAATACTACAAAAGTGGTACCCTATACATATTTTACAACAAGGCATATTATGCAAAAGTGGGACCAGTAATCACTAAAGATATTAACAAGATGAAAATCAATTTGTTTTTCAACTTAGTTTCAGACTCCAAGTAACTGAAAGAACTTTCAAACACTACTGCTTGCAGTTAGAGAAAGAAGGGGCCAAGTAAGCTACCAAATCGACCTACCGACACATATATAAGGTGATCTGAGTTATTGAAAAACTACCAATCTAACTGTGGAGATTAATGAAGTAAAAGTCCAAAAAGAAGAAAAAGGGGAAAAGTAACAGGTACCCTTAGAAGATGATGTTGTTGGAGCTAGTTGTTCACTATTGTTTACCATTTTTCACCTGGGCAATGAAACAACACCATGATTAACAAAATAGCTATGAAACCCAACTCCGGAAGCAGGAATTCATGTTTGGGTGGGGAAAAAAAACCCAATGAAAAAATAACAACACTAACTGAACAGTTTCAAACAACTTACTTATGGAGGAAAAATGTAAAGATTTCCTAAGCTATATGAGAAGCGGTGACATTTGATTGCATTACAGTACTCAATTATTGAGCAAAAATAAATAAACTATGGTACTCAACTACTGACTACCAAACTAAACGAGAAATAGAAGAGGGATCCTTTTAGGTCAATTTACATTAACAAAAGGAGAAATAAGCACAATGGATATTACTATTATTTGCTTATTCATTGAAACAATTGATCAAACAATTAACATACTGACTTCTAAACATAACAAAGTACATAAATACTTTTTGGAGAGATACAAATTGATGAAACACTTTAACAAAATTTGAGAAAAACATCTTCAGGTTCAATAAAACAATTCATCAAACAATTAACCTCTCGAAATTAGTGAAAGTTGATTGAAACAAATTTTGGTTCAATAACACAAATAATCAAACACTAAATCTCAGAAATCCATAAAATAGAGTATACTTAAAGATATTGAGCACATAGATGATTACTTGAGCATTTAACTTGGGTAAATGAATACAATTAAACAACAGAATACAAATGGAACTCAAAGTCGCAGAACAAACCTTGAGTTAGAGTTCTGAAAATCCTTTGAAGTTAGGATAACCAAGGGATAGAATCAGCCTGGATAACAAAGAACTACAAAATTAGGGATTTGCATATATGATTTAACATATCAAATTGAAGAGGGATGTGAGAAGAGAGAAATTACCTTCAATTGGTATCTTGTGAGCAAAACTTGATAACTCTGGGGATGTATTTATAGGAGATAAAATGAAATATCAAGAGGGAAAAAATCCCTCCCAGTTTTTTCCCTTTTGATTTACATGGCGCTAAAAAGATGAAGATTAACCAAAATCGAAATGGTTTCTTAGCTTGTTTTTCTCTGATTTTGAGATAAAACTAGGGTTTTTCTGTTTATCCATATCTTCTTTCCAAATGGGTTAATATTCTTCTCCTCAAAATCTAAAATTTCCATCCAAAATAATTCTCAACAAGAAAGATTTACCTGTCTGGATCGAATTTAAGATTTACTGACAGCCATATGATCTGCTCATCTACCCACGATTCAACCATTCACCCCTCAAAAAACAATATCTTGAAAATCTTTGAGACAAACTTCAGCCAATCAAATTCGGAAATCTAGTCAAATCCCTTCTACACGATGTCTCTATTTTAGGTAATCAATAACAAAAAATAAGAAAAATTCGGCTTCTTTATTTTAGGGAAGAAGAAGAAAGAGTCTCTGAGATTTTAGATCTGAGACTTTCGATAGAAAAAAGGTAACAAGAGATATTCTAGGGAAGTTGTATCATGTACTTCACGATGCACTAAATTAGGATACATCAGACCCTTCATCCAATGGGGACTTGCCAGGCATTATTCAAAAACCAAAGATTAATGCTTGTTCTTTTTTTAAGCAAATAATTTTGTTTTTGGTAGTAAAAACTAGCTTTATAATTTCCAAAAAATTCTTCTTGACCTCAGCGGGAGGTCAAACACCCGCGTTGCACGGGACCCGACAGCAGCGCCTTGGCGCGTGAACATCGGATCAAAGTAACCTGGAGGACATTTGGCTCTTAAAGAAAATGTATTTTAATACTAAACAAATGAGCTTGTGCAAGGATTTTAAGATAGCCGGTGTATTTTAGGACGTGCTGACAAATGTCAAGTACGCAATGATGAATCTCGAGTTGGGAAGTAAATTTTAGTTGCGCCGGAAAATTTAGGGTTGGTATTTATGCTTGTAGTTAAATTTAAATTTGATGTGGTCAAGAATCATTTGCTTAGATATGGCATGGCAGTTAGTTATACAATATGGTCTGATCATGGAGAAGAAGACAACCCTGCACAAGATCAGTCAGCGTCAAGTTCTGTCAATGTCCATAATGATGAAACAACTTTCATAGGGAATGAAAATGAGGCTGTACTTGAGATGTTACGTGATAATGTTGAATCCTTAACTTCTGATAGACAGGCTGGAGGGGAGAATGACAACACTTGTGAAGCTGATTTAGCCATATTTACAGCATTATTAGATGAAGCTAAGCAATAGCTATATCCTGGTTGTAAGGAATTTACATTGTTAACATTCTTGGTAAAGTTAATGCACATAAAAGTTCTTTACCGCCTGAGCAATAAAAGCTTTGAGATGCATCTGGAGTTACTTAAAAAAGCTTTTCCAAATAACAACAGCATTCCCAGTTCATATTATGAAGCTAAAAGAATGTTGAAGGGTTTAGGATTGGGTTATGAGTCAATTCATGCTTGTAAAAATGATTGTGCTTTATTCTGGAAGGAGTATGAAAAGGAAGACAAATGTCCGGTATGCAGTGAATCTAGATACAAGTTTAATGACGGAAAAGGTAAGAAGATCCCACACAAGGTCTTTGCGTTATTTTCCTTTAAAACCAAGGCAGAGTTTTTGTCAAAACACACATCTCGGGACATGAGATGGCATAAGGGAAGACATGTCGAAGATGGTGTTCTAAGGCATCCAGTGATCTTTGAAGCATGGAAGGATTTTGATGCGCGGTATCCGGGTTTGCACGAGAACCTCGTAATGTGAGGTTGGGTCTTGCTCGATGGGTTTAATCCCTTTGGAAATATGAGCAATGCGTATAGCTTATGGCCAGTGGTGCGATGCCCTACAACCTCCCTCCGTTTAAGTGTATGAAGCAGCCTTTTTCATGATGTCGTTACTTATTCCTGGACCGCAAGCACCTGGCAATGACATTGATGTGTATTTGCGCCCCTTAATCGATGAGTTAAAAGAGCTGTGGGAAGTCGGTGTGAAAACTCATGATGTCTCGACAAGGAAAGTTTTATGTATGCGTGCAGCTGTGTTATGGACCATAAATGACTTCCCGGCATATGCTAATTTATCTGGTTGGTGTACAAAAGGGTATCTCGCTTTGTCCGTGTGTAATGATGATCCGCCTTCACGAAAAATGAGAAGCAAGATAGGTTATTTGTGTCATCGACGATTCTTGAATCCTGGTCATACTGGCGAGATAGCGAGACTTCATGATGGACATAAAGAACATCGGGATCCAGGAAGAGAAAACAGGGAGCAAGCTGTTGCAGCAAATGCGAGAATCTTGGGATCAATCGTTTGGGAAAACATCCGAGTTACTTAACCAAGAAAAGAAAGTGTTCCAAGGAAGAACTGATTTGGACGAAGAAGAGTATCTTCTACGAGCTTCCATATTGGAAATATCTCAAAATCGGACATAAGATTGACGTTATGCATGTGGAGAAGAATATATGTGATAACATTGTTGGAACGATGTTAGGTATTGATGGGAAAAACAAGGATACAGAGAAAGCTCGGTTAGATTTGGAAGATATGAACATTAGAAAAGAATTGCATCTACGACCTAAGGGAGATAAATTGAAAAAGCCCTGACATGTTATACATTAAAACCAGAACAAAAAAGAGATTTTTGTAAGTTTTTGAAGTCAGTGAAGTTCCCGGATGGTTATGCGGCTAACATATCGAGATGTGCTAACATTCTTTGATGGAAAGATACATGGTCGAAAAGCCATGACTGCCACATCTTATTACAAAGACTTCTTCCTGTTGGAATTCGTGCTTATCTTCGCAAAGATGTGTGTCTTGCCATTATTGAATTGTGCAATTTCTTTCATGATTTATGTGAAAAGACTTTGGTGTGAGTCACCTGGATAAATTAGAAAAGGATATTGTATTGATCCTTTGTAAGTTGGAGCGAATATTCCCACCGGCATTTTTTGATGTGATGGTTCATTTGGCTGTTCACTTGCCACGAGGCGAAACTTGTTGGACCAGTTGGATATAGTTGGATGTATCAATCGAAAGGTATATTTTACTTGTTTTTTCTAGTGTATGGAGCTCTAAATAATATGAAGTACTACTTTTCTCTATAATCTGAAGTATGACGTATGACAATAAGATCTACTATACATACTTATAACTTTTCTATAAGTTTTCTCTATAATTATATGTATAGTTACTGATGTTTAACTTCTTGTATATATATTATAAGGTACCTTGGAACACTTAAACGCTACGTGGGAAATAAAGCGCGCCCAGAAGGTTCAATTGCAGAGGCTTACATCATTAATGAATGTTTGACATTCATCTCGATGTACTTCACTGAAACTGAAACTAAATTCAATCGGAAAGAACGAAATGATGATGAATTAGATGGCAGTCTGCGACGCCAAGGAACAATATCTGTTTTTTCTCAAAAAGTCCGCCCAACTGGTGTTGTAGATATAAAGTCATTGTCACCAGAAGAATGAGATCAGATACATTGCTTTATCCTTAACAATTGCGAAGAGGTGCAGCCTTACATGAAGTAAGTGAAACTATCAACCAATTGCTTCTTAGATTATTTCAGTGGTTATTATGTTTGCACATTAGTTCCAAACTTAGGAGCATAGCTTAGGACCTAATGAAGTGGACCTCTATTTAGTAAACATTTACGCTCTTTAGTATTTATTCTAGGTAGGTTGGTAGATAAATTCCATATTTTCTCTGTAACCTCAATTGTTTAAGTAGTATCTACTGAAGTGACATCTCAATTTTAGTATTTGGTCACTATTTTGGAAATTTAATCCTATAATTGGGTATGAACATCTTTTATTTTAATATTTAATCTTAACTGAAAGAACTGCTTTGCAAGCCAACTTGGGTCTCTTTAACAGTGTATGTTCCATTCAATGTGAATTCTCCCCTCTGTTTCTTATCTGTAGTCATATTGATGTATTGGAGAGTACCAACATGTCAGTCTTTATTGAAGATATTCTGCAGTCTCAGACAACATCTGAGCACAAAAGTTGAGCCATAGCGCCAAACATTAGTACCAGCATGGTTGTTGTACTCTATCTGTGTGCCAAGTTTGTGTGCATGCGTGTATAGGTGTTTGTTTTTGTGAATGTGTGTGTATTTATTTGAATGAGTTCAGAATCCATGCTTTTATTTAAAGAATGATTAAAACAAGTGTAGCTCATGGAATGAATGTCTCAGAGAGGGACTCCATTGGAGTGTATGATAGTATGTGTACTTCAGATTCTATGTGATTGACTTTTCTGTTTTAAAAATATAGGGAACACTTGAAGAAGTTGAAAGAAGAGATGAATAATGATAACTTGCTATCACAACGGCAACAGAAAGAGTTTCCTGATTGGTTTAAGAATCGGGTATGTGTAAAATTTCATTGTCTCAAGTTTTAATACATTATGATCATCTATTTTTATTTATTCAAGTAGTGTTTTTCAAACAATTTGCAGATGTTTGATTTGCGTTCTATGAATTCCCCGGAAGCTACTGACGAATTGTATTCATTGGCTTTGGGGTTTGAGTTACGAGCAAACTCATATTCAGTTTGCAACCTGAATGGAGTTCGGTATCATACGAAACAACGTGAAGCTCGCCGAACAACCCAAAATAGTGGATTGGTAGTTGATTCAGTATTTGAAGGCAAGGAAATTGAGTTTTATGGTGCATTATGTGATGTTATTGAGGTAGAATACCTGAACAATTATAGGGTTGTGTTATTCAAGTGTGACTGGTTCGATTTGACTCCACGGAAGAAAAATCTTAAAACAGTTATGATTTGACATGTTTAAATGTGAGTAGTACGTGGTTTGAGAATGACCCATATGTTATCGCATCGGACGCGGCAAGTGTTCTACCTGGATGATCATAAATTCGGAGCAGGGGAAAGTGGTTCTAAAGATGCATCACGAGACATATATGGGATGTGCCTGAAATGGATGATGATGAAGAAGAAGATGTTTATCAACAAATCTGGAGATGTAACAAAGAGTATCATCGGTCATACAAGAAGATAATAATGTTGGACTAGATGAACTCCATAGAGATGATGTGGAGGCGGAGTTGGTAGATGCGAGAGATTGTACGCTATGAGATGATATTGACGTGGATGATGTTGATGTCGAGGAAGAAGATGAGACATTGGTTGATTATAATGACTCAGAGGTGGACGAGGAAGATATTGTGCCAGTTGACGATGACACAGATTTAGAGGATTAGTTATTTGCATTTTATTTACTTAAAAATAGTTGTTTGGTTTGATAATTATTTTGATTAGAACAGTAGCTCAATGATTCAGAGATTGGTTTTTTTATTTTTATTTTTTTTTGAACAAAGGGATTAATTATTTTTGTTGTTGGTTGGAATTCAACAATATTCTGTCTCAAATTCAGATTTTTTTTTGTTGGAATTCAACAATATTCTTTCCTTCCTAATGCAGTATGGGAATCCACTTTCTTCATGTTTTTTTTTTGTCTTTTTTGTTCTCATTGTGCATGGTGATCTTTTATGTTGGCATAACTTGAGGTGACAGATTCTCTAAGTTTCTAGGTTTAAATTTGAAATGGTTTAAATTTGAAATGGCAAAACACGAAATTCTTGTCTAGGAAAAGGAAGGCTAGTTGCACCGGACACATTTTTGATTCAATCTTATAGATTCAATCTTTGGTCTATAGAACATTCTTTTCGATCTTTTCCCATTAAACGACGTAAACAAATGACGATTTGTATGTTTTCCATAATGAAAAATTACTTCGACAAGTGAAGTGATTCTCTCTAATTTATTACATTATTTTTAAGTATTATGTTTAACATGATAAAATATATTGTTACCAAAAACTTATTCTTTAGAAGCTATGTATTTTTTTTATCACCATAAAGAAATCTTTGTGACAACATTTAAGTAATCTTGAAATCACAAAGCTATGGTGAAGTTGAAGTGTCACTGAAAATGACTAAAGCGACAAAATTTAGTTCGTTACGAATATTCTGTCTTGTGACGATTAGAAGTTGTTACTATATAAATATTTGCAACCAAACAAGCTGATGCTCACTAAAAATAAATATAACATCAAACATTTAGTTTCATCACTATAAAATTAGTTAGTGACGAATTAATTTTGTTAGTATAAACTTTTCTTTGGTAAGGAAATTTATATATTATCACCAAAAATATTTTATGTCAATTTTTTAGCATCATCACAATAGCATTGAATGGTGACAAACATATATAATCACAAAATTTTTATTAATGACTAGATATTATTTCGTCTCTAAATAAGGTCACTAAAAACTTATGAGTGACGAAACCCAAGGCTCGTTGCTGAAAACCGAACAACAGTGACAAAAATTATTCTGGTCACAATAACTAAGCTTTAGCGATGAAATATTCTTCACCGCAAAAACTATCATCACCAAAGCCATGTTTTCTTGTAGTGTGTGACGGAAATCTTTAACAATGTCGTTCCCAAAACAGCAGAGAACTTCAATTGCCTGTAAACTGGCGAGAAAGGCATTGGAGGACTTATGAATAAAGGTTCGCGATGAGCACTTTGATTTCCTTGCCGCTTAACATACGACGGACACTTGGGTCAAGGTGTATGATATGTACAACGGTAGGTAAGATAAGCCCGAGGATAGGGAAGTGTTGGTAAAATTGGCACCCTAGCGCAGCAGAATCACAGGATCACAAAGGGCAATTGGTGATTTGAACCAAACATGGAAAAAATAATAAGAGACACAAAAGATAAAGAAGCACACACAACCACAACACAAGATATACGTGGTTCACCTTTACAAGCTACATCCACGGCAAACACTACCAGAAAAACTTCCATTAAATCAAAGACCATTACATGCTCTTTTCGCAACCCAAGACAAGAAACCATAGAAACCAACTCTCTAACCATTCGTCAAACCAACCTCGTGTCTTCTCTTCTACACCGTCTTCACAACTGCTAGTAACAGAGGAGAAACATGGAAACACTAGAAACTTGGTTTAGGGAAAAGCCCCAAACCCTAAACACTAGAACACCAAAATCCTCTCTCTACAAGTTTTCTCTCACACCGATATTGACCTTCATGGTATCACACGAACCTCCCTACCAAAGAGACCAAAAACCTAAGCACAAGGTTTTACCACTCTTCTAGGTTGAATTATTAACAAACCTATAATTCTAGTCCTATATATAGAGACACAAACTTGGCCCTTAAGAAATCATTATTTTAGGCACAAGTTTCCCTAACTTAATTCAGTAACTAAACTTTAGGCACAAGTTTAGTCATCATAGAGTTTGACCAAATCCAAACTCTTTTGCACCGAATAAACTAACAATTCTCCACCTCGGATCATGTTTTCAAGCAGAAGATCACAAGAAAAACACCTCCATCTTCTACCATAATTGCTTTACCATATCTATATACCATAGAATTACATCTGAAGCTCCTATACGAACTTCCATCTTCATAGAACCATCTCTTCGATCAAAACACCATGATGTTAATAAAAGTCTTCAAACCATCTTCTTTATGAAGAACACTTGTGAAACTGGCCACGCTTCACAAACATCATGAAAATCTTCAATTTACTATTAACGAATCCTTGCACAGACTCCACCATTGATCACCAAGAGAACCATCCAGAAGAGTCACCGCTAGCTCCTCCTAACCAATAATCTAACAACATATTGAACTGTAATGTTAATTTATATAACACTAACGGATCAACACCCATAGAATTTGGTAATCAAGTGTTCTTTCTATGATGTTTAGTTTTCTGAATAAAACATGCTAATCATACTTGTGACATAAACAAAAGTCTATATAATGATTCTTTTACTATCAAAACTGACCATTAACTCGTACCTGACTACCACCTTCTTTCTTAATATAATGAACCTGTTAATGTTGATCAATATTTATGTACTTTCTGTCAGGCAGTATCATATGCTAACGACATTCTAATTTAAATCCAAGCCCAGATATAGCTGCATCTTCAAACAATCTTGTTGATTACCAATTTTTCCCTTCTTACAGTTCCCAAGTTCCCTTATGAGGAAGTGCCACGGTTACTCCCTAGTAATATAGATGTGTTCTCTAACTCCTTCTCAGTTTCTATTCACTAACAAGACAACCAAAGCTTTGTTATCCCATTAGAATGTTCACTAAAATGTTGACAACCACAAACTAAATCGCTTACGTAGTTGATAATACAAACTTAATTTGTCTTACATATATCTTCACCAAAATGTTGGATTCATGAGAACAAAAAACCACTAAAAATATCTTTGGCGATGTAAAACTGAACGGGTAGGATGGACATTTGGTAGAAAGGAGCTGGGATCTAGATTCAGTTCATTGAAATGACGTGATGGTCTAGCACAGGGCACCTGCATAGTTTCTACAACATCAGATGTGGGGAATTAAACATTGATAATGAAAGACACAAATAGTAACATTAAACCGAAATAATTTGAAAAAAAAAGGATTCAAGGGGGAAAAAGATGTCAAATAAAACATTTATTGGTGGTAAGAGTCAAATTTAGAATAGCATTTTATCTTTATTGGCACTGTGCTTCAAAATGAAGAAAAATAAGTTTTAACATTAGGATAATAATATACAGTCCTTACATTCATCTTTTTTCCTGAAGCATTCCTACATTCATCTATACAGTAAACAAATAATTAAATCTAGTAGTGTACTGACATGACATGAAATTTATGTGCAAACATAAAAGAATTTGTCAGCATAAACTTATGTAAGTTGTGAAAAAGCCTAAATCCAAAACCTCTTGCAGAGGTATATGATATACAATGTGCGGTGAAAAGGGGGAAAAAAAGGTTAATACTAACCTTTTTCCCATTTCAATGACTGCCGATATGTCTATGTTAGGGTAGGATTTCGTGGCATTTGTTCTGGTACTTACTCCAATGGCTAGGAAAAGACATAATAATTTGAAAACCTTGCCGTCAATTACCTCATGTATTTGTATCTTTTAGGCGTATTTTAGATCTTGAGTATACTAATCACAAAGTTCCGAACTGTATTTTTGAAACTCTTTTGGCTTTCGATGATCAGTTTAGTGGGATTTAAAGACGTCAAATATCTCGTCTTCGTGTTGAAATCTTTCTTGATGAAGAAAAATAATATCAATGCTCTATATGGCCAAGCCATGGTTGGAACTCGGATTTTCCCTGAATTAGTGGTAAGAAGGGTTAGCCAATTTTTTCCATGTTTCAAGCCATACAACACCTGAAAATCTTGAACAATTATAGTTGATGTCGATGGAGATGCCTAATAACTTTTCACAAAAATGGAGCAAACACCAACCAATACAGGACATTTGGTGGAGTCGCAATCAATTGGTTTATTACCAACTTGATTAGCAACAGAACCTCAAAAATAAATTTTCATTGAGCTTCTAAGTCATGAAATAAGAGCTTGATCTATGGACTGACAGATTGAAGGCTAGTGTTGGAGTTGTGTGGCTCAAATACACACATGTGAGTCACACATGGGGTTGCTAAGGATAGTCCCACATGGAGGAGAACAAGTTCCATATGGTGATATATAAGCAAGGCATTCTCCATACATAGTACCGAGGCCTTTTGGATAAAACCCCACACCTAACCTCAAGGTGGTCAAGTGGGGACAGTATCGGTGCTATGTGGCCGTGCCCGGAGAGGGTGCGGCGGTCCGTGGAGGTCCTACAAAATGGTATCAGAGCAAGGTGGAGTTGTCGGGAGTCGGGCTGAATAGTGGTTATGGAATGCCAATAGTCAGAAGGTCGCAGGTGGAGCCAGGAAATCTCAAAGTATGAGTAGTGTTCCAAGAGCATCTGGTGGCAGTAATGCCGGTAGTCAGAAGGTCGCAGGTGGAACCGAGAAATCTCAAAGTATGAGTAGTGTTCCAAGAGCATCTGGTGGCAGTAATCATTGTCCGATGGGTAGCATGCGGACGAAGGTGGCGAGGTGGTGTGTATTCTCGCCAAGGTGGAGATTGTTGGAGTTGTGTGGCTCAAATACACACATGGGGTTGCTAAGGATAGTCCCACATGGAGGAGAACAAGTTCCATATGGTGATATATAAGCAAGGTATTCTCCATACATAGTACCGAGGCCTTTTGGATAAAACCCCACACCTAACCTCAAGGTGGTCAAGTGGGGACAGTATCGGTGCTATGTGGCCGTGCCCGGAGAGGGTGCGGCGGTCCGTGGAGGTCCTACAAAATTGTTGGAGTTGTGTGGCTCAAATACACACATGTGAGTCACACATGGGGTTGCTAAGGATAGTCCCACATGGAGGAGAACAAGTTCCATACGGTGATATATAAGCAAGGAATTCTCCATACATAGTACCGAGGCCTTTTGGATGAAAACCCCACACCTAACCTCAAGGTGGTCAAGTGGGGACAGTATCGGTGCTATGTGGCCGTGCCCGGAGAGGGTGTGGCGGTCCGTGGAGGTCCTACAAAATGGTATCAGAGCAAAGTGGGGCTGCCGGGAGTCGGGCTGAAGAGTGGTTATGGAATGCCGGTAGTCAGAAGGTCGCAGGTGGAGCCGGGAAGCTCAAAGAATGAGTAGTGTTCCAAGAGCATCTGGTGGCAGTAATCATTGTCCGATTGGCAGCATACGGACGAAGGTGGCGAGGTGGTGTGTATCCTCGCCAAGGTGGAGATTGTTGGAGTTGTGTGGCTCAAATACACACATGTGAGTCACACATGGGGTTGCTAAGGATAGTCCCACATGGAGGAGAACAAGTTCCATACGGTGATATATAAGCAAGGCATTCTCCATACATAGTACCGAGGCCTTTTGGATGAAAACCCCACACCTAACCTCAAGGTGGTCAAGTGGGGACAGTATCGGTGCTATGTGGCCATGCCCGGAGAGGGTGCGGCGGTCCGTGGAGGTCCTACAGCTAGTAAGCGGAAAATCTCAATGATGTTAACAACAAAGTGTGTACACCTGAGAATTTCAGCTGTGATCTCGCACATTCGGCAAGGAGTTTAGGCACCCCGTGGTTAATGTTTTCTCCACTTGATGAAGAAAAATAATATCAATGTACATATAGACGATACAGGACAGGCTCATAAATACACGTGTAGATTCATGTACATAAGATAAGTCAAAGTACCTCTCAACCACTCAAGAATCTTTGATGCATCTTGTCATAACAGTTTCTAGGTCTCAGTGTCCAAAGCTACAAAAACAGTGGAACCGGTGGAGTCTTGGACTTAAAACGGGAAGAGGTACCTTCCTGGCATAGGGGCCACCACCATGACAAACTTAATAAAACAACATACTAATAAGTTGCAGCAAACACAGGTAAATCGATATGTACATTTATGGGGATTACCGGGCTACTTAAGGTTCCACTTAGGATTCACATTTTGTACACCACCAGTCCCTGGAAACAATATATGCATCAAATGGTGGGGTCGTGTCAACAAAGATAACATTCCTTAATTTTACCACAAAATATATAAACAATATGCTTAACTTTCTCTCGTCGATGACGTAGGGTATGTTGATGGTGGAATTTGTTTGTCGTTAGTAGATGAAAGGCCAAAATTTCTTAAGTGTCACTTGATTGCAAGCCATGAAGGATGACGAATCTCGCGGACTTCAGATACTAATCCAAAGTCCAATTGAATGGTAACAACATAACCAAATTGGATGCTGGAGTAATACATAAGCAGAGAATTATTGATGATCAACTCAGGTGTTGGTGTAGCTGGTAGATACTTTCTGATTCATATGAACGCACATATCAATGAGTTAGCATACAATTTTATTTTTTTTAAATACTAACATACCTGTCAAATGAGTGATCATGAGATACTCCAATTTCTTGAGAAAATATAATCATAGAGTAAAAAACTAAATGCATTCACTTGGAAATTAGCTGCCCATGATTGATCCAAATGCAGAAAGTGGAGGAACAAACCAATGGATAATCTCCAGTCTCCACACTCCAAAAACAAAACAAAAAAATATATAAATCACTAACTTAAGGGAATAGATGACACCAAACGTTAAATGGTCCCCGAAAAATATTTACATCAATAGATTCACAGAACCAGAGCCAAACCAAAAAGATAAAATATACCCTTGAATTGAGACAAATATCATACCTTGAACTTGGTCACTGATACCAACTTGCCTCTGTGATTTCTAATCTTCCTCGTGATTGGAATTGAGATTGGGGCATTTTTCAATGATCACTTGCAGTGATCTTTCTTTGAGATTCAGAAGAAGAAGATGATGATACAACGAATTTTGAAGCCAAAAAAAATTGGGAAATTAAAATTAGGAGGGAAAAACCAAAAAAAAAAAAACACAACAAAATTATCTCAAATCGTACATTCAAGCAATTTTGGATCAACGAAACTAAAAAAAAAATAACCTGGAAGAAATTGGAGATTAAATGAAATTTTAAGCTAGGGTAAGAAGACTTACATGTTCGAATAAAACTGATGTCGATTTCGATTGTGATAGCCATTTTATAGAGAGTATCTAATTATGCAAGGATAAGATTTTTTTTTTTCCCAGTTGCAGGCAAAATTAAATATGGATCCAGATAACTTTGATTGGGAATACCTACGGAGAGAGAGAAATGCATCTAGGGTTTATGATACGTTATGGAGTCTGGAAGTTAAGAGAAAAGGATTACTCGGGAACATGAAGAGATGTGAACTGGAACCTGAACGAAATTTCAACAAAGGCATTTAGTTGTGCGTTACCAACAATGAAGCCCGTTTTTCTGATTCTCTTTTAAGTTTAACAATTAAGGATAGATCGTGGGACATGAGGGAGGGATATCAATTGGATTAAAAACATCCAATATGTTATTCGAGGAGGGGAGGGAATATCCTAACCAGTAGTTGGAAATTCCAATGTATCCTGGCTATTGGGTGACACATCAAACCCTCCTATTGTATAAGCATTGATAAACTTAAAAATATAAATCTAAAACATCTCGTGCATAACTTCGAAGCGTTGATGGACTTGCTTCCACATGAGACCTCACAACTTCATCCTTTCTTCAAACTCTGTAACCCATTATTTATAGTGTATGATCACTAACACTCTTCAAGAAGTATATATTTATTCCACCTCATTTAGTCTTATATTGCATCCCATACTACATCATAAAACTAAACGAAGAAAATACACTTCTACCAAGTTGAACCTCCGATTTGTAAATCACATCACAAATCCATCTTTGTATAAACACCAGTTGAAACATATTTCTCCACCCGAACAATAAATTATCGTTCAATTCCAGATTCAATCACACCAGCCCATCCTTGGCTCTGATACCAATTGTTGGGAAAATTGGCACCCTAGCGCAGCGGAATCACAGGATCACAAAGGGAAATTGGTGATTTGAATCAAACATGGGAAAAATAATAAGAGAGACAGAAGATAAAGAAGCACACACAACCACAACACAAGATATACGTGGTTCACCTTTACAGGCTGCATCAACAGCCAACACCACCAGAAAAACTTCCATTAAATCAAAAACCATTACATGCTCTTCCCGCAACCCAAGACAAGCCAAAGAGTTAACAAGACATACCCGAGAACACCATTGAAGAAACCATAGAAACCAACTCTCTAACCATTCGTCAAACCAACCTCGTGTCTTCTCTTCTACACCGTCTTCACAACTGCTAGTAACAGAGGAGAAACATGGAAACACTAGAAACTTGGTTTAGGGCAAAGCCCCAAACCCTAAACACTAGAACACCAAAATCCTCTCTCTACAAGTTTTCTCTCACACCGATATTGACCTTCATGGTATCACACGAACCTCCCTACCAAAGAGACCAAAAACCTAAGCACAAGGTTTTACCACTCTTCTAGGTTGGATTATTAACAAACCTACAATTCTAGTCCTATATATAGAGACACAAACTTGGCCCTTAAGAAATCATTATTTTAGGCACAAGTTTCCCTAACTTAATTTAGAAGTAACTAAACTTTAGGCACAAGTTTAGTCATCATTGAGTTTGACCAAATCCAAACTCTTTTGCACCGACTAAACTAACAGGAAGACCAGTAGTTGTATACGATAGACCAAAGAAAGATTACATACTTGAACCTTTGGTCGTATACGATGTACCTCAGTATAATTATACCTTTGCTTATTTAGAACTTTCGTGGAAACAGAGATATAGATTGAGCAACAATAAAGATCAATAGCGTAGAAGTAATGGAGAAGAAAATAATAACAAAGGAAGAAAATGGTTCTGATAGTTTAAGAGAAAGAGACAAAGAATTACTCCTATTCCTAATAATTGAAATTTCCCAACGCATTTGGAGTAATCAAGACTCAAGGGTATCTTAGTTGGTTTATCGACTAATTACAATACTTTTTTGTCTCTTGTTTTATTATATTGAATAAATTTGAATCCATTTAATTAATTGTTTGGAGCTTTTCTGAAGTAAAATCTAAAATGTGCACATTCGAAATAAGGGATGCTGCAAATTAATTTTATTTATAAAAAGCTTCATAGATGATAAACTAGTTCAATATTCAAACAACAATTAAACCATGGCTTCTCTTGCTTCCCTTCACTCCATTTCTACTGCCTCCTCAAAGACTCTATCTGCATGCGCTAATTCATCACAAAAGAAAACACATAAATATTATAACCATCTTAGATTCATCCAATGTAGAGCTAAAAATAAAAACCATGATCTAGGAGATAACCATGTAAATGAAACTAGCAGAAGTTTCATTGATAGAAGAGATGTGCTTATTGGTCTAGGAGGAGGTATATATGGTGCAACAACAGCTGGGTTTGGTGCAGACCGACGTATGGCTATTGCGGCTCCCATAACTCCACCTGATTTATCAAATTGTAGTCCAGCAGATCTTCCGCCTGGTGTGACAGGAATAAATTGTTGTCCACCACCAACCACAAAAATCATTGATTTTGAACTACCATCTTCTTCTACTCCTTTAAGGGTTCGTCCAGCTGCTCATTTAGTTGATGAGGCATATATTGCTAAAATTAACAAAGCCTATGAACTTATGAGAGCACTACCAGATGACGATCCACGTAGTTTTAAAAACCAAGCTAATCTCCACTGTGCTTATTGCGATGCTGCTTTCGATCAAACTTTAGTTGGTTTCCCTAATTTGGAAATTCAAGTTCATTCATGCTGGCTTTTCTTTCCATTTCATAGATACTATCTTTACTTCCATGAAAAAATCTTGGGAAGTTTAATTGATGATCCAACTTTTGCTTTACCGTTCTGGAACTGGGATACTTCTGCTGGTATGGAAATACCTTCTATATATGCAAATCCGGCTTCTTCTCTTTACAACACACTCCGTGACGCACTACATCAACCACCAGCTTTACTTGATTATAATTACAATTTGGTTGATTCTAATCTCCCTGCACAGCAACTCATTACATCTAATCTTACTACTATGTACCGCCAAGTTGTGTCTGGTGGAAAGACACCCACACTTTTCCTAGGATCTCCTTATCGAGCTGGTAATCCACCGGCTCCTGGTGCAGGAACACTTGAGCTTCTTCCCCATAATACAATTCACTCTTGGACTGGAGATCGAACACAACCTAACCAGGAAGACATGGGTGTCTCCTATGCTGCAGCGAGGGATCCGATATTTTTCGCTCATCATTCGAATGTTGACCGAATATGGCCTATATGGAAGAATTTAGGAGGAAATCGAAAAGATTTCACGGATCCTGATTTCTTAAATGCTGGTTTCATTTTCTACGATGAGAAAAAACAACTCGTGAGAGTGACGGTACGTTGAACTCCCCACTTGTCCAGTTCTTGGTACAGGGATATTGCACATAAACCAACCAAATGGTAGAAGCCATAAAAGAGGAGGACAATATATATATATATATATGTTGCTAACAATCTATAGATAATTTGCAGGTTAAAGATTGTTTGGAGCACGAGAATTTAGGTTATACGTATCAGGATGTGGAAATTCCATGGCTGCAAACAAAACCCAAAGCTCCTACAGGAAAGAAAGTCGACAAGAACGCAGTGGGTAAGACAGAATACCCTATAACGCTCGACAAGACGGTGCAAGTACTGGTTAAAAGGCCAGTCACAAAAAAACGAAGCAAGAAAGAAAAAGAAGATAAAGAAGAGATGTTGATTATAAGCGGTATTGAGCTCAACAGATGTGTCCGTGTAAGATTTGATGTCTTTATTAATTATGATGGCGAGGTTGGTCTTGATTCATGTGCAGGTAGTTTTACCAACCTGCCACGTGCACATGGAGATAAAGACGGCAATGGAGAGAAACTCAAGACTCCTTTGAAGTTAGCATTAACTGATATCCTTGAAGATTTAGATGCTGAAGATGATGAGTATATTGTTGTTACTGTGGTACCAAGAGGGTCGACAGAATATGGGATGGAGCAGGTTGTTACAATTGATGATATACAAATCCAGTTTGATTAATTAATCGAGAATAATTCATCTTGAAATGTTTGAATTCTCTGTCTTAATTTGTTGGTTACTTAATCTTTCCCTTAATGTATGTGTGGTTTTGTAATAAAATTCATGATCAATCAAGGTATATATGTTCCTTGGCCCATGCAGGAAACTGTATGGTGCAACTGTATTTACAACTTACAAGTACAAGAATGTTATTTTCATTTTCTCACAACTGGGAAAAGCATGATTTCCCGAAATCTAAACCATATCTATTCTACTACTACGTGCACATATATGACTTACCATCTTTCATCCCCAAACCAATTGTTCTTCTCTTTTGGTCCAGTTGGTCCTGCTTCCCCACACAGCTCTGCAGGAAATTTATTCACAAGATTCTCCACTGAACGTCTGATGAAAATCGGTAAAAGTTGTATTAACTTATCCAACTCAGACCTTCCATCATAAACAAGTTTGGGTCCCCACTCTCTCATATACTGCAACCAATTTGGTTCCCTAACAATCGTGTTGTCTCCTAGATATTCAGCTGCAACAACTTCATATTTAAGGCTTGAATCAACATAATATTTGCTCTTTGCAGCATCATTCCTCACTCCAATACCAAGAGATCCTTGCAAGAAGTTCCCGGGGTGTGGAAAACTTGCATGCCCATTTTTGGATGAATAAACAATTGCCTTATTTCCTTCGATAAACTCCAAGTTGCAAGCATCCACCCATTCTCCGCCACTGTGCTGCGAGAAGTATATACTCCGAAGCTCTCCAGTGAAGTTGCATATTCGGAGTGTATAATGCTCCCAATCGCAAACATGTCCCCCTACCTTACTCAGTGCAATATTCAACACTCCAATCTTAAGAGTAGCTGGCCCATTAAATGGACAAAATACCCACATCACAATATCAGTGAAGGTTCCTCCAAGAGCAGGTTTCACATGAACATATAGCTCTGCACTCTCTAAGTTCCCAAGCTTCACAAAGTTCCTATTACCATCCTTAGGCAAATCTATCCAATACTCTCCATCATTCGATCCACCGCAAGGAAGGTTTAAACCCATCGGATCAATAGACTTACCTACTAAATCCCCTTTCTTATACAACAAAGCCCCGTTTTTGAAAAACCACGACAAAGATGAAGGCAAATAAATCTCATCCGGATGGAAGAAAACAGTTGGCCCATAATGTTTTATAAGTGCATGCACCTGTTCTATATTTGGCATAGCATGTAGAGTGGGATCGAGGTTCTTCAAGCAAGCAATATCTATTTCATCTGCAGAAGACCAGCAGCTGCTGCAGAAGAAAGTCCCAACAGATACACCTTTCTCCATCATCCCTCGACGGCAAGGTCTTGTTTCCCAAACCCTAAAAGGAAATTTAACAGAATTTAGATCCATGTGAAGAATCAAGTTACAGGTCTCACATTTTTCTGTAAGATCTTCTCGGACACATCTAATTTCTTCAAGAGAGGGTTTCTCTGGACTACTACTGACCAAATATCCCATTGGTTTATAGCCCTCCGCTGGTTGGGGTAGCCAAAAGTAACCACAGCCGTAATGGTTACCATCTTCCCAGTCATCTGTACTACAAGCTAATGTATAATCGAGGGGCTTTGTAAGAGCTGGTGTCTCAGTCACATGGTGGAAATTCTTACCAGTTTTGGGAGCACCGACTTCTCTTGCCACCAGCACAAACCCATTCAACGGCTGATCGTGTGATTGGCTATAGTGACCAAGGCTGAAAAATCCATCTGGTATGTCCACAGGCTTATAAAATGTAGCACAGTTTTTCTTATCCTTTGATGAATTGCAACTCCAAACACTCTCAAAGTTGGTGATCTGAATAACTTCAAGCTGTCCCAGACATATCACTCCAGCACCAAAGCCTTGACCTGCGAAAATAAACACTAGCCATAACTAAATGCAGAGGAACGGCATCATAAAAAATGTTTAAGAAGCAACGAAATCATCTGCATTGGAAGGATGTTTACCCAATTAACTTGGGATATTTTCATGGTATATAAAGTACAAGAATCTAAGACAAATGCAGATGCCTGTCTAGTAGAGGTAAAATTGTTGACACCAACAACTTGAGTTTGAACTCCTAAGAACGAAAATTCCTATTAATCCACCAAAAAAAGGACAAATTTATCTTTTTCTAATACTAATAAACATGCTTTTTTCGATGCCAAAGGGTTGAAATTATCAATTGATTAATTGAGTATCCAGAACAACTAGAATCAAATTCCAGATCTATGTTATTGCTAAAGGTACCATTTCCTCATTAATGAATTCCAAAATACCAAAAACAACAATTCTGAAAGTACTAATTTCATCAGAGGAACAAACATACCTAAATCAAAAGAAATCTGAGACACACACAGACCAAATCAGAGAACCCGAATTATCAAAATGCGATGTATCAACAAAAAACATGACCCCATATAAGAAAATAGAAATCAAAACTCATAAAGATTGAAACTTTATAATAAAAATAGATTACCTTGAGGCCATTGAGGAATTGGTGATGGTAATGTAAAAGGTTGTAGCTCAGGAGTAGTACAGACATCATAGTTTGTGTTCCAATAAAAACACTTGCACCCATCCATCTTACTCTTCAATCTCTCTCTCAATTAGGATTTTGGGAAAGCAGGTTCTTTGAAACAAAAAAGGAGGATTGAGTAAGCAAACGGGTTGGTTATGTTCGTTTGCTTTATTCATCTTCTTTTTTCTTTCTCAGAATCAGAACAAAGTTGAAATTCTGGTTGTTTTGAAACTCTCAATTGGTGTGGAATTACACAAATCAGTCGTTGACCGTTGACCAAAGTGAAAAGGTCAAACATAATGCAAATGGCTACCAATCCTCAGCGCGAGTATTCTTTGGGCTCAGCACAACCTCCCACCAGTATTACCTGGAACTCAACCATCTGCAAACCATGCACATAGGATTCCCAACTCAACCACAATCTTAGTGGGATGGATTAAACCTCACTTGTATTGGATCAATATCAACACAGACGGGGCAGCTAGAGGTCACTCGGGACTAACAAGAGCGGGTATTATATGCAGAAACGACAACGCTATCACAATCTTAGCAATTGCCCAACCTTTGGGTATAACCACCGCCCTCACAGTTAAAATGTGGGCCATGCTTATCGCGTCAAAAACGGATACAGAACGAAGATGACCAAAGGTGCAATTCGAAGCGGACTCGGAAAATATTCTGAGATTTATAACCTCAACCACAGAACCGCCTTGGTACTTAAGCAATATGATAACTGAAATCAAACTTAGAATATCCCACATTGCACTATAAAGCACAACTACAGAGAAGGAAATCAGGCAGCAGACGGATTGGCAAACAAGCAACGGACGACGGTGCAATAGGAAATTTATCAATAACAATCTGAGACCATAAAACGCCATCACGTATTAGTCCTATTTTAATGGCTGACTCTATCAGTACAACGTACCCCCATGTAATTTCGTCTTAATTTAATAAATTATCATGCTTCAAAGTCAAAAGGGTCAAACAGATACCTGGAGTGAAAGTATCACTTTTCCTGAAACATGGGTAGTATAAATTAGGGAAATTATTGTTTGGTCCATTTCTAGCCGGGATCACAACGGTTTGGTCCAGCGGCAAAAAATATTTTTTTATTATTTTGTTCGTAATTATTTGAAAACATTAAATGGACCAAAATACCCTTTTGTACTGTTTCGGCATAAATTTCCGTAACTCTTCTATTCTCATGATTATTTGAGTTTATAATATCTGATGAACTCTAAACTGCCTACTTATTTTTGTAAAGGAGTTCATTCTTTCAAATGAACACCTAATCAAACCAAAACTAGAACAAGGTTCATTCTTTAAAATGAACACATAATAAAACTTTGTTATTATGAACAAAAAACATAGTTCATTCTTTCAAATGAACACCTATTAATCAAACCAAAACTAGAACAGAGTTCTTTCTTTCAAATAAATGCTTAACCAAAGTTCATTATTATGAACAAAAAAACATAGTTCATTATTTCAAATGAACACCTAATGAAAACAAACTAAATCAAAACTAGAACATAGTTCATTCTTAAAATGATTACGTAACAAAAAGCAAAGTTCATTCTTTCAAATGAACACCTAATCAAAACAAAAACTAAAATCAAATCTGAAAAAAACAATCTTCATCTTATTTGACAGCAAATCTAATCAAATCTTAGTAATCTTGAAATCTCCTAAATCAATCTTCAAATCTTCTTCTCTATAAAATAAATATTCGTTATCAATCTTCGTCTTCTTTGACAGCAATAGAGAAGAACGCAACAGCAAAGAAGAAGTAAAACCCTAAAAAAACATATCTTCATTTTCGTTATCAATCTCTCTAAATCTTCATCTTCGTTATTAATCTTTGTAAATCAAAACCCTAAAAAAACAAATCTCATAAACACAGCATCAGAAGAAAAAAAAACAGAGAGAAAGAAAGCAAATCTTAAAAACATAGAGGAGAGAGAAAGTAAATCTGAAAATGATTTCTTCTATATTGATTTAGTATATATATGGTCCTAATATGGTATTTTAGTAATCAAAAAAATATATTTTGCGTGGCTATTGTCCATCCTAGGACTAAGAAGTAATATTTAGGACCAAACAGTAATATATATTTAATAAAATGACCAACTAGACATTTATATTAATATTAGGACTATTTGATAGTTTTTACTATAAATTATCCTAGGTAAAGGAAGAGAAAGAATTTCTTAGATAAAAACAAAACTAAACACTGACTGGAGACCTGTAGTTGTTGTTGATTGTGATTCGAGCGAAACATGTAGTGTTTAATGTGGAATATATGATAAGTCATGTTATAACTGGTGCCATATATATGCATTTTTATTCGTTGTTGTAGTCTTTCTTTATTATGTTTTTCTTAAGGAATATAAATCACTAGATCTGTTGTTTAAGCAGTTAATTATGAAGTTGTATTTAGTATCTTAACTTTGTTTTATAATTGAATCATTTGATTATGAAGTTGTAGTGATGCGGGATATTCAAACGTTGTATGGATTGATACCCAAAACGTATGCCAAAGTGAAGGCTGAAGCGATTTCCGAGATGAGGGATGAACTGATGACCCCCGATGGGAGGGATAATTTGATTGACAGAGTGAGGGATGATCTGATTGCTGAAGAGAAGACTGGAGTGACGACGCCGGTTGGGGCTAGACGGCTGAGTCCGGGAGAGAAATTTGAACTGATGAACCCCGAAGAGAGAGATGAATTAATAAGACAAGCAAGGGCTGAAATGATGAGGCCTGAAGTGAGATATGAATTGAGCAGGGCTAATATGATGGGTGAATCCATAGCTAAAGTGAGGGAGAATATGAATCAGAGTCAAGCTGAGTATGATGGTTTTACTGCCAACCAGGGCCGGCCTTGAAAAATTGATGCCCCGAAGTTAATCTACGAGATGTTTCCCTTATATAAGGTCATCTTCTTAACATAACAATGATTTTTTTATTAGATCATGATAAAAGTGTAATACAAACAAAAAGAAAATGAACTCAAAAAATATATTAAACAATAGCGAACATATCGATGTGAAACTTTACAAAATAATAAGACCTTTTGGATCAATTATTTTACCACAATATCACTACACCATTTTTAGGGATAAGCAACGGCCCATGGCTGTTGCTGACTGGGGTTGCAACGGCAGATCCCTGTTGCAAAACCATGTGTTACAGTTTTTCGCAACGGCATAAGCTTTGTTGCGACTCTTGGTCAGCAACGGAGATTCGCAACGGAAACAACCGTTGCAAACATGTTAATTTGCAACAGAAGTCTGTCGTTGCTAAGATGTTGATAATTACAGGAATACCCCTACCCGGAACTAAATGTTATTGGTTCTAGTTCTAATTTATTGGTTCTGGTTCTAATTTAGCAACAGAATAAAGACGTTGCAAATTTTTTACAACAAAAAAAAAGGTCAAATCTTGATTGACCTGGTCAAAATCCATTCCCCCAAATTGACCCCCTGCAGTAACCCAGTTCCCCATATTCAGCATTCCACAAATATACAAACCATGACACATTCATTCACTTTCCTTTCCACATTCAACATTATGAAAGAACAAATCTTCAATTGAAAGTTAACAAGTATGAGTATTTGATACAAACTATGTCAGATATAGTTCAGCATTCCACAGATATAGTTCTTAAGTTCAGTTTGTATAAAGTTCTGAAATTCCTAAGTTTTTCTAACTTAAATCTCTATAAGGAGATATTACATTATAACTTACAAATCTTGCAGCTGCTAAGGGACCTAATAACTGCTGCTTTTCCGCTTTGTTCTCCAACCTTTCTGATCTCATGAGCATAATTCAATTAACCTGTGAACAAAGCATCACAAATTCTTCTAATTATATCTCCAGTATGCTTATAAAGATTTATTCGAAGAGTAATAGGCTATATAATCAAATCAAAAGAACCCACATACTTCACACTAACAAGTATCTTAGCCGCATCAATATCACCCTGATAAAGTAGCAGCATCAATATCACCCTGACACAATTTCACTCTCTAGGGTACACTCTAAGGACTTAATCTTCCTAAAACCTAAAAGATGAAACACTAGCAAGCTCGTCCACCAAATGCATGAGATGATTGTCCTGCATGACTAAGGAAATACAAACTTGCATGTCTAGCACTGCTTTTTCAAATAGATAAAAAAAGACAAATGAGTATGTGTCACATCCATGTACTTATGAGGGGCTAAATTCTATACTAGTCGTGGTGTATGGGGTTTGTACTTTGTAGTTATAATGACCTACAGATTCACGATGCAGTAACATTTGAAAATCAAAAAGTACTTTCATTATCTATACCTCTTAGGTCGGTGCAAAGAAGCACCAAGAAAGAATTTTTCATGCTCGACAGAAACTTCACAATGAAGGGGAACGAAATAACTCAATAAGGTAAAATATCAAAATAGACTACAACTAATAGACCAAAATAAGGTAAAATATCAACATAGACTACAATTAATGTTTCATTGAGTATCAAACTATAGTCAATGAAACATGTATTCCTAGTTTTCCTAAAACCCACAAACATCCCTATCACTACTTATATGGTTCTGTTACTCTTTCTATCAATAGACATATGGTGCAAGTCCATACAACAATCTTAATGTCCTACCTGGTGGCGAGTTCAATTTCTGTTGAACTGAATTTTCCCTGGTATATTCAAGAGCTGTTAGTTGATTGCTTCAGCTTTAGCAAGGCGTATTTCAGTTCTAGTTGACATGACTTCATATCTGCACATCTCTGGATTGATATGCATGACAAGAAGCGAAATCAAATTCAAATAAAACTCCAAATTAAACTAAATTCATTCTTTATGTAAGTACGAAATAGCAAACTTCATTCTTTATAAAATAAAACTCCAAAACTAGCAGCAATGTACCTTCCCAAATAAGTGTGTGGTTAGAAAATAAATTCATCTTGCCCCGGGGATGCTAATGGTAACACTTAGCTGCAAATGAAAACATAAGAAAGATTCATTAAATCCATGGAACTATCTTTACCAATTAACAATCAATGCACATTCTTATTCAAGAGCTTATCTTTAAGATCTTTAAGAGATCGTTACAGGTCTGACAAAAGTGTGACATGCACAAATAGAACCAAAAATACATACAAGTTAAGATAGTTCTTATGAAGACCCACCAGACCCAATGGATTAATGAATAAGATGCAAATGATATTGTAATGAATATCACAACAAAGACTTACCGAAGTTAGTTCACCAACAGCATAGTTCGTAGCAACATAATGAACAACATAGTACCTCAAAAGTGATTATATAAAAAATATTAATATCCATAAGTTTGTACTCAATATGATAAGCATAAGCAAATCAAGTATACTTACCAGGGTTTGATATTCCCCTGGGTGGCTACTACCGCTTCAATTTTATCTGCACTGCAGTTAGCTGCGCAACAAAATACAACAGAACCCAAACCACAAACATTCATAAAGAAAAACGGATCATATATATTAATACTGTCGATTCTCATAGATACATCATGATTCAAAGTTTTTAAGCACAACTTCCTGAGAGTCTTACTTATGCACAACTGCATAAGAATCTTCCTGAGATTCTTCCTTATGCACAACTGCATAAGAATCTACATGCTAGCATGCTAAGCACATGTACAAAAGTGTTCCAAAAAAAAAAAAAAAAAAACAGCACAACTGCCTGAGAGTCTTCATCTACATGTTAGCATGCACATCTACAAAAGTGTGAACATATATAAGACAAAAAAAAAAGATAAAGCCATATATGTTTGTTAATGAAGTGATTATAGAGTACTATACGATGGCTGGGATATCTTGATGAGTGCCAAATATTGCATATTCATACACCTTTTCATTGGCACTTAACTCATCTTTCGCGCTTCAAAGTCATATATTATCCCAAATTTGGCATTTTTACCATTTTCAAGAATAAATATTTGTATTAATTAATTTTGTGTTTTTAAGTACTAAATAAAGCTTGGAAGAATTGAGAAGACAAAAGAGAAGAAAGTTGGAAGCGTTGCAACCCGCTCGCGCATCAGTGGCAACTTGTTTACAAATTCATGGGATTAAACAACCCATGATCCAAAACCCATGATCCAAAACCCAAGACCCAAATCCATTTCCACCTCACCCCCATTGGATTCTTTCCAAAACATCCACCTCACCCCCATTGGATTCTTTCCAAAACATCCACCTCACCCCCATTCTCTCACTCAATCACTCCCAATTTGTTTCCCACAACCAAATATATTCCATCAATTAAGAAAACATGTTTTGTTGAGTGGATGAGTGCCAAAATTCGGATCCAAGTGCTTGAGGGAATTTTGTGTATAAATAGAGAGGGTTGTTGTGTTGAAAAACCATCCAAGAATAGCTTGTTCATGTTAGTTTATCAAAGTTTTGTTGTAATGTTCTTCATGTTCTAGTTTCATTTACTAGGGTTTAGATGAAGCCCTAATCTCATTGGTATGTATTCATATCTTGTATCTTGTTCTTGAAAGTTTAGAATTGTTTAAAGATATAATTTAATCCAAGTTTGTCAACATCTTGCTCTCACAATGTATGCCATGTATCCATTGTAGTTAGAATATCTCTATGTTGATTATGCTACAACTCATGCTTAACCAAATATTGATCTTTAGATTAGTTGTGCTTAATTAGACAATTAATGCTTTGGAGAAATACTTTAGTTGTGATTAAATTATCCATTGGAGAAACACCTTAGTTATACGGTAGACTTGAATCTACTATAAGGACAAGAATAATATTACAAGTTGAATGCATATCATAGGTTATTGGTGGATTTGAATACCCTAGTATCCATATTATCATTGTTTACATATTGTTATTTGCATCTTTTACTTTTATTATTTCAGTCACTTGAAAATCATATCGTCGTATCGACAAAATCAAACCCCTTTTGGTTACTCTCTGAATCAGGATTTAGAATCAACTTCTACACTCTCCAAGTCTCTGTGGTTCGACCCCGTGCTTGCCCTGTGTTGCTTGTCGACACGTGCACTTGCGTATACACAATAGTAGGTATCTTTCCGAGCCTACCAAGTTTTTGGCGCCGTTGCCGGGGACTCGGTAGTGGTGTAGTTCATTTTTCATCTCCTGTCACTATTCATTTTTCATCTCCTGGAACTGTTCACATATTACTGTTCAATATCACTATAGCATAATCACTGTAGCAGCGCAACTATTCACGACCAATTTTTTTTTTTTTTTTTTTTTTTTTTTTGCTTTTGCTTTAAAACTTCGAAACCCTAACTACCTCTTTTGAGCTCAACAGGTGCCGGAGTAGCTGTTGTAAAGGCAAAGCGAAAGGAAGCGAAAGAAGTTTTTATTTTAAATTAAAAAAAAAAAGTTTATTTTATTTATTTTTAGATTGTATTAGGATTCCTCCACTCTTGTAATTTTCTTTTTTCTTTTGCACTTTATTTTGGACTTTGGACTTGGACATTCTTTTTTTATTTTTATTTTTAAACCCTACGGAAGGGTATTATTAAATATCAATCGTTTTGCGAGAGAAGGACGGTGATTACAATATCACCTCGGCCCTCTGGTTCGTTCATGACATATGAGTCGTGGCCCGAGTCGACAACAACGGTTCATCCCCGTCTGGAACGGGAGGTAAGTTTGTCGAAACACTCGCGAATCCCTTGTTAGCGAGTTACTGTATTCCTTCGTTTGCATATATGTTGAGGAATTGAATACGGCCGCTTTATTTTCCTAGTAAAGGGCAAGGACTGGCCATACAAGATAAGGGTTCGGATTTCATCACCGTTCTCTTCTTGCCCGCCTTAGGAAAACAATACCTAACGTGAACCTAAGCATTAAAATTTGAAATAAAACGAGACCTATAAGGTAACGAGCTTAGTAGGAGAGTCGTTCGAAAAATATTGGTTACTCTCTAAGCATACTTCGAAGTTCATGACGGTTTCTGTAAATTGAATGCGTGACTGCGCCGTCTTGGAATGCGGTGAGGCCTTGGGTATCAAAGCTCATGCAGCTTCCCTCGCCTCTATTCAATTTACTTAAACTCGGATTGATTCCGAGGAGTTTGCTCGATTTGTAACGAACTCCATTTCAAAGGATTAGAAGCTGGTCTAGAAAACAATCTAAGTGGAACCATCATGCTTTTTGTTTGCTAGAAATCAATAGGTTTTCTGTGGTAGAGTCAGCCTTGTTTGCGATTGCATAGAACTTCCCTTCCGTTTATGATTTTTCTTATTTTATTTTGTTTTTCTAATGTATGCCCGAGGTAATTAGAGAACGGGCTTGGAAAAAAAAAAAAAAAAAAAAACAATAATGAAAAAAAAAATATTGGTATGTTTTCAGTGTGTACATCCCAATCTCTGCAACAAGCCTAGTGCTAGTTAGAGATCATGTCAGGATTCTGGTCTGCAGGTGGGGATGGAAACAAATCCATCAGAGAGCTTGCTTACGGGCATGCTTCACATTATGAAACTCCAACATACCATGATGTCAATAGTTATAGGGATTTTTATGGACATTTTCACAGTCCTGAGCATCAATACATGGACCCTAATAACTATTCAAACATGTATCATCCACCAGGGTGAAAATGAACATCTTGACA
This sequence comes from Papaver bracteatum, assembly GCA_023529315.1. NCBI lineage: Eukaryota > Viridiplantae > Streptophyta > Magnoliopsida > Ranunculales > Papaveraceae > Papaver > Papaver bracteatum. The sequence goes on from JAJJWX010000259.1 coordinate 1,163,248, forward strand.
GTGCCCAACCCTCACAGTCATCATTTTTGGATCAGTTAGAAGCTAAAATCACATCTTTAGAAATGCAATCTGAAATCTATGCTTGTACCTTATGTGGAGGCTTAGGCCATCTTGCTGAGAATTGCTATATTTTGCATGATTTTAGGCAATCTAGAGAATATCATGAAAATCCAAAATATGAAATGCCAACAGATTACAAAGTTGATAGTCATTGGGACCATAATCAACCTTTCGAAGGTTGCGATCAGTATTTTATAGACCCTAATGACCATGCACACATGTATCATCCACCATAGTGGGAATTTGAACAATTTTGTACTTCTCAATATGTGGAGGAAAATCTCAGAAGCTTCGAACAAAATAATGCTAGGAGTGTATTGCATGATAAACCATATAGCATTGATTATGAATTTCCTACTGTTGAAGACTCTCCTTCCATTGAACAACTTAATGCATTTTTAAAAATGAATTTGATTCATTTACAAAATGTAGGAAAGGAGGAATTTCAGGATGAAATATTTGTTTGTCCTAATGAAATAAAATGTGAAAATAGTATGCCTAGTCTTACTTGTGTAGATGATATTGCATATGAAGCTGTTTTAAATGAAGGGACTAGAAATACTATGATTTTAAATAAGGAAATGCATTTATGTGATGATGATGATGATGTTATGTTAGAAGAATATGTTTTTACTGAAAATATTGTCGAACCTTTGAGTTCGAGACATTAGGCTTCTCTCTGCCTCGACCTTAATGAATGATGTTTCTTCTAGTGTTACATATACATGTGATGCTGATACTGATCTTGAGCTGTGCAATTGTCCCGTGAACAAGAGCATGACACATTTCTTGTGTATGACTTAGAAAATATTGAATCTCCCGTCGACACCAATGATACTATACATGAAAATAACTTTGATGTGTCTGATTCTCTGTCTAAGTCACAGTGTGAAGTTTCTTTTGATATTCCTATGCATGAAACTGAAGTTCTAGGGGATGATTGTGAATCGGGGCTTATTGATTTGTTTTATGAGCATGAGCATGATGTTGTACTTGTGTCTGACATAGGTAATGTTGAATCTCCTGTCAACACTAATGATCTTATGCATAAAAACATAATTGACGTTTCTGATTCTCTGCCTGGGTCACATTGTGATGTCTCTTTGGATTTGTCTATGCATGAGAATAAAACTTTGGATGAGCATGATACTTATTTGGGTCTTGATGGATTGTTCTATGAATGTGAGCATGCTGCGACACTGGCAAATGATTTAGGAGTTATAGATGTGCCTACCTCCCTGCCCATGTCACAAACTGGTAATCTTGCACCCAACCTAGATTTGGTTTGTAAAGTTATTGTTAAACCTACTTTTCTAAGAGTACCTAATCTAGGATTGGAACTATGTGCCTCTCAAGTCCTCTTGGACTATTTTGCAGTTAAATATAATACCTTTGATGAGCCACAATTAGAGTTCACTCATGTCTCTCCATCCATCCCTGACAAAATCCACTTTGAACTAGATCTTGTGCATGGTGCACCCCTGAAATTGTTAGATTTTGTACCCAAAAATATATCTATTGAAAAATCTAGGTTTGGGGGTAACTCATTCACATATGCAGTCTCACTTGCATTGCTGTCCTGTTATAATTGTGTAAGGCTGTTGATGTTTCCGCACTACGTCTTTTGGGTTGATCCTCAACTTTTTAGATTGTTGGTACATGGTGAGTCATCATTGTATAATCTAGTAGGTAAAATTTTGAATCTTGTTGATATATTTGGTGCTAACCATAAAAAAAAATTTCTTGCGCTCATATTATTTGCTTTCAAAGCATTCATTAAATTATGGTTAGCACCACCCTTTCTGCATCGGGTAATCTCTTTCCTTTAAATCTTCTCTACCTTGTTCTCTTGATATGTGTTATTATCATCTTTTGAAACATTGAGGACAATGTTAGATTTAGGTTTGGGGGTGTGTTTTGCATATAGAATTTTTAGTCTTTTATTAAAAAAATCAAATTAGTCTTTTATTAAAAAAAAAAAAAAAAAAAAAAAATCAAAAATTTTGATGACGTCTGTGTAGCGGGTCTTTTGTAGGATTTTTTTTTTTTTAGTCTTTTGCATTTTATTTGTTGTTGTTTTTAGGATGACCAGCTGTGGAGCGGGTCTTTTGTATGTTTTTTTTTCCTTTGTAGTCTTTTGCATTTTTTTTATGACCAGCTGTGTAGCGGGTCTTTTGTAGGATCCTTTGTAGTCTTTTGCATTTTTTTTCTTCTTTTCTATGACCAGCTGTGTAGCGGGTCTTTTGTAGGATTTTTTTTTGTAGTGTTTTGCATATAGATTTTTTTAGTCTTTTATTAAAAAATAAATAAATCAAAAATCAAATTTTTTGTATGATGACCAGCTGTGTAGCGGGTCTTGTGTTTGGTATCTGATGATCAGCTGTGTAGCGGGTCACTAAAAAAAATGATGATCAGCTGTGTAGCGGGTCACTAAAAAAATATGATGATCAGCTGTGTAGCGGGTCTTAAAAAAAATGGTTACAAATTATCAAGGTTCTACGAAATTCCGAAGTTCATCATCTACAGTTAAAAATGGGTACTTCTTTGGTAGGCCCTCACGAGACTACAACTCGTCCACTAGGGACACCTAGGGGTTTAAAGGCTTAGTGCATACGCTAAATGCATTCGAGAGACCAGCGACAGTGGTATAGTTAGAATTTTGGATTTGTTTCACTTGAGGACAAGTAAAATTCAGGTTTGGGGGTATTTGATGAGTGCCAAATATTGCATATTCATACACCTTTTCATTGGCACTTAACTCATCTTTCGCGCTTCAAAGTCATATATTATCCCAAATTTGGCATTTTTACCATTTTCAAGAATAAATATTTGTATTAATTAATTTTGTGTTTTTAAGTACTAAATAAAGCTTGGAAGAATTGAGAAGACAAAAGAGAAGAAAGTTGGAACCCATGCATCAAGTGGCAACTTGTTTACAAATTCATGGATTAAACAACCCATGATCCAAAACCCAAGACCCAAATCCATTTCCACCTCACCCCCATTGGATTCTTTCCAAAACATCCACCTCACCCCCATTTGATTCTTTCCAAAACATCCACCTCACCCCCATTCTCTCACTCAATCACTCCCAATTTGTTTCCCACAACCAAATATATTCCATCAATTAAGAAAACATGTTTTGTTGAGTGGATGAGTGCCAAAATTCGGATCCAAGTGCTTGAGGGAATTTTGTGTATAAATAGAGAGGGTTGTTGTGTTGAAAAACCATCCAAGAATAGCTTGTTCATGTTAGTTTATCAAAGTTTTGTTGTAATGTTCTTCATGTTCTAGTTTCATTTACTAGGGTTTAGATGAAGCCCTAATCTCATTGGTATGTATTCATATCTTGTATCTTGTTCTTGAAAGTTTAGAATTTTTTAAATATATAATTTAATCCAAGTTTGTCAACATCTTGCTCTCACAATGTATGCCATGTATCCATTGTAGTTAGAATATCTCTATGTTGATTATGCTACAACTCATGCTTAACCAAATATTGATCTTTAGATTAGTTGTGCTTAATTAGACAATTAATGCTTTGGAGAAATACTTTAGTTGTGATTAAATTATCCATTGGAGAAACACCTTAGTTATACGGTAGACTTGAATCTACTATAAGGACAAGAATAATATTACAAGTTGAATGCATATCATAGGTTATTGGTGGATTTGAATACCCTAGTATCCATATTATCATTGTTTACATATTGTTATTTGCATCTTTTACTTTTATTATTTCAGTCACTTGAAAATCATATCGTCGTATCGACAAAATCAAACCCCTTTTGGTTACTCTCTGAATCAGGATTTAGAATCAACTTCTACACTCTCCAAGTCTCTGTGGTTCGACCTGTGCTTGCCCTGTGTTGCTTGTCGACACTGTGCACTTGCAGTATACACAATAGTAGGTATCTTTCCGAGCCTACCATATCTCCAAAAAAGTAAGTTGACCGCCGACCTAACTAGTCATTTCTAATGCACTTCTTTGGATGAAGCACGTACCCTCCAATTCCAACATCTTGAAAGGTTGTAACAAACCGGTTAACTTTCGTGACTGGTTCATTTGGGAGCAAAATTTTATCCAACACCACCTTTCCAAGATTAGATGGTACAATAGAGCCGTGACATATACGTCTCAAGGCTCCAATACACAGTCTACCAACAGCAATGACATCATCATCAAGGTTCAATACTGAACATGGAGGCATTTCAGACTCAGTACCTGCTACTGATGATCGTGCTTGTGATATGGTTTTCCCAGGTGAATGTGTTTGAGCAGGTGAAGGTGTTTGAGCAGGTGAAGGTGTTTGAGCAGGTGTAGGTGTTTAAGTAGGTGAATAATTCTGAATATGAGAAGCTACGTGACGTGAACAGCTATTGTTGTTTGATGCAACAACTGACCCTGGCATTGCAGTTTGGATATCCTTCACGATGTGACATAACGATCCTAAACCTGTGAGTAGAGCCCACACCTGGGTACCTAGCTCCTCCAAATGATACTGGACTTCTCCATCCTTGGATTTCAATTCTTATACTTTGGCACGCGCAGGAGCAGAACAATCATATTGAGTACGAGTAACAGGACCAACAGCACGAACCCGTCCTCTATATTCCTTCCCAAAAGCTTGTGTCACTACATCTATGTTTGGTACAGGAATACCCGCAGCATTTTTCTGGTTGATATCTTCTTGCTATTTCGTAGGCTCATCCTTCCATGTTGAGTATAACAGTGCATGTGTTAGATATATAATATATAGATAATTAGTAGGATGGTATACACATGAGTACTAAAATTCAGATGGCACACAAGCTGACTCACAATGTATTTTTGCGCACTTGGTAGAATTTCCCCTCCCTCCTGAGTATGAGCTTTAATCCACACATCAGGGGTGCTGATTTCCACACCAGGATTCTCGCGCTCCTACCAATATGACGAGTCGATTTGTATTAATCAATCTAAAGAAGGCTAAGACCAATTATAATTTCCATAAATTGAGATTCATAAATCAAAACATTAAAGAAATCAATGTATGTACCAGTTCATCTTTGATCAATGAATGAGATTTATGACCGGTGGTGTGAGAGTGGTCATATAGTTGTCGCTTTCTCATGTGCTCAGCTTTACTTTTTTGTTGTTTAACATTGTCTTCATTCACACCGAATTCTATCCACTCCTTTTTTGGTACACTAGGAGGAGTATGTGCAATCCTTTCTTCATGTGTTGGATAAATATCATAATAAGCTCCCCATAGCTCATGCTTGCGTTGCCTTCATGGAGCAGCTATCGACTTAACCATGACAATCTTAGAGGACTCAGGTAAATGATATGTTCTCTGAGAAAATAGAGTTATCGATATGAATATACAGATGGATAGAAAGTAGGTGGTGAATGCTAATATGTCATCATTGTTGTGAACATAAATCATATTTTTACCTATAGATCCTTCCAAATATCATCTTTGTAAGTGTCAGGCACATGCTTCCATGTTTTGAATGAGATGGGGACATGAGTACGAGCCAAGGCGCCTTTCAGGTGGCCGTATGTTGTTGAATTTTTTGAAATGGGAAGGCCATTCTCATCTACTTCCACTGCTGCCATAATAAGCTGCAAAACAAAAACCAACATCTATGTGAGAAAGAAGTTAATCCTATAATAGCTAGCCTTTGTCACTATCCACATAAACATATCAATCAGAACCTATCAAGAATGCGCAAGTGATAGCACAAAAATTAGGAGAAAACAACACAAACAGAACATATCACATAAAGATCTCTAATCACACAGAGTTTTAAACCACAGAATCGACACATATAAGCTTCTCTAAACTCTCATTGTCAGTAAGCGATGACTGATAAATACTAGGAATTTCAATACTATCTATAGACGAATTCAAGCCTTGCGATGAATGCAGCACCAAAGACCACCCTTTTTCAGACAGATCCTTTGAGTATAACACTTGTGTCGCTTCAGAAGCAAGAATAAATGTCTCATCCATAATTCCATCAATACTTTTCATCTTAGAAAAGTTAACCTTAATTAATTTTGTAACTGCATCAACCTTGCACCCATTAGTCTTGTCTTCAACCTTCACCATGTCACAATAAAATACTGTTTCTTCAAATTCCATAAAATTCAGCTTGATGATCTTCCTAATGACTCCATAATAGGTCATTTATGTTTCCATGTAATTTGTGTCAGTGGACTTCGCTCTATAACTTGTAATGGCTCTTATTGACACACCACTATTTTGTGATACAGCCAACCCCTCATAATCTTCCGCACAGAAAGTAAAACCATTCACTTGTTATCTCTTATACGACTGCGCCTTGAAAAGGGGTCCATGCACTAGTCGCCAAAGTGTCGAATTTGCTTCATTAGCTTCTAACAACTGCAAGATAATAAGAGTGAAATCAAGCTAATTAGTATCAAACCTAGTAGACACAAAGTAGTAGTAAAATATGAATTGTAATTACATATATATCAGAGAAAGAGAGTCAAGGTATGTTACCTCTTCGCGTAACCATAAAAGAAAACTCTTTGAGGGACAGTTTCTCTGACCATTAACATAGGATTCATACTTCCTACAATCAAAGGATATCTCAAAACAATTAAAAATCTTTGCAATATATCTTACTTAAAATATTTGAAGGAGTAAAATTAAAAATCTTTACCTTTGCCAATCATCTAATCCATCATACTTAGAGAGAAGCCATTTGCGAGCTTTTTCAAACTGCACCTGAGTTAGAGTGATATCCCTAGCTTTACTTAAAGGCATCTCATCAGAAAACTCATCGTCATCATCGAAAAATGCCTGGCGAGTATGCTTATGAGTACCCTCACCATCCTTTGACAAACCCTCCATACCATACAAGCTCGCTTCTCGCAGCGTATACCCTCTTGCGATGCACCCATCAATATACCTTTTATTCCGCACCAACCCTTTGAAACCTTTCATTAACCTACAAAATAGCAATATTAAACAACAAAGTCAGTTACGACATTACAACACTCAAGCTATATACATTGAACAACTTAATCAATTACTCAAATATAGACATTACTCAGGTTATAGACATGAAACAACAAAGTCAGTTGAGAAATTTTACCTTTCAAAGGGTACATCCACCTGAATCTCACTGGTCCGGAGATTAAAGATTCATCTGCTAGATGAATCATCAGGTGAATACTGATAACAAAGAACGACTGAGGAAAATGTTTTTCCAGAACACATATTGATTCTACAAGGCTGGCTTTTGATTTTAGCAGATGTTATCGGTTTACAACCTTCGCGCATAGAATATTGAAAAAGATGCTGATCCGGAGAAGAGAAACTCGTAACTCTTTAGGTAGCGATATTGCAGTATGAACCAGCAGCGGAAGCAAATGCTGCATTACTACATGGTAATCATGAGATTTAAAATTCCATAGCTCCGGAGGATTAATACTAACGCAGTTGCGAAGATTTAAAGAGAAACCGGAAGGCACCCTTAGATTCTTCAAAACTGTACAAAAGTCAATCTTCTCCTTCTTCGTCATCTCAAATGATCCTTTCTCCATTATTGTTCTACCAGTCTCAGCATCCTCTTTCAACTACAACTTATTTCTTATCCCCATATCTTCACGTGCAGCAGAACTATCTTTTGACTTGTTGTTTCCCATCATAGTATTTAGAAGATGCTCCATTATATTCTTCTCTGTGTGCATGACATCTATAATATGCCGAATGGCATTTGAACCCCAATTGGGCAAATCAAAGAGGATCGATCTTCGAGTGAACAAAGAATGGTCATTAACCTCATCTTCAACATTGGCGTCACCTTCAAGTTCCTGAAAATAGATAACATTATAAAAAACTTCAAGTCACTGAAATAAACACAATCATTTGGCAAACTCAAAAATAAACGGATATAAAAACTAATGAAGACAACGAAATGTAATATAGCACAAAAGGACTAACCTTGATGGTATCAGCTTTCCCAGCTTTCCTTTTACATTTCAGACTTGCTTGTGATGGTTGTTTTCTCTTTCCATTCCTAGAACTGATTTGACCTACAATATCTTGTATCTGCATCCCTGTCAGTGGCCATGGCGTTGTACCATGCTCCACCCGTCCATCGAAATTTGTCATATCATCACGATACTTATGCTTCGATGGTAGCCATCTTCGGTGTCCCCTGTAGCAGATATTCTTACTAAAAGGAAGATAATCAGCAACAGTGCCTTCTCCACAAGTAGGACAAGCAAAATATCCATGAGTTACACATCCCTCTAAAGTCCCTAACGCTGGAAAGTCGTGAATGGCCCATAACAACTGTGCTCTCATCAAAAATTCAGTTTTGCTGAAAGCGTTAAATGCCATTACACCATCCCATAACTTCTTCAACTCATCTACCAGTATTTCTAAATAAACATCAAAAAATTTACCGGGTGCTTTTGGCCCTGATATCAGCAACGACAACAATGTGAATTCCCGCTTCATACATAACGAAGGAGGAAAATTATAAATACATATAATCACTGGCCAACAACTGTGTGCAAGACCGAAACACCCATTCGGATTGAAACCGTCAGTTGATATCCCAAGTGTAACATTCCTTGGTTCCTTGGCAAACTCCGGCGAAAAACTATCTGCACATCGCCAAGTTAAAGAATCGACGGGATGACGCATGACATTTATATCCGACTTAGCTCTAGAATGCCAAGTCAATGCCTCCGCGATCCATGGTTCGTTGTAAAACCTTTTCAGCCTTGTAATCAACGAAAAATGTCTTACGGTATTCTGAGCAATAGTAGTAAGCTTCCTCTCATTATTAAAAACCTTCTTATACCTAGATTCTTGACAAACAGGACACTTAACCAGCGATGCATGATCCTTACAATACAAAACACAGTCATTTACACAGGCATCATATGTTATATACTCCATTCCTAGTTCTTGGATCATCTTTTTCACTTCTGGGTACTTAGACGGCAGTGTGTTTTCTTCGGGAAACAACTCCTTCATCAACTCTAAGAGTGCAGTCATACCATTATCAGAAAATCTATATTGTTTCTTTATGTGATTCAACTTGATAAAAGCATACAATGCTGTCACTCCTTTAGGACATGACGGATACAACGGTTCTTTTGCACGATCATAGACAGTTTTCTTTTTCTTCTTTTTCCTAGTTCCAGCATTATTATGAACACCACTTTTTATTATAATATTTTCATCTACTATATCATCCTAAACAACATCTCTTAAATTTTCACCCTCACCTATAGCAGGATCAACAACTACATCTACATTAATATTTTCTATATTCTCAGCTACTTCGCCATTACTAGTGTTATCCACATGTGACCGTGTTTTTACTTCTAAGTTTTCCCCATGAAAACGCCATGTCGTATATGTAGAGAGAATACCATACTTGATCAAATGTAGTGAAATTCCACTAAGTGTCCCCAATCCTTTACTATTCTTACATCTATTACAAGGGCATGGGAATAAGGTATTTCCGCCACCATTTCTATTAGCAAACTCTATAAATGACCTAACACCTTCTATGTACCGCAGAGACTTTCAAGGACATTTCATCCAGCCCTTATCAACCATAGATGACATACCCTAAAGACAGTATTTATGTTAAAATTCATACAGTATATATAAAATCAACAGCATTTGGTGATATGATATCTAGTTCAATTCTAACATGTACCTATGAATTTGATATGTATACAACATCATTTTTTAAAACTATACTAAATCCATTAAATTAAATTGACATGTCTACTTCAATTATAACCCGATTGTACATTTCTAACAACAAATTAATACAACGAAACAATAGAGCTAGTTGGATACCATATACTTTATTTTCAATTGAAGCTACATATTAGAATTCAAGTGTATATCATGAATTTGATATTTCCACTTCAATTCTAACATTTAGCTTCAACCGAGTCCCAGTGGTAGGGTTGCCGAAGCCCTTAGGTTAACGACAGAAACATCCTCTCAACAAAGAGAGAATGAGCTACAAGTAGCTTTTGCGATTCACCACTAGGACCATTTTTATCATGCTCACTTAGATGCTATTATCATCAAACTTCAGATAAATGATATAAAATAACCAAAATAATCAAAACAATTTCATAGTTCGATATACCTACTTAGTTCTTCCTAAACCTTCAATGTTCTTCAGATCTCCAAAGTACTTCAGTTATTCAATCTTCACAAACCCTAAAATGGAAAAAATAAAATCGTATTATATTCACATATGAAACCCTAAAACCGAAAGAAATTGAAGAAATCGAAAAACTGAAATCGAAAGTGTAACGGACTAGAGAATTTCCCTCCAAATGGGTTGGGTTTTAACCCATCAGCGAGACAAACCCTCGGGTGCATCACTCAAAACAAAAGTAATTACACAAATCTAAGAGCATGGTAGAAAAAGAACCACAACAACTACATAGTAGATATGGTAAACAACACAACTCGTTCTCAAAATTTAAGTATACCGTAAGTAGATTTAGAACTGTGTAAGAAGTCTCAAGAAAATCCAAATTCCAGTAAGAATATTTGGGCGTTATCAAAGTTCAGGACTTAATTCATTATCAGTTTGTAAATGACAATCTCTTTCTTGCTAGACACTATCTTCATAGGGAACTAAAGTGGTCAGTACAAAGAATTCAGGCTAATCAAGAGACATAAAACAAAAATGTTAATACATGGAGGAGGAGTATACATTTCCATAAGGAGGCAAAAAAAAGTCAAGAATCACTAGCTGGACTAAATCTCCTAAATGGGACATCTGAAACCCTTGTGCAGTAAAAGTTTAGCCACAAGACAAGCATTTTACAGCACCTACACTATTCTTTCTCGGTTAAAAAAAAGTGGTTAAAGATACTAGCAAGAAGGTATGACATCCATTGCAATATAGACAGTAAAATGAAATAGGTTCGCAGTCATTAAAATATAGCTAAACATATATGACAGAGAGCCATTACTTAATAACACAGCCTTGGGAGTCCATGTGATAGTTATATATACATATGAGACAGATTTTAAAGCACTAATATTTACACAACAAAGGGGTTTCAAACTAGTCAGTACACGCCCAAGGTAAGACCCAAAAAATAAAATAGAAACTGCACCACCTAATTATTCATTTTTGCAAACAACGCGAAGGTCGTAAACCAGATCCCAGATACATATGAACCACAAAATTTATTCAAATGACATGGGATCAAACCAACATACTATCCGCAGACTTGAGTGACTGTAGACAGATTTGATCTTTACAAAATTTATAAAATTTAACTTTGTAAACATTTCAAATTGCTATGATAAAAACACTCAGGTTCACATGAAAATATAACTACCCACTCATTGGTTTGTAAAAGTCCCAAAATTTATTCAAATGACATGGGATCAAACTTGAGTGATTGTAGATAGTTTTGATCTTTACAAATCATTATAAAATTGAACTTTGTAAACATTTCAAATTTCTATGAGAAAAACACTCAGGTTCACATGAAAATATAACTACCCACTCATTGGTTTGTAAAAGTCCCAATTTTTCAATGGATAATAAAATTAAATAAGCCAAATTGATTAACGCCATTAGTCCCATGATTCTAAAACAAGAATAAATCCCCTTTTTTGTAAGCATAGAGCACCAAAAATAGGGAAACAAGAGTGCTTTATTTAAAACCCAGATGGGAAAGTAGAAGAAAAATGCAATTAGGCCACTTGCTTCTCATGTCACACACATGTCGATCATGCTCAAAATTTCTAGTATCTTTCTTGCAAAATATTTGTGTTGTTACAGAAAGATTCAGATTCACAAACGAAATCGAAAAACTGAATCAACGATTAAAACCTAAAATTGATAAACTTAAATGGAACCCTAGCATTCTATAAACTTAAATCGAAATCTCTAAATCCTATAATCAAAGTCTCTGAACCCCAAAAATCAGAACTCAAACCCTAGATATATAAATCTGTAAACCCTAAAAAAAATGTCAAAGATTATACCGGATTTTCTTGAGACTTCTTAAAAAGTTCTGAATCTACTTACGGTATACTTAAATTTTGAGAACGAGTTGTGTTGTTTACCATATCTACTATGTAGTTGTTGTGGTTCTTAAATAGAGTATGGTTTAATCTTTCTGAATAAAAAGCTCAGCGAAGCAGGTGGATCTGGAGATGGAGATGGAGAGGATATGAGAGGAGAGGAGAGAGTAAGTCGAGAGAGTAGGTTGTTTGTGGTGGAGAAAAAATAAAGAAAAAAATGGAATAAGGGAAGGATAAGGCTAGATTAAGGGTGGAAAAAAAAAAACTCTTGACCAGAGTTTGACTGGGGTGTGTTTATCATCTCTAGTGTCGTGACCGCACACCCGCTTCACACGCTTGAGCAAATCGTTGTTGCAATTCGCAACCTACCTGTCGAGGTTGCAAAATTAGCAACAGATTTTTGCCGTTGCTAAATTTTTGCAACGGAGATTAGCAACATCAATTTAGCAACGGACATAGTGCCGTTGCAAAACTGGGTTGCAAATCCCTTAAAATGGTGTAGTGTATATCTACTATATGCAATAATATTAACTTAATTATAAAAACGTGTTTTATCCGTTAAACATACAATAAATAAATGTGATTTTTCTGTAAAAGCGTTGAAACTTGTGATATAAGTTGTATCCCTTCATCTTAAACTCATTTATTTGCTACATAAGTTGTGTCCTTATATGCAATAGTATTACCTTAATTATAAAAATGTATCTCACGTGTTAAACATACAATTAATAAATGTTATGTTTTCTTGAAAAAACATGGAAAATTGTGATATAAATTGTATCTCTTCATTTTAAACCCATTGTTTGAAAAGTAATGTTGATTTTTGTGAAAGAAATTTCTATAATTTGGCAAAAAAATATGAAGATGAATTATGTGTCCCTTTATTTTAAGAACCCGCAGTTGAGGGATTTCACAAATTGGAGGTACCAAAAAAAAAAAACGTTATGAAAAAATTGGAGGAACCCCTTAGCCAAATAATTAAGGTAATGTTGGCTCATCAATCGGCATTGCAAGAATTGAACACAACAATGCCGACAGTGACCAATTTCAATACAGACATAAGATTTAATATCGACCAATACTGTCGGAATCGAGTTCATAACCAAAGCAACGCCAACTGCTGAAGTCGGCATTGATTTCATACATTGATCATGGAGGAAAACTGATAAATAAGTATCCTAATTTTATTTTGGAACGCTAATTTACCAATGATTAATTCTTTGAATCTAAAAATATTATCCCTTTTATCCTTTAGTTGACTGAATGAGTTTTCTTACATTTTTCTTCTTTGTTTCTCGAAGGCAACCAAAACTATTACTCGTATGGATAGCATAAAGAGCGAACCATATAGAGACGAACTTATTTATTTAAAGGATAATGTAATGATTCATCCGACCCAGTATGTGAAAAAGTGGGGGCCTAACAACCACACCCAATATTTTGTTCTACAATCTGTATGGACTAACTCCAATATAATTCCAAGAGAATCAACTAGACAGTCAGACTCAATCAAGGAAATATATCCAAGAGTTATATCTTTGTTTCTCAATGTAATCAACAAATCAAACAGATAGGAAGCCGTGAGCCTGATTAGTATAATAAACAACTTGAACGGTACCAAAGACCAACGTTCAAGTGTCAATCAATTACAATCAACATCCAAAGGTCGGATTTACTAATTGATTGAAATACGCACAACCTGTGATATTTCAATTAGATAAACAAATATAATGCGGAAAAGAAATAACGCATACACCATAAATTTTGTTAACGAGGAAACTGCAAATGAATAAAAACACCGTGACCTAGACCAGATTTGAACACCATATTGTATTAAGCCGTTACAGACACTAGCCTACTACAAGTTAACTTTGGACTGGAATGTAGTTGATCCCTAACCAAGTCTCACACCGATTAAGTTACAGTCGCGTTCCTTATGCCTATGAATACCAGCAGGACTCTACGCACTTGATTCCCTTAGATGATCTCACCCACAACTAAGAGTTGCTATGACCCAAAGTCGAAGACTTATAAAAAATCTGTCTCCCACAGAAAAGTATATTCTGATAGATAAATCTGTCTCCCACAGAAGTACCTATGAAGTTTTTGTTCTGTATTTTGTGATTACTTTTTATATCTTACCTATCAGATATAACTCTCAAGCCAATCTTAGAGAAGATAGTACTCAATACGATAGAATAAGTAAGATCGGAACACGCAACTACGGAGAAAATTGTTGGTCTGTCTTCAGAATCCCAATGAAGTCTTTAAGTCGTTAACTTACAATAGTTTTAAAAAAAAACCTAGGTTAAAGGAGAATCGACTCTAGTACACAACTAGGTTCACACAGAAGGTGTGGGGATTAGGTTTTCCAGTTGCTAGAGTTATCCCTTATATAGTCTTTAAATTAGGGTTTGATAGCTTAGAAACAAATCAAAAATATTCACCGCCAGATGAAAACCCGATTTAAGATTCGAGCTAAGTTTGCTTAAAACCAAAGCAATATCTCTCCATCGTTAGATGGTCTTAGATTGTTACACACAAATGAAATATACCTTCATTTAGATATGGGTAACCGTACCTAAACGTGTAAATTGAGTTGGATCAATAACAGTTGACTGAAGTTATCCATACGAACATTTTTTTATTAAACACATTCATCTAACACTTCTAGCTCAAATGATAATCAAATGAATCTAATTGTGTTACTCATATAGTTATTCAATTTTTTATATTCTCATAGAAGTATACAAGACACAATTGAAACAAAATCGGATTTGCTTCATGATTATAGAAAATATTTATTCAAGAATCAATTCATGAACATTAAGCCACGGTTTGCAAAGATTGCATTCCTTTATTTATTAATGTATTTGTTCATGAGTATGAAATCATACTAAACCAATTTTAAAACTTAAACCAACTCAGTTTGCAAACTGGTACGCACACTTAAGTGCTGGACTTTGGTCTTGTCCGACAGTTGGCAAAACGGTATGCATACTGTCTTTCCGGAACTAACTCAGGTAGAACCGTTCGCATATTGGTATGCAAACTTGGTTATCGGACTTTAATAGTTAAAACCGTTCGCATACTAGTATGCAAACTTGGTTTCCGGACCCGAATCATATCACAACAGTTTGCATACGGGTATGCATACTGTGTTATATCCAGACAATGGTTAATTGTTCTATACTCCCATTTAATTCATTGAAATGTCCTTTGAAGATGACAATAGCTGTCTCACACAAACTATTAGCTTATAAGTAATTTTCAAGTGATCAAATGATCAATACGAAACATTCTGAGTCAACATCAAATGACTGTCTCACACAAATCACGTAAGATGTTTCAAGGAAATTTTTACATGATCATCTTTTGACTTATTATTTAGTTTCCAACAAATACATTATTTCCAACTAAACTCGTCAAGAGTAATGATGAACGTAGCTAAAGAAAAAAGCTTCCAACACATATTTTAAGAAAGATATAAGCAAGTTAAACTCAGCTCGAAATATCAAATTTGTATAATGTAAAAGTTTATATAGCTATACGACTTAGTCTAAATTGGAGATATAATAGAAAAGACTTATGAGTGATAGATAAGTTTTAGTATCCACATACCTTTTGTTGATGATGTTCCTCCAAGCTCTCCTCAATAAATCTTCGTCTTCAATTGATGAACGTCGTGAAGTCTAAAGCTCAACTACACATTCTATCTTAATTCGAGACATAGCTATAAATATACTAGAATTCAAGACTTATAGTTTTGATCACCTAAACTTGACAAACAAGCTTGAGATAGCAACGCTTGCGAGTTCGACCGAGCAGTGCTCTAACAATCTCCCTTTTTGTCAATTTTAGTGAGAAAACTATCAATACATATGGATTACAAAATAAATAAACTTTGTAGATTCTCATCCAACATGCTTGATTTTCTTGGTTCTTCAACATTCCTTGAATCCTTCGTCGCTCCAAGTACTCCAGTAATTCTGAACGTGATTAACTCAGCATCATTGTTGTTGAAGATCCGTAGCCATAAAAATAAGAAAATAGATGTTCTCAATTATTTTTATATAGTGTCCTAGTATTATTTCACAGCATCAAAGTTCAATTGTGTCACAACTGTTACAATAATACTATGGTGATATCTATTACTCCCCCATAGTCAATACTTCATCACACAATGAAAACCACTCCCCTTACATAATGATCTGTAAACCATATGTATGTAGTGTGAACTACAAAATAATTTTCCTCCTTTTTGTTAATATAAATTGGCAAAGGCACGAAACACTACACCAAATCCTGGATTTTGTCACAGGGCATATATGTTACTAAAAAAAAATTGTAACACATATAGGCCGTTAGAGAAACGCTGTGATATTAATTGTTATATTTTTTGTAACAGTTTTTTCTGTGACAAAATTTGATTACAGTCACATTTATAAACGGTTACAATAATTAATAGTAACAGTTAACCTAATTTTAGAATAGCGACACGTGGCTCATTTGTCACAGTAATTATAACAGATTTAATTGTTATTTTATCTTTGCAACAATTAGGTGATGACACGTGTCTTACACCGCCACGTAGTCACCTATTTTGTTTTGCCACGTGTCACATTTTCTAACAATTACAATAACACATATAAGTGTTGCATAATTTTTGCAACAAATTCCCTATGGACACCTGTCATCTTTTTGTCACTATTATTGTAACATTTAAACTGTTACTCTCATTTGTAACAACATTAGGATGCTGACACGTGTTGTTTTTCTTCTTCAGCTTTTGGTCACAGTTAAATCTGTGACAATTCTTTCAATTACAATTAAAAAAAATGGATAGTCCAGGTCATTCTCATGGACCTAGCCTTCCAGTTTACAGTCCTTATGCAGGCCTGCACAATTAAACCCGAAACAAACAGGCCTGTAATACAACAACCGAACCTGAAACACATGCCTGCAATACAACAACTGAACCTGAAACACAGGCATGTAAACTATCCGCAATTTACAATTCATACATACACATTTACAAAAAATCATTTTATTCATAATGAACAAAGAAACAAATATGATTCCAAGTAAGAAAACAAACTTCCTAGGAACCAAAAAAAAAGTGTCTGAACAAACTAATAGACACCAAAAACCTACTGCAGTTCTTGACTGTGAACCGTACCGAATTCCCTACACATATAAACAAAATAACCAAATCAGCATGAGAACAAATGCAGAAACAAATGATCAATTAGCGAACAGCCAATATATGGACATCACAAAGATTTAAGTAAAATAAATAAATTCAAGTACATTTTAGAGATTTGTTTGACTTGCAAAAGCTTAATATTAACAAGATAGAGGCACCTTGCGTCCCTGGAAACATAGGTTGCAAAGCTTCACATATATTAACAAGATCTATATTTTTGAACATTTTACGAAGCTACGCTTTCACTTTAATCTTTGCTGCGAGAGCGTATCGCTTTGCCCTTGCTGAAAGGTATAATTCACAATAACTCAAACCCTACAATATTATAGATTAACTAAACAGCAAACTATAAGAGGCACAGTTTTCTACTTATAATTTCATATTGAAGCAAAGTTGCAAAGAAAATGAACGAAGTGAAGACATACAAAGTTGTTCTGGTTCATTTTACCATTTTATAATTCTTCATGGTTATATACAATCGACAACTTCTACTCAATTAGAGAGCATTAAGATCCCAACAGATAACTCGTCTTCGGGAAACCTAAAAGAAAATGCTAAGATAATCCTAACATGTCTATTAAAACAACTTTAAAAGCATGCTTAACATAAATTTGTATAACAAATATATTGGATATCCAAGAACCCCAAGCATGATAATATGACTATCCACATAGGGAACCTTGTCATCAGGATGGTCATAACCATTTAATGTATGTTAAAAGTAAATAACCGAACTGACCGGATCTCTGGAGTCCATAGTGCAAAGTAGTTATTCTTAGTTTTGTGCTCAACTAGGATCTACTGCATATATTTCCATTAATTTTCTTATTGAACTAAATCCACGTGAATTTGAACTTATTCAAAGAATTATGAATGGAGCTAAGTTGTTGTTTTGCTATGGGTAGACAAGTGGTTAGCCGCTAGTAATCCAAGGAAGTGGATGGATTTCACAACCAATACTGCGATAAGGGTAATCAACATTCGCAAACTTTCCTTGCTAAGCTAAAACTTTCAAGTAACAAACATTCAAATTATAAGTAGGTTGTACAGTAATTCGACTTGAGTATCCATCCTTGTGAAATCTTTTGATCAGGATGATCTGAACCAGTCAACCTATGGAAAAATTAGAAGACTTGAGAGTAATTTCTAGCCTTAGTGAATGCTTACTCCACACACCTTTAAATTTATTTATCTAGAGCAGTACTGATGGCCCAAAGCTGGAGATTACTGCATGCAGTCTAGACAGTCAAGGACCAAAATGGAATTACAACCAAGAACCTTACATGTGGTATTAACATTCACAGATAGCAGATTTTATACAGTGAGCTAGAACAATGATATAATAGAACAAATAAAAAAAAAGGAATACGATTAAGAACTTACTTAATTCCAAGAGCAATATGTTCCTGAATACCAAATCCAAAACAACCAGTATCACTAAAATTTCTCCTCAACAGTTCATACTCCTTCACTTTAAAGTCTCTTCTTTCCCTATAAGAAATACATAAAGTTATAGTTGGTCAGCAGTGGAAAATACAGAGAACTCTTACTCAATCTAATCATGGAAGTACTAAAAACGACAACATTCTTAGCAAAAAGTAAACCATACTCAATTCATACAATTAGATGAATTAATCATCAGTAATAAACATGTAGATAAACCAGTAAAATCCAATAGAAAATGAAATCTGAAGATTTTCAAAAAAAAAAACGAGTTTGTAAAGATGATGTTTCAGACATCCAAGACATCATTAGCTCTCAAGCCCGACAAAAGGCGAAAGCAACTGCAGTTGTTCTTGAGAAACAAGCCTTAGGTTTATCATCATCAACACTTTACAAACAAAAAAATAAATACTCATTCAAATAAATTTTTCATTCAAATAAATTTTTTTAATGGGAATTGATCATCCCATAGGCACTTAAACAAGCCATAGGGGTGGACATCAAATCCCAAAATCAAAATTTTTTATAGGCCACTCAAATAAAACTGAACTAAAATTGAGCTCAGAATACTGGCTTGGAAATCTCTTTTGTTGAGAAAGATATTTAAACAAAACGCATATCATAATTATAGTGGATAAGATGGGGAAAGGATCATCACCTCCATCTCAATTATTTCTCATTCAACAACGACAAAATTCTAATTGAAAAACATTAACATAGAGCAGTATAAACTCATAGATCTTGCTTACCATACACACAACATAAAGCAGTAACAACATCTTGCACTGGTAGATGCCATTTCAGATCTTTGTCAGCTGAAAAATCAACAAAATAAGTAAAATCAAAATCTTTTGAAATTGCTTATCAAAACATAGATCAAGCTCAAAAATCACAAAATCTAAGTGTTCATACACAAAATCTAAGCTTTATGACTTCACCTTATGTGTCATCCAACCCATAAACCAAATTGCAACTTCACAACAATCCATTAATCAGCAAATCTATACTCCTCTTCTTCAGATTCGTATATAACCTTTACAACAATCTTCAAAAGAAAAAACCCACATCAGAGAACACTTATCATTACTAATAACACAATCGAATCAATAACAACCTAAGTTGAAAGATTGACTCCACCAATAAAAACGAAGAAGACCTCTATTGTTTGAAACTAGAGGCTATCCTTAAAAAAAAAACCTAATAAATCACAGAGAAAAACAAAATTAGAACCATTACATAAAAATAACTCATAATCGATCAAAAAAAAACTAGTAAAGCTGAAATCTAAGTTCTGAGATTCACTTAGCTGAAGTTAAGAATAAATATATGTAGAAGTTGAAAAAAGAAAAAAAATACAATTTAATCATTTAAAAAAAAAAAATAGTATCTCCACAATTTTAGAAACAAAAGATGAAGAAAAAAAATACAATTTAATCACTTTTTATAAAAAAATTACTACTTTGAAGCACCTATGGAACTTCTTTGATTCTCATTGCATGAGATGAAAAATATTTAGAGATCCACGCTGTTGTGTTGTGACCTTCCATCATCAAATAGAGTACTGATTCCAAATCTAATCCATCATCAACAAGAATGAAAAACTTGGGTCCTGCATATTAACAAATACAAAGAAGTCCAGATCTAATTAGTATAAGGAAGATTGTCCAAATAATACAACATCAAGAACTAAATCAAAATACCAAATAATAAAACAAATGTAAAATCTGGTATTTCGGTACCTTTTCCAAACATACCCATCACCATCAGATCCAATTTGGAGTAAACCTCACCTGATTCATTCATTCCAACAAAAATTTAGGAAAAACAATCAGATCCATTTGGAGAAAAAAATAGATATTTAAGAGCTTATGGTGCAAATCCAGGAAAAGATTTCAAAGTCTAATTAGTGTCGAAACAACACCGTGAAATAGATCAAAACTTTACATATTAAAGCTTACAGATAAGATAATAAGAAGAAAACATCAACATTAAAGATCTGTAAAACCCGAGATATAAATCAATCAAAATTATAAGTAATGACTCGATTAACTTCAAAAAACAAGTGAATAAGGTTTATCATTTATCAATTGACAAGATCTAGTAACGCAGCAGCAGCAGAAGCAGAATAATGAAGAGGATTTGAAGAGAGGTTAGGAGAGAGGCATTCAGTTTCAGAGAAAAGGGGAGGGCGGGAGAAGGGGAGGGAGGCCAAATGAGTTAAAGGGAAAGAGATTAGGGTTTGTATAAATTTTACATGACCGTATGATTGAATGCAAACTAAACTAAATTGACGGATACGGTTAACTTCTGCACTGTTCACGTTTCATGTGACCAGTACTGTACCATGACCACGAGACTTTTTGGTCCTCGCTTGAGAATAATAACGAAATTTGTTCCCCGTTCAGAACATGGCCATTTTTTATTCTTTGTATCTCCTTTTTTTTTCTGGCAATGAACATACATAATTTGATGTTAAAATAAACAAAAATGACCATCCAAAAAACAAAAAAAAAAAATGATCCACAAGAGAAATTAATATTTTGGTAGCACTTAAAATGTACAAATCTTTCCATACAAATAATACTCTATATAAGCCACTTGGTAGCACCTAAATTGTACAAGTCTTTCCATATTAGATATGTGTGTGCAGTTATGCTCTATTAGGGGCGGAGCGAAGAATTTTGTTATCGCGGTGTAAAATTTGCTATAGGGTGCAAAAATATTTTTTTAGGTGTGAAAAAATGCAAAGTAGGCTTAAATATAGGAAAAAAAAAACTTATTGGGCCTAAAATAGTCTTTGGAGCCAGCTGGGTAGGGGGAAAAAGAACACCCTTGCAATGGGATAGCCCCTCCCCTACGTCGGATTTTTTTTTCTCACTTGGTGTGCGCGGGGCTTCACCTGCCCCGTGGCGATGCATATTTGATTTGGTATAATAGTCTTTACCAAGTCAAGGTACCAACCAATATATATCAAATATTGGGTGTGTATACATGTGTGCGTATGTGCTCTTGGAAGTTCGCTAAGACATATCAGAAGGGTATGCATATTGGGTATCTGTATTGTCAGGAAGTCCCAAACTCAGATCAAAAGGGTATGCATACGGAGGCCAATATCTAGCAGTATGGGCCAAAAGGTGTGTATGCCTCTGTGTGTATGTGCTCTCGGAAGTACGCGAAGACATATCAGAAGGGTATGCATACTGAGTATTTGTATTGTCAGGAAGTCCCAAACTCGGATCAAAAGGGTATGCATACGGAGGTCAATATCTAGCAGTATGGACCAAAATATGCATTACTAGAGTTAGACTTGAGTTTATTTTTCGGATGAACTGAAGATGAAATATATCATAATTGAACATCACAGGTTCAAGATTACTAGAGTTAGACCTAAGTTTCAGATTCGATGAATTTGGAGAAGAAAGGGTATTGAACATCACGTACAAATATTACTAGAGTTTGTCAATGATTCGGATGAGGAGATGAAATATATCAATTGAACAATATGTTCAAAGATTACTAGAGTTAGACCTGAGTTTCTAATTCGGATGAACTGGAGACGAAAAATATCAGAATTGAACATCATAGGTTCAAAGATTACTAGAGTTAGACCTGAGTTTCTAATTTAGATGAACTAGAGAAGAAATATATCATAATTGAACATCACATGTACAAAGATTACTAGAGTTTGACCTGAGTTTCTGATTCGGATGAACTGGAGATGAAATATATCAGAATTGAACATCCCGGGTTCAAAGAATACTAGAGTTAGACATAAGTTCTCGTTCAGATGAACTGAAGATGAAATATATCAGAATTGAACATCCCGAGTTCAAAGATTACTAGAGTTAGACATAAGTTTCTCGTTCAGATGAACTGAAGACGAAATATATCAAAATTGAACATCACATATTCGAAGATTACTAGAGTAGACCTGAGTTTCTGATTCGGATGAACTGAAGATAAAATATATCAGAATTGAACATCTCGGGTTCAAAGATCACTAGAGTACGACTGAGTTTCCGATTCGGATGAACTGATGATGAAATATATTAGAATTGTACATCCCGGATTCAAAGATTACTAGAGTTAGACCTGAGTTTAATTTTCGGATGAACTGAAGATGAAATATATCAGAATTGAACATCCCGGGTTCAAAGATCACTAGAGTAATACTTGAGTTTCTGATTCGGATGAGATGGAGACGAAATATATCTGAATTGAACATCACGGGTTCAAAGATTACTAGACTTAGACCTGAGTTTCTGATTCGGATGAACTGGAGAAGAAATATAACATAATTGAACACCACGGGTACAAAGATTACTAGAGTTTGACCTGAGTTTATGATTCGGATGAACTGGAGATGAAATATATCAGAATTGAACATCACAGGTTCAAGATTACTAGAGTTAGACCTGAGTTTCTGATTCAAATGAACTGGAGAGTAAATATATCAGAATTGAACATCACATGTACAGATATTACTAGATTTTGACCTGAGTTTCTGATTCAAATGAACTGGAGATGAAACATATCAGAATTGAACATCACAGGTTCAAAGATTACTAGAGTTAGACCTGAGTTTCTGATTCAGATGAACTGGAGACAAAAATATCAGAATTGAACATCATAGGTTCAAAGATTACTATAGTTAGACCTTAGTTTCTGATTCAGATGAACTAGAGAAGAAATATATCAGAATTGAACATCACAGGTACAAAGATTACTATTGTTTGACCTGAGTTTCTGATTCAGATGAACTGGAGATGAAATATATCAGAATTGAACATCCCGGGTTCAAAGAATACTAGAGTTAGAATTAAGTTCTCATTCAGATGAACTGAAGAAGAAATATATCAGAATTGAACATCCCGGGTTCAAAGATTACTAGAGTTAGACTTAAGTTTCTCGTTCAGATGAACTAAAGACGAAATATATCAAAATTGAACATCACATATTCGAAGATTACTAGAGTTAAACCTGAGTTTCTCGTTTTCGGATGAACTGGGGACTAAATATATCAGAATTGAACATCACAGGTTCAAAGATTACCTGAGTTAGACTCGAAGTTTGATTGATGAATGGAGAAGAAATATATCATAATTGAACATCACAGGTTCAAAGATTACTAGAGTTAGACCTGAGTTTCTGATTCAGATGAACTAGATAAAAAATATATCAGAATTGAACATCACATGTACAAAGATTACTAGAGTTTGACCTGAGTTTCTGATTCAGATGAACTAGAGACGAAATATATCAGAATTGAACATCACAGGTTCAAAGATAACTAGAGTTTGACCTGAGTTTCTGATTCGGATGAACTGGAGACGAAATATATCAGAATTGAACATCACAGGTTCAAAGATTACCAGAGTTAGACATGAGTTTCTCTTTCGAATGAACCGGAGACGATATATATCAGAATTGAACATCATAGGTTCAAAGATTACTAGAGTTAGACCCTAGTTTCTCGTTCGGATAAACTGACTACGAAATATATCAGAATTGAACATTATAGGTTCAAAGATTACTAGAGTTGGACCTGAGTTTGTCGTTCGGATGAACTAGAGACGAAACATATCAGAATTGAACATCACAAGTTCAAAGATTACTATAGTTAGACCTAAGTTTCTCGTTCGGATGAACTGGAGACTGTGAAAATGACCAAACTATCCTTATTGAAAATAAATAAAGTAAATATTACAGACTGTGAAAATGACCATATTACCCTTATCAGAAATAAGTGCAATAAATGTTATGGAGACTGTGAAAATGACCAAACTACCCTTATTGAAAATAGATAAAGTAAATATTACATAACTGTTAAAATGACCATATTACCCTTATTGGAAATAAGTGCAATAAATATTATGGAGACTGTGAAAATGACCATACTACCCTTATCAAAAATAAGTAAAGTAACTCTACAGACTGTGAAAATTATCATATTACCCTTATTGGAAAAAGTGCAATAAGTGCTATAAAGACTGTGAAAATGACCAAACTGCCCTTATTGAAAATATATAAAGTAAATATTACAGACTGTGAAAATTATCATATTACCCTTATTGGAAAAAAGTGCAATAAATATTATGGAGACTGTGAAAATGACCATACTACCCTTATCTGAAATAAGTCAAGTAATTCTTACAGACTGTGAAAATTACCATATTTCCCTTATTGAAAATAAGTGCGATAAATATTTTGGAGACTTTGAAAATGACCATACTACCCTTATCGGACATAAGTAAAGTAAATATTACATACTATGAAAATGATCATATTACCCTTATCAGAAATAAGTGCAATAAATGTTATGGAGACTATGAAAATGACCATACTACCCTTATCGGAAATAAGTCTAGTAATTCTTACAGATTATGAAAATGACCATATTACCCTTATTGGAAAATGGTGCAATAAATATTACGGAAAATGTGAAAATGACCATACTACCCTTATCGGAAATAAGTAAAGTAAATATTTAATGCAGTTATTTCCAGTAACTTATTTTCGATAAGGGTAGTCTGGTTATTTTCATAGTTTCCATAATATTTTATTGCATTTATTTTTAGTAAGGGTAATATGGTAATTTTCACAGTTTGTAATATTTACTTTATTTATTTCTGATCAGGATAGTCTGGTCATTTTCATAGTCTCCAAAATATTTATTACACTTATTTCCGGTAAGGGCAATATGGTCATTTTCACATTCTGTAATATTACTCCACATATTTTCGATAAGGGTAGTCTGGTCATTTTCACAGTCTCCATAATATTTATTCCACTTATTTCCAAAAGGGTAATATGGTCATTTTCACGATCGGTATTATTTACTTTACTTATTTCCGATAAGGGTAGTCTGGTCATTTTCACAGTCTCCATAATATTTATTGCACTTTTTTTCCAATAAGGGTAATATGGTAATTTTCACAATATGTAATATTTACTTTACTTATTTCCGATAAGGGTAGTTATGTCATTTTCACCGTCTCCATAATATTTATTGCACTTATTTTCAATAAGGGTAATATGGTCATTTTCACAGTTTGTACGAATTACTTTACTTATTTCCGATAAGGGTAGTTATGTCATTTTCACCGTCTCCATAATATTTATTGCATTTATTTCCAATAAGGGTAATATGGTCATTTCATAGTTTGTACGAATTACTTTACTTATTTTCGATAAGGGTAGTCTGGTCATTTTCACAGTCTCCATTATATTTATGTCACTTATTTCCAATAAGGGTAATATGGTCATTTTCACAGTATGTAAAATTTACTTTATTTATTTTTAATAAGGGTAGTTTGGTCATTTTCACAGTCTCCCTAATATTTATTCCATTTATTTCCAATAAGGGTAATATGGTCATTTTCATAATCTATAATATTTACTTTACTTATTTTCGATAATAAGGTAGTCTGGTAATATTTATGGCACTTATTTCCAATAAGGGTAATATGGTCATTTTCACAGTATGTCGTATTTACTTTTTTTTCTTTTCAATAAGGGTAGTTTGGTCATTTTCACAGTCTCCCTAATATTTATTCCATTTAATTCTAATAAGGGTAATATGGTCATTTTCACAATCTATAATATTTACTTTACTTATTTTCGATAAGGGTAGTCTGGTCATTTTTACAGTCTCTATAATATTTATGGCACTTATTTCCAATAAGGATAATATGGTCATTTTCACAGTATGTAGTATTTACTTTATTTATTTTTAATAAGGGTAGTTTGGTCATTCTCACAATATCCATAATATTTATTGCATTTATTTCCAATAAGGGTAATATGGTTATTTTCAAAGTGTGTAATATTACTGTACTTATTTTCGATAAGGGTAGTTATGTCATTTTCACCGTCTCCATAATATTTATTCCATTTAATTCCAACAAGGGTAATATGGTCATTTTTACAGTCTCCATAATAATTATTGCATTATTTCTAATAAGGGTAATATGGTCATTTTCCCAATCTGTAATATTACTTTACTTATTACACTTAATTGGGTAGTCTGGTCATTTTCGCAGTCTCCATAATATTTATTGCACTTATTTCCAGTAAGGGTAATATGGTCTTTTTCAAAGTGTGTAATATTTACTTTACTTATTTTCGATAACGGTAGTTTGGTCATTTTCACAGTCTCCATAAAAATTATTGCAGTTATTTCCAATAGGGAATCTTATCTATATGCCCCTACTATGAGACCCCTTGCAAAAATACCTTTATGAACTTTACAAATACCCCTAAGGCTAATACATTACAAAAATACCCTCCTTTATATAGTGTATATACAAAACCACTATTTAAATAAAAAAAAAAAAATTACATCTACTGTCCACTGCCAACCACCACCGCCGCCGCCGCCAACCACCACCACTTTCCAACACCACCAACCACCACCACTGTCCGCCACCGCCAACCACTGTCCACTGCCGCCGCCAATAATAGCCACCAACCACCACCGTCGTCAACTACCATCACCGTCGTCAACTACCATCACCGCCGCCAACCACCGCCACCGACGACCACCACTACCATGTGGAGTCAACTTGTTGAAGTTGTGTCCATATAGGAGGAAACTAGCTCAAAGTTGTCTCCAAAAGTGGAGGCAACTAGTTCAAGTTGTCTCCAAAAGTGGAGGCAACTAGTTCAAGTTGTCTCCAAAAGTGGAGGCAACTAGCTTAAGTTGTCTTCAAATCTGAGGCAACTAGCTCAAGTTGTCTCCAAATCTGAGGCAACTAGCTCAAGTTGTCCTCAAAAGTGAAGGCAACTAGCACAAAGTTGTCTTCAAAAGTGAAAGCAACTAGCCCAAGTTGTCTCCAAATATGGAGGCAACTAGCACAAGTTGTCTCCAAATATGGAGGCAACTAGCACAAGTTGTCTTCATATATGGAGGCAACTATCACAAGTTTCCTCCAAAAAATAAAAATTGTACACAAATAAGTGAGGAAAAGAAAAGAAAAAAACGATACTAAAGTAAATAATTTCTATTAGACATAAAATAGCATCTTAAGGGTAAAAGGAAAAGAAAAGAACAACTCCAAAGTAAATCCCAAGAGAAACCATGACATTTTTTGTAAGAAAACAAAACTACGAGTAAACTTTTCTAAGGTGTGTCTGAGACTAAGTTATCTCTCCTTCCTCAGATAGTATATGATACCACCCATAGTACCATATATTCTCATAATGACTATACGAAGTAATGTAAAAAAGGTGGATTAGTGCTCATAGATGATGTAAAAAGGTGGATTAGTACCATATATGACATTTCCTCACATAGTATATGATATCCCAATAGTATATCATATTTATATTACTAAAGAAGATGAAAAGATGAAAATGAGGTTGATTCTAGTCTTTTGCTGTGATAATGACTTGCGAGAAGCACTCTAGTAGCATACATGAAGTGATTCATGAGAGCCTGCATTACTTTTGCACCAATTTGTAAGCCAGTTATCCAGTGTGATTTTCATGAGAGCACCACAGTTCATTTTTAGATTTTGAGTTTATCAAAAAGAACACAGTACAAAGAGTTAATTTAGACCTTATCAAAAAGATTTTATTTGATTAAACTGTTATTTGTATTATAAATTAAGTGTATTGACTATTAACTGATATTTAACTAAATGGTGATTCGTAAAGACAAAAACATACCCCATGAGGAGAAGTCATCTCAAGATTGCTGAATAGTTTCTGTTGGTGCAAAAATATTTACCCCAACACTCCTCGAGATGTGTGTAGATTGATTGAATCGCCACCGTTTGATTGGATTCTCCAAGAATTGATGATGGAAAATGGGGGTTACCTGCAAAGATACTCCGATGCTAAAGTCAGATGATATTCAATGCAAGTAGTTGTGAAGAAAGGAGTAGAATTGTGTACCTTTTGAGTTGGATTTTGGCCTCTATTTATAGGCATAAACCCTAATCTGGTTCCATAATAACCTAGATTTGTAGTCATCCAAAATAACCACATGGATTTGTACTTATCCTTTAATATTTGTGTCTATCCTTGAAGATCCATGTCTATCTTGAGAGATCTTTGTATATCTTCACATGATTTGAGTTTATCTTGAAAGATCCTTGTTTATCTTCCAAGATTTAAATATATCTTTGAAGATCCATATCATCTTCATTCAAGATTTGCACCTATCATGGAAGATATATGTCTATCTTCCACGATTTATGTCTATCTTAAAAATAACTTCAGTCATCTGGGCTTCTTTACTTAACCATTTGGTTTTCATAAACCCAAGCATGTTTTACTCAGGCAATTCCTGGGCCTTAGCTCTGATGAGCCCAGTGGATTACCTTGATGACCCACGGCCTGGTTTTAATAAACCTCCGGGCGTGCCCGGACCTGGCTCTATTGATCCCCATGGATTACCTTGATAACCCATGGCCTGGTTTTAATAAACCTCCGGGCGTGCCCGGACCTGGCTCTATTGAGCCCCATGGATTACCTTGATAACCCATGGCCTGGTTTTAATAAACCTCCGGGTGTGCCCGGACCTAGCTCTATTGAGACCCATGGATTACCTTGATAACCCATGGCCTGGTTTTAATAAACCTCCGAGCGTGCCCGGACCTGGCTCTATTGAGCCCCATGGATTACCTTGATAACCCATGGCTTGGTTTTAATAAACCTCTGGGCGTGCCCGGATCTGGATCTTTTGAGCTCCATGGATTACCTTGATAACCCATGGCCTGCCATTAATTTAAACAGCTTGTGCGGTACGCGTGTACCTATTTTAAATAGGGTACAAACATCGCCCCCTCTTAACTGTTCAACTTGTTGAGGAGTTAAGAAGAGTAAGGCTTCATGTGACGGCGGTAGGTACATATCACGTTCAAATGTATCATGACACCCTATAGAGCACACCCGGCATGATTTCTCCTGCAAAAACATGCTCATATTAACTTATTATTCTTAAGTAAACTCATACCTGCAATTTCTTTTCCTCATTTCGTTAGATCCATGTCCGTTCTCGCTGGACTTTAACCCAAATTCGGGCAGTCACTTGGTGTTATGTATAATCCCAAGTGCTAAATTATGTAGCCCATGTTTGTTCGTGACCTCAGTGAGCGCATTCGCCTCTCGTTTTGCGACCAAACTGAGGAAATGTTAACGCCTCCCTTTTGTGGCCACATGAGACGACGTAAGTTTTTTCCCAACTGGTGTGTGTACACTGTCACGTCTTGACTTTTGAATATTTGGTTAACGTGTACGTCACCGTTCATCCCTTATAGTGTAGAAAAAATGCTTTTCATGGCATGTCCAACTAGTGTCGGTATCCACGGATGATAGTAATCCAGCATTCAGGGAAATGTGAGTTTGACTCCGCTTAAAACTCCTAGCATGTTTTTCTATTTCCATGTACTATGTCCGCCTTCCTGAGAAAGTCTCACACTGTATCTTTTCAGCCAAAATCCATAGCCAGTAAGAATTTTAATTGCACGTAAAACTGTGGATTTGAATCCTTGTGAAACTAAGAAACCAACTCCCATTGGTTCCCTCTTGTATTTTTCTACGATTACTCCAGATGTGGTGTCCTTATCCCGTGTTCCTACAGCTGGCAGAAATCCAGTCCATGTTCGAACTTAAGAATTTGGTTTTATTGAAATTTCATCCTTATCAAACTCTTCGAACTGGTTACTTGCGTTCCCCTATTCTTTTCCAATAAAAATATAGAAGAGAGATCACAATAACAACCCATCTGCAGTCGTCGTTTCCTCCTTGCTAGCCTCTTCCGGTAAGAGCTTATTAGTTCTTCTTCTTTCCTTTGTTATACTTTCTTTCTAACTGGCAGAGTTAGTTGAATTTCCTTTTGTTTTGCATATCTCAAACAACAGCATTATCATCTCAAAAGATTTGCATTGTTCAAGATACGAACTATCCTTCTTTCTCTCGTAATTACTTGACATGCAATATATCTCTTTATTAGATATATTTGTATATATATTCATGCGTTTGTCTTCTGGTTCCTTCATGCACATAATGGCTTCACCAAAAGAAATAAACGATCCCAAGAATGATTTAAAGAACATTGGTCTTGTACGTCTCTCAGCCAGGATTTTTGGAGGTAGCAATGTGCCTTATAATCTTAATCGTCGTGCATCAATAAGGGACTTTCCCAACATCCTTTCGAACTCTTCCAGTATGTCCACGTGCTGCATCCATGGATATTGAAGCTGCACCTTCCCTAATTTAGTGATGATGAAACAGATAATGACAACGCTCATGCTGATAGCGTTCTTTCGTCACCCGGCTATTCACCAGCCTTCCCAGCTCGTACATCGACGGGTCTACCATGCTTAGAAGTAACCGATGAGCCTTATTTACCAGTTTGTTATAATCCCAGCAACTCCATTATCATTGTTGGAGATTATAAAATATGCCGCCATAGCACGCAGTATGGGGAGAATAGGCATGTTGCCGGAGGATAACCTTTATTACGATTTCATGACTGAGGTTCCACAAGTACTCGATCGAGCCGTGCAACTTCGGTTTGTTGTATGTGTATATATCCTCTATATATTTACACTTTTCACTTTTTACTGAATTTTCTCTTTGCATCTGAGGTCTAACATGTTGCTTTGGAGGGACAATCTCTCCTTCGGAGGACCAGACAGCTTCACATTGAGTCCCTAGCTGATCGAGAAAAGTTCCAAGTTCTTGCACGTTAGGTGACACTTTAGCCGCCCCTATGATCTGCTTGGTTATCACCAAATACCAAAGACGCCCCTAAGCATGAGTTTTCATTGTGGTTGTAAACTTCATTTTGGCTAAGTTAAAAGGGAGTTGTATGTAGCTGACTGGTTCAGTCGCGCCAATAAGAACCTTGCCTGGGAGCCATGCTGATCGCAAACCACCAGTCTTGGGACGGGATATCTCTCGTGAATGATATATTGGGCTTACTCTTGAGGAGGTTGCAGTAGTTGGGCAAATGCCTGGTGTTCTGGCTGATTTTGGTAGCTGAGTTATGCCACTTGAGCTATAGTCATCCCATGGAAGACAACCACCCTGAAATATGCATCCAGCAAGAGGATCCTATCGACAACAATGGAAGAAACATCGAGCAACGCCGGTGTAGCTCCCATGTTAAATGAATAAGAAAAGAGTGATGGTTGAATCATGACCACAGAATTTTTAATACACTCCCGGTTTAACAACATACGGAAATAAGCTGTCTCGTCAGGACTGTTGTTGATGACCAAATCTGGAACAGAGACGTATAAGAGATCGATCTATCCATCTCGTCGCATCGAACTATTCCTCCATCTCCATTTTAAGGGAAGTTAACCTTGCCATGATAACCGCGGCATCCTCCTGGTCAAATCCTTCTACCAATTCCTCTGTACTAACAGCACTATCGACCCACTTTCTTGTAACTGTAGTCACACGTAGCCTCAATTGAATCTCATGATTCTGATAACTTGTTAGAAACTGTAGGTATAATTGTGGATTTGCAGTTCCTTGAGAGTCTGATTGATCAGTTGGTGAAACATCAAAGAAAACTGTAAAGCATGTTGTCTTGTCCAGGCCCCAGATCTTCCATGATGTTTTGTTTCCCTGAACAATGACCGTATCAGAAACTGCTGGCCCTTTCTTCTCCAAATATGTGCAAGGTCCGATGATTCCTTGGATTTTGATTTCCTTCGAACAACCTTGAACGAATCTGCTAATGACGTAGTTTGAGCGATAACAGATGATGTCGTGAGTCTTCTGTTGAAGACCTCTAACAATATCTTCTTCTCGGACACAACTTCTAAGTTTTTTGCAGTGCTTTTCTTGTATGGGAAAAATCGTTTCTTTCGCTAGTTTTCCCCTTGCCTCGTTCTTGATAACGGTTTGATCTCTCACTTCCGGAATGCGGGATATCTGTTTCTTCAAGCTCCTTTCTTTTCTCCAACGCGATTTTGATTTGCTTGTTTTCTCTTTCTAACTTTGAGTCGCTTGTTTTATCTTTCTAGATCTTGCACACGCTCCCGTACTGTCAAGGGTATATTAATTATATGTCCCTACTTTTGACACCCAATAAATATATCCTTATTCAACAATAAATATGTCCCTACTTTTTTACAACCTTATCCATTTAAAATTAGATTATCTAAATACCCTCAACAATATAATATTTTCTTGTATTTCAAAATAAAACAAATTTCTTCCTCTACTTCACCCGTACCACCACCACCACCACAGTTGATCCAAAAAAAAAAGGATCAACAACAGTTGTTGATCCCCTAAATTGGATCAACAATGGAAGTTGATTCATCTAACTGCACCAGCGACAACCAAAATTTACAGAAAAACATCCAGTACCACCAATGCAAAGACAATTGCAGCATCACCAAAAACATCTAGGGATCAACAACAGTAGTTTATCCAAAACAAAGGATCAACAACAGTAGTTTATCCAATTTAGGGATCAACAACAGTAGTTGATCCAAAAAAAAAAGGATCAACAACAGTTGTTGATCCCCCTAAATTGGATCAACAATGGAAGTTGATCCATCTAACTACACCAGCACTGCCAAGCCAAAAGCCAACAAAAACAAGCATCAGCCATCATCACTGTGTTGTTCCCTATAGCACCAGCGTAACCACCTCCATTTCAGCTACTTCCACTGGCACCAGCTACTGAGTTCTGGCTCCATCTCAACTGCAGCTTCAAATATCTAAACCTTGTTCTTGTTATGCAATGTAATAAACAATCCATTTAATATCCACACTGACTTCTCTTTCCACCCTCGTCTCAACCATTTTTTCTTCTTCGTCTCATCGCCTCAAACCGGACCAGATATTCAATTGCAA
Organism: Papaver bracteatum; assembly: GCA_023529315.1. Taxonomy (NCBI): domain Eukaryota; kingdom Viridiplantae; phylum Streptophyta; class Magnoliopsida; order Ranunculales; family Papaveraceae; genus Papaver; species Papaver bracteatum. The sequence goes on from JAJJWX010000259.1 coordinate 1,196,845, forward strand.
TTGAATTCAATTTCAGACCAAAACACAACCCCAACTCCATTCCATCTTCATATACATCTCAAGAACTACTCTCGTTACATAAAATTTCAAAATCACCAAAAATTATGTCCAAAACCAATTTGACCACCGAACACCACCACGGCAAAAACCCAATTCCATCGCATCTTCATTTACTCTCGCTATAGATCTCCCTTTTCTTGTCTTACCGATGATGACATCTGCTTTTTATTAAGCTAAATCCAAGTCTCGATTTCACACTGTTGGAATTAAGGTTAGATCCATTAAGTTGTATAACAAGAAGGTTAGATCAGTAGATGGGGAAATCAGTAGCTGCAACTATAAGAGATGAAATTAACGTTAGATCCATTTTTCTTTAATCTATAAGAACATAAGCTGCTGGATAAGAAATTGGGCTCTTTGTTTTGAGAGAGAAGGATTATACTCTCGATGCTTTCAAGATGCATCGAGAGAGGGAAGAAGAGGACGTGTTGGTGGAGGACGTGTTGGGCTCTTTGTTTTGATAGATCTCCTGCTAATAGTGGAGGACGTGTTGGTGACGGCGGCGGAGCTTATGGGATTTGCAGAGGTACCGGTGGTGGTTGAGAGAGGGAAGAAGAAATGAAATTTCGATGGATGTAATTGAAAGTTAAAGGAGAAAGGGTAAATACGAAAGAAAAAAAGAATATTAATGGACCCCCATGGTCTTATGGATGAGGAGGGATATTTTTATTGAATGATAAGGATATTTGTATAGTCCATAAAAAGTAGGGACAATAATTCAATTACCACTACTGTCAAGTCCATTGGTGTCACCTGATGATTGTTGACCTGAGTAACCCGCGGGATATTATCTCGAACAACAGGTTGGACGTTCGTTTGCATGGCCGGTAAGTTTCTAACTTGTGAAGATGATCGAATATTAGCTTGTTCAGCTAACAGATTGTTAACCCGAGAACGTACTCCTCTGTTAACGGTGTCTTCTTGGTAACATTCATGGATGCTTGGGTGTTGGCTTTGAAAACCTTCATGATGACGGACGATTCTTCTGGTGGTTGGAGGTGGTGACCTGCGCATCGAGACGTTGTTCTCTCTTAACCTTGGATAAGATCCCTCAGACCGAGATCGAGATGCTCATGCCGATGTCGACATTGACGTTTTTCTTCCATCCCGTTCGTCGTAATCTTCCTGCACAACAACACTTCTCAACGTTCGCGGGTTTGCTTTTTGATTCGTCAAACTTCCGATGGGTGCATCTGTATCCATCTCCAATTGATTCACTCCTGTAGCATCCATACGACACTCCTTTTCTATTAACTTGGCTTTTGACAACTTTGGCAGCACTTTCTGTGACTTTTTTCGATTCTTCTACAACTCTGAAAACGTTCAGGATCTACTGCAACACTTTCCAGAAAAGTTGTAAAACTTTCCGCGACTCTCAGAAAAGGTTCAAAAAATTCTTGTAACTTTCTGGAAAGGTTGTGAAACCTTCTGCAACTTTCTGTTCACAATGACTTTGAAACCCTAGTTTAAAAAATCCTTTCAGAATGATTTCTAACAATTGGGGGGCACGAACCTTTCTTCGTAGTCCCCTTAGTCGGCGCCAAAAGATGTTGGTGCAAAAATATTTACCCCAACACTCCTCGAGATGTGTAGATTGATTGAATCGCCACCGTTTGATTGGATTCTCCAAGAATTGATGATGGAAAATGGGGGGTACCTGTAAAGATACTCTGATGCTAAAGTCAGAGGATATTCAATGCAAGTAGTTGTGAAGAAAGGAGTAGAATTGTGTACCTTTTGAGTTGGATTTTGGCCTCTATTTATAGGCATAAACCCTAATCTGGTTCCATAATAACCTAGATTTGTAGTCATCCAAAATAACCACATGGATTTGTACTTATCCTTTAATATTTTTGTCTATCCTTGAAGATCCATGTCTATCTGGAGAGATCTTTGTATATCTTCACATGATTTGAGTTTATCTTGAAAATAACTTCAGTAATCTGGGCTTCTTTACTTAACCATTTGGTTTTCATAAACCCAAGCCTGTTTTCCTCAGGAAATTCCTGGGCCTTAGATATGATGAGCCCCGTGGATTACCTTGATGACCCACGGCCTGGTTTTCATAAACCTCCGGGCGTGCCCGGACCTGGCTCTATTGAGCCCCATGGATTACCTTGATAACCCATGGTCTGGTTTTAATAAACCTCCGGGCATGCCCGGACCTGGATCTATTGATCCCCATGGATTACCTTGATAACCCATGGCCTGGTTTTAATAAACCTCCGGGCGTGCCCGGACCTGGATCTATTGAGACCCATGGATTACCTTGATAAACCCATAGCCTGGTTTTAATAAACCTCCGGGCGTGCCCGAAGACCTGTCTCTATTGAGCTCCATGGATTACCTTGATAACCTATGTCCTGGTTTTAATAAACCTCTGGGCGTGCCCGAACCTGGCTCTATTGAGCCCCATGGATTACCTTGATAACCCATGGCCTACCATTAATTTAAACAGCTTGTGCGGTACGCGTGTACCTATTTTAAATAGGGTACAAACAGTTTCCATTGTGTTTCTACCTCTATGTTGACCAATGAACATGTACCTTTGCCCATCTATGGTTCTATGGTTCCAAGACCAGTAACAATAGCTGGATCATCATAACCTGCTTGATGTCCATGAAGCTCTAGCCACTGGACAAAGAGGAAAGATATACATAACGTTTTTTCCTCCAAACAACTAAATTTGAAACCAATTGAGATGTAGGCTGTAGCAAGAAAAGTTAGCCAGTTAGGATGTCGTGTAATATTATTAACCCGTTGTATATGAGTCAGATGTGTAGAGATGTTTTTGAGCCTGAAATCAACAACAGTCCAACGAATGTTAGACACGCTTAGCATGAAAGTAACCTTACAAAAGGAATTTGCAAAATATAAACAAAATCAAGACGCTCCAAGTTTTTTCCTCATAAAAAGTTTAAGACGCAAGAAACTCGAACTCAACTAACTTGATAAGACAAGTATTCCAAATATAATTCTGTATCAACTCCTTTAACAAGTATATAATTACAAAATTTGCTCTTCACAAATTCAATTAGTATGCAAATAAATACGTAACTAGTCTATATATCGACGTTTAGACATCTAAAAATCAACATTCAGTTAACATTTGATTATAGCAAAAACAATTATTCAAATATCTCCCCATGTAATAATAATGATCTACCATCATCCACAGAGTACCATGCATCAAGTTTCATGTTTGGTTTTTCACAAATTCATTTTAAGAATTCAGTACTCATGAAAAGTATTCAATTCCATTACCCAACACACAACACCACCAGCAATTACTTACCATTTCGATTATACCAAGAATCCAGTACTAAATTTTGCAATGAATTAAATATGAACATAACAGACACACATGCATTTTTTTCCTTACCTGCTGATCCTTGTTCTGCAACATTATGATCTAATCCCTAAAGTCCAACCCAGTTTCATGTGCCATTTTCCTCGCCTGCAAGCCACAAGTTCATTCAAATTCCACAATCATATAGAAATTATCGAAGAATAAATTGATTATGCTGAAATTTATTGAATCAAAATCAAAACTATAAGAAATGTAAACTAGTCCAACATTAAATTGATTGTTTACCTTTCGACTTAATCTTCATGTCGGTTGGTATTCAAAATTACATTATCTATCTTCAAAATCGACTTTCCAGATCTGGAAAACTAATGAAATTGAAATCTGAATCTAAAGTCGAACATTGTTTAAAAGTAAGGATTAATCTGAATTCTCAACTAGAAATAATGAAATCGAAAACCAAAATAACAAATCGATCTCTGCATCTGATTTCAAAATCAGTTGAAATAAAACATATAAATTAGTTGAAATCTAACATCCATAATGGATTTACTGATAGTAATGGTGGAAGTGACGGAGGTGGTGTTGCAGGTTGTGGTGGAAGCAATCGAGATGATGATATTTTTGGGAGCGATGGAGATGGTGGTGGTGCGGGGACTGGAAATTTTTCTTAGTTTTTGACACGAAGAAGGAACGACGGAGGTCAAATAAGGAATTATAAAAATTATGATTTTATTAAAAATTTCAATTATACCACTAGGGGTATTTGTAAAGGTCCATAAGGGTATTATGAAGGCCCGTCAAAAGTAAGGGTATATATAACATTCCCACTTTCCAATAAGGGTAATATGGTCATTTTCACAGTCCGTAATATTTACTTTATTTTTTTTCAATAAGGGTATTCTGGTCATTTTCATAGTCTCTATAATATTTATTGCATTTATTTCCAGTAAGGGTCATTTTCACGGTCTTCTGAATTTTTATTGCACTTATTCCGATAAGGGTAGTATGGTCATTTTCACAGCGTTCGGAAGAAGCAGAAATTTTGGTTGTGGTTTTTTCGAGAAAATCGAGAGAAAAGGTTGGTATTTGTCCAAGTCAAATGTCTTACAAAGTCATGACTTGTTGACTTGAACTTGATCCTTTTTCTAATATTAAGAAAATTAAAAATAAAAATAAAAATAAAAATAAATTTTGATATTTAGAAATTAAATAAAATTGTTATTTAGTATAACTGTTGCGAAAGTAGTGACAACCAAAATTCTAAGAGTGATTAATTCGGGGTTGTTTTAAATGTGGTGGAATTTTTGGGTGGAAACATCATTTTAGATTATAATTGTGATTGTATGGATAATTGTCAACAAATATAATTGTGACTAGTAAAAAAGTTAAATATTCAGATTCATTATCACGATTACAAAATTTAGCAACAGTTATAATTGTTGCAGGACTTATCACAGGTGTATCAGTGACTGAAAAATAAACTGTGACAGGTTACACTGTGAGAAAATCCTGGTTTTGGTGTAGTGAAAACTAGCGGGATCATAATGAAATTCTCAATGAGATTATTCATGACTAAAAGAGAACATATCAACTTGGTTTCGATGATTACACATAGTCGAAACTTAGTGTATTCATTAATGAGTTTAATTATAAAGATACAAAATAACTCATACAATATTCCACAGCCGCACTCCCCACAAAAATTTGGCAATTAAGCACAAGTTCAATTAAGAACTCTCCCCCATAAAATGGAATTCCCGAAAGAACAACAAGAGCGACCTTACTTTTACTAGAAAAGAAGTATTTCTTAGGACATTAACAAATTACATGAAACATGAATTGTATCCAGAAAACTCGAATAAATTAATCACAAGAAGACCTTAATGATTAACTTAATCGAAAATGCTAAACATAAGAGAACTTACAGAGCCATACAGTACTTTCATAGAAGTGCATCAAGGTAAGATCAATACTGCGAAATATTCAAAAGTTTATTCTATATTTTATCAATATTTGCATAAAGACATATTAGACTTTACTTTTGACATATATCAAATAATCATAGTTCACGGACGTAAACACACATATCCCATAAAAAAATTGCAATATATAAAACCATAAAGATTAATACTGCAAAATCATCTTCCAAATAACTTAGAATTTAAATAAATAAATCTAAAACATTGCAAAATGAAAATCGTTGGCAATAGCTATGTGTAATCACAATATTTGCTACCCTAGTTATCCTTCTTAAAAAACAAGAATAAATTCTCATAAGAAGTTTCATAGACAGTAAGATTCTTGGAAAATTCTATATCGTCCCCGAACTCCTTGTCGTCAACAGACATTGGAACATAAGGTTCATGAAAAAAGGAGTCAATTACAACGAACCTTCTAAACTGATGTCGAACCAGGGCCTTCTGAATTTTAAGAGTCCTTAGAACAATAACCTTTATTTGTTGAATCTATATCCTTGTTTCCTTCAACTCTTCAAGAACACCAATAAACTTCTGAAGATTTCAGGGGTTAACCCTTGGTTTCTTTGTATTCATCCATTTTCTCTTCAAAGTTGCAAAGGAATGAGATTTATCTTTTTTCTTCATTATTGATGGCTTAAAAATCATACTAACATTTTTTCCATTAGAAAATATGATGCTTGGAGTCTCCATCAAGATACAGAATTGTGAAGACACAAAACTAACTCCACAAGCAATCTTTTGATAAAAGAGTTTTGGAGAAGGAAAAAGGAATGTAGGGTTATGGAACCTATATACAGAGTAAGTAGGATTCGTGTACGACCAACTCATAACCCTAAAAAATGTAGAATTTTCGATTTTAACCCTCTTTTAATAATCAAAATAGGGTAAACCTTTTCAATATCAATATGAAAAGATTAACAGAATTCCAGAAAACAAAAACAAAAACAAAAATAAACAAATTTTCTTTTCCTAAAACCCGATTATGCATAAATCTTGTCTCTTTTTAAATTCGGGCACATGAGACAAGATGCACCTTCAACACAATTAAGCTGTGTTGGGGTGAACAATAATCTATCCACCATATAATTCTTGTACAGAATTCTTAATACCCTTTTTCATAGATTGTTTATACCTTGTTGTTTTCTGTATAGGTCTATCTTTTTCTTTTTAGAAATTAACTTCTTCAGAGATGAGTTGAATTTACATACCTCGGATGAATTAGACTTCTGAACAAATTTGAGCTTATTTGCTAATCGATTTGCTCTCCTTTGAAGTTTGTTGACATATCTTATTTTATATCTGTACTTGAAACAATTAGAGAGTTCATGACCCTTAGTACAATAAGAACATGTCAATGTGGAGGACTGTTCAGAAACTATAGTGGAGCATGCTGCTAAACAAATTGAGGTACCTGAAACATGTGAGATAGAATTTTCAGTGGACAGGGAAAAATCCAATTTATCCTCCAAGGTGGTTGAAGAAAGTTTCTCCAGGAAGAATATCAAGATTGATGTATGTATTGATACAATTATCAAAATCAATTTTTTCACCAAGGAGTGCAACACTTGACTTTTAATCTTCATTTGAACCATAGTGATCAGACATTTCATCAAGAGTTGCACCAAGACCTTTGTTCCCAGTGTACTTTCTATGATTTGGACACTCATTAGCAAAATGACCTAAACCTTTACACTTGAAGCATTGTGGCATATCATCATCATCAGTATAGATGGTGTCCCAGTTTTTAAGAGGGGCGCGGTCATGAGGTTTGGCTGATGACTTGGGTTTATCTCATATGAACCGTTTACCTCTCTTTAAAAGAAGATCTCTAAATTGTCTTGTGATCAGTGAGACTGAGTTTTCAAGATCTTCATCTGATGAAACAGTTTCAATAGGATCAACTACAGAGTTTCCAACACTTTTACTTTTGTCAAGTAATTTAGTATTCTTTTGCGCTTTGAAAGAAATATCCTTTCCAGATTTGAATGTATGCTCATGATCAAAGATCTTTAATTTCCTAATAAGAGTATTTATGGGGAGTGTATCAAGGTTATTTCCTTCAACGATGGCATGTTTCTTAGAATCGTATTTAGCGGGAAACGATCTGAGAATTTTCATCACAATATCCTTTTCAGGAATAGTTTACCTAATGCAAAAGATGCATTAAAAATTTCAGAAACTTTGTGATTAAACTCATCAAATGAATCTTCATCATCCATACGAAGGTTTTGCCAGTCAGAATTTAAGTTTTGAAGCCTAGCTTCCTTTTCAGGGGTATTCCCTTCAAATACGGTTTCTAAGATATCCCAAGCATCTTTAGACCTGGTGCACGTAGTCACATGGTTCTGAAGATTTGGGGTAATGACATGTATGATAGCATTTAAGCCATCAGAATTTTTCTTTGCAGCGAGAATCTCGCCAGGCTCATACCTATCAATATCCTTGCAACAATTACCTCGTCTACTGTAATCATTTGAGTATTATAACCATTAACAACATAAACCCATGATTGAAAATCACGTACTTAAAGAAAGGCACGCATAACAATTTTCCACCATAAGTAATTCTAGCCATCGAAGAATGACAGTAAGTTTATAGAGATAACGCTTCTGTTCATAGAGTCAGATTGCTACAAACACATACTTATGAGGTCTTTAACGTGTTTGCCTGCTCTGATACCAATTGAAAAAGTAGGGGTCTAACAACCTCGCCCAATATTTCGTTCGGCAATCTGTATGGACTGACTCCAATATAATTACAAGAGAATCAACTAGACAATCAGACTCAATCAAGGAAATATATCCAAAAGCAGGGCCGGCCCTGGGAACATGCAGGCAATGCCTTGTATTGGGCCACAAAATTTTAGGGGCCACATAATACATGTAATTGATATGAAAACTTTGGAAGGGTCACAAAAATTGTTTTTGCAAGGGGGCTCAAATTAAATTTAGTTAGGCTTTGTCGATTTACAAAACCGGATTTCTTCTTTTATTTCCTTCTTATTCAAAATATAGTAAAGAGAAAGAGTTTACTAAATTTTTTATGGAAAAATTGGGGTTTATAAATTTTTTATAAGAAAATAAATAAAAATTGGATATTCTTGGAGAGTCACAACTAATCATGTTAGTGAAAAATATAAAAATATAGTAAAGAGAAAGAGTTTACTAATTTTTTTATGGAAAAATTGGGGTTTATAAGGTGACAATAATTAGTTTAGAATAACATTCAACATCAAATACTATATGTAAAATAATAAGGAAAGTCAATCCTATAATCAGTACTCCTTATATATATATAAATACTTTTGGAACTAGGATTTATACAGTGTGAATGCGTTGAAGTGATACCTAGGGTAGTGTCACTGAGATATTTAACACCACGAAAACTATACCAAAGATCGTATGATATTTAAATTAAGTAAGAGGATCATCGTAGCACCCAACTTCAAAAGACGCAACCATAAACCCTGCGAACAAAGCACACCTTGATAATTAAATGAAAACTAAGAAAAGTATTAGTAAGTTCATCAAGATATACATAAGGTAACACAATAAAAGAAATAAAAAAAATTGAAAATCGCATTTACATCCAGGTGCCAGTAGGAAGAAAGAAGCACAACCGATAGTAAACGTAATTAGTTAAACCATAACTCAATTCCTCGCTTCACATATCTTCATCAAAATGGTACCTTGTTCTTTCAAAAGACGTTGTTGTTTAAGTTTTTCATTCATTGCTCGCTTTTAACCATGTCAAGTAAGACTTTGTTTAAATCATAGAGAGCAATAGCTAACAAGTTTAATATAACTGAGATGCATCCCCCAACCCACAAGTGGATTATGCAACAAATATGGTTATGCTTCCAATTAAGAGCCAACAGAATAATTTCAATAAAACAAAAAATTTCATTTATATAACAAACCCAATAAGATTAAAATGTCTTTTTTATAAGCCATCATAGTTGTTTAAACATAAACCATAATAGTAATATTAGTAATAATAGTTTTATACAGAGCTGTTGGTTGGTAGCCTAGCAACAAGCTGGGCCCCAACTCCTTTTTTAATAGCAACGCCTACTCTATAAAAAATAAAGCGCTGTTGCTAAAATATAGCAACAGAAAATCGTAATAAATTTAGCAAAAGCTTATCCTTAAAATGGTGTAGTGATAGTTGCATCATTGCTTAACAAGCAATTCCGGAAGCGTTTGAAAAATGCAATAGTTGTTTAATAAATCAATTCAAATATTTGTTTGTCTTTTTCTTTTGATTTCTCTTATCATGTTTACTAATTCAAAAATTATTCAGTTTAATTAGCTTGTAATCTTGAAATCAGTTTTGAATTCGATCTATCATAAAATCTTAGTTTTGGAAAGGCTCTTACATGATTTTACTTTTCTACATGAGAATAAACTATGATTGCCATGTTCGGACTAATTAGCTTCAAATGAATTTGATCAGATGTGAATCTGATGTCATAATATCTTAATAAGTTTTAAATTTATACTTAAGGTTTGTAATCATTTCATAATATTTGATGTCATAATATCTGATTGTCATGTTCAGCCTAATTAGCTAAACATTTCTTCGGAAGCAAAAGAGGTTCATTTCTTTCTTCATTTTCATTTTATGCTCGGTACTATTCATTTAAGCAAAACCATCCCCCAATTTACTAGACCAGGAGCTAAATATCGAATACGTTATGTTTGCAAATATAGACTGTGCATCGTGTACACTTGATTTCTTTGTGAAAAATTTTGAGCAATTATAGTGAATTTTTTTTCTAGTTAATGACAATAGCCTTATCTGTCAATTTCGTAAAAAGAAAATATATATATATCTAAAACATGTTAAAATTTCGTAAAGGTAGCTAGCTCAGCTGGTCATCCCCGTTCCTCAAAGGTTGATGCGTTCTAGGAGGTCACATGTTTGAGTCCCCGATGGCGTAGTATTGCAGAATTTAACATGGTAGGTAGAGTTAGATTTCCCCCCTTGCGACATAATTAGCCCCCCCTATCTGCTTCGTCTTCCTTGGCTGATTCCTCATGAGGCTTACTCGCTAGTAGGCTAGCACGACAACATGTTCAATTAATGGGGTAGTACATCGTTGGATCTTAGCTTGTTAGGATTCCAACTAGTTTCATGTAAGAATCGTTATCCAATCCAACAATATAATAATATCTTCTATAAAATAGGGGGACAAATTATTTTTCTTGCATGGAGCCACCAATTTGTCAGGATCGGGCCTGTCCAAGATTTATATATATCTATATTTTTTAATGTAATTAGCAAATCAAACAGATAGGAATCCGTGAGCCATATTATTATGAGAAACAACTTGAATGGTACCAAAGACCAATGTTCAAGTGTCAATCAATTCCAATCAACAACCAAAGGATGGATTTACTAATTGATTGAACTACGTATAACCTATGATATTTTAATTATATAAACAAATATAATGAAGAAAATAAATAACACAGACACCAGAAATTTTGTTAACGAGGAAACTGCAAATGCAGAAAAACCCCAGGGCCTAGTCCAGATTTTAACACCACACTGTATTTAGATGCTACGGAAACTAACTTACTACAAGTTAACTTCGGACTGGAATGTAGTTGAACCCTAACCAATGTTCACACCGATTAAGGTATAATCACGTTCCTTACGCCTATGAATCCCAACAGGACTCTACGCACTTGATTCCCTTAGGTGATCTCACCCAAAACTAAGGGTTGATACGACCCAAAGTCGAAGACGTATAAACAAATATGTCTCCCACATAAAAGTCTATTCTGATAAATAAATCTGTCTCCCAAAGAAGTACCTATGAATATTTTGTTCCGTATTTTGATAAATCAAGGTGAAAAAGAACCAATTGGTAATCCGGTCATATATTCCTGAAGAATATCCTACAAAAATATCAATCACCGCACAATAACTTAACTATATGGTAGTAGAACAATTTATTGTGGAATCACAAAGAATGAGACTACGAGCTTTGTGAATACTTTTTATATCTTACCTATCAGAGATAAATCTCGGGCCAATCTTAGATAAGATAGTACTAATATGATAGAACAAATAAGATCAGAACACGCAACTACAGAGAAAATAATTGGGTCAGGCTTCAGAATCCCAATGAAGTCTTTAAGTCGTTAACCTATAATAGTTTTAAGAAAAACCTAGGTTAAAGGAGCTAGTACGCAACTAGTATCACACATAAGGTGTGGGGATTAGGCTTTCCAGTTGCTAGAGTTATCCGTTATATAGTCTTCAAACAGGATTTGGTAGCTTAGAAACAAAGCAATCAATATTCACCATTAGATGAAAATCTGATTAAAGATTCAAGCTAAGTTTGATTAAAACCAAAACAATATCTCTCCACCGTTAGATGGTCTTAGCTTGTTACACACAAATGAAACATACCTTCATTTAGATACCTAAATGCGTATATTGAGTTGGCTCAATAACAGTTATCCGAATTTAGCCATATGAACACTTTTGTATTAACCACATTCATCTAACACTTCTAGATCAAATGATAATCAAATGAATCTAATTGTGTTACTCATATAGTTGTTCAATTGTTTATATTATCATAGAAGTATACAAGACACAATTGAAACAAAATCGGATTTGCTTCATGATTGTACAAAGTACTTATTCAATAATCAATTCATGAACATTAAGCCACGGTTTGCAAAGATTGAATTCCTTAATTTATTAGTATATTTGTTCATGAGTATGAAATCATACTAAACCAATTTTAGAACTTAAAAAACTCAGTTTGCAAACTGGTACGCAAACTTAAGTTCAAGACTTTGGTCTTGTCCGACAGTTTGCAAACCAGTATGCATACTGTCGTTCCGGACCTAACTCAGGTAGAACCGTTCGCATATTGGTATGCAAACTTGGATCCCAGACTTTAAAAGTTAAAACCGTTCGTATACTGGTATGCAAACTTGGTTTCCGGACCTGAATCATACCAAAACAGTTTGCATATTGTTTTATATATCCAGACAATGGTTAATTGTTCTAAACTCTCATTTCAATCATTAAAACATCCTTAGAAGACGACAATATCTATCTCACAACAACTATTAGCTTATAAGTTATTTTCAAGTGTTCGAATAATCTATACGAAACATTCTGAGTCGACATCAAATGATTGTCTCACACAAATCATGCAAGATGTTTCAAGGAAACTTTCACATGATCAACTTTTGACTTATTATTTAGTTTCCAACAAATAAATTATTTCCAACTAAACTCGTCAAGAATAATGATGAACATAGCTAAATCAAAAAGATTCTAACACATATTTGGAGAAAGATATAAGTGAGTTAAACTCCGCTCGAAATATCAAATGTGTATAATGTAAAAATCTATATAGTTATACGACTTAGTCTCAATAGGAGATATAATAGAATAGACTTCTGAGTGATAGATAAGTTTTAGTCTTCACATACCTTTTGTTGATGAAGTTCCTCAAAGCTATCTTCAGTAGATCTTCGTCTCCAATCGATGAACGCCATGAAGTCTAAAGATCAACTACACATTCTATCCTAATCCGATACATAGCTATAAGTATATTAGAAATCAACACTTATAGTTTTTATCACCTAAACTTGACAAACAAGCTTGAGATAGCAACGTTTGCGAGTTCGACCGAGCAGTGCTCTAACAATATGCATATGAAAGGATAAGTGGTCGGTTAATGTTAACCAAATAAGGAGCGAGCTTCTGTATTTTTGGAAATTATGGTATGTCTTAGTTTTTGTGAATTACAATTCAATATTATTGGTAATTTATAATTTGTTGATGTGGAATGATATGGACCTTCTCGAATGGCTTGGTATTTTCTTTGACTTTCTAATTGATAATAATGTTAGAAATCAAAGAAAATATATTATCCTTCATCGTCGTTAGTTGATTTTTGGTAAAATTGAGAGGATAAATCATGGAAGAAGAGAAAGATAATAGATGAATAAGAGAAGATGAGATGACAGTAGGGAAGAAGGGGATACTTGAATTAGGTTTTTTTTTTTTTTTCTCAAACCCCGTTAGCTTATATTATTCCCCATATAACCTTTAGTATCCCCCAATTTGTGGTGGTATCCCCCAAATGTGGGTTCTATTTTAAACCCATTGTGTCCTTTCATTTTAAACTCATTATTTTGCCACATAACACTTTAAATTCTTAGAAATGTAAAATTGAACGTATTGTAATAGTGTTACCATGTCAGACAAAAGGATTCCCCTTTATATAATAAATATCGATTTATTGATTCATTTTATACCCTAAATTTAGTTTTAACAAAAAAAGAATAAATTCATTAATGCTTCAAATTTTTTTTTTGATTAATCAAGATATATAGGATAATTAGTGAATTAATAGGTTAAAAGAAAGAACTAATGAGACTAATGAGTTACCTACTTACCTTATATTGTTTTATATGAAATACCAATTCCCTAAAAAAAATGTTTTTCTTTCCTCTTTTATTTTTCAAAGCTAAAAGGAAAAAAAAACAAAAAAACAAAATAAAAAATGCAAAGAGTTAATATAAAAATTTCTTTATCTAGGTAAGTGTTGGAAAAAAATTCCTTTTGTACCCCTTTGAATAGTTTAGTATTACCAAAAATTCTAGCAAACTAATTAAAAGTTTTGACTTTTTTGTTCAAAAGTTATATCATTTATCTGATATATCATAAAAACGACAAAAATTAGACTCTTACACGAACGAAAAGAAACAATGAGATCTCCTTTGAGACGTTTGGAGATAACGAGTTAATCAAGATTTTGGAAATAGGATGGGGAGTTGTTAGGGTTTGGATTGCCTTACCAAACATATTGGTTGTCTGGATGATTGCAATATTGAAACTTTTTCATAAATGAAAAAAATAAGGCAATGCAATATTAAGAGGCAGATGGAGATAATATGTTTGAGATTAAATAACCAAGAAGGTGACTATATTAGATTAACAAGGCAAAGGAAAGGTGATGATGATAGGGGTGTAAGTATTTGTATTCCTAGTGGTGATAACAAAATTTGTTGGTCAATATTAGCGGAGGTTCAAGATTATTTTTTTCTTGAGAATTAAGGTCTCAAGAAGGTGGTGCAGGAGATACCTAAGGAGGTGGATTTTCCAAGAATAGCTGTTAATTATACTAGAATGATGAAACCTAAGTTGATCAGAACTGGGTTGGTGGTGTTATCTCAAAGCCTAAGTTGGAATAAAGTCAGTGTTGATTAAAAGAAAGTTGGGAATTATAAGATTCATTAAGATTGAAGGTGTTGATACACTACAGGGTCAAATGCAACTGGAGGGGGAAGAATGGAGACAACTCTTGACACCACTGCTATGGCGGGATGATGGTGTGGACTTTCATCTAGCTATATGTGGGGGTGTTTCAAGTAGAAGGTGATGGAAAATAGGAGGAGGAAGTTTGAGGATGGAATGGTGTTTGAGCTAATTAAAACACTGGAGGAGGTACAATGGTTTAATATAAGGGGTTTACATAAGTCTAAATGGGGCTCCATAGTGATAGAAAATATTGGGAACGAGTTATCTGTGGGAAAATTTTCTAGGATTGTTTCTGAAACTCTAAATCTGGAGGGTTTCCAATTCTTTAGAATTGTAGTGTCTGGTAATATGTGTAAGATACCGGCGGTGCTGGTGACGGAGATGGAGGAGGAGAAGGTGGTGCTAATAGTGGAGTGGGATACGGAGTATAGGGAGAAAAATAAGCTCTCAGATAATGAGTAACGGCATGAATTGGGGAGATTTGACGGAGCTGTTAGAGAAGGTTTTTCCTTTTTTTTTTTTTTTTTTTTTTTTTTTGGACAATCAACATATTTCAATTCATTCAAATCAAAACACTGATTACATGTTCGCTTACAAGAATGACAAAAACATCAAAATAAGAGATAATTGAAACCCTAATACAAAAATGGACATCAATTACATGTAGATCGCGAAGAGAAAGAGCGATAAACCGCAAAGATATCCAAAACAACTTTATGTATAAGGGAAAGATGATGGTAAATCCGGAAATATATTCCGACCATTTAATCTGATTGTATTCTTCTTCCATAAGAGATGCTCCTAAAAAAAATGAGTACTTTGCCCATAAATTGTCGATCCACACGAACTCAGATGCGCGATGTCGTGATAAATCGTTGATATTTTTGAAACAAGAATATCAAGCCACGAACCAGCCATTAAAATTTTAAAAACTTGCCCCACAACGACGAAGAAAAATTGCCCCAAAACGACGAAGAAATATGTCAAAAGACACCAAAAATGATGTAAAAACATCTTATTCTATTACCTATTATCAAAAAGATTTAAAAAGAAAAGAATCCTTGCTCAGATCTGGTCCAAAATGACCAAATCTGAGCAAGACGGCTATTGAGTTTTTTTTTTTCACACATGTAAATGTGGAAAGATGGTTGGAATGCCAGACTTGGGTTTTCCCCTATTTCTGATCTCATTTTTCCTATTTCCCATCCACATAAAATCCCATCCCCAATAATACTAAGTACAATCCATGCAAATTTTTATGTATCCTAAATCGCATCTCTTGACTTTTTAATTACACCATACAATAAAGTCACCCAACTACAACTTTCGACATTTTCACCGTCAGACCACTCCATGTTCTTCCCCATCTCCAAAACCTATTTCGATCTAGTGCTCCCATATTCCACTAGAGGTACATCATGAATATCGATTAAATACAAATAAGATTAAAATTTAATTAACTAAGTAAAATAATATAAGGTACTTTTTATTGGTCAGTCAAACTCTACAATTAAAGGTTCTGTACAAAATCTACATTTATGTACAAAGCATGAACCAGTTGAATACGATTTGATTATGGCACTAGCGGATAATGGTACCAGTGAACTTATGCGCGAATGCCTAATTAAGTGACCACGAATAAAAAGAGACGTAAAAATCATCATCGGCATAATTAATCGGGATACCTCCAAGACCCTGTACAAAAATCACATAATCGCAACCACAATCAATGTTGAGATAAACAAACGAATGGCTCTGTTTGCGAGGAAGATACCTATTCTTTTTTATTTTTTGATAGTACGGAATATACATATTCAATTTGCCAAATCCTTGCAACATGCATTAAAATCGATCATAACTGTATCGACCCATTGTAAAGGATCACCAAGCAAAGCATACAATGGGTATATAATCAACAATACTACCCAGTAGCATCAAAGATAAAAGGAACAAATGTAGGATAATAATTGGATAGAAATCTTATCTAGGGTTTTTTAAATTATTTATTTTGTGTTTTTTTTTTTTTTTTTTTTTTTGATCGATAAAGAAGATGAAGACAATAAGACAATAGGTATGGTTATTATTAATTTGACTTTTATAGGTGTTAAATAGGAAAAAAGAAACAAATTTGAAAAGTATATTTTTTTAGAATTTGCGTTGGGGATGGGAAATAGGAAAAATGAGGATAGGAAATACGGAAAACCTTACAGAATTTTCAAAACTCAAAAACGCAATGAATTCTAAGCTGGTGGCGCGAAATCAGGAGATGATTATGGAAGATTCAGATGAAGGTGAGTCAACAACGTTTAAGGAGTTAGATGAGATAGTTGTTGATGAATCGTCCAGTGGAGGGGGCTCGGGAAGATGGGCTTATATTCTAAAGTCAGGGACCAATTCTGGTTCTGGTTGTATGGTGGTCAATCGTCAAAATTCGACTGTTGATAACTTAAATTCAAAATCTAATTCGACAATTGAGGGTGATAAGTCTAAAAGGGTTATGGGAAGTAGGGAGGAAGGAGAGTTGATGGTGTATATCCATGAAGATGTGATGGAGTTAAATATGCTATCGGATATTGAGAACATGGTGGTATCTAAGTTAGGAGATGTACAAATATCGCACACGGAGAAACATGGAGAAGGTTATGGAGGCTTCAAAGTTAATGTTAAAACATTGTTGTGTTTATGAAGGAGTTTGTGGGGAAAAAAAAAGAAATTCTTATAGCAGTGGTGATGAAGCAAGTCCAGAAATATAAGGAGAGATTCAAGAAAGTTAATGCTCAGAAAAATGGTGTGGCTGCTGAGAAGATTGATGAGGTTTGGATGAAGGAATTTGTGTTGGTTGAAGTGGACAACATTGTTTCAGTGGAGCATTTGGAGAATAATCAAGATTAAATGGAGATTGTCAACGAATGTTAAAATAATCAACTGGAATGTTAGAGGGTTGAATGCTTTTGATAAAATGAATGATTTTAAAGAGGTAATTAGGAATCAAAAATGTGATTTATGCTTAGTACAGGAAGCTAAGATCATGAAAATGAATAGGTGTCTGGTGAAACAGTTGTGGTTTGATGATGATTTTGATTGGTTGTATAAGCCTTATGTGGGGAGTAATGGTAATATGGGGGCCTACTTACAATTGGAATACTAATAAAATTGTGAAGGAGGGGGGGAGAGTTGAATTAATAATATCACAGTTGGTTATTGTTCAAAGGTGAATGACATAAATAGGATGTTTGCAATGTTTATTATCCTTGTGGTTATAATGAAAGGGAGGACTTTTTTAATGACCTTAATGAGGTTAAAATCTAGTAGAGTGGAGCATTCTATTTTTCTGGTGATATGAATTATTTGAGAGGTGAACCAGAAAGAAATAGAGGAGAGAATGTGATTCTAGAAATAATGAATTTCTGAATAATTTTATCAATTGGTGGATCTTCCATTGGTTGGTGGTTCTTTTATATGGTCTGACATGCAAGAGGATTCTCTTCTTTGCAGTTTAGACAGATTTGTTTGAAGTGTTGATTTTGATTTACTCTTTCCGGATGCAATTCAGGTGGCTCTTACTAGAGTGATTTCAGATCATAGGCCATAAATGTTGGTGACTAAACCTAATATCAAGTATAACCCTTACTTCAAATTTGAAAATGGTTGGTTGCTGCAAAAATATTTTCTCAAAAAGGTGAAGGAATTGTGGAATATTTTGGAGTTTCAAGGACAAGCTAGTTTTATTTTTATTTTTAAAAGTTACAAAACTTAAAGTATTATCTGAAAGAGTGAAGCATGGAGGAATTTGTAGGAGTTAGAAATGAAACATAAGAGCTTACTCAAAAGGTTGATTTGTTGGATCAAATGGAAAAGAATCATAAGCTCTCTGATAAGCAATTTGAGGAGAGGATAAAATGTTTGTTGCAGTTAAGGAATATTAAAGCTATGGAGGAAAGAAACTGGCATGGAAGAGCTAAACAAAATGAATTCAAATGAGGGGACTCTAATATATCTTATTTTCACATGATTTCTAATGCTAAAAAAATTAGAAATATTATAGCTAAGCTAGAGATTGATGGAGTGGATTGTTTTGACCAGAAGAGTATAAAATCACAAATCAAGAGTTATTATGATGCTCTTTTCACAGAGAAATATGAGTGTTCATTTTCTCTGGATAACCTTTATTTTCCTAGTATTGAAGAGGGGAGAAAGCATAAATGGAGATGAAGTTTACTAAAGTAGAAGTTTATGATGTGGTGAAGCATTTTGGTAAAAAAAAAAAGTCACCAGGACCTAATGGTTTTTCTATTGAGTTCTATAAGGTGTGTTGGTTTATCATTAAGTCTGATTTCATGAAATTAATGGAGGATTTATTTAGATTTGTCTCGTGGGATTGGAGGTTAAATTGTTCATTTATTTCTCTAATTCCTAAAAAGGAAGATTCTTGTTATCCAAAGGATTATATAACTTTTAGTTTGCTTGGTAGTGCATATCAGATTCTTTCTAAGGAGTTGTCTAATAGGTTGAAGATGCATAAACTAGTGTCTGATTTTCAAGGAGCTTTCATCAAAGGATGCATAAACTAGTGTCTAATTTTCAAGGAGCTTTCATTAAAGGAAAAATAATAATATCTTGATGGTGTTTTAATTGCAAGAGAATGTGTGGATAGTAGGTTGGGAAAAAAAAGAAGGAATTTTTTGCAAAATTGGTATGGAAAAAGGCTTTTGATAATATGAGATGGAGTTCATTATTGAGAATTCTGGAGAAACATGGATTTGGGAGAAGATGAATTTCATGGATCAGGTGATGCATCTCAACATCTCATATTTTAGTTCTAGTGAATGGAAGTGATATTGAGAATTTTAAGCCATCTAAGGGTCTGAGGAAATATATCCTCTTTCTCTTTTTCTGTTTTTACATGTGGTGGGGATTTTGTCTAATCTTGTAGATGATGTTGTTGTGAGGAAACAAATAAAAGGTTTTTAAGTAATATAATATGGAATTATGATATCATACTTGCAATTTGCTTTTTATGGATGCTAATGAGGAAGATATTAGAAGATTGTTTCTCATTCTTAATACTTTTGAGCTCTTGACAGGGATGAAACTGAATTTGGAGAATAGTATAATGATCAATGTAGGTGCAGATGATGTAATTGACTCTTTAGCATTGAAGTTGAGTTGTAGGGTGGAGAAATTATCATTTAAGTATTTGGGTTTGCCTATTGGTGCTACTGCTATATATATGTACTTCAGTTTGGGACGAGGTGATTAAAAGAATGGAGGTGAAACTGGCATCATGGAAGAAGAAATTTCCTTCTAAATCTGGGAGGTTGGTACTTACTAGAAGTTGCTTAGCCAGTTTACCTATTTACTTTCTTTCTTTAGTTCCTTTGCCTGTCAGTGTGGAGGTGAAGCTAAATAGAATAATGCGGCGATTTTTATGGGATTCTAATGATGATAAAAGGAAAACGAGTTGGGTTTCTTGGGTGAAGATCTTTAAACCAAAACATTTAGGTAGATTAGATGTCAAAAATTTGAATTACACTAGTAAAGCTCTTAAAGATAAATGGTCTTGAAGATGATATGCAAATGACAAGAAGGCTTTATGGAGGAAGGTGGTGCAACAAAATCTAAAAAATGATGAGGATCTTTGTTTGCCATCTGGTGATGCATCTACTCAAGGGAGGAGTAATTGGGAGTGCATTCTAAAGTCCATTCCATTTATGGAGGAGCATGTGAATTTTAAAATGAATAATGAGAAGTCTATCAGACTGGCTTGATAAGACGGGGTCTTATGGCTCTTCCCAAGAGCTTCCGAACTACCTTTCCACCTCAGCTTGGGAAGAGGCTATCCTTAGTGGTCATTCCCTATTTACATGGCGAATGGATAATGATCATCCTTTTTAGTTAGAAAAACAGCCAATGGTTTTCCGTTATTTAATTTATTGGTTCCACTTTTTCAAATTCATACGAGTTTGAACCAAAATCCTATTTAATTACCCAATTTTTAACCAAAAACAGTTAATGATTATCCGGTTTTAACTAAGATACACGGTTTTTATGTAAAAAATCCACCTGACCCCACCAAGTTACAAGGTTTTTAATTATAAAACAATTGATGGCTATCTGTTTTTTACTTTTTGAGAAAGGCTAATGGTTAACCGTATCCGGAGTCTCCCCGCTGTGATTCCCACTGACCAAGGAAGGATTGCGGGAAGTGGGAATTTAACAAAGTTTTTTGGGGCTGGGAAGAGCTTGGACAGCTCCATAAGACCGAGCCTAACTGGACTTATTCTGGCACTTTAAAGGATTTGTATCCTGCAATTTATAAAGCTTGTAGTATGAAGAATGCTTTTATCTCTGATATGATTGAGAATGGTAAACTGAAGTGTCATGTCAAAATGAGGTTATATCACTATGAGAAGTTGGAATGGGACTTGTAATGTAATGAGTTAGGTCATGTTCATGGGCTGAATGAAGATGCTGATTATGTGGAAATAATGGGAGGCTTTACGGTGAAAAGGTGATATGATTTGTTGGTGGAGGATGATGCTATTTGTGATTTCAAATTTTTTTATGGAAGAATGGTATTCCTCCTAAGGTGAGTTTCATGTTATGGGATGTTCTCCATGACTCTTTGCCAACTTTTACAATGTTTAACCAAAGAGGGGTCAATACTCAAGATGCTAAATGTTCATTTTGTAAGAGAGAGGAGGAAACTTCATATCATATTCTTCTCGGTTGTTCATTTCTTTTGAAGTGTGGTCTTATTTCACTAAGGCTTTCAAAATCTCTTGGGTGATCCAGATACTGTTAAAAAGAACTTTGAAGCTTGGAGGATGAAAAACTTGAAGGGAATGTGTTAGGAAGTCTGGTGGAGGTGATTTATGCAGTTCAGTGGCACTTGTGGAAGGAGAGAAACAACAGAGTGTTTGGTGGTAGAGCTATGGATGCTGATGAGGTTATCATGCTTATTATTAAGCAAACAATTGTTTTGTGGTTTTTTGTAGGGATGTTTTTAAGAATATTGTTGTAAATCAGGTCTTGTTTCATCGGGGTACAGTTATGCACTTATGACGTTGCTTAACTGTGGACAAAAATTAAAATAAGAAAAATTGATGCCCCTAAGAATTTGCTTCCCCAAGTTGAATTTTGGTCACTTTTTGTCAGGGCCGGCCCTGTTGTGAACTGCAGAAATAAGTTGGCCGGACTTTTTCTGTTCTTTTTTCTAAAGGGTTGTTGATAGACCATCTGGCCTGACTCCAAAGTAAGATGGATGATGAATGAAATACTGTTAGTAGCTTAATTACTTGATTTTACTTTTCCAAATTTGTGGTTGTTTGAATATTTAAGTAGGAAATACCATATGGTCCTAAAAATAATATATTAGAGAGAGTCTAGTCCAATTGACTTATTCAATTGACTTTTTGGTCCTATTTGGTAATATAAATTATCATTTGGTCCTAAAAATTATAGTTTGGTCCTAGGATGATATCATGGATGATGTAAATGTCATCTTGTAGTGGAAAAAATACCCTTAGAGCTTCTCCAATGGAATGTATGTGAAGATAAATGTCTAAGTCCACATAGGATAGACATTCATTTTCCCTAAAATTCTTCTCCAACCCCAACTTCTTAAATCAATGTGAAGATGACATGTCTTCATTTTTGTTAGACAATGTCAAGGTGAATGTCAAGTTTTAGACATTCACCTTGACATTGTCAAGCTATCCTAGTAAGCTTTTGCTTACCTAAATTAATTTCAATATATTAAATAACCATTTTTAGCTCTAATAAAATCTAAAAACTACTACAAATAAAATTTACATTTAATCCATAAAAAATCACAAACAACACCATTGGAGATGAACTATTTTTCCTCCCTAAACTTAAGGAAAAATTGGAATGAGGATGTCTAGTTTATGTTGCCACCTAGGAAACACACACAACCACCATTGGAGAAGCTCTTATATTATTGTTTGGTCCTAAAAAATAATAATTTGGTCCTAAGGTGATGTCACAGTCCTTTTTTTTCTTCTATCTCTTAATAAAAATAAATAAATAAAACTTAAATATCTTTTCAACCATGTCTAAAAATGATAAATTTTATATATTCAGAAAGCTCTCGACGATAGCTTTCCAACGAGTACTATTGTCGCTATGTTTCAGAGCTTTTAATTTTTGCCTTATTTTTTAGCTATAAAATGAACTATTATACGAGTTCATTCTACAAAATGAACTACTTTGATGAACTATTATATTCTGGAATGAAGTCCATATAAAAACCTGAAAAAAAAGAGATTTTCATTCCAGAAATAAAGTCCATATAAAACATATACAAACATACTTCATTTCTGGAATGAAGCCCATATAAAAACCTGGAAAAAAAAAAACAGACTTCATTCCAAAAATGAAGTCCATATAAAACATATACAAACATACTTCATTTCTGGAATGAAGTGCATATAAAAACATGAAAAAAACAGACTTCATTCCAGAAATGAAGTCTGTTTTCATTTCTGGAATGAAGTCCATATAAAAATTAAAGCTATGAGACATAGCGACAATGGTACTCGTTGGAAAGCTATCGTCGAGGCTTTCCGAATATATAAAATTTATTAATTTTTGACATATATTTTGAGAGATATTTAATTTTTAAACTTTTAAATATTAATGTAAGAATGAAAGAGAAATTAGTAGAGAAAATAAACAAGAGAGAAACCATTCACGTGAGAGGAGAAAATAGGAGAGAGAAGGGGTACTTTAGATATTTTAATAATTATGGACCAAATAGACATGGGACCACCTAAAAAAGGACCAAACCATATTTTTCTAGGACCAAATGGTATTTCCTACCAATATTTAACTAGTATGTGTTTTTTATTTCCTGAAAGTTCCTCGTTGTTTTCATGTAAAAAAGTTGAGGTCGGTTTTATAGTAGAAGGGAAAAAAATGGTTTAGTCCAAAAACGCTTCAAAAAGTACATATTAGTCCATCCTGAGTTAACTAGGTACAATTTAGTCCAAAATTTATTTAAGATATGGAAAATACACATATAACCTTCCTTATTTACAATTTAATCTAAATATTTACAGTTTACTCCAAAGTGATTCATGATGATGTCAGTAATTTTTAAAAACAATTTATCTTTCGAAGTTTGTCCAAAATTCGCAAACTTTACATATTCGGAAAGCTCTTTCCGAGAGCTACAAAAAGAGTACCTATATGACTATATAATTCTCATTTTTCTTTTAAATCTTAGTTTACATTGGTATATAAACATGTACACATTAGTGTCAAAACAAACATGTACACATTTACAAAAATCTAGAAAATTGAAAGACAAGACAAGGTGCACCAGTTTGTATACCACATACAACTTGAATTGTCCTCCTAAGAACCATTAACGCTATCCATAATAAATAACATGGAAACTAAAATGCATTTGAACCATCAACCTTCACGAACCTTTTGATAGGCTTGGAGAGACGTTTTGAGCTTATGAGTCCCTAAAAATAAATAATAGAAAGAATCAACATGTGCACAATAACAAATAACATGTGTACCAAAAACATGTATACTCATGTGTACAAGTCAATATCCAAGTACATTATCGACCAACATGTGTTCAACTATGTGTGCATTAATTACCAAGAACAACTACAGTGTACAATAATATACAAATTATTTTGCTAGATATCATATGAAACAAAACTAAACTAAGGTTTTACCAAATGAAGATGTTTTACCCCAAAATAAACTTTTGGTAGCCCCCTATGAATCTAATAATCTACTTCAGGCACTCATTATTCTAACAAAGTGCTTACTTGGACAAGTCATGTTGCCTTGTATGTAGTATTATTTCCTTGTAAGTGGTATTCAAATAAGTATTGTGCATAACTAACAATTTAGAAAGCCATACATGCCACTATTTATAAATCTGACATAAATATGTGGTTTTTCCTTCTTGTGACATGAGGGCTACTTTAGGCGCACTGATGTCAAACAGAGTACACGTGACTTTTCATAAATCACGTGTATAAATATGTACAACCTTAAAAAAGATGCATAGATCGATCATAAATAACCGGACACAAACCTATTTTTTCATAGAAATTACATAGGAGCACCAATATATACCCCAAAACATGCATAAATTCGATCATGCATACCAACATGCAGACCTATTTTTCAATAGAAAATACACTGGTGCATTAATATGTACACCCCTACAAACACCTACAAATAGACCTATTGCATGAGATTTACAGTACTAGTGCACCTGTATGTACACACCTTACGCCATACATGCCAAATGCGCTTAACTAAGCCTTTTGATGTTTGTGAGTCCTTAAATTTAGTACATATAAAAAATTTGTATGCATAATAAAGGACAAACAATCTAGCTACACCAGTAGTGTTGGTAAACACGAAGGCTGTACTGGTAAAGTTCAACTAAGAAACCTAATTAACACAATCATGTTATCAGCTGAGACACCATTGAGATAAGCATCAAAAAAGGAACCAAGTGTACCTTGCACCGTGTTGCATTATCCTGGGCTGCAAGAATAGAAATATAAGGTGATGTCATTTTCTAAAGAAAATATGCTCACAACCATTTTTATCATCTTCAACTCATCCTCTTAGTTAAACAATGAGGCAACTCATCCTCCGGGCTTATCCAATTCATGTAAATAAGATCAGACGAACACCATTAAAATGAAATGCAAGTTAAGAAGAGATATTATATAGAAGATCAAATGCACATGCACATACCAGGTGTGAACCAACTTCAATGTCAGGCAGGGCGACTTAAAATCAACATGTGTACAATTACGTACACATTAAGAATGAACAAGTGTACAACCATGTACACACTAAAAATCAACATGTGTACAATTATGTACACATTAACGATCAACAGGTCTACAACCCCAACTGTATGTCTTGCATAATATCATGTTATGCATGCTACACAAAATCTTCAACCAAATAAACAAATAGTAATAAGGAAAACAAAGGAATGCACCATTTTTGTGAACAATTCCTCAAGCTTTGCCATGTTTACCATCCTTGAATCCTATAAGGAACCAAAAGAATGTTAGAGAATAAGTTTGAAAAAAATGAAATTTTACTTTATATGTACAGAAAAACGGGGTTTGGAACCTTATAGAGATTGATCTTTGTGATTTGAAAGGGAACACCTGACAGATGAGGATTCTCCACTCCAAATGCTCCATCATTTCATCTCATCTCCTTTAGCACATTGTCATGTCCGAACATTTCTTTGGTGTAACGTCGTCATTATGCAATTCAAATTGACTCCAGAGAATGTTAAAACTTGTTCTGCCGAGAAGAAAGACCAAAATACAACAATGAAACCATAGTATGCATATCACATAACAACCAAATATTAAGCACAAGACTCAACAAGGAGGCATTTAACAAGGTGGAAAAACTAGACGAAAGTCGAAAGGATACCAATAACTATAAAAAAAAACATAAAACACTAGAAAGTATTGGACTTAAGAAATTAAATTAAAGCATCAAAGTCATGGAAGTATAAAGAACAACATCGCCATAAACGGATTTATTTCATATCTAAAAATCAACAGGTGTACAATTTTGTACACACTAACAAAAAATATGTGTACAACCATGTACACATGTGTATCCAAAACATGTATACCCAAATGATCGTAACTGCAAGCTTAGAAGACCAAATAAAATAATTCCATGGGGTCCAATACAATGTATCCTGCAGCTTATGCAAGGAAAACAGTGGATATCTAGATATACTAAAACAAACAAACAAAAAGGCGTGTGAATCAAATAACTAAGTTTCATGTTTCTAAATTGGGAAACCATATGAAGCAGCATATGACCCTAGGCGTCATGTTAGAGGTAGTAGCTACTTACTGTCCAACTTTCATGTCTTTGTTTTCTTTCTTCGAAAGCAGAACCAAAAGGTGATGGTGAAAAGTATTAGGATAACAGAAGGAATGACTATACTAACAACTAGTATGTATGAATTTCTATTTACTACAAAAATACGACCAGTAATATTAGAAATTGAACTTCCAGTTATTACTCACTAAAATGAATTGAAAATGGACCGATTGAATATAGTTTATTTTTGATATAAATAAACATTCTCAACTAGTGCAGAATTGCATAGTTTTATTCGATTGAAATGATCGTATTTACGAACATCACATGACAAAGGAGTAGTACTTACAACTAGCAGAAGGAGACTGTGAAGGTGGAGACTGAAGAACCATAAATTCGACAAAAGGATTTATATCGTATCTAAAAATGAACATGTGTACAATTATGTACACATTAACAAACAACATGTGTACAACCATGTACACTTGTGTATCCAAAACATGTATACCCAAATGATCGTATATGCAAGCTTAAAAGACCAAATAAAATAATTATGTGGGGCCCAACACAATGTGTACTGCAACTTATCCAAGGAGGACAGTGGATAGCTAGATATGTGAAGCACAAAATCCACCACATTCTGACCCCAAGAAAACTAGCATTACTTAATCATATGGTCATTTTCAAAAAGTATCTCACTAATTAATCCCCTCCTTGATTTTACATGATGTAATTTAATTACAAGCTAAACCAAATTTTACATGATGTAATTTAATTACAAGCTAAACCAAACTTGACCCTATTTCATAAAAACAAGCAATTAGTCCTCACTAATGAAATTAATGCAAAAAGCAGTGGAGGATTCACATATGTACTCTTACCATTTATAGCTGTAATTTACACTTAATGACCAAAAGAAAGATTAAACATCATTAGTAATGTCCATTACCACGTCATAGAGAAGTTGAGTGGAACATACCTTAGAGTAGAGATCACTATCACTATTCCTCACTTTTATATCACTATCATCAACTTATGGAAACATTTAAGGCTTATAAGCTTAGTTGGATGAGGTGAGGGGGAAAGAAAAAAAACATTTCCCTAAACAAACAGTGCCCTCTCATATTAAATTGGAAGGAAATGAAAATATGCTTGCTAAATACTAACAAATTATGCTCTTGTTTGAGTCTAAATTATCAGCTCACATCTACAGATGAACACTACTTAGTTTCTACTGGATATAAATAATGATCATAAGTCAAATCATTTCTAATTGAAAGATGAAATATATATCCACCATGAGCCAATTCTAAATTTGATTTAATGATCAAAAGATTATAATTAACCAAATCACAAGCTACAAATAAATTAAAGAAATAAGAATGTAATTCATACAAGAAATACACTATTCTATCATGCTTATTATCGAACACTTGATGTGCAAAATTTAGTGCCTGCTCAATACTCACACAATCAGCACAAGCAACACACACTGTATTTCAAATTTCAAATTAAGAACATTTCTACCAAGGATCTTATCAACAGACATATTAGTTAGCCATAAACATTTCAAACATTCCTTTCCGAAATCTATAAATTTAATGGTTATGATCGAAATAAAAGATTGAGAAGTGATATAACTTATCTTTATAATCATTTTTATTGACGGATCTTTAAGATTCGATTTCTTTGGTGATTTCATCGACCTTCCACATGAATTTCAAACTAATTCTTCAACAACAAATGTGGGGATTGAATCTTTTTGAACCAATTGGTAATTGATATATACTCAAATTTTGGTTATGAAGATGGAGATAGAGATTGAACGGAGTTAGGTTTTCTTAAATTCGAATTTACAAATTGTAGATCTAAACTCCTCTGGTTCATATGGGTTTGGATTTGTTTTTATTTTTCTCTCTCGGCAAAGAGTCAGATTTGAGAAGAGTGATAAATGAATGAGGAATAACTTACGACTCCTGGTTTTCAAAACAAGGTCATTTTTGTCATCTATTTTTGTAAGATTTGGACGAAATCGTTAAAAAATGACTAACTCGTCCTAAATTTGGTAAAAAAGGATCTCCTGGTACGAGGCTTTAGGTGACAGGACTAGACTGTCTAAAGGCCAATAGAAATGGGATTAAATGTTAATTTCTACATAGTAGAAGGGTAAAACTCGCTATTGTGTGTGTTTTTTAAGTTGAGATCCAATTCTCTAGAATGACTCACGCATCCTGAGATTACAAAAATAGAAACTTAAAATTCGAAGAGGATCTTGAGCCTGCGAATAAACACACACATTTGATGCACCTAACCCAGTTTAGTGTTTACTTACTTCGTTGCGTGTCATCAAGCAAAGTACCATGCAGCTCCACAACTCAAGAGTCAGAAGGAATGTGTAATAACAATTCACAAGTTATCAAGTTATTCCAACAGTTGAATTGATTATGTCGCTTGACTGTACAATATCTCAATCAATTAAAGTAGTATATAAACTTACAATAGTTACAGCAAAAATAATAGCCTACCTGTGCTTCTAAAGAACACTGGTGCTAACCCCTTGTTTTGCTCTTCTTTCTATCACAAAACCAAATTCAGTTCTAGTTTTAACGAATTCCCTGTTGTAATTAACTAGAATCAAGCAGTTGCCGAGGCCAGAGCTCCTCCATGGAAATTTGATACCCCTACTAGATTGTTTGATAAGGTAGTTTGAAGGTCTTTTTCTTCTTCTTCACAGTCCTCTGCTTCCCAAAGGAAACTTGCATATGCGGCATGAACATGACTGCAGTTGAGAAGAAAGTAATGATGGTAAGAACTTGGGGAAATGCTCAATTTGCATGTTTGATTCATGAACTAAAAATGATGAGCTAAATTTTTTTAGATTGAACAGTACCTATCCTCAGGAGCAGCTTGAACTGCACGTTCAAAGTAGCTACAAGCGCTTGCATAATCATGATGGAGCTCCCAAACCAATTTAGCATACTGCGATAAGATTTCACCGTCTTGAGGATCTATTAGTATTGCTCGAGAGTAGTATTCGTCAGCTTCCCTGAGATCTCCCTTGGACTTTCAAAAACAAGAGAAACAAGTATTAGAGGTTTGCATGAATGCGCAACTCAAGCAAACTACAACACACTGTGACATAATACACAACTCAATCTTTTCACTAGCATTGCAAATTCTACCGGGGTCGAGAGGGGCAGTAGCCCTCTGCAGTGTAAGACCTGATTCGTCACTTAAATCATAGATCTATGAGATAGTTACCCAAAAAATCTCACCTTATAAAGAAATTGAGCATAATTTCTTAGAAACAATAAATTACAAGGATTTTCTCCAACCATCTTCTGATAATACTCTCCAATTTGCTCTTCATTCTCAACACCACCTTCTCCACCCTGGAAACTTGCAATCCCAACAAGATTGTGTGAAATGCCTCTTCGTTCTTCTTCTTCATCACTTTCCCCAAATTCCCAAAGGAAACTTGCATATGCCGCATGAACATGACTGCAGTTGAGAAGAACATAAAGATGGTAACGGAAATGCTCAATGTACTATAGGAATGCAACTTGTTCAGAGCAGAAAGACATAATCCAAAATCAGGCTTGTACATGCTGATAAAATATAAATCTGTTTGATTCTTGAACTAAATAATGGAATACAATACCTATCCTCAGGAGCGGCTTGAACTGCACGCTCAAAGTAGCTACAAGCTCTTGCATAATCATGATGAAGCTCCCAAACCAATCTAGCATATTGCGATAATATTTCACCGTCTCGAGGATCTGCTAGTATTGCTCGAGAGTAATATTCATCAGCTCCCCTAAGATCTCCCTTGGACTATAAAACCAAATAAAACAAGATTTCACAGTGGGTCAATTTCCCCTGCAGTGCAGCGCCCAACTGATTCAAAACTATGAGACAAGCACCAAAAAAACTGAATTTGATAAATAAAAATCTCACCTTATAAAGAAATTGAGCATAATTTCTTAGAAACAATGCACTAGAAGGATTCTCCTCCACCATCTTCTTATAATACTCTCCAATTTCTTCTACATTCTCCACACCGCCTTCTCTAAACGTTGCAAAATTAAAACCACCACCGGCGCCGCGGCCGCCACCTCCATTAACATCAATTCCAAGCCCTCTTGCAAGAAACAATGATGGGTTCATATCATTATCTTGACCCAAACATTGAAATTCATTAAACTTGTCTTCTTCCCTCTCCTCAATGAGACCCATTTTCTCACCATAAGTGAATTCACCACCACCCATAGACATAATATTTTCTCCAATTGTTGCAGACCTCGGTAAAAACCCATTATTTTCTATGTCATCTTCTACATAATCATCTTCTTCAGACCCTCTTTTAGAATTAAAATCAGAAAGTGAAGGAATTGATTGCAACATTGAGTTTCTTTTTGTGGATTTAAAAGGGGAAGAAGGGTTTGACGAAAAACGACTGAACCCTTGATTATCACCACCACTAGATGCCGCAGCAGCAAGTCCTTCTAAATTCCCATCAGATTGAGCTCTTCTAAAACATTTATTAGTACTGCTAACTTCTCTATCTGATGAATCAGAAAACCCACTATTATAACGACTTAATGGTGATGAAATACTGCAAGAAAATGAGTTAAAGTTAGTACCACCATGAGGGAATGAGCTTTTCTTTAATGCAGAGTTGTTTTTGCTGTTGTTTTCATGATTAGGACTTTCTGATGAGTAAGAAGATGAAGAGAGGAGAGATCCAAGAATTGGTGTTGATGAACTTCTAAGCATCATCTCTTTTCAAGGTTAATCGTTTTAAGTTAGTTGATACTGAAATTTCAGTACTAATATTTATAGTCATAGTACTATTATCTAGATTTGACTGACCTCATTTTGATTCAACGGTGTATGACGAGAAATGATGAAGCCATTTGGTTCTCGTGATTTGGTGGTGACTGATGAATGCACAATGGTCAAACAGTTGGCGGTGTATCTCGTTGGAAAATGTGAAAAGGAAGTTCCTTTGTTCTGGCTTTCTGATTTATCACGTTTTTGGTAGGTTGACAAGTTCACATGGCCAAAGAGTGAAGAAGATGGGTCCATTGATAACTACTAACTACCGAGGGGGGAATATAATTTGGATAATCGGACAAGTCACTAGTGTATTCATTTCGTTGTCGAAGGGTATATATTTTTATTTTTTTGGGCGTTGGATAGATTTGGTCCCAGGGACGGAGTTAGAAATTTTTCTTGGGGGACAAATATATAGGTACAGTAGTTTCGCCGTAAAAGGAGGCGGTTGAAGGCCGCAATTTTTTTTTAGGCCTTGGTATTTTCCTTCAAATGATGTCACCAAAATATCCAATAAGTTGTTAGATGTTTAGATTTATGGTTGAATTTAATATTTTGATATTTTTCAGTTCTTTCCTACGTGATTTTGATATTTAAGCCAAGTTTTGTAGTCGTTGTTTGCAAATACTGACCAATTTCATTGCATTAATTATATCTTGATCTTTCTTTTGTAGTGCCTCTGATAAAGTAGTTGTGACCCCCAAAATATTTTTCATCAAATGAAGACGGAAAACAAAACTATATATCTTCATAGCTTTTAAAAGACCTAATGCTTCAACTCTCTTCCCAGTAGTCAAATCTTTTGAGACATATTGAAGGACAACTCTAACTGGTGAAAACAAGTTAATCAAGCTAAACAATGTATAATGGTGAGAACCCCATCGCGTAACAAGCTGTCCCCCTTTGCCTTAATATTCCAAATTTAGTACACATATATATGTAAAATCCAAAAACTCAGGGGGACTGCTGTCCCCCCTAGCCCATTAACAGCTCCGTGCCTGTTTGTCCCTTGATTCAGCACGAGTGAGCGGCTGTTTGTATTTTAGTTAAGAGTCAGATCTGACTCATGATCTGACTCAAACCTAATTCCTTACTTGGACCTGTTTGAGTCATAAATAAAATGTTCTTGACTTATGGGACTAAGCCACTGACACATATTTTTGAGCCAATTGAATCAGATTCGACTCAAAAAAACATACACATTGAATTAGATCCAAATAAATCAGGTGGTTTCAGTTAGATCCAGATGGGTCGGATTCAAAAGCAAATATGATGAAAGTGTTATGAAATATTCTCACGGGCACTTGTATAGTGCTGCCATGTAGGGTAGGGGAGTGTCTAAACCTTATGGTGCGAAAGGGAAGATGGATGGATATAAGGGAGGACTTAAAGCTCGCCAAGGCGAATATTGAAATCTTACTTGTCTGCATAATTGAACGCGAGAATTGAATCCTGCTTGACCAGTCGACGAGGTTGAAGTCAAGTTTCGATCCTTGCCTCATAATTAGGGAGAAATACAAATTCGGTTTCTCCTATAGTTCAGTTTCCTTTTCTTTATTTTTCCTTTTTGATTGTTTTTTTTCCCTTTCCATGAAGAATATCTCATGCGCTGGGTTAGATATTTGTTTTGGAATTATTGTTTACCAATCTGTGAAAGGGGTTTTTGGCAGATGTGATTGTGATGATATACAAACTGATGGATTTGATTTTAAACACCAAACAAAAGTGAGGTATGTTTTTGAAGAAATATATCTTTTTTTTTTATAGTAGTAATAACTATGATGATTGATTTTTGAATGGTTTTGTTGACAATAATAGGTTGATGGTACAAAAGATCGACTATTTGTTAGGGTTTCATTGAATTTGTGTTTTTATTTTCCAATTAGGTGAAAACATGATAATTATAATCCTACATTGTACATAATATTTTGTTGATTGTTGTATGTGTTAATTGTAGTGTGTTATGGGTGAGATATTGTCTAGGAAGAATGATGACAACCATAGTTGTGTTCGGAGAATTTGGAAACAGCACGACAATTACAACTTAAAAGAAGTTGGTGTCAAGTGAATTATTATTATAGGATATTGGTGAATAATAATGAGTTAATTAGTGTTTGGGTCCTAGATTTTGGTATGGTAGAGGATTTTGGTCCTAAGTTTGTCCAATTTTGAGTTTGGGTCGTTAAAAAAACGGTTACTTTTTCTTCTAAGTTTCTATATCCCTCCAAACCCATAATACCATCAACTCTTATTTCACATGATGGGTTTTATATTATATTTTCCCCTAATATAACCCCTAATATATAATATTGTTGTTTAATAATTTAGGAATTTTGAGTTTCTGTTTAGTGATTTGATATAATCGATTACTTGTATGTGTGTTGATTTAACAAAACATGGGTTTTCAATTTTTATGGTGGGATTTTAAGGTTGCAGAGGTTGCACAAAACCTTTTCTAAGGACCCAAACTTAAAATTAGACAAACTTTGGACCCAAATCCTCTACCATACCAAAATCTATGACCCAAACACTAATTAACTCAATAATAATTTGGCAGCATTAATGTATTACTCATAGTTCTGAAGCTTGTATCCAATGTGTTCACAGAATCCATATAAATTGTTAGGAAAATTGTGAAATTCAAAAGTAGCCTCATGAGTAAAACCCATCTCATTTTCATCAATTACACTGAAAAAATCCATCTCATTTTCCGCATGAACCTAAGCCTTTGTCTAAATCTAATACTTGATCTCACTGCGATATAAAATCTTTCATTAACCTTACAAACAAGATAAGAGAAAGATAGGATGTTACCCGTGCAGGCTAAATATCTTCGTAAGTATCACTAGTAACTTGAGCAAGAGTCAAGTTGTGCACTATGATGAAAAAAATTATTCATTTGGATTCCAAGTAATAGATTGTCTGACCTTCCCATTTCTTGATATAAAAAAGATCACCAAATACTCTTCGTGTAGTTATAGATAAAACTCTGTGCATTTCATATTCCCTATGAAACCTGATCATGTATATCCAATCACTGACTTTGCATACTAAAATACCACCTTGAATCTCCCACTGAAACAACAAGGCTTTTTTGGCATCCCATCTATTTTTATCAATAGGTTCAACAAATCTTCCTAAAAGAAAGCTAGTCCATAAATTTTCATTATTTTGGTATCTTAAGGGGATGATTGCAATGAGATTGATCTCTCTACCACTACTCGGATTCAAGAAGTACTATTGCAGTTGGTTTGTTATTTGTGAAAAATCACCACCCAAACAACATACATGGTGATACAAAGACTCAGCTAGAATCTACTGGTTTTGGTAATATGACTTGAATTGATCAGTTTCTAGACCCCAATATGATATGTAGAGAATCAATAAACAAGTAGAATAAAAGAACAAACAAATTGCAATTGGAACCTTAGTTTTATTGCTCAAGTGAAAGAGTTTTACAACGTTTTCCTTCAAGGTAATTTCTGCCCTAGGAGTTGTACCCTTTTTTCTCTTCTTTTTCTTCATTGTATTTTGTCTGCCTCCCACGGGTACTCTCTTGCACCCTATTTATATGTTGCACTACTACTATATTCTAGTCGTTCTAGGTTTGGAAACTCCCATATGTTTGTAATCTTCTAAAAATAGGACTCATAAGTTTTCTTTCTAGGATAAGGAAACTACTTTCTAGAATTACTAGGAGACTGCTTCTCGGTCTATACCTAAAAACGGATCATACCTCCCCTATTAGGAGGCTTTTGGTCCCTCAAAAGTATTGAGTTAAGATGCACGAAAGTTTAGCCTACATCTGCACTCTTGAGTACCACTTTGCATGCTTCAAACTTTTCCCTTTAAGACATTCTTGAAACAATACTTGTTTACCAATTCTATACTTCACTTGAGCTAAGTCTTGTGCAGCTTGTAATGATGTCGACTTATTTTGCTCGTCAAGTAGTTGGAATCCATGTTCCATGCGCTATTTTGGTGATAACTTCTGCGGCTGTTGCAGGGTATCTTCAAAACCTTCTAACAATTGTTGCAAATTGTTCTTTTCGGTTTTAGTGCACTCGCCAGAGTTTGCACAAACCAATTTACTAGGTTCTTTGACAACTGGTTGAACCGCGAATAGGCTAATTTTATGACTAGCGTATACCAAGAGTTTGGTTTGTTGTGCAGCCAAAAGTCGTTTCTTCTTTTCTTTATTGTAGATGATTGTGGTAGTTTGCGGGCAGTCTTTCCACCATGCTATAGTCTCAACTCCAAATGCAATTTCCAATATCCTTCTTTAGAGTGTCGATCAGTTTTGCAATTCTCACAATATTGGTTGTTCATGATTGCCAATACATGATCTTTATGGACAGTTTTCACAATCTCGCCTTCTTCGGTTCTTGATTTCTCAGTTCCATAGGGTTAATTCTTCATCTCAATAAATGTAGATTTCTTTATTCTATCAATATAGGGATCTAATGATAATACTTCATTACCCTTGGATCGAAGCCCTTCCATACATTTCCGGAAACATTGCTTACCTACCTTTTGGCTCTGATACCACTGATTAGTTTCTAGACCCCAATATGATAGATAGAGAATCAATAAACAAGTAGAATAAAAGAACAAACAAATTGTAATTGGAACCTTAGTTTTATTTCTCAAGTGAAAGAGTTTTACAACGTTTTCCTTCAAGGTAATTTTTTCCCTAGGAGTTGTACCCTTTTTTCTCTTCTTTTTCTTCATTGTATTTTGTCTGCCTCCCATAGGTACTCTCTTGCACCCTATTTATAGGTAGCACTACTACTATATTCTAGTCGTTCTAGGTTTGGAAACTCCCCTATGTTTGTAATCTTCTAAAAATAGGACTCCTAAGTTTTCTTTCTAGGATTAGGAAACTACTTTCTAAAATTACTAGGAGACTGCTTCTCGGCCTATACCTAAAAACGGATCATGAAATTTTCAAGAGAAAGGGGTTGTGACAGGTTACAAGGGAAAAATTGCATAACATGGGTAAAGAAAACTTCTTCTTCCATAGTATAAATAGATGAAATTGGTTAGGATTTGCGATAAATAATTCAATTATAAAAATCCAAATTGAGAAACCAAAGATAATAATCATCATATTCAACATGTGGGAGAGGAGAAACAAAGTAAAAGATTATGAATCAAACCATTGCAATCCAGATGTAAGATCGTGAGAAATTCTTACAGACGGTAAGGAAGATTATATTAATCGAAAGTGATAAGCAAGTAATTGGATTCTAAAGAAGGGTGGGAATATAAAATTGATTCTCTCAGCACTATTAAAAATCATTACCTGAAAGCAATCTTGGAGAGTTTCAGATGGAACTGTGTGAGAAGATATTTTATTCAGAGAAAATGAGACCTCCACTAACTTCATCTTCTAATAGAAAACAAAATTTAATTAAACATGTTAGAATTATAATTCAAATATAAGATTTGGTTAGACTATGTTTTGATTTAGTTTTCACCATTTGAATTTTGAATAATATTCGTTGGTTAGGTGTCGTAGTCTTTAAGAGTTTATTCACGTTTTTCTTAATATGTTTAAATTTTTTTTAGTTCCTAAGATTAGGAGTTGGATTTTACGGTTAGTTTAAGAGATTTTTAATTATGTAAACTTATAAAACACCGATCCCTAAAAGTGAAACAATATGAAGAATGTTTTAGTATTTTAGTTTAATAATTTTCTTTTCATATTTACTTTTGATTGCTAAATTTTCCCACATTCGGCATCGAGAGTCATACGATCCTGTGTAGATGGAAACTAACGGTACACTTCCGCAACCACATATTCTTGTTTTCAAAGTAAATCTAGATGAAAGGCTCATTGCAGCACAAAGGAATCAATACAGAGTATTAGATCACTTCTCGATTGAACCTACCAAGCATTGGTATATTAAGATTGATTGTCATATTTTAGTATCGAAACTCATAAGTCGCTTGATATTATCAGATTCAACTTTGTTAGGTTAGACTAGGAAGTCTAAATTTTTGAGACATACAAGTATTACTTTGAATACCTGGAGATTTCGAAGACATATCGACAACGATGATAACTTCATACTTCCACTTGAGGTTAGTAATACATGACTTGACGTGTTTCCATTTTTATATCATTAGCTTTCAATTCGTTTCTGATTGAAAACATAATATGCAAAGTTATATATGTGAAACTCTAGTATTATAGACTTGATCATCATATTGTGATCAAAGTGTTACGGAACAATATATCATATTGATTAGTGCTTTATATTGGCATATTGAATTACGAAGTATAATGCTTATCTTTTGGACTTCGTAATTGCAACATCGACATAATCTTTGTAACTAGTTACTAGATTGTATAATGAACATAAGTTTGATTTCATACCTAGAAATCTATGTTTAACTAAATAAGTTTACGGAAGTAGATGTACAAATTTGTTTCGTAGTTGAAACGAAATCAAAAGGATTATGGTCTCAGTTTTCGTTGAAGATCTTAATAATGGACCGAGCCTAACCTATATATAGGGAATCAAGGTAGAACCGATCGTATCTTATGTTGGGAGTCAAGGTAGAACCTATCCCTACTTATATTGGGAGTCAAGGTAGAACTGATCCTAACTTGTTTTAGGTATAATGGAAGAACCGGTCCCAATAGGCAAAGACGATTTCTATAAGTCACGTACACTTTAGAGTTTGTGTGATTTGAAAATTGGGTTTGTAAAATAAGAAAGTTCAATATGTCGCCATAATGAGTAATTTGAACATGTGTTGAAATCTTATTTCTTAATTTTTTAAAGATATTCCTTGATACTCAAGGTGAGATCCCAAATCGAAATAGCAGAGAATTTTCTTGAGATTTTCGAAATTAATATGTTTTTTTTTACCAACAATCAAAACATCTATGGAAATATATATGAGTTAAAGTCTATCAAATATTGAGTTTTCCATGGAAATTTCGGTTATACAGTTGGATATTGGTTGGAATTTATAAAACCGAATTTAGGTGGTTTATTACATATCATTTGAATATTTTCGGTTATGCAAATTCCTTGGTGTCCAAACTACCTTGGTCTATAAATAGTGAAGTTTGTTCTTCTTACAAACTCATCTTGAGCCAAGCAAACTTCATCTTTGTTGTTTCTGTGTAGCCGACTAATAGTATTATTATAATACTATCTTGGAGAGGAGAGTATCCTACTTAGGCAAAATCTCTTATGTCTCCTAGTTTAAAGACTTCTTTGGGATCAAGAAGCATATACTAGTACCGAGGGTGGAAAGCAAGAAGATATTTTGATGACGATGATGATGCAAATAATTAACAAGTTTTTGACGGATGTCTTTCTATAATCAACAAGTTAGATGTGATATTTTTTTTTTAACAAACTTGAGAATACCATTATATCTAGGTACATGAAGCTTTGTTAGTTTTCCCGGGCTATATTGGCAATTACTATTATTAAAGACAGGAGCAAGTGAGTAAATACCAAGTGTGTTTCATGGTTGAAGAAGTAGAAGCCAAGATAGATTATTTTTATTTTTATTTTTTTTTGTTGTTGTAATAAATTTTTTTTCCGCGAGTTAAAATCAAACTTGTAAAAAAATATATTCTTACAGTGGGAATAGTAAATAGTAACTCTGTTAAAAAAAAGGCTTCTTATCCGGAATAAGAATGACCTTATAAATAGTGAAACTTAGGGTTTTCTTTTGTATCCCTTACAATTTTACATCCTCCTTCTTCTACCAACATACTCAAATTTCAAATCCATTTTTTCCTCTGAACAAAACAATGAGACTTGGTAATGGAAATGGTGGTGGTTATACTCTTTTTAAGCAAGGAAAACTGATCAAGTTTGCACGACGTGGAGCTGTTGCGGCTCCAGATAACAAGAAAAAACGCGGTAAAAAGAAGTTTATATAATTGGATATATTATTCCGATTCAACCGATTTTTCTTTTCTTTCCGATCTGATTCCGATTTACTTGTTTTTTTTGTTTTTGTTTTTTTTTGTATACAGATATGCAGAAGATTCTCCACTTATGGGCTGAACAAAATCACAGTGTTGAAACTTATGATGACGATAATGACAAATAATTAAAGGTGTTGCTGATTTTATTTTTAAGATGATAACTATGAAGATATTTTGAATTAAGGGAGGATGTTGAAGTAACATATTTTGAATTATCTCCAACATCCTCCTTGAATTAAAAATATTTGTGTAGTCATCATCTTCAAAATCAGCAATACCTTTAATTACTTGTCACCATCAACATCATCATCTTCATTATACCATCAGGATCATCGTCGTCACGATCATCATTCTTAGCCGATCAACATCCGCATAATTTCGACTAACCAAACATATTTGAAAAAAAAAAAAAAAAGAATCCGACCCTCTACATATTTTGAACAAAAGATATTCACCAAACACATTTCATAACAATTTTCTCTTCTCAACAAAAACTATAATTAATAAATAGTTTTTATCAATTTGTTTGATTTTTGTTAGAGGGAGAGCAAAAAATGATTCGAGGAGAGCAAAAAGTGTAGTCGTTTCACGAATCGGGACCTATCCAATATATTACCCCAACTCGGACCAAATTATCCAACTTAATACACCCAATGGCCATAAATGTTTTTCACCCATATCTCAAATAACTCCACCACCAATAGACCGCCGTCAAAACAAATCAAACAACCCTTTTCAGAGATTATTTCAAAATCTAAATTTATATTAAAAAGAAAAAAAATCAAAACCTAAAATTAGATAAAATAAAATAAAATAATCAAGCACAAGAGCACCTCCAAAGCACATTCAGAGGGCCTACCATCCATAAGAAACCCAACGATTCCACTAGGGAATTACGATACAGCTTTTGATGAATTTATCTTGACACCTCTTGTGAATTTTTGAATCTCGTTAGAAGACATAAAAGAACTGTGAATAATCCATTTCTTTAAGAGAGATTGTAACTAGAAAAATAGCAATTAATCCCTAAGTGGCTAAATCAATCAGGAAAATGTGTTCTTGAAGCTTAAATTGCAAAGAGCCAAATCATTTGATTTTGAATTGGATCACAACAAAATACTATATTTGGTGATTTACTGATCTTCATTATTCATAATGAAAGTAGTTTGGACTTTGAATAAGAAAATAGTATTGTTAGGTTCGTGACTTGCGTTCTTTAATGAATTAATTAAGTTACTAACGAATATAAACATTAGATGAAAAAAATGTTGTACCTGTTATTCATGGCTCGGTGGTGGTGGAGGCGATGGTAGAGTTGTTTAGGGAGGGTGTTTGTTTTGCGTGGTATTAGGTGTATTTAGTGAGGATAATTTGGTCGGAGTTTTAAAAATATATATTGGACAGGTCGGGATTCGCGAGTCCACTACGATTTACGCTCTCCCCGAATCCACTTTTTCTCTCCCTCAGACAAAAATTATCCTTTTCCTCAATGAAAACCCTTGTTTTCTAAATGGTTATTTGGTTTTTGGTACTCACGTTTTGACCAAAAACTAGCTTTGATCTAACATTTGTCCAGCCTTTGCGTTTGGTATAAATACCAACGTTGACTCGCGTTGACTCAGTTAAGTCTTGACTTTTAGTTATAATAATTATTAAATTAATTAGTTAAAATCTAATTACTACCATTATATCCTTTAAATTTGTAGACATCACTAAGAAAACTCCAAGCCTTTTAATCTTCTTTGAATATTTTTTCAAACACTTATCATGCAGTTTCTGTGGTTGAGAGGGCCGGTTTGAGGCTGATTTCGATCTTCCTTTTATATTATTCTTCACCTGTAAATCTGTGTTTCGTATTATGTATCCCTTTATGAAAAGAATCATCCAGGTATTGAAGCTTATGATGTTTCGTACACCACAAAGTTAAGTGAAATGAAATAACTTTGATATCAACAAGAGAACAACAGAAGAATGAATGCAAACCGGTACATAATTTGTTGTTTTCAAAATGTAAATTAGGAATAAATGATTTACCAAATCATATATATATGATGTGAGTTGGGATGTGATGTGATTTTAGTCGATGGTCCAAAAGGGTATTCTCCAACAACACCTAGTATAATGTCTGCTATTTTTAACAGCTAAGGTTTTAGCAAAAAGTAAAGGAAATGGTGCCGGAGATAAGACTACTCATGTTTTTGTTCATGATTTGAACAGAGAAGTAGAAAGAGTGGGTAGTGATGAGTTTTTATGCAGGGAGAATTTGGTTGAATCAGTGGATGCACTTCGTTATTCCGCACTTGGAAGAATGGATTCTAAATCAACTCAATTATGTACTACTCAAAACCCAACTTCTCAATCATCTTCTTGAGAATCGGAAAGGAGGATAAATTGTGATTTTTCTTTTTATTTTTACTTTACTATGTATTAGTTTTTGTTTACATATATGTATGCTGCTCCCTTTCTTGTAATTGAAATAGAGCTTCAAATTTGTCTTTCGAATTGGTGTACGAAACATAATGTTGCAACAAGCTGAAGAAATTTTTTTGATGAGGCATAGGGGTTTTATTTGGAACCATTGATTTAATGGTTTAGTAAGAAAACGTTGGATTCAAGGGTAGACTTGTAAACTCAGCAAATTTATTTTACAAATTCAAATAAAATCAGGTCAATAACAGTCAACGAGGGTCAACGTTAGTCTTTAGACCTAACGCAAAGGCTGGACAAATGTTAGAACGAAAGCCAGTTTTTGGTCAAAACTTGAGTATCAAAAACCGAATAACCTTTCTAAATACTAATTAGTAGGATTTTTTTTCTCATTACACTTTTTCATCTCAACCTTTCTTTCCAACTTTTCTTCATCATAGCTATATGTTTTCTAACCTAAAAATTATTTTTTTAATAGAAACCATTATTTTCCAAATATAAAAAAAAATTTAGTATTTTTTTATCACTTGAAAAACCATATTATTATTATTTTATTTTATTTTAACTCTCTGAAACAATTTATTGAAACATCACTTTTCCCCCAAATAAATCAAAAAATTTATTTTTAAAACAAAACTTTCCAAAAAAGGATTAATTAGGGGATATGAAAAGTAATTGGGGGATATTTTACTGTTCATACTGGCATGAAAAAACCATGCCGGTTTTGATTTCCTGCATTGAAAAACCATGCTGGCATGAACAGTAAAATATCCCCCAATTAATCATTCTTTCCAAATCAATTTTTCTTAGCTCATAATAAACAATTCTTTTTAATAATTTGTCTTCTTCGCTATTCCCGAGGATCACCAGGCTCTTGATGCCAAATGTAGAATTTTGAAATAACAAAATATATGGAGCAGAGAGATATATGACTACATTGATAAAACTCTAATTAACTTGATTACAGACAACTTTTTTGTTGTGTACAAAATAATTTACGCAATGATTAATATACCAGATGCACCACCACCAAAAGCTGCGACTTTAAAAACTTTGTCATCGAATGATTTATTTCATTTCAACTCATCCTTCATAGCGTTGAGTATATTCTGGGTAACTTCTTTTGAGCCAATAGATTCTTATTTACTTTTATGGACCAATTACAGAATGGTCATACTTTTTGTAATTCGTTCACAAAATGGTCATATTTTTGTAATTTGTTTATAAAAAGGTCACACTTTCATCCGATTTAACACTTTTGAATAAAACGGTGTTAACTTTTCCCAATATACCCTCCCTAAAATACCTTCCTCATTTAACTAATTGGTTGAGGTGGTGGTGATGAAACAGTGGTCATGGTGGTGGAAGCTTAAAAATCTTCACTAAACCTCAGAGGGGAAGCTGGCGATGAACCCTTTGGGTGAATACGGTGTAACAATCTTGAATGCGCTCTAACGATCCTGAATACGATGTAACGATATGTAAGCGGTGGCACCACCACCTATAAATAACACCACCATCAAAACTATAATGAGGGAAAAATTTGAAATTATGTATGGAGGGATAAATAGGAAAGATACGTTGGTAATTTCATTAACATATTTAACTGTGAGTCACCACTTAACGGAAGTATGACCATTTTGTTAATAGTTTGTAGCAGTATAACTGTTTTGTAAATCGGGTCTTAAAAGTAGGACTGTTTTGTAGATTTTCCTACTTCTAAAGAGTCGTATTTACCTTTTGAAGCTCAACAATGAATGAATCCTCATTGGGGATCCCAACTGGCACAATTAGTGGCTTTTACGTGACATTGA
Source organism: Papaver bracteatum (assembly GCA_023529315.1). Classification (NCBI taxonomy): domain Eukaryota; kingdom Viridiplantae; phylum Streptophyta; class Magnoliopsida; order Ranunculales; family Papaveraceae; genus Papaver; species Papaver bracteatum. The sequence goes on from JAJJWX010000259.1 coordinate 1,240,414, forward strand.
GGATGAATTTTTTTCATGTTTCGTATGTGGTTACGATGCAACAACCTAGTACCAGAGAAAGAACTAAAATTGATCAAACAACTTCTAGGTATGTAGTTGCAGGAAATCCTACACTACACCCTTGATAAGATTTCACAATAATCAACTCATACTCAAAGATTAAAAACAACTCTTTATCATTTAATTCTCAGAAATGTTTACAGAATTGGAAGAAATCAAGAATACAAGTATTCTCTCGATGTTTCTCTCTCCTCAGAACTTTCTCAACTCTAAAAAATACCTCTCTCCTCTCTGAACATACTGGGTCTCTATATATAGGGTATATACATAATGGATGACAGCTAAGCTATCTTTTACTTTCGGATTTGATTTGCGGTCTAATCGCAACAGCTACAATACAAAATATCGCAAGCATTGTATCCATCGCAGATAAATCATGCTCTTATTGTGTTTCCTCATTCGTCAGCTATTACGTCATTCCTTAACCTACTCTGTGACACTTGCAAAGTGTTGTTGAAGAGTTCGCGGTATTTTCGCAAAAGTGTTATTTAATCTCGTAAGAATATAGCGATATTCTGATCCTACAAGGTACCCTGAGCATTTTTGAAAATTTGGTTTTAGGGTTTGGATTTTGAAGTTAGGTGTTTTGGATGAACCCTAACTCCTCTTTGTGCTATGTTAGGAATTCCCACATAGTAGCAGATCCGGGGCAGAGAGGTCATTTGATAAAGAAAAAAAGAAAAAAAATGTTATGATTGATTTAATGTTTGTTTACTGAAGGAAAGAAAAAAAATGAGAAGAAAATTATTATTTTTTTGAAGAAATTTTATTGTGAAGTAAAAAGATTATTTTAATGATGGAAAAATTGTAATGAAGAAAATTGATGAAGATCTTTTTGTTCAAAATATATAAAGGGATTTTAAAATTTTGTTCGAAAAAATGGGTTTGTTATTTTTGTCTTGCAGGTGTTTAATATTCTGCTTGAAAGAAAATATATGAAGGTGCAAATATTTAATTTGCATAATATATTAGGTTAGTTAAAATGAAGCGGGACGCAGATTTGCTAATCGTGATGAAGATGATCTTGATGATTATGATAATGGTGATGATGCTGATGGCAACCAAAAATCAAAGATGTTGCTGATTTATGATGATGATGATAATAATCATGTTTTTGATTTACGATTGTGATGATATAATGGCTAAGAAGATGATATTTTGAACTATGTGAGAATGTTGGATATATTAATTCAAAATATTTTCGTAAGTATTAAATTTGCTTATTGATATGGTCACTAGAAAATTTGGGAATTAATCATAATAATTAGGTAGTGTTTTTTTTTTTTTTGATCTCGTCGCTTGAAATACCAAGACTTGATCCCCAAACCTCGTGGATGGTTGTTGGAAACCACAACCACAAAGGTGATGAGGAATTGGCAGAGTTAGACGTGTTTTAGAAGTGGGATTAGTTCCTATTAATTAGAAATTTAATGTTAGTCAGGGCAATAATGGCTAAAAGTTAGGGAATTAATGTGAGTGGGTCGATAGGGTTTTAGAGTTCTTGTTATTTGTAAAGCCTATAAAAGACAGATTCTTATAAAGAAATTATACATCAGAGTTTCATAAATGTAGTTATTTGGTATCGAGAGATAGACGATCCCGTAGAGATGGCAACTAATGGTACGCTCCTGAAACCAAACATTACTGTTTTCAAAGGTGATAACTTCAAATTATGGTCTTTCAAGTTGAGAACTATTTTTATTTCACATGATTTATGGGAATTAGTAGAAAATGGTTATGATGAAATAAATCCAGATGAAAATAATATTTGTTGGTTAGGTGTCCTAGTATTTAGGAGTTTATTCACATTTTTCTTAATCAGTTTAATTTGTTTTTTAGTTCCTAAAGATCAGGAGTTGGATGTTACGGTTAGTTTAAGAGTTACATTTAGGGTTTTTAATTATGTAATCATGTAAAACATCGGTTCCTATAAGTGAAATAATACGAAGAATGTTTTAGTATTTTAGTTTAACAAGTTTCTTTTCATCTTTATTTTTTATTGCTAAATTTTATACATTTGGCATCGAGAGCCAAACGATCCAGTGGGGATGGCAACTAATGGTACGCTTCCGCAAGCATACATTCATGTAATCAAAGTAAATCCAAATGAAAGGCTCACTACAACACAAAGGAATGAGTACAAAGAAAAGCCCTGTTTGGGGTTGCTTTTTTTTTTTTTTTAACAAAAACATTTTTTAATAAATTTTTAACAAACTTTTTACCAAAAATTGTGTTTGGTAAATTTTTTTCAAAGTGCTTTTAGAGAGAAGCACTTCCATTTCAGGCCTTCTTTTAAAAGAACATGTAATTGGGGGATACTTTTATTAATTGATGAGGGATATGAATATTACTGTACTGTTTATATCGACATAGTAAAAAAATAATTTTGTGTAGAAAAACCATGCCGGTATGAACAATAACATTACTATTTCATATCCCCTAATTAATCCTTCTTTTAAAAGCTACTCACCACTAGCTTTTAAAAGCTGGAAAAATAGAAGATGTGGACCCACATAATTTGATTTAATTGTTTCTCTATTTTAACCTTGTTATTTTATTATAAAGACAAAGTTTACCCTAGAATATTATACACTTTATCATTATATTTCTAACTTATATTTTGTTCCTCTATTTTCAATTTTTTTCTTTTAAAATAATAAATAATAATAATTTCAACGATAATATTTTTCTGAAGCAAACCATAATCATAAGATTCTTTATTAAATGATAAAACAGAGGCCTTTTGGACCTTGAGGTTGCCAAGGATTTGAGCATCATAGAAACAGAAGGGCCAGGTAGGGGTCTACATCTCAATGTAAAGAAAACAAAGGTCTTTTGACCCTCTATTGATCCTCGAAGTATTGCTGAAGGTGTATTCCCCAAGGATATTGGTAGACCTACTAATGTCGTCAAACTTTTGGGGGGACTAGTGAGTTTGGATATGAATTTTATAAGTGACATGATGTTGAGTAGGGTGAATAAGACCGTTCAATTAATGTCCGCTATAAAAAAACTCAAAGATCCTCAAAGTGAGATGTTATTACTTCGCAATTGTACTGGTGTGTCAAGAATGTATTTTGCTATGCGAACTACCAACTCTGCATCTCTTCAACAAGCCACTGCTCTTTTCGATGACTATTTGTTCCAGTATTTGAGACTTTTGGTCACCGGAGATGGTGCAGGTTTTGGACCTTTACAGAAGAGATTAGATACCTTGCCTATCAAAGATGGTGACCTTTGTATTTATACTATGGCAGACACTATATCCTATTGTTATCTTGCTTCTCAGAGCCAGACTGCTTCGGTGCAAAAGGTGATACGTGGTACCTCTATCTCATCCGACAAAGGCTCTTCTTATCAGTTGGCTCTTTAGAATTTTATCCAGGCATGTGGATTACCTTCTATCTATCGTGTCGATGATACTGCTCCCCCTTCCATGCATTCCTTGGAAGTTACTTATTTTGATGCAGTTGAGAAGCAAATCCCAAACCAATTTGCAAGAGATTCAATTTCGAGGCAATGCAACCGTGTCAAGCATGCACAAGACTAACTAATGCCTGTACCCATTAGTGGACTTAATCAATGCATTGGACCTAGACAGTTCAAGGCTGTTCTTTGTTATCAGTTTGGCATCCTTTGTTTGTTGAGAATGGCATGTGCTCAAGTTAAAATAGATCTATGGACATCCGTGGTGATCATGCGCTTCATTGTGCCAGGGATGTTGGACTCAAGTTTCGACATGACCTTGTTCGTGATGTTATCGCTGATATTTGTTATAAAGCTGGTGTGCCTGCGTGTAAAGAAGCTTCTCTTAGGTTCCTTCCCTATCATGATAGAGATTTACGTCCTGCCGATATCATGGTTCTCAACTGGGAGAATGGTCAAGATGTTTGTATGGATGTCACAGGCGTTTCACCCTTCACTGGTGAAGGTGTTCGAGATTTTGTTCTAGGCAAGGCCATTTCGAATGATGTTTCTCGCAAATGCTCTAAATAGACAAATGTGTTTCGCATGACTACGGTTTGGGTGTTTTGGCTTTCTTTACTTTAAGGGGACCTTAGCGATGATACTTTGTGTCTTTTTAAGCGTTCGAAAAATTGTTTAGTTAGCAATGATGCTAAAGTTTTATCTTTCTTAGGGACAAAAATGTTAGTTTCGAATGATTCGCATGACTATTCATTCGGTTTAACACCGGTCCCGGTGTTTTGGGCGAATTGTTCGAATAATTCGGATTTTATGGGGATCAATTCGGACAGGTTAGGCGATGATACTTTGTGTCTTTTTCGAAAGTGCGCGATTCGAAATTTAAGTGTTTTTTTGAGAGTTATTAAAAGAAGTTGGTGGTGGGGATTGATGACCTCTTACTTGTAATTAAGGCTCAAACCATTGAGCTATTTGCTTGTTTTATCTATTCTTAATGTATTATCTATATAATACAATAAAATTGGTTTAAATCATTCTTTCAACTCCATACAACCTTAAAAATATACTTTTTATTAATTTGATGTAACCCGAATTTTCCGTACCGAACTTATATTTCTAAAACGAATTATAGACGTACGTATCCGTTCCGAACTACACTCCGAACAACGAACCGTTGACCGACTTTTTGACCGACTCCGACCTATCCAAATCCGTAAAATTCCCGAACGTATGCCGTCCCGAACTCCTCTCCGTATCCCGAATTGCTAACTAGGGGTGGGAGCCCAGCTTGTTGCTAGGCTACCAACCAAGGTTCTATACGAATCTTGAATGCAATTATTTAATATAATTTTTTATATATTATCATTTAAAAGAATAAAAAAAATGATACAGTATTTTTTTTTATTAAATATACTAAAACTAAAAATATAATGTATTATAATTAAAGAGTATTTGAAACTAATTTTTAAAACATGTCTATTTTCGTCATTAACTACATAACCAGCACTTTAAAATACCAATGTACCAAACAGAATGTACAATTTGTTAATTTCACAACACTTTTTAAATTATAGTTTAACAAACATCATACCGCTTTATTTTCACGGCACATCACAACAGCGCACAACACAACACAACACAACAAGTAAAGCACTTTTCTAAAACTCACGGCAATACCAAACTTGCCTAAAGAGTGTAGAAAGATTTAAAAGCTTTGTCATTCGTACAAAAAGGTTTGGACGATTTGATTTTTCCAAAAATTTCTAACTGCAGAACAACAAAAGAAGATACTAATAAGGTGATTACTTCGTCATGACTCATTTATTCATAATAATAGATTCACCGTTCACATTCACGAGTTATAATAATGACTCATGAGTTTGGAACTTTTTTCATGGGAAACAAATTGAACCGTGTTGTGGACGGACGAACGGACGGTTGCGGATTAGGGGTCACCCGCAACCAAACCGTCAAAGTTGCGGATTTGGAAAATTGAACCGTGACCGGCCTAATTACCCGCGGATTTGACCTATGCGGATCAGCGGATTGTGCGGTGCGGATGCGGATTAACCGCGGATTGCAATGAATAATGTAGACATTGTTGTTAGCAATTTTTGTGATCTTCAATTTTTGAAAGCATTTTCATCGTCCAATGAGACATTATCTTAGTTCAGTTGATGTCGTGCTCCGTTTGCGGAATTTTCACTCTAGCTGAAAAACCAACAACAGGGGCACCAAATAGAGTGATGATCAGACGGGTAAATCAAACGAAGTCTCAATTACAGTTAGTTACAGAACTCTAGAAAACTGTAAAACCTTCATAAGATATGAACAACAAGGAATGATTCCAAGAGACAGTATATTCTTTTGAGTGCGAAAGTACTCGAGTCTCGAGCTCTCTTAATAGCTTATCAATGCCTCGATTTTCTCTGTTTGTGCTTTAGAATTCACGTTCGATTTGGGAATCGACAAAACAACTATGTACTTAATTAGTCAGATGATGACTCAAATGTTTGTCGTACTCTTTAAGTGGTGCTGTAAGTGAACCTTCTAGAGAAGGAAAACACATGCATGTGAGAAAATGGGACACTATGATGGATAGGTGTTGTTTATGTGCATTATTCCTCTGACAACTGCAATCTCTACGGTGCGGGTAATCCGCGGTTTTCAAAGGAAAACCGCAACCGCACCGCGTGCAGATTTGAAAATCTCATCCGTATCCGGCCTATACATCTTACGGTTTGGTTTTTACCCACCATTTTGCAGACGGATACGGGTGAAATCCGCGGTTTCGGTTTTTATGCTCACCCCTACTTGAAACAATGAATCAGTGCAACAACATAACTTTTTGAAAATTTTCATAACTTTGTTGAGCCCGTTATATTATGAGGTTCTGACCGAGCCCAACAACATGCAATTCTTTCTCTTCTTTATACTCCGTAGTACTCCATCCATCAGTCAAGTCTTCTCAAAATCTAACTTGCGTTTTCTCCGTCCCTCGATCGATCGAAATACCAAACTCCTCAGATTTCCGGTGCTGATTTTGATTTTCGTTTCTGATTCGAATCATCATGTTGAAAGGTACAGAACTCCTGATCTATGACATTAATTTTTTGATTTCGGTTTTCTTTTTTAGGGTTTTGTTTTCCCCAAATTCATATCAGATTAGGGTAATTGTGGCTTTCTTTTCTATGTATTCAGCAATGTCGGATGTTATATTTTGATTGATTGATTAATTGTATACAAATTTGATGTGTTGCTTGATGCTAGTATGTAAATAATTTTGATTGATTCACCTTGTCTGTTCTGGAAGCTGTTTTGAAGTTTGCATCTGCTAACTGCATAATTTGGTCTCAGACAAGATTAAGTTCCATTTCCTCCAGACTCTATTATCTTCGCTTTGTTTGTCACTTTGGTGCATCCATCAATATGGTATTTGTACTGTTCCCATGGTTTGTAACAGTTTCTTCATCCCCAAATGCCCTTTCCAGAGATTTCGGCTGATTGAAATCAGTTTCCAGTCATATGTCTGTCTCTTCTAGTGCTTGCGTCAGTATTCTTTTGGCAAATGCGCTAGATTTTTCAATGGTTGAACCCTTCACAGTTAAGTTATGAACAAGATACAAGGTGAAACGACTGATTGTCATCGTTTACTACAGCACCAGATTTGGCATCTTTTGTCCACCTATTTGAATAATACTGTAATGGGATACTTAGCAACCTCTGGGTATGAAGCACTCTTAACGCATTAGCGCATAAAATACCCATGAACTCAAATTTGTTACAGCTACATTTCACGGCGTTATCTGAAGTATCATATCTAACAATGCATGGTTTAACATTATCAAAAGAGGATGCGAAGAGATCCTTCCAGGAAGACTTTTCTGGTGTATCTCTCTGATGCTCAGGCTTCCGCATGCCACATTGTGTGCAAAACTGGTTTTGTTTGCCTAGAATAAGAATCTTGATGTTTTTCCTTCTTGTGCTGAATCATTAGTACTTTGTTTGCCTACTAACTCACGCAATGGTATAGTTCTGTTGAAATATTTGTTGAGAAACTTTCTTGACCAGCTGAAAGACTGCACAAAAAAATTCCCGTCTATATACATGCCCCAATTTTCCCCGCATACGGTATAAACCTTGGAACCACTCGTTCTGCACCAGACTATATTAATAAATTCCCCCTGGATTGGAACTTCCTCTGTCTCACTCTCATAAATGCAACTCTCAAAATCAATTCATGATATGCAGAGATAGATGATTCCGTAGCTAATATTAAGAAGTGGGTGGTGTTTTATCCTATATATATAAATTCCAAAAAAACACTTGCTCAAGGAAGGAGGATAAGTGCAAGCAAGGGCTGTGAGGACCCTACGTGCATTGAGATTGGGGATTGCTGTGGCGCCCTAAAGCTCCCATATGCTATTGAGGTATATCTTCTAGTTTCTTTCTTTCTAAATCTTGATAAACTCATGTAATTTGAATATCATTTGATGTTTTATTGGTTGACTTTCTGATCTTATATGTATCAATCAGATCAACAAGGCATATCCTCGTGACTTCATGCAAGTAGGGAGAGTAAGGGTACAACTCAAAAGAGAAGATGGTACTCTGTGTAATCCAGATATCAAATCGAGTAAGGATTTCCTATTATTATTATTCTTGCTTCTAAGTTTGTGCATTTCTTGCTTGAAATCTTAGTATGTGCGACTAAATCAATTTTTGCTTGTTGTTCAACATTGGCGTCATAAAACAGTGTATATAGTAACATGCACTGCCTTATATTGCTAGGTGTAAGTTAAATACCTTTAAGTAAATTTGGCGTACATCATAGGCAGGTGGCACAGACATAGGATAACCACAACATGTTAAAAGTAAACCAAGCTGGCTAAGAAACAACAACTCTTCGATGTGATTTTTTTTTACCATATCATGGGTACTAGTTTTTGTACAGTATTGATCTTTTGGTTCTTTGTTTTCAATTGTGTGTCTGAAGCAACCCCGGTTTTGGAATGTTGTGCAGGGAAAGATATGATGCATCAGGTTGCAGCCATGGTTCCAAGGCACCCAGGAAGAAACAAAAAACAGGCGGCAGCATCGTCATCTTCAGCATCCGCAGGAGCTTCTTCTAAGGCAGGAACTTCTTCTAAAGGAGGAAAGGGTGGAAAGAAAAAGAAATGACCCTTTGATTATGTGAATCCCCTACCATAACCAATATCATCTCCATCTCTTTTATTCCCCCAGTCGAACTGTTTTCTGTTGTTATTTAGGATATCATATATACAGGGTTTTAGACCATTCTTAATCAGGCGGGAGGAACAATTTTTTTCTTGGTAATACAAAAGAGATCAAGGCTTAGATTAAAGAGGACACACATTGTTTTTCTTTATTTATCGTGTTAAGTTTTCAAGAATACAGAGTATGCAATTTCCAAGCCTTGCATCGCTCCTTTCCATATTTCCCAGAGTGCACAAGTGATATACTGATATGCATAATTCCAGTCTTCTCTTGTAGACTCTTCCAGGCTCAAGTAACATCTTTCTTGTGAGTCATCAGACCAGTATTAAAATCTCTGTTGTTGAAATCTGTCAAGGGATTTCAATTATCAGAAATCTGTGGGACTGTCTTTCCATGTAACTGCTGTTATAAAGAAGATGGAGCATCATTGCTTGAAATTGCATAGTGTCTAACTGAAGGTGAAGATCTCCATTTATAGGTGGGTAATCCATTGCGAAAATGCTAGTATCTGACTTCAGAAATGATTGAAACGAAGTTATTTGGAAAAATAATGTGAAATGAACACATCTATTAAAGTCCAATAAATAACAAACAAGAAATTCTTCGGCAAATGATGATTAAAATCAAACATATCACAAACAACAAATACCACAATGCAAGCAGAAAATTCAAACTGTACATCAAACAGACACACACACAAGTGCAGATTTAAGCCCTTAGAAGAAACTCCTAAAATCAACCTTTACAGATTCCTCATCCTCAGGATCCTCTACTGGAGTCACCACCACAGCCACTTCAGTTAACAACGGGACACGAACATCCTTCCAGACACAAACATAAGGTGCATCAACACCATCATAATCCCCAGCCCATTCCCCATCTTTAACCATACTAGCATCCCAAACTGAACCACTTAAAGACATTGGCTTTTTAATAAACTCAATCCCTTCTTGTCTTTCATTTCTTCTAATAACTTTACCATCAACTGACCATTCAATAAAATCTTTACTCCATTTCATTTCATAATCATGAAACTCTTGACTATAATCAAACCCCAATTCATGTTTTTTCTCCCCGTTGTCTTCGTTCCCGGTAATATTTGCACTAGTTAGAATAATGTTCTTGTTATCACCTAGAAAGTAAAAGCTTATTGAATGTATAGGTTCAGATTCGATAGGTGTAGTAGAAGAAAGATCGAAAGTGAAACACAAACCAGTTGTATCACCGCTGGGGCATTTTATTTTAGCTCCAAATGTACCGTATTGGTATTCACCTTTTGATCTCCAAGCTGAACCATCTCTTTCGTCGTAAACAACAGTTATCTCGTTGGTTTCTGCTTCCATTTTGTGAGGACATGCTTCTGGATTGAATTCGACAGTAATCTCTTTGAGTAATATTGTTTGATGGATTTCTTGATCCGCCATAGAATATTGTTTCTAGATTGGAACAGATATGTAAACTAACTTCTAAAGAAGAAAGTGGTTAGAGATAGATGATTAAAAGAATTTTGAAGACCCTGTCTTGACTTGTAGTTGGTAAGATTAATTAACAAAGATAAAAGATGAGCCCGGGAGAATACTTCTCACGTCATTGTTGTACCCCACTTTGCGAGCAAAATAAGACATGGGCACGCACCACTTTACTAAAATATACTGTAATGTATAGCTCACTGTGAAAATCAATTTCTGGTGGGTGTCAACCAAATAACGGTCCAAGGAGATCGTCTCATATTCAATGACACAGTTAATTCAGTTCAAGATGTAGACGGACTGGAAAATTAACAAAAAAACTTCGTGATAAAGACAATAAAAGGTTCAATATTCAGAACTTGTGATGTTACTTGCATTCTGATTTCTGCACCATTACAAAAAACACCCCTCTCACTGCCTCTTCGACACACACCAATCAGGTCAGAGATAAATATCCAGCTGGTAATAGAAAATACATAATCTTTTTTACAGACAATTTAGATCCTACCTCTACAAGTTCAAAGATTGTTCAAGTTGTCTTACAAAGAAACGCTAGAACGCTCTCCTATTCTTCCAGTCATTTCTCTTTCTCATCCAGTGCAAATGACCTCGTCCTGATAAAAAACATCAGACTCCGAAATCAGTGAACAGGTGCAAGTATGAACAAATGTTTAAAAACATGGATCCAGATGAGACCAATCATTATAGATGTTCGAAACTGGGGGACAATGGTACCTGCAACTTAATAAGACCCCTTCTGTAGTGCCGGGGATAACCAAGCTTCTTCGTCAATCCATCCGAAATAAAAAACCTATTAATCAGTGGCTCAAAAATGATGCTCGAGCCTCAAAACGTTCACTCGGTCTATCATGCACTTCCCTCCTCGATCTTGAAGTAGGTCTGTTTTGAGTCTCAGTTATCCTACGGAAAACACATGATTTTAGGAAACGAATTCAGAGCCATTCCCAGCATGACGTTGGAAATAAAATAATAAAGAGAAAATAACCTGTTAGTAGTCGTAACGAATTTAGGTTGATGTTGGACAATATGAAGTGGCAGCGCAAGCCAATTTAGCTCATCTCCTTCACCAAATTATTCCTATCACTACTCAGGAAATCATCAAGATATAGTTCTTCGAGAAAGGTGAGGGATTTTTTTAGATCGTACGGTATTGACTCCTCCAATCTGTTGCATCTGCAGATACTCAACTTCCGGAGAGAAGTCCATAACTGTAAATCTGGTACAGATATCAGTCTTCAGCACTGTTAAGTAATATGGTCAAGTCAAGTCTTGTTGACTTCCAGATAGTCAAAGTCTTGTAATGATAAGCCTATCATTATTGTAATAATGAGACCAATATAAAACCAAAAAGTCAGTCTGTAATCTTTAACAATTCTTTCAATAATAAAATAGTTTTTCCGTTTCAATCTTTCATCTCTGATATTTCTCATGGTATCAGATAGGTTTAGATCCAAACCCTACAAAATCTTATACCAACAGCTCAATAATTTTCAATAATCTTTTAGCTGATTCAAATTTACAGATTCAAAACAACTTTTACATACAATTTTTTTTCAAGATTCAAGATCTTCTTCCTCAAGATTCTTTGAAATTTTATGGTTCGAAAGAGCAATCGTGTTAATACAGTATCAGACAATACGAATTCAACAATAGCTTCCGCTGCATCAGCAACTGATATTGGTAACTTTACACTTCCTTTCACTAATATTACTAACTTTGTTTCCCTAAAGTTAGATAACACCAATTTTATTCTATGGCGTGATCAGTTTGAGTCAATTTTGATCACTACTGATCTTTTTGGTCATGTAAATGGAGAAATTCAAATGCCTGAAGAAAGAATCATGATTAATGGTGTTTTGAGTTTAAATCCCAGATGGGTTCATTGGAGGAAAATGGATATATTTGTCATTAGTTGCTTAAAAGCTACCTTTACACCCTCAATTTCTGGAGATGTTCTTGGTTTAAACACAACAAGAGAAATATGGGTCTTTCTTGAATCTTGTTTTCAAACACAATATAGAGCAAGAAGCAATATGTTAAGAGCACAATTATTTGGTCTCAGGAGAGGAAATTTGAGTATTCTTGTGTATTTACAGAAGATTAAAACTATAGCAGATTCCTTAGCTGCAATTGGAGAGAAAGTTAGTACTTCTGATTTAATAATGCATGTCCTGAATGGTTTGGGTAGAGAATATGATAATTTTGTTATTTCTGCTCAAAATTGGGACAATCCATACACCTTAAGTGAATTGAAGGCAAGATTACTCACACATGAACAATGGTTATCTGATCAAGATTATTCTACTACTGGAGTTTATGATAGTCAACATAATACTGGATTTTATGCAAGAAGTGGTAATTCTAACTCAGGGCAAGGTTATAATGCTAATGGTGGTAAAAGAAAGAATGGGTCTACTTTTCTTTATGGAAGAGGTAATGGAAATACAAGTGGACAGAGTAGTAACAGTTCTTCTAATTCTCAAAGTACCTATGATCCAGGAAGTAGTTCTACATCAAATGGTGGGTCTAGAAGGTTTTATTTATCACAGGTTGATTGTCAAATTTGCAGAAAAAATGGACATTATGCAAGCAGGTGTCATTTCAGATATTATCCCCCTTCAAATTCCGGATTTGTTAGTGTTTCTGAGCCTTCTCAGCCTGTTAATGAAGCATATACTTCTTATACTCCACAAGCTTTTGCAAGTCAGAGAACTAATTCAATTCAGATTAATGATGATCCTTCTAGCTCTACTGTGTGGATATCAGATTCTGGAGCTTCTGCTCATATGACAGGGGATGCTTCTTTATTGCAAAATACTTCTTCTTACAAGGGCAAGGAGTCAGTTAAAATTGGTAATGGTAAGTCCTTATCCATTTCTTTAACTGGAAATTCTAGTTTGCATACTTCCCAATCTAGTTTTCAGTTACAGAATGTACTTCATGTACCTGATATGAAACATAACTTGTTGTCAATGGGTCAATTTACATTAGATAATCAGTGCTATTTTAGATTAGACCCTCAAGGATTTGAAATAAGAGACTTGTCTACTGATGCACTCTTAGCTAAGGGTAAAATGGTTAACAACTTATATCCCATTTCCTCTTTAAGATTTCATCATGCTTATTCTGCTTTACATGCTTCCCCTGAGATTTGGCATTGTAGATTAGGACATCCTTATGCTAAAATTATTAGTCAACTTCGTTCATCCAAAAATATTATTATACAGTCCTCAAAATCTACTTCATCATTATGCCATTCTTATCAAATTGCCAAAAGCAAAAGACTGCCTTTCCATTTGTCTCTTTCCCATGCTCTTACACCATTGTCATTAATTCATTGTGATGAATGGGGACCATCACCGGTTTTTTATTTACAAGGTTATAAATATTACATATTATTCATTGATGATTTTAGTAGGTTTCATTGGATATATCCAATGGAACTGAAAACTGATGCTTTAAAGTGTTTTCAACATTTCAAAAACTTGACTGAAACTTTGTTTTCTACAAAGATCATATCTTTTCAAACAGATGGTGCTAGTGAACTTGTAAAAGGTGTTTTAGGTTCTTTTATTATCTCTAGTGGTATTAACATTAGAATTTCTTGTCCTAATACTCCTCAGCAAAATGGCCTTGCTGAGAGAAAGCATAGGCATATTACTGAGATGGGAAATACTTTGATATTCAACTCTTTTTGTCCTAATTTTTTTTGGTATGATGCCTTTTCTATTGCCACTTATCTCATCAACAGAACACCAACTCCACTTCTTCAAAATAAATCTCCTTTTGAAGTTCTGCATTCTGTTTTACCTGACTATAGTTTTCTTAAGGTTTTTGGCACTGTCTGTTATCCCTTTTTGGGTCATTCAAGACAAGATAAACTTTCTCCTAAGTCAGTCAAGTGTGTGTTTATTGGTTACAGTCATTTACACAAAGGGTATAAGTGGTTATGATCCAGTTTCAAGAAAACTTCATATTTCAAGACATGTAGTCTTTTCAGAGACAAAATTTTATTATTCTCCTGCACCTAAAATCACTAGCTCTTCTTTATCAAGTCCTGTAATTTCTGATTTATCTTCTTCCTCTGATCTTCCTAGTCCCATTGTAACCAGGTCTATGAGAGGTATTATTAAAAACAAAAAAATTCCAGATCATGTCATGCATTATAGTGTTCAACATCCTATTCCAGTTGCTTATTTTTCTTTGTTAGATGCTCCTACTGAACCTAAAACCTTTAAGAGTGCAATTAAAATACCATAGTGGCAAGTCTCAATGAAGGAAGAGCATACTGCTTTAAAGAATAATGATAATTGGGAGTTAGTGAAACCAGAACCTCACATGAATATTTTGGGTTGCAAATGGGTGTATAGAATTAAACTTAAAGCATATGGTACTATTGATAGATACAAGTCTAGATTAGGTTCTTTGGGATATAATCAACAAGATGGAGTTGATTATGGAGAAACTTTTAGTCCTGTAGTTAAGGCTACTACAGTAAGAATTGTGTTGGTTTTAGCTGTTTCTCAAAACTGGAGCATAAAACAGTTAGATGTGTCTAATGATTTTTTGCATGGTTTTTTAACTGAAAATGTTTATATGGCTCAGTCACAGGGCTTTGTAGACCCTGATTTTCCAGATCATGTTTTTTTGTTAAAGAAGAGTTTATATGGCCTTAAGCAAGCACCAAGGGCTTGGTTTGAGAGGTTTAGTACTTTTTTACTCCAATATGGTTTCACAAGATCAGTTTATGATTATTCAATGTTTATCTTTACTTCTTCTTCTGAAATCCTGGTGCTTCTTTTGTATGTTGATGATATTATTCTTACTAGTAATTCTAATATTGCTATGGATAGACTTGTTCAAGCATTGAGTGTTGAGTTTGCAATGAAACAATTAGGGGATTTGAGTTATTTCTTGGGTATTGAAGCTCACAGAACTGAGAATACTTTGCTTCTTACACAAAAGAAATATACTTTAGAACTTCTCAAAAAGGCAAATATGCTTGATTGCAAACCATGTTCTACACCTGTGGTTAAAGAATCCAGAGCTTCAATTAATGATGGTGTGCTATTGGAAAATCCAGCAGAATATAGGACAATTGTTGGTAGTCTTCAATACTTAACAAATACTAGACCTAACATTTCTTTTGGGGTTAATTATGTCTCTCAGTTTATGCATGCTCCAACTGATACTCATTATCATTTAGTTAAAAGAATTCTGAGATACTTAAAAGGTACTATTGGAGTTGGACTTACTCTTTACAAAGGAAATATCTCAACTGTACAAGCCTATACAGATTCTGATTGGTTTGGTTGTCCAGACACAAGAAGGTCCACATCTGGTTATGCTATTTTTCTTGGAAGTTCTCTTATTTCTTGGTCTAGTAAGAAACAACCAACTGTTTCTAGGTCATCTGCTGAAGCAGAGTACAAATGCTTATCAGTTACTGCTTCTGAATTAGAATGGTTGTTTAATGTGTTTAAGGAATTGCAGATTTCAGTTCAACTACCAATGCAGATGTTCTGTGATAATAATTCTGCCATTTGCTTGGCTTATAATCCTGTTTTTCATTCCAGGGCCAAGCATATAGAGGTGCAGTATCATGTGGTAAGAGATTTGGTTGATTCGGGTTTTGTGAAGATTCAACATATTACTTCTAAAAGACAAATTGCAGATCTCTTCACCAAAGGCCTATGCTCTCCTATTTTTACTTCTTTGCTTCAACAGCTACTGGGAGATACTTCAAATACTGCTGTTGATACTTCTGAGTGTCAGAATTCTTCATGTACTACTGCTGAAGAAGAACTCTCTTCTGACAAATGAATCTTTTGGTTTTACTGTTTTACTGTTTTTCTTTAGTCTTAAGTTGTTGTTTTCAAGTTGATTTCTGTGGCTGCCAGTATCAACTTGAGGGGGCTATTAAGTAATATGGTCAAGTCAAGTCTTGTTAACTTTCAGATAGTCAAAGTCTTGTAATGATAAGCATATCATTATTGTAATAATGAGACCAATATAAAACCCAAAAAGTCAGTCTGTAATCTTTAACAATTCTTTCAATAATAAAATAGTTTTTCTGTTTCAATATTTCATCTCTGATATTTCTCAGGCACCAAGTTATAAATAGACTCTCAAGGACAGGAAAGGCGTTGTAAGGTGGTGGAGGGGTAACCCATCTTTCTAAATTTCTCATATATTCAATTCTCAACTCAATCAGCGAAGGAAATGATGATGTTGTTATTGTGGTAGCCTTTGCTGACCCTTTACCTTCTTCTTCTTGGTAATAAAACTCAGTGCCCAAAAAACTGACGGAATTCATTCCGATCAGCCAAAGAACCTTAAGACATGGGAGCATACCTAGCGCAGGAAGTTTCTCACATCTACTGTCATTTGATAAATTTAGTTTCACTAAATTTGGAAGGCAAAAAGATGAATCCATCCACTTTGGAAGCTTTCTGCCAGAGAATCCATGTATCTTCAGTTCTTTTAAACTAGAGTGAGGTTGGAGACTATCTAACACCATAACAGAATTATTAGAACTTAATTCTTCTTCTTCTTCTTCCCACTGTTCCCAGTAAAGACCCAATTCTCGAATGTTTTCCTTGTCTTTTAACTTTGCCCTCTCCGCGTCTATTTTGCCTCTCACATTTTCCAAATGTCTTATTTCTAACTTCCAGAGGGAATTTAAGTTTGCTAATTCTTCGATCCCACTATGGTCACTAATACCGGTGCCCATGTTGTCGTTCCTAACACAGTAAGAATCTAATACTTCCAGGCGACTTAGCATTTCTATACCTCTAGTCTCGCCAAAGTATCTCAGATATCTCAATTCCACCCACTTCTTAATATCTTTTGGAATCCTGCAACGTAATTCTATGGAAGGCTCGACTATATTTCCAGCCTTCACTGACTCTGATTTGCCGTGGTTGCTAGTCTAAGGCTCCGGCAATAATTTTGTCAAAGCTCCAACGTTCCGAGGCATTCTTTTCAATTCCGAGCATTTTTTGAATTCCAACCTCTTTAAATTATAGATGCCAGTTATTGAATCGTGTAATTCTCTGATTTTTGTATCTGAAATATTAATGGTCTGTAGGTTTTGGAGATGCACGATACTTTTGGGCAAGTCTGTGATTCTCGTAAAAGAAGTATTTAAAGTCTGCAAATTGGTGAGCCTAGATATAGCATCCGGTTACACTTCGACATCCGAAGGAGAAAGATCCAAATGCCGTAACTTTTTCAAAGAACCAATTCTGCTGAGAACCATGTGAACATTTCTGACACTAACAAGGTTGAGAGTCTGCAAGTTGTAGAGTCGACTTATGGACGCACTATTGACCTCTTCGATTCTAGAAAACTGGAGGTCAAGGTACCTCAAGTGTATATAGGGGAAAGATAGAGTCTCCAGACTAGTCTTGGCGGGATCAAAGTTAAACCTATAAGCTAGATACCAGTGACCACCAAACCAAGTGGATATATTACACGTAAACGCTTGTTACTACGTGGTTTCCAAAAACAAAAGCACCCACCCTCGTAAAATACTGATCGCAATTGTTTTGCATTGATAAAGACATTAGAAACCGTTGGTGATGTTTCTCCTTCTATTATTAACTGCAGACGACGAATTTGAGATGCATCATTTTGCATTTCACTTACATTCGAAATCGTGACTTCATGACTGCCAACTACACTTCGTGCAAGATAGTGCACTAAATCATGCATTTTGAACGCTTGAATGTCACCTGGTCATCTTTTTCCACATCTTGAAAGAAAGAGTTAGACAACAAACTAAAAAAATAATCATTGCCAATATCTTCGAGTGAGTTTTGATTACCTCCACTGGGTGGATGAAGGAATCCTTCAGCCATCCACAGTCGAATCAGTATTTCTTTATTGAACACCCAATTTTTGGGAAATAAATAACAATACGAGAAACACTGTTTCAAATGGGAGGGCAGATTATCATAGCTCAATTTCAATATTGGTATGATTCCGCTACCTTGATTTTTTGGGGTTTCTAAATTTTTGTTGTCTCTGATAGACAACCAATGACTTTCATCATTTAGTGAGTGCATAAGACCACCGAAAAAGGTGGCTGCGAGCGGCAAACCTCCACATTTTTTTGCTATTTGGTTCCCTATATTTTTCATGTTTGCAGTCTCACATGCTCCACCTGGAGAAAAAGCTTTCTTCTTGATAATTGACCAACACTCAGCTTCTGATAATACGTCGAGGTTGTACGGAGGAAGTGTACCTCGCACCACAGATGCAACTAGTTGTTTACGTGTTGTGACAATAATTTTGCTGCCAACAGCGCCGACATCTAGGACACTCTTAAGTTTATTCCACTCCACGAAATCTTCGTTCCACAGATCATCAAGTACCATCAAATAAAGTTCATCTTTCAATTCTTCTGTAACTTTCTCTACTAATACATTAATGTTTGAAAATTCAGGGCATTTAGAATTAGTAATCGACTCCATAATGTTTAATAAGACTTTATAAACATCGAACTCATCAGACACACAAACCCATATTGTCTTTTTGAATTGTTCTCCTACTGACTTGTATATGGACTGAGCCAAAGTTGTCTTTCCTAGCCCTCCCATACCCACAATAGATATGACAGTGTTAGAATTTTGGGTGATTAAACTTAGATGATTTTGATGAATTTTGATAATGAAGGAGTGAGAACTTTTGGTTCTTCTCACTCTCTCTCTATTTTGATTAATTGAAGAGATAATAATAATTCTCTTCTTTTTGTTTTTACAACTTATGGATGTCCTGCATCCACATGTGTAGTCTACACACACAACTTAAATATAAAGTTGACACTCCAATTACACTCTTAACATAACTCACATTGCTCAACAATCTCCTCCTTAATGTGATGTTCTTCTACTCCTAGTAGTTCACGGAAATGTTGAAATTTTCCTTTGGGAAGTGCCTTGGTGAATATGTCCGCCAATTGGTCTTCCGTCTTGCAATATTTGAGTTCTATCTCACCATCTTCAACCACTTCTCGAATGAAATGGTACTTGAGTTTGATGTGTCTTGCTCTACAATGCTCAACCGAATTTTTGGACATAGCAATTGCCGATTTGTTGTCACAAAAGATTTCGGTGCTTTCTTCTTGCTTTTCTTGAATGTCTTCCATAATCCTTCTTAGCCATACAACATGAGATGTAGCTATTGATGCTGAAATATACTCCGCTTCCTCTGTGGATTGAGCTACGGTTTCTTGCTTCTTCGATGCCCATGTAAATATACCCGAACCAAGAGAAAAAGCATACCCCGATGTGCTCTTCATGTCATCAATACATCCTCCCAAGTCGCTATCACAATATCCAACTAATTTGACATCCAAATTTCTAGAATACATGATTCCAAAATTCATTGTTCCTTGTATGTACCTCAACAACCTCTTTGCCGCGCCAAGATGTAGATGACTAGGTGAACTCATGAACCTAGAAAGCATACTTGAATCAAACATGATGTCGGGTCTTGTATGTGTAAGATACAACAAGTTTCCAATAAGACCTCTATAGTAAGTCTCATCAACCTTTCTTCCTCCATCTTTCTTGAGTTTCTCATTCACTACAAGTGGTGTTGATGTGGGGTTACAACCAAGCATACCAAATTTCTTCAACACTTTTTCGGCATACTTACTTTGAGAAATGAACACTCCATCTTCACTTTGATGAACTTCTATACCAAGGAAGTACTTGAGCAAACCCATGTCACTCATCTCATATTTCATCATCATTTCTCTCTTGAATTTTTCAATCATATGAACATCATTACCCGTAAAGATAAGATCATCAACATACAAGGCAACGATGAGAATAGACGTACCTTTGGTCTTCACATATAGTGTAGGCTCACTCTTGCTTTTGCTGAAGTTTTGCCTTTTGAAGTATCCATCTATCTCACTATACCAAGCTCTTGGTGCTTGCTTGAGGCCATACAAAGCTTTCTTCAACTTGTAAACTTTGTCTTCTTCTCCTTCCTCCACAAAACCTTGTGGTTGTTCTACATAGGCCTCTTCATGAAGTTCTCCATTCAAAAATGTTGATTTGACATCAAGTTGATAAAGTAACCAACCTTTTTGGGAAGCCATAGCAATCACGGCTCTAATGGTGTCAAGACGAGCAACCGGTGCAAAAGTCTCATTGTAGTCGATGCCGGGTTGTTGTGAATATCCCTTTGCCACCAACCTTGCTTTGTGCCTTTGAACTGATCCATCCGCATTGTACTTCACCTTGTAGATCCACTTCACACCAATAACTTCTTTGTCACTTGGTCTTGCTACTTTCTCCCATGTATTGTTCTCGTCGATGACAAAAACTTCTTCTTCCATAGCTTTTATCCAAACCGGTTCTTTTGATGCTTCTTCAAAATTTTCCGGTTCCACCATACAAAAGTTACATCTTTCATACACTTCACTCAACCGTTGCATCTTCTTTGGTCGTGGTGGTGGTGAAGTTGACGCACTAGTACTTGGAGACATACTTGGAGATGCTTCTTGTCTTGTATTTGGAGGTGTTTGAGGTAGTTCTTCCTTATTTTCTTCACCTTCTTCAACTTCATTTGTTTCTGAATTTTCTTGCTCTTCATCAACAATAATGGTTCTCTTCTCAATTTTGCCTTCTTCCCAATTCCATGAACTTCCTTCATCAAACAAGACATCACGACTTGTAATCATTGTGTTGTTCTTCAAGCTAAACAACCTATAACCTTTTGATTGGAGGCTATAACCGAGAAATACACATTTCTCACTTGATTCATCAAGCTTTGTTCTCTTCACCTTTGGAATTTGAGAATAACACACACTACCAAAAACTTTGAGATGTCTTACCGATGGCTTTCTCCCACTCCATGCTTCAAAAGGAGTTTTATCCCATACGGCTTTTGTTGGACACCTATTCATCAAGTAGACGGCGGTGTTGACGTCTTCGGCCCAAAACACTTTAGGCATACCCTTCTAATGAAGCATGGACTTCGCCATCTCCATAACGGTTTGATTCTTTCTCTCGGAAACACCATTTTGTTAAGGAGTATAACCCACGGTTAGTTGCCTTTCCAAGCCTTCATCTTCACAAAATTTATCAAACTCTTTGTTGTTGTACTCTTTGCCTCTATCACTTCTCAAAACTTTGATGTAGTGACCACTTTGCTTTTCAACAAGGCTCTTGAACTTCTTGAAGATGCTAAAAACTTCGGATTTTTGTCTCATGAAGTAAACCCAAGTCATACGACTAAAATCATCAATAAATAAGATAAAGTATATATTGCCTCCATGAGTTGGCGTGTTCATTGGTCCACACATATCGGTATGTACCAAACCAAGAAGTTCATTTGCTCTCCATGCTACACCTTTTGGAAATGGTTGGCGATGTTGTTTCCCAAGTGCACAACCTTCACATACTCCATCCTTGTGGTTGATATGTTGTGGAAGTCCTTGCACCATGTTCTTGTTTGAAAGTAACTTGAGACTATTGAAATTAAAATGCCCAAGTCTTTTATGCCATAACCATGTTTCATCAATGGTTTCCATCCTCAATGCAACATTCTTATCTTTTTCAAAGATAATTGGAAAGCTTCTATTTTTCTCCATCTTGATACTCTTCATGAGTTGTCTCTTGTTGTTATTCTTCTTGTCATAAATGGTGCAATATCCATCTTCAAAATGGACAGCATAACCAAGCTCCACAAGTTGCCCAACACTAAGCAAATTTTGTGCCAAATCCGGAACATATAACACATCTCTAATGTATTTTTCTCCATTGATAGTTTGCACGCAAATTGTACCTCTTCCGTTAGCTTGAACCATGTTTCCGTCACCCATCTTCACTAGAGAGTTTATGGATGTATCCATGTCAACAAACAAGCTCTTCACACCGGACATATGAGTTGTACAACCACTATCTACAAACCACACTTCAATTTTGGAAGTCTCCATAGCACTTTGACAAGCATAAAACAAATTTTGTTTTTCTCCTTTCTCTTCGGCTCTACCGGCTTGTTCTTCACCTTTGTACCTACAATCCTTCTCCAAATGTCCATACTTCTTGCAATGTTGACATTGGGGTTTTCCTTTGTTCCATCAATTATTCTCCAAATGACCATTCTTGTTGCAAAAATTGCACCTTGGTACTTGAGAAGTATCACTCTTTGTGTAGTTGTTGGAGTTAGCTCCTCCTTTCTTCCATTTTCCCTTTCCTTTGAAGTTTGATGTTGATTCACCCTTGTACTCATTTTTATATGTTGCTGAATTTTTTGAGTTCAAGCTCAATTTTGATTGAAATGCACTTTCAATTGATTTTTCGGAATGCCTTGACACCCTTAGTTCATACACCTTCAAAGAAGCCCATAATTCTTGTGACTTCAATGTATCAAAATCCTTTGTCTCCTCCAAAATTGCCACAATGGGTTCAAATTTAATTGGCAAACAATTCAATATCTTCTCACAAATTCTTCTTTCTTCCATCTTCTCTCCACACATCAACATATTATTAACAATTTCAACAACTCTTGAAGAAAACTCATTCAAACATTCATTCTCATTCATTTTTAGATTTTCAAAATCTCTTCTATATGATTGTAATTTTAATTCTCTTACCTTCTTATCACCTCCATACTCCTTTTGAAGAATATCCCAAGCTTCTTTAGCTTTAGGAAAATGAATTACTCTTGGTAGAATAGTGTCTCCAACTCCTTGTTGAATGTACATGGATGCTTTAGCATTCTTCTTCCTACTCTCCTTAAGTAAATCCTTTTTTTCTTTTTCTAGAGTTGTTGTAGCTTCAATTTCATCATACCCATCTTCAACAATCTCCCACACATCTTGTGACATGAACAAGGTCTTCATTTTGATGGCCCAAAAATCATAATTTTCTCCATGGAAGAGAGGTATTGAAGGTTGTTGAATGTATAAACTTGAGTTACTACTACTTGCCATTGATTTGGTTGAAGATTGATTGAAAAATTGGGTTTTTTCTTTTTTTTTGGATCTAGATTTAAAAAAAATTGGGTTGCTGATTTTTTTGAATTAATGGGTAGAAATTGATTTTTATTCACTCTCCAAGATCCGATTCAAACGATCTATGCTCTGATACCATTTGTTAGAATTTTGGGTGATTAAACTTAGATGATTTTGATGAATTTTGATAATGAAGGAGTGGGAACTTTTGGTTCTTCTCACTCTCTCTCTATTTTGATTAATTGAAGAGATAATACTAATTCTCTTCTTTTTGTTTTTACAACTTATGGATGTCCTGCACCCACATGTGTAGTCTACACACACACAACTTAAATATAAAGTTGACACTCCAATTACACTCTTAACATAACTCACATTACTCAACCGACAGAGACGTTTTCTTTTTCATTAGAATTTACAGAAGATGATGATGATAAAGATGTAGTTAACATCTTTATTATCTCTGACTTATCATGCTCTCTTCCTACAAATTTTAAATCATCTCCAAAGAATGAAGCAGTTAGGCGCTTACGTCTTTCAATAGTTTGGTCATCATATTGACTAGTCCCATAGCTAGTCGAATCAAAACTTAACCTTTTCATATCAGATGCAATTTGGTGGAACTGTTTATTGATAGCTTTGATTTTGTGAGCCATTCTAAAACGAAATCTAACTTGGTTGGATGATGAAAAGAAATCTTTTACCTTACTGTTGTTTTCAGATCGGCGCATAGCTTCGTAGAAATATTCATCCAGAACATCATCAGCATCGTAAGCAGCTCCCTGAAGCCTTTTTGTTAGAGAATAGGAAAACTTGTTTTTATTTCCTATTGTAATTGTTTTCCTTACGTACATAGTTTGGTTCTATTTGGAATGTCCTGTATGTCAAGCAATGTAACACATATATATATAAACATAGTTAATCTCGGGTTTTCTGTATTGTAGAAACCTATTACAATCTAAACTCTATCTTGGTATCAGACAGGTGATTCACGACCTGTTATATATTTTTTTTAGGGGTTTTCTTTTTTATCCTTACCTACATCTTCTCAAGATTTTTTCTTCATGGCTACCACCACTTCTCAATCTTCCTCAACTGCTTCCTCAACAACATCTTCCTCAACAACATCTTCTACTTCTTCAATGTCTTCTCTACACTTGGATCAGGTACCTTTTGAGAATCTTCATGGTACTATTTCAGAAAAATTAACTGGTCAAAACTATCTGTTATGGAAAGCACAGTTTACACCATATTTACAAGGATATGATTTGGAACAATATGTTGATGGTTCTCTCCAAGTTCCACCTGTTCTTGTTAATGATCTCCCTAACCCACAGTTTTTTTCCTAGATACGCACAGATAAGCTTCTTCTCGGATGGATTATGTCATCTCTCACTTCTCCTGTTCTAGCTAAAGTTAAGGCGTGTGACACTTCTTTTGCTATCTGGACTAAACTTGATACTCTCTTTGCTTCTAAAACCGATACTCATCTAATTCATCTCAAGGAATCCATCTCATCAGTTAAGAAGGGAAGTACCACCATGTCTGATTACATTCAATCCATTAAAAATATTGTGGATTCTCTTGCCGCCAGTGGTGTTGAAATTTCGGATAGAGAATTTCGACACTATGTTGTAAAGGGACTTGATTTATCGTATGAATCAATTGTTAGCTCTTTAATCACCACGATGGGTGTTATTACTACTGAAGAATTTGAATCCATGTTGCTCTCTTATGATTTACACGTTACTGCACAAAATCAGGTTGCTCTCTCGTCACCACTTGCTAATGTTGCTTCTGTGAATCGTACTGATGATGTTCCGCTTACAAGAGACGGAAAACCAGCTGTTGTTTGTCAGATATGTATTAAACCTTTTCACAATGCTCGCGACTGTCGTAAGAGATTAGATACAGTGACCTACCCTCCTCATGACAAACGTTCACATCCCAAGAATAATGCTCCCAAAGGACGTCGACCATCATCTAATTCTCCAGCTGCTTATGCTACATCTCAAAATTCTGTTTATGCGTATGATTGGCTTCCCGATAGTGGTGCGACAAATCATATGACCAATGATCTGAGTAATCTTCATACCCATTATGAATACAATGGACCTGATCATATTTAAACTGCTGGAGGTTCATCCTTGCCGATTTCATATACTGGTGATGGTATTATTGCTACTCCTAGTCGTAAGTTTCTTCTTCCTAATGTTCTTCATGTTCCGCATCTCTCCAAAAATCTTTTATCTGTTTCAAAATTCTGCCTTGATAATAATGTCTTCTTTGAATTCTATGACTCTTTTTGTCTTGTGAAGGATCGCAACACTGGGGAGGTAGTACTTCGAGGAATGCTCAATAAGGAGGGACTTTACACTCTTTTTCCTATCTCACGTGTTTCTGCTCTTGTTGGTGAACGTACCTCTTTACAGACATGTCACTCTCGTTTAGGGCATCCAATGCTAAAAACTGTTAAAGCCATTGTCTCAAAGAACAACTTACCTGTTTCTGCTTTTAAATTCTCTATGTGTCAGTCGTGTTTAGCCAATAAAAGTCATAAGCTTAGTTTTACTCCTAGTACTACAGTTTATGAACATCCTTTGGATCTTATTGTTTCAGATGTTTGGGGTCCTACTCCACTTTTATCTAATGAAAGTTTTCGGTATTATGTTATTTTTGTGGATGCTTTTAGTCGTTTCACTTGGATTTATCCTATGTACATGAAAACTGATGTTATTGGAATTTTCGATGTCTTTTATCGCCATGTGCAAACTCTCTTTGGCCGAAAAATAAAAAATTTCCAAACTGATATTGGTACGGAATATAAGAAACTCGCTAAAATTCTACAACAAAATGGTACCCAACATCGGCTTACTTGTCCCCATACTTCTGCTCAAAATGGTCTTGCAGAAAGACGACATCGTCACATAGTTGAAACAGGCTTAACACTCCTATCCATGACATCTGTTCCGCCTCATTTCTGGTATGATGCTTTTTCAACTGCTTCTTTTCTTATGAATCGTGTTTCATCGGTTCCTACGGGTGTTCAGTCTTCATATGAATTACTTTTTAATAAAGTCCCTGATTTTTTATCTCTTCGGACTTTTGGTTGCTTGTGTTTTCCTCATCTCAGAGATTATCGATCTAATAAACTTGAACCTCGGTCATCTCCTTGTGTCTTTCTTGGCTATTGTGCAACTCGCAAGGGTTACAAGTGCTTACACATTCCTTCTGGTCGAGTTTATTGGTCACGTCATGTTGTTTTCGATGAGTCTTCTTTTCCTTTTGAAGCCTCTACTTCTTCGGTACTACCTTCGTCCCCGGATCTTTCACAGGTAACCTCTTTTACCCCCTTCTTTTCTGTACCTATTTCCTCTACCTCTATTTCCGCTGCTTCGATCCCTCCAGCAATCGTTTCTGGTATGCATGATTCTTCTCGCAGTTCTGTTGAATATTTGCGGCCTAGTCCAGCTGCTATTCTTCCTGACATGTTGGCCTGTTCACATCGACCAGATGATTCTCCTATGTTAGTTTCTTCTATCAGCACACCGGCTGCAAATCCTACTCGGAATGCTCTTCCTACGGACAGCACTACACAGCCTCTGCCTGCACTCCATGGCCCACCTGCTCGGGTTATCACACATCAAACACAATGTTTGTCTGCGGAAGTTCTGTCGTCCTCTTTACCTACTCTTTATGACTCACCTGCTTTGGTCCCTGTGTCATCTAGAGAAGCTTCACAATCTTCTTTGTCTACACCTACTACGTCACCTGCTTTGGTGATTGCTGATTCACTTGGTTCACCTGCTTCGGTCACTGCATCATCTACAACAGCTCAACAGCCGTCTCTCACTGCCACTTCACGTTTTGGCAAGACTTATTGCAGACGGTTAATATCAACGCCTGCAGCTTCTTCTGAGATTCCAGCGTTGATTCCTACAGCTGATCAACCAACTATTTCTGATGCCATACAAGATCAGCCACTTTCTGATGCCATGGCAACCAATCTGTTGCAGCCTCCTTTTCCTGAGCAGTCTGTCTCCACTTCCAGACCACCGACGAAAAATGATCATTCCATGATCACAAGAGGAAAGGACGGTATTTTCAAACCAAAAGCTCTTTTAGCTTCAAAATATGCAAAAATTACTGATGCATTTTTTGAGCCGACATGTTATTCACATGCAAAGCAAGATCCTAAATGGCGTAGGTCCATGGATGACCAATATAATTCACTTATCCCGAATGGCACCTGGTCTTATGTTAAGCGTACTTCTAATATGAATGTCGTAGGCTGTAAATGGGTGTTTCGTGTCAAACGACATGATGACGGAACTATTGAACGAAGTAAGTCTAGACTAGTAGCACAAGGATTTCATCAACGTGAAGGGAAGGACTATGGAGAAACTTTCAGTCCGGTAATCAAGCCTTGCATAATTCGTATTGTTCTCACTTTGGCTCTTACATCTGCCTGGCCTATTCGACAACTTGATATTCAGTATGCTTTTATTAATGGTTTTCTTACGGAAGAGGTTTATATGAAGCAACCTCCGGGTTACACTGATCCAAATTATCCTGATCATGTTTGTCGTTTGCATAAATCATTGTATGGTCTCAAACAGGCACCAAAGGCGTGGTACAATCGGCTTAGCGTGTTTTTACAACAACTTGGTTTTGTAACTTCTCGAGAAGATTCTTCTTTGTTTATTCATCGTTCATCTAGTGAAGTTACTTATCTTCTGGTGTATGTTGATGACATTATCTTAACAGGCTCCTCTTCTTCTTATTTACAATATCTCATTGGCACTCTTCACAAGGAATTCGCGCTCAAAGATCTTGGTGAGCTGTCTCTTTTCCTCGGTGTTGAAGTTACCCGAACACCTAATGGTTGTGTTTCTCTCTCAACGTCGGTATATAGAGGATTTATTAGAGCGTGCCAATATGCAAGGAGCTAAGCCTGTGAGTACTCCTTTTACCACTTCTACTGATTTAAATCCGGAAGGTGGAGTTCCTTTGAAAAATCCTACTGAATACCGGAGTCTTGTTGGAGGTCTTCAATACTTGTTGATCACACGCCCTGAACTTTCTTTCTCGGTTAATAAAGTCTGCCAGTTTATGCAACATCCTACTGACCAAAATCTACTTCTTGTTAAGAGAATTCTGCGATATTTACAAGGTACTTCTACTTATGGTCTTACTCTCCGACCTTCTTCTTCTTTGAAACTAAGTTTTCAAGCCTATACAGATGCTGATTGGGCTGGTGATCCACTTGATAGACGTTCCACTAGCGGTTATTGTGTCTACTTATGATCGAATATCATTTCTTGGAGTGCTCGAAAACACAAAAAAATTTCTAAGTCCAGTACCGAGGCTGAATATCGAGGGCTTGCTATTGCTACTTCTGAACTCATGTGGATTGAGTCTCTACTCAAAGAACTTAAAATTTCGGTGTGCACTCCTCCTGTTTTATGGTGTGATAATCTTGGTGCTACCTATCTTACCATGAATCCTATTTTTCATGGTCGTACTAAACATATTGAAATCGATTATCATTTTGTTCGCGAAAGGGTTCAACGTGGTCAACTGATTGTTCGTTTTGTTTGCTCTAAGGATCAGATTGCAGATGTCTTTACTAAACGTCTCTCAAGAGACCGTTTCTCTTTTCTACGCTCTAAGCTTATTGTCTCCGACAACCCGCTTAGATCGAGGGAGGGTGTTAGAGAATAGGAAAACTTGTTTTTATTTCCTATTGTAATTGTTTTCCTTCCGTACATAGTTTGGTTCTATTAGGAATGTCCTGTACATCAAGCAATGTAACACATATATATAAACATAGTTAATCTCGGGTTTTCTGTATTGTAGAAACCTATTACAATCTAAACTCTGTCTCTTTTTAACCAAAGTGAAACTTCAGCATCATTTTACTGCTTCCTCTCTGCATCCGATGTTTTAGCGGCGATCAGCTCCAATGTGTCTTTAAGCTTTTTCAGCTCATCCCTGACACCCCAAACGAGACTGATCTCACTAGCAATAATAGAAACCAGGTGTTTCAATGTTCCTGATGCACCATTAACAAAAATATCCTCGACTGCCATTATAAGTACGAGGATTTGAAACAGATAAAGATGATGAGAATGAAAATGAAAACAAAAATGAGATTTGATTAATTGTCTGTATTTTTTTTATTTTTTTTTTTATTTTTGAAGCTAGGCATAGGCCCGTCCTGCCACCCCCGACAGCGTAGCCACCGGCTTACTCCCCACTGAGCAAACTCGGCCCTCTTGAAGTTAAACCCATGTTAAATGTTAGTTTAATTTGTGTTTAAGCGGAGACTCAAACCGCTGACCTCCTTATTTGGAGGTCAGGCTCCTGGCCAACTGGGCTAGCCGAATGGTTGATTAATTGTCTGTACGAATGAATGAATCTGTACACAAAAACGAAAAGTATTTTTAGGGATATGTAAAGAGAATCAAATCAACAATTTGATTCAAATTTAATAAACCAAGTTGTAGAATAAATTAAGTTAATTTCTATTATGGCAAACAACATCTCTTTTTTAACCACTATGCACCACACCGACCATGATGTCCTCAGTCACTCCTCATGTCTGTAACTTTAACTGGACGTTGCTAATAGGGGTACCAACTTATTTGCGGGTGTACCAAATTTCAAAGAATATAAAAACAGCCATTAGCTTTGGATTGGTGCACCACCAAGCAATGTGGTACTCTCATTAGCATCCATCTGAAGGGTAGTACAATTAGTTGTATTTAAAAAGAAACAAATTCTTTATTTTTTTTGCACTCAGGCGGCTAGTAGTCTAGTATTATATCGATGGAAATGGAATAAAAAGCATGAAGAAAATAATCTGGTAAATAATTCTAGACCTTGATTAGTGCTTCCTCTGTTCAACGTACAGTATTCAGGTGGGATTTTGGATGTCAATACACACAAATGAACCAGCTTGACAGGTCCCAATAGATTAAAATATAATTTTATTACATTGATATTTCTTATATGCTTATACAAAATCAGCTGCAGCCCAAAATCCATGAAACCCAAGAGGAAAATTTAAGTGTTTAGGAACTTCAAGTTTTGTTACGAGTGCATCCTCACTTGTCCCTATCAGCTTAGGGTGTAATATCACCATGTAACACTTCTGTATTGATACTGCGTACTGCGGGCGGTTAAAAATAACATCGATATAAAAAGTATAAGAAAAATAAATCAGTATGCGCTAATCTGAACATGGGATTCCTTGATAGTATAAATCGGTATAGGTATAAATGTTTGTTGATTCTCACCTCTATTACTACAAGGTATCCATCGTCCTCGTCGGTTCCTTTGGGGACAAAAACTGGCTCACCAATAAAACATCTACTTCCTACTGACCATGTTGAAACGGACTTGTCAACTAAATTTAGCTTTACTACTGTATCGAATGGAAAGTGTGGCAAACTTTGACGACTATTAGAAGAAGTTGCCGCATAAATGCATGTATCGTTGCTACCAGAGAAAGATGGATTGATCACCGGGAAATCTGTTGGTTTACTCCAATTGTTTAGAGCTTCAACTGTGCATTCTTCGAAATTCCCATATGTTTGGAGTTTGATAGATACCTACATTGTCCAACAAACTGTCATTATTCTATTATCTGATGCTAGTAGTTTGAACAAACAATGATGGTAAACGACAAGATCACTTCTATATTAAAATACCTTCACTAAGTGTGGAAAGTTGTTTTCATCACCATCTCTTGCATTCATGAAAGAAGGGTCTAGTTTGCCAGTTTTCCAATCATATCCTGTTTTTTCAAATAGGAAAATGTTAGATTAGGTAGTTGTAGCAATTATTAGTTGGCGAAAAGAAATAATATTACCAAACATTTTGTGGAAGTTGAACCACTTGTAGGAACAAATAGCAGCATGGATTTGAATTTCTAAATTCCCTCTTTGGTCGGTGAGCTCAAAAGCGTTTCCAGCATGCAGAACCCACATCTGGAAAGGAGCCTCGACGGGTATTTTCCAATCTCCATTGCTTTTGACTTTATCAAGAAACCGAGGAAGCAAGTAGATCGGTGATGTGGGCTTGTTTGGATTTAGTGATAATGCAGTTATCATTGGAGATAATCCACATAACGCCTGCATTGATCCTATAATTCAAATCAAAAAAAACATTAATTCTACTTTGACAAGGTGATTCTTGAGGATTAGGTTAAATGGTGAAATTAGGGATGGGTAATATGTACCTGGGACATCAAGCTTAATGCGATTGCCAAACAAAACATAGTGTGTCTCGGTGAAAGCCCAGTCATGGATCATCATGTGCTCGGGTATATCAAATTCTTGCTTTTGTAATAGCTTGAATTTTGAATCAAATTCTGCAACCAAAACAACAAAACCAAATTTAAAATTCTCTACTATAGCTTTAGATTGTCATTTCACTAATTAATTTAAAATCGATCTAGAACATATTGAGATGTTTATTTTATTTTTCACTTAGCTGACTTGTCTGAATTTGACTTTTCTGAAATCCACTTATGGAATCTAACTTAAAAATTACTAAAAATTAATAGAGTGAACTTTGTAAAATAGTTAGACGTCATGCGCCAAACTAGCTAGCTATAAAATTAAATATGACTCAAATACAAGCCGAGTTACACCATGTTTGTTTACTCCTGACTCATCTGGATTTGAGTCGTCTAGATCTCACAGAAATCACTTGACTTGAGTCAGATCTGACTCCAAACATCTGACTCAAAAAAAAAGTGAGTCAATGGTTTGATCTCATGAGTCAAGGGTACTTTGTTACCTGGTTCAAACGGGTCCGAGTCAGGAATTGGATCTGAATCAGATCTGACTCAAAATTGAAAATAAATGATCTGACATCTGACTCGCGACGAGTCGGAGGTTGACTCAGATTCAGATCGCGAGTCAGATATAAACAAACATGTTCTTAATTAGATATATTACAAAAAAAAAAAAAAAACGACAAATAGTCTAACATCTTACCTAGGGCTGTCAATGGGTCCGGGTCCTCCCGGGTATCACTGGACCCAGACTCGGACCCTACTTATAAAAGTCGGGTCCGGTTCCTAACGGTTCTGGGTCCGGTTCCTAAATTTGTGGACCCAGAACCGAACCCATTAAAAATGCAGGGTACCCTTCGGTTCCGGGTACCCATTGGCTATCAAGAAAACTATAAAAAAAACTTCAAAATCTTGATATATTTCTCTTTTTGGCCTGAATCTAAATTTTTTTTACAAAAATTTATTATTATTTCTTCATTAATGTACTAAATAAAGATTAAATGTAAGAAAAAAATGAAAAATGAAAAAAAATCTAAGCCAAAACTAGCAAAATACATATAATTTTGCTAAAAAGATGAAGCAAAGTTAGACTAACTGGGTACCCATTACCTTGGTGTATTGACGGGGTATTACCCGTTTGGACCCGTTAAGATTCGGGTCCAATCGGGTAATTACCCATCGGTTCCAAAGTTGCTAATGGGTCCAACTTTAAGACCCAGAACCGGACCCATTTCTACAGGGTCCGGTTCCGGGTCCGGGTAATGAGTACCCATTGACAGCCCTACCTGTGCCAAATTCAGATAAAATTAAACAAGGTGTAAGAAATGAATAGGCAAGTTAGTTACCGTAGAAGGTGAAAGAACTGCGGGGAATAAGCATATCTTCTGCATTGCACGAGACAGTCAAAAGCCTGTCTAGAGTAGGATCAATCTTGTAATGCGACAAAAGCCGTTTAGGTGGCATCTTGAATATTCCTACACAAAAGTTAAAAGTACAGTACGAATCATCAAAATGGTAGTAGACCCATGTGTAGTGTGTACCATCAAATCCAAAGATTAGTCCAAAATTTTGCAGGCCTCGATTGTTTAGACATAAAATATGTCATCTTGTTGCACCTCTTTCGGGGGACAAAATTGTGGTTTGCCACTAAAAACAAAGATACCGTACTAACCATGAAGAATAGGTTTCACCACTCCAGCAGCAAAATCCCAAAAATCACCACCACCGGAAACCTCCTTTGCATCGTCTGAAATCTGATTAACACCTCCTGAAGATACATCCTCCGGCTGTAAACGATGACGGTTAATCAAATCGAATATACCAACGGTATCCAAATGACCATTTTCGATATCGATCTCATAAGGATCGCCACCTTCCCATAAACAAAGTAATTTTCCACCCCATTTCAGGACACTAGTATTAGCAACATTTTTCATAACTTTTGTATTTCCAAACTTTTGGCCACCCCTCAACACTGAAAAGGGTCCACGATGAGTAAACTTCCACTCTCCGGTTTCACTATTACACTCTTCTTTCTGAGCGTCAGTCTTAATATATTTCGCCGAATATTGTACATCGCCATCGATTTTAAAAGCTCGAAGATACCCGTGACCATCAAGTGGATGAACCGTGGAACCGTGATCATCTGAAAAAATTCCAGGTCCAGTTAGATAATATGTTCCCGGTGGAAAGTCAGATGGAACTTCGCCTTGGACTACTTGAAGTTGTACCGGTTCAACTGTTTCAGCTCGTTGCGATACAAAAAGAAATTGGTAATCCCAGTATGCCGTGACTGACTCTTGTACATTTTCTTGTAACTGATCATTACATGGATTGGAATTGATTGTTGCATTAATAGGACGATGATTCTGATCAAGTATTGGACTTGGTTCCGGTGTGGTTACGGATACAACTCGGTGTATATTTGATTTTCTTAAGAGATTTTGAGCTGGTTTAAGATTTAGTTTTGAGGTTATTGGCAATGATGAACGATTGGGTTTTGAAGTGGGAAAGAAATGGAGAGCATTAATGGCTTCCATTTTTTGAGACACAATCTGGTGGGAATTGTTTGTGATGAAGTTGGCACTAATAGCATATAAAATGGTATTTAAAGTATGTTTGAAATGAATTAAAAATTGATATATTTTGTTTTAATTAACTTTAGGGGAACATTATGATTATTAAAGCACCGTTAAGAATTTGATGCTACATTGGGTTGTTGGTGGGATACTGCCCATGAAATGACAAAATGTAATGTTGGCCCTGGGTTGCACGTATGCTCCATTTCTTGAGCCGTGTCCGCGTCTGATTCGTGTCGGACACGGGATACATATGGGACGCTGATACGATGTGTGTCCGATGCATCAATTTGCGCGTCCTGCGCGCGTCTGGTTTGGATGCACCGATGACGCATGTCCGGCGCATTTTTTTCATTTTCATTTAAATTTCTTCCTTTATTTTTAC
The DNA here is from genome assembly GCA_023529315.1 of Papaver bracteatum. Lineage (NCBI taxonomy): Eukaryota > Viridiplantae > Streptophyta > Magnoliopsida > Ranunculales > Papaveraceae > Papaver > Papaver bracteatum. The sequence goes on from JAJJWX010000259.1 coordinate 1,274,870, forward strand.
TACTATTAACCAAATGAAGAAAGACAAACATTTAGATCAATAATTTAGGTCTTTATTAGGGTTTTGTAATTGGAAATGACATCACGTATACCCTTAGTTGGGCATGTATTGTTCTAAGAATGCATTTTGATTGTGCCATGTGTTTAATAGTGACTGATTGTTTGACATTAGACGTGTATAAACAAACGATATCTTCTTTTCTTTTGAAATTTATACACATGTAGCATCATTTTCTAATTTTTAGGGTCGAAATATTTGACTTTATTGTATAAATACATGATTATATATAAAAATAATATATAAATAAAATATGTATATATGTGTCCGCGTCCTAGTTTTTTAAGAATTTTGTAGTGTCCGCGTCTACGCGTCTGTGCAACCCAGTGTTGGCCTAACGGATCTAAATCTTTTTTTTTTTTTTTTTTGAGGTTAAGATTATATTAAAGAGTAAAAAAAAATGTAACAAGACCTAAAGGTCCCCAATTTTTTGTATGTGTACAAAGATTTCCGGTGTGTGATTAGTGATCTAAAAGGTAAGCCCGAGAACCGTTTTTCTTCGCTCCCCCACTGGAATATCATTGCTTTCGCTTTATTAATTACAACTCCTTCTGCTCTTTGTGATTTTCTTCCCATAACTCTACGATTTCTTTCCTCCCAAATGGCCGTGTCAATCGCAAAAATGATTACATGTCATATTTTTCTTCCCCAACTGTTACGACCTTTTCTGAATTTCCATGCTTGTAGCTGAGCTTCAATAAATCTTGTTTAAACTCATCTAACATTGAAGCTACCTAAGAAGTAACACCAGATTTTGTGCGAATGGTTGCAGTGGAGGAGAAGATGAGTGACAATTTCTGGAAGTTGATTGCAGAGGGAGCAGTTAACATTATTTATTGTAGCCTCTTTTGACAAGGTTATCAGTGGTTGGTATTGCATTTTGAGCTGCCATCCACATGAAGATCTGTATTTTTGGAGGCACATATTTCACCCATATGCATTGTGAAGGGGGGGAAATTATCAGGAATTGGTTCTTGTTCTATAAGCCAGACGTTGTAGCAGTTTTTGGTAGAAAATCCTCCTGCAAGGTTGCATTTTAGAACATCATCCTGATCAATGAGAGAATGAGGAGATCCTAACCATTCAAAAAGCTGCATCATTTCCAGCATCTGTGAATGATTTAGATTTTTTTTTAGTTTGATGTTCCAAGCATTATTTTCAACCATATCATGTATACTTGCATCCTTTTGTGTAGAAATTTTGAAGATTTTTTAAAATTTGACTTTCAAAGTTTGATTATTATTTTTTTCATTTATACCACAAGAAATATATGTCTCTGCCACTTTTGATTTCTAATCTAGTATAAAGGAATCTTCAATCACGGACTTTTGAAATTGTACTCCCTTCCAAATACCCCTGCCATGAGGAAGATTAATATCTTTCACCATCAAATGTGAAGTTTTTCCTTTCATTTTGGCCTGGATGATCTTTCTCCACAAGTGATGCTTTTCAGTAATGAATCTCCAAGTTCATTTTGACATAAGAGCTTTGTTGGTTTGTCAGATATTTCTGATGCCTAGACCACCGGCTTTCTTGGGTCTAAACATTCTGTTCCAAGCCACCCAACTAATTTTTCTTTTGATTGCAGAAGAACCCTATAAATAATCTCTCATAATTTGATTGAGTTTCTCCTCCACTTGAACGGGCATGGGGAAAAGAAATATGAAGTATACGGGTGTTTGTAGGTGAAATGGTTTCTGTTGATTTCGGTAATTGCGGGTGTGCAGGTGAGAAACAATTTAAACCCTATACAATGTACTGCAAGGGAGTACTTTAGATTCGAGAGATCAATCTGTACAATTCCGGCCTAAACCAAGAAATGGCCGTTCCAGACTTGCTTCGGTCACAAAGTGGAGGACAATGGGTTGGTTTTGGGGAGGGAAGCAAACAAAGTGGTGAGACCAGAATAGTTGATTCTGGAAGAGTAGTTGGGTTACTACGACTTGTTATCAGAAAAGTGAGAGAGCTAATAGGGTGAGCTAGCAAGTAAGTATTTCTGAGTGTTGTATCTCCCGTATGAACTTGTTGTTCAATGGAAATATGTAAGACTTTTTTATACAAGTCGGAGTAAAAACGTACCCTGGTCTCATTAAGGAGTGGGAAAGTAAATGGGAGGAGGTGGTAACCGTATGCATGGAATTGATGTTCCATAAAGTGGTTAACGCATGAAACTGCTAACGTTATGGAATTGATGTACCATAAAAAATTTAACGCATGTGCTTTATGTCCCATGAACGTTTTACACATAACTTCCCGTATTTACTAACCGCCTCACCCTTATGACACTTCCTTATGACCGGCGTAGTGTACGCCGCACGCTGTAAACCGCCAAACTAATACCCAAAGAGGATCCCCCAGTTTGTGTTGATGTCTCAATGTTTGTGGAAAACATGTAGCATGTTGTTGTGGCTTGGAAAGTCAAGCTCGGGAAACTTTCTAGCCTGGTGACCTTCGACGGTCGAGATTTTTCATCTTGAGAGAAGGGGCAACCGTTGATCGTTGCACGCCTTCATTTTGGTAGCCGCGTAGTGATGGCCAACGTGGTGGCGCGGCTAGGTTGGCATGCCGTTGGCATGGCATGGTTTGGCGTGGCCAAACTTAGGTTTTCGGGCCAAAGGTTACCATGTGTCATCTGGTAACCTTGGATGGCTAGGATTTTCTCCTGGGATTGAAGGGCAACCATTGATTATTGCATGCCTTCGTTTTGGTGGCCACGCAGGGAAGGCCAACAGTGGCGCGACTAGGTTGGCATGGCATGGTTTGGCGTGGCCAAACTTAGGTTTTCGGGCCAAAGGTTACCATGTGTCGTATGGTAACATTGGATGGATAGGATTTGCTCTTGGGATTGAAGGTCAACCGTTGATTATTGCATGATTTCGTTTTAGTGGCCGCGTAGGGAAGGCCAATAGGGTGGCGCGGCTAGGGTGTGGTTAGGCTTGGCATGTGGGGCAAAGGGTTCGCCTTGGGCGTGGCTAGATTTGTCTAGGTGCGATTTTGGCTTAGCATGTGGGGCCAAGGGTTTTCCATGTACGCATGGCGTGGCTAGGGCGTTAGGCTTAGCATGATGTGACTAGCATGGCTAGGGCCAAGGTAAAGTGTGTTTGGCATGGCGCGTCTAGCTTGCATGGCGTGGCTAGGGACAAGGCAAGGAGTTTTGGCTTGGCATGGTGTGATTAGCATATTTAGGGCCAAGGCAGAGTACGTTTGGCATGTCGCGGCTAGCTTGGGCTAGGTGAGATTTTGGCTTGGCATGTGGGGCCAAGGGGTTGCCATAGGTGCATGGCGTGGCTAGCTTGGGCTAGGTGCGGTTTTGGCTTGGCATGTGGGGCCTAGGGTTTGCCATAGGCACATGGCATGACTAGATTGGGCTATGTGCGGTTTTGGATTGGCATGTGAGGCCAAGGGTTTTCCATAGGCGCATGGCGTGACTAGCTTGGGCTAGGTGCATGACCAAGCTAGGGTTTTGGGGAAAAGGTCGTCTGGTAACCTTAGACGTCCAGGATTTTCTGCTCGGATTGAATGGAAATCGTTGATTGTTGCACGCCTTTGTTTTGATAGCCGTGTAGTGAAGGACTGTACGATGGCGCGGAATGGGGCCATGGCGAGGTGCGTTTGGCATGGCTCGGTAGGTGTGGATGGCATGATTTTCCATTGGCACGGAGGTGCGGCTAGCATGGTTGGCATGCTTTGGCGCGGTTGGTGTGGCTGGCATGATATGCCATTGGCATAGAGGTGCGTCTAGCATAGTTAGCATGCTTTGGCGCGGTCGATGTGGCTGGCATGATTTGTCATTGGCACAAAGGTGCGGCTAGCATGCTTGGCGCGGTCGGTGTGTCTGGCATGATTTGCCTTTGGCACAGAGGTGCGGCTAGCATGGTTGGCATGCTTTGGCGCGGTCAATGTGGTTGGCATGATTTTCCATTGGCACAGAGGTGCGGCTTGCATTGTTGGCATGCTTTGGCGCGGTCGGTCTGGATGGCATGATTTTTCATTGGCACAGAGGTGCGGCTAGCATGGTTGGCATGCTTTGGCGCGGTCAGTGTGGCTGGCATGATTTTCCATTGGCACAGAGGTGCGGCTAGCATGGTTAGCATGCTTTGGCACGGTCGATGTGGATGGCATGATTTGTCATTGGCACAGAGGTGCGGCTAGCATGGTTGGCATGCTTGGCGTGGTCGGTGTGGATGGCATGATTTTCCATTGGCACAGAGGTGTGGCTAGCATGGTTGGCATGCTTTGGCGCGGCGGTGTGGCTGGCATGATTTTCCATTGGCACATAGGTGCGGCTAGCATGGTTGGCATGCTTTAGTGCGGTCGTTGTGGATGCCATGATTTTCCAGCATGCTTTGGCACGGTCGGTATGGATGGCATGATTTGTCATTGGCACAGATGTGCAGCTAGCATGGTTGGCATGCTTAGCGCGGTCGGTGTGGCTGGCATGATTTTCCATTGGCACACGTGAGAATTAGGGTTTGGCTTGTCGTAACCCTAATTTGAAAAAGATACCCCGGTAATTATTTAGAGACGCATTAAAAGTTTCGGTAAATGTTCCTAGTAAATGCTTGTTACTTTAAATGTTGTGACATAACAGTCTGCTAGGGTTTAGTGTTTTACAATTTTAACCCTAAGCTAAAAACCACCATCAACATTAAGTCCCCTGCTTAGATCGAAACAGGTGCCTTGTTGCGAGGTAAGCATATGATGGTGATAGACAAGGACGGAATCGAGGTGAAAATCATTGCAAAGATGGTCAGGAGAATCTGACTAACCTTTTTGAGTGGTAAAGAGAGTTTTTGATTCCCGTGTTTGTAGTTTGCAGGAATTCCTACACTACACCCTTGATAAGAATCTATAGAAATTGAATTACATTTGAAGATGAATAACGACACTTTTTATTATTCTAGTTTTAGAATTCTTTACAAAATATATAAGAACTCAGAAGTACAAATTTCTTTCTAGAGTTTCTCTCTCCTCAAAACCTTATCAACTCTCAAAAAGACATCCTCCTCTTCTGAACCTAACGAACCCTTTATATAGGGATTTACATAGTGGATGACAGCTAAGTTTTCCTCCTATTTCGGATTTATTTTGCGATCCCATCGCGATCGCTACAATGTTCTCTTTCGCAAGAATGACGACCATCACAGGATAAACATAATCTTCTTGTACCTCTTCCATTGTCAGCTTTTATGTCTTTCTTCTGGATATTCTGTGACGCTCGCGAAACGCTGTTAAAGAGTCTTTTGTGACACTCGCAAAAATGTTGTTAATATCGCAGAAATAACGTTGTAGCGATATTCTGGTCCTACATCTTGCCTCTTCTCATGTCTTTTCTGCAAAGAAGAGAAGATCATGAGAACCAATACTCTTTATTATACTCGCAACTTCTTTTCCTCTTATATTTTCTTCTCGACAAGATTCCGTTAATCTAGCCTTACCGCCTACACGTGTTGTGAATTCCTCTTTTTACTGACACATCTTTGCTTAATAGGTAAACTCCTTTTTTCCTATAAAAGGTAGAGTTAAATTTCAGAACTAATTTTCCTCTTTCGTTTCTTTATCTTCTTTATCTATTTACCTCGTCTTCCTTCTGTAACTTTTCTTTTTCTTCATATTCTCCTGCTACTGTTTTAATGGAGTCACCAAGGTATATTTCTTGACTTATGATATTTATTTAAACCAATTTTTACTTATATTCTCCAACCTTTCTTATTTGATTCTTCATAACTTCCATGTTATATCTTCTTTTCAGCGGAACTATCTCTAACACACAATCCACAACTCAAAACCCTAATATTCGCAAAAGGCCAGCTGAGAAGAAGAATAGGAGTTCTTCGAATGATAAGGTAGTAAGAAACACCCTCTATTTTTTAATAACAATATTGTTGCCTCTGTTTCTTATCTGAATTATTATTCGCAGGATGACGACAACCCTGTTAAACCTCCCAAGAGATCTCGCCACTTTAAGACTCTTGGGGATAATCTCACTATTCCCACGATAACATCCGCAAGGACTACTCCCACATTGTCGTAACCAAATCTTTCTTCTTTTGTCTGCGAGGATATCACTGCCCATACTTCTACTTCTTATGATCCTTTGACGAATTAAGCTTCTAAAATTGCTGTGACTGAGACTCCTTATAGTCCTCTATTGCCTTCAACTGTTGTTTTTCCAAATACCCCTCCTACTGAAAACTCAACCATTGCAAATGATTCAAATCGTCAACTTGCTCTCGTTACTACTTCACCTTTTACACCCCTTCCTTCATTAAATGAAACTTTTGCAGGTGTTGATGTTGATTTTAAAATCTTGTCTAACATTTTAGACAATGCTAGAAAGTCTTCTACTAATCCCCTCCAATATGAAGCTTGCGAGACTCTACTCAAGTATTTTGGCTCTGATTGTAATGCTTCACGAGCGTCTATGGAAAATGAGGTTGAAGCTCTGAGGAGAATCCTTCAAGTCAAAACTTCTGAATGTGATACTTTGAATCATATGCTCCGCAACTCTTCTCTAGACTGCGAGAATCTTCGCAGAAAAAATGACGAGCTGAAAGGTACATTTTTCCTGCCTTTGCTCTTTTGTTTTTCTATTTTGCTTTTATATTTTTTGTACTCAAGTCTTTTTCTTAAATTCTTGATTCATATATTAGTTTCAAATCGGACTCGTTTCATGGAGAGACTTAAATTTGAATCTATTGCTGATGAAGCTCGTTTCGAAAGAGATTCTTAGATGGACTAGTATAATAGATTAGATAATCTCCATACATATTCGATTGATCAAATAGATAATCTTACTAATGAGAATAACCAATTATCGCGAAGTCAAAGTTTATTAAGTAACGAGATTTCTTGTCTCTCATATTCGTTAACCAAGTCTAACTTGGCGGTAGAATCTTTATCAGATGAAAATAGAACTTTATCCCAAGAGAAACATAGATTTTCAAGCTTGATGGCGATTTCTTCACAGAAATTGAGTAATCTACAAAGGATATGCGATAATCAAGAGCAATCTCTTCGTTCCCTTAAAAATGAGATCAAGGAGGTAACTGAATCATCCGCTGCTGAGAAGGATAAGCTTATCAAAGGTAGGTTAACTCTTAGTTTGAAGGCCAGCGAACTTCAAGACCAGTTCTCTCAATTGAAGGAATCTCATTCTTTACTAGCAAAGGAAAACTTGTATCTACGCACTAGAGAAGAAAACATGAAATCTCGTCTGAAGGGTATGGTTGGCGATAAATTCGATGACGCTATGAGTCAATGGGAAAACTGTTTCTTTACATTAATTCAAAACTTGACCTCGCAAAAAGAAGGTAGTCAATTGACTACCTCTCTTGTTGACATTTCTGTTAAATTTTGTGTTATATTTCTTGCAAAATCTTTTACTAAATGATTTTTTTATCACTTTTGTCACTCACAAAATCGGAAAGAAGCCTTCATTCTATCATTGCTGATCTTACCAACAAATTGGATAAAGTTCGCAAAGAGAACAAATCTCTTCTTTCCAATTATCTTGAAGCCCGTGACAAAGCAGAAAGAAGACTTGATTATCTCGAGTACTTTAAAAATATAGAGATTAGGAATCGTTATAGAGGTTTCCTTCGCATGGTCCACCTCAGTGCTGAAGTTCTTGTGAACGAGATTCTGCTTTCCCATTCTCTCCCACTTGTATCTGTTCCTCCTCTAAAGGTTGATGATGATGAAAATCCTCTTCCCATGGATGAAGATTTAGAGTTTACTAATGATGAAGAAAATACCACCCAAGAAGATGGTGAAGAATAAGAAAGAAGTCCTCCCAAAGAAGTAACTGCAAGTGGCGAAGTAATCGCTGATGAAGAATCAAAAGAAGAGGAGACTCGTGGTGAAAAGGATGCTGATGAAGTTGATAACTCTGGCAAAAATAATAAATCTGACGAGCAAGAATAATGAATCTGGCGAGGCCATCGCTGAAATTTGAATTTTATTTTTGTTTTCTTTTCCTTCTTCTTTCTTGCAAGCGATGTAACTTTTGAAACTTTTAGAATTTAACTTTTAACTTAGTTTACTTTGAATATTTTCAAGGAAGATAATGAAATGTTACTTCTCCATTCCCTTATTTTCCCTTCATTATCTTTCTTGAAATGGTGAATTATTTTGTTGTATCTTCTTTAGAGAATTGTGATGTTGCATTATTGGCGAAAGTATGAATATATCTGCGATGCAATGAATACTGCTGCGATGTTCTAAGAAATTCTGAAGGAATCTACGATGTTAAGAATTTTCCTTCTTATATATTGTTCTGCGGTGAATGAATATTTCATGCATTCTTAAAATAAAATTGTTAATTGGTAAGATTATTCTTTTGGTCTTATTTTGCCTTCCTAATTAAAGATCTTATTTTGCCAAACTTTTTCTGTCTGCGACAAAATCGCAGGATTTCTTAACATTTGCATGTAAAGACCCTTTGATCTTGTCTTATCCATGTTCTTTCAAAATATCTGCGACAATATGATAAGTATAAACTCTCTTGCAAGAATTTAACCTCATGACATTGCCGTCTTGCGATGAAATCGTAGGACGTATTTACACTTTCATGTAAAAACCAATTGATCTCATCTTAACATTTCTCTTGTGGCTTGTTTCCTCTGTATAATTTACATCACGCGACAATATGACAGGCCTAAATGTTCTTGCGATCATAATGCCCCATGACATTGCCGTCTTAAGACACTTATGAGCTCCCTAATGGAGGGTGCCGCCCTTATCTTCCCCCTGGTTTCCCCTTCAAGGAGGGAACATCGGCCATACAAGACTAGCTTCTCCCATCCAGATTTACCAACAACCAGCTGTTTTCGCAGCCTCTTATCCTTTATGCCTATATGACTTATAGTTATCAGACTGCACCCTAAGTGGGGTTTTCTTCAGCCCAAGTGCATCATAGCCAAGACTTACCAAGAATGGCAAGGGAGTTTCGTACGCCCCAGGAACTCTTGTCTCAACCGTGTACCTCGGCGCCTTAGTCATACTTTGCACTTCTTGGAAGAGATTCTCGGTCTTCCAACCAGGGTATAACCTTATATAGTTGGGAATCCAAGATCTCTCTCCCGGATAGGTTTTCTTTGACCCCAACATCTGCATGACTCAGGATCCAGCAGCGGTATAACCTTACCCCTGAATCATGTCAAGAGATACCCCCTCCTATGATTTACTATTAGATCTTACATTTGCCTCTTGCGAAATTTTATTCGCGAACTAGGGTGCACGTCATAAAGGTTCGTCCCATTCTATTAATCTCTGCGAAATTTGTATTCATTTTTCTTGCGATGATGCTCGCTGCTCTTGTTGTGCTTTGTTATCAGAAGAATTTTTTAGTTGTAAATAGAGATAGAAGAATTTATTACCTGTTTCATCATATAACATACCAGTATTTCTTATGTTACAGAAGGTGTCGTTGATAATACCTCTTCAGAAATAATCTATTCCATGGTCTATCGAGTCTTTGACCAACATCTCTTCCTTCAGGATCCATTAGTTTGTATGCCCCAGTTCCAACTATATCTTTAATAATGTATTGTCCATCGCATTTTCTCTCCAAATTTCCACCATTTTCTCGCTGATAACTTGGTGTTTCTCGCAGCACTAAATCGCCAGGTTGAAATTCACTCTTCTTAACACGTTTGTTGTACTCACGAGCTAATCTTCGATGGTAATTTTCCATATGTTGCAAAGTTTTTTCTCTTTTTTCTTCTAATATCTCCAATTTGTTTAAAATCATTCCATCACTTAGATTTATTTCCCAAGCCTCCTTTTTTGTTGTAGGAATAGCTACTTCTATTGGTAACACAGCTTCAACTCCATATGTCAAATAAAAAGGTGACATTCCAGTAGCTTCTCGTCTAGTTGTATTGTAGGCCCATATTGTATTATGCACCTGTTCACACCATGCTCTGTGGTATCCTTCTAGCTTCTTTTTTAAGATGTCTGCGATTGTATTATTGGTTGCTTCAGCTTGACCATTTGCTTGTGGATATAGAGGAGTAGATTTTCCACACTTTATCTTAAATGCATTGAGTTGCAATTATATATTCTGCCCTTCAAATTGCTTTCAATTATCAAATACCAACTGTGCTGGAATCTCGAATTGGCAAATTATATTCTCAAATATGAATGTAAAAATATCTTTAACGCGAATATGTTGTACTGCCTTTACTTCTCCCCATTTTGTGAAATAATATGTTGCGACAATCAAATATCTTATTTGTCCAGAACCAGGTACAAATGTTCCCACAATATCTAACCCCCATTTCCCAAAAGTCCGTACACTTGTTGAAGATGATAATGGTGCTCCTGGTGCATGTATCTTCTTTCCATATTGCTGGCAATCTTCGCAACTCCTTGAGAGTTGTTTTGCATCTTCACACATATATGGCCAGTAGTAGCCTTGCATTTTTGTTCTATATGCCAAAGATCTTCCTCCACTATGATTACCAGCGTCACCACTGTGCAACATCTTCAATATCTTTTGTCCTTCTTCCCTCATCAAACATCTTAGCGATGGTTCATTAAAAGATATGCGATATAATACTCCATCTCTTAATTCATAATTGGTTGCCCTACTTTTTAATTTATGTGCTTCCAATCGATTTCTTGGGATTTATCCTCTTGCCAAGTATGCATGAAGATCTGCTCGCCAATATGTGATATTGCTCACTGGCTCTCCCTCGCCAGCTTCTACCATCATTACATATGTCTCTTCTTCTTCTTTATTTACCGATGGAAATGAAAGTGTTTGAATTTTTATGCACCTTACCAATAGATTTGTCATCATACTAGATATGAAAGAAAAAGCATCTGCAAGTCTATTATCTTTCCTTGATATATCTCCATTTTATTTTTGGAATTCTAGAAGATAATTCTTCAACAAGTCTTTTGTATTTTCTCAAGGATGGTTCATTTGTTGTGTATTCTCCTTTTATCTGGCGAATAACCAATTGTGAATCGCTGGTGATTCTCGCATTTTCCAAATTCATTTCTTTCGCAAATTTTAAAACATGGATCACGGCCTCATACTCTGTCTCATTATTAGTTTATGCAAATTCTAATCTAAATGAAAAAGCTGTTTTTTCTCCTTTTGGTGAAATAAAGACAACTCCAATCCCATTTCCTTCCCCATTTGAGGATCCATCCACCAAAATTTCCTATCTGTCAGGTTCTGTTAATAACTCTTTTGGATATCCATGTTCTTCTTCTATATCCATCATTTCTTCTACAGCTTCATCATCTTCTAAGGGAAATTCAACTAAGAAATCTGCGATAACTTGTGATTTTGGCGAGGATAAAACTTCATATTGAATATCGAAGTGTCTTACTTGTGCATTCCATCTCTGAACTCTGCCTGATCTCTTTGAATTTTTCATTACTGACTCAATTGGCACTTTTGTTAATACTTTGACCTTATGTGCTTGAAAATAGATCCGAAGTTTGAAAGTTGCATGTACCAATGCTAGAATTAGTTTCTCAATCTTTGAATAATTTCTCTCTGCAGAATTGAATGTTTTACTGATGTAATAAATTGGTTTTTCTACCCCTGCATCTACTCGCAGCAACACATCACTTAGCGCATATGTGGTTGTTGCAAGATAAATCAATAATTCTTCTCCCGGTTCGGATTTCTATAAAATAGTTATGTTCGTTAAATATTATTTTATTCCTTAAAAAGCTTTTTCACATTCATCTGTCCACTTGAGTTTTGTTCCCTTCTTGAGTATATCGAAAAAATGTTTGCACTTGTCTGAAGATCGCGAAATGAATCTTCCTAGCGAGGCTAAGAGTCCATTTAATTTTTGCACATATTTTACCGTCGCGGGTGTTGGCATATCGCGAATTTCTTGTACCTTTTCTGGATCAACTTGTATTCCTTCTTTCGATACAATATACCCCAGAAATTCCCTGAAGTTACTCCAAAAGTACACTTATCAGGATTCACTTTAATATTGAATTGCCGCATTTGATCGAAAATCTCTTTCAAATCTTGCACATGATTCTCAGCTTCTTTGCTTTTGATCAGCATATCATCTACATACACTTCTAATGTTTTGTGGATCCACTTTGCAAACACCTTCTCCACCATTCTTTGATACGTTGCACCAGCATTTCGTAAGCCAAATGGCATCTTTGTATAACAATATAATCCTCTTGGAGCAAAAAATACGGTATGTTCTTGATCTTCTTCAGCGAGAGGGATTTGATTATATCCTTTATATCCATCCAACGATGATATTCTAGCATTTCCTGCTGCTGATTCAACCATATGTGGAATATCTGGTAATGGAAAACTATCTTTAGGACAAGTCTTGTTTAAATCAGTGAAATCTATACAAATTCTTATCCCCTTATTCTTCTTTGGGACCACTACCATATTTGCAATCCACTCTGGATATTTTTCTTTCCTTATAATTCCTGCGTCGAGCATCTTCTGTAATTCTTCTTCTATTTGAGAATGATATGTTGTTGCGATCTTCCTTATTCTTTGCTTAAATGGTCTTATGTTTTTGTTGATTTCTAATTTATGACATGCTATTGACGGATCTATCCCTGGCATCTCATCCATGCCCCACGTGAAGATATTTGCATACTCTCGCAAGAGATTTATAGTTCTTTCTTCATCTTCCGCCTCCATTCTAGTCCCAATTTTCAGCATTTTAGGCTCTTCTTTACTCCCAATATTCATTTCCTTTGTTGGTTCTGCTGCAATATAACTGGCTTCAGGTTCTCCCATTGGTGTTGGTGTTTTCATAATTCTCGCGAGTTCATCTCCTTCTTGTGGGATTTCACTGGGTATTCCTTTTCCTTCTTTTGCTCTTATCATGTAAACTTTAAATTCTTCTTCCTTCTTTTTTTCTCTCGCCAATTTTCTGCGATCCTTTCGCATCTTTGGACGTTCTTCATAATTTCTTACTTCAATTTGGCAACACAATTTCACAAAATCTGTGTCTCCTCTAATTTATCCAATTCCACTGGGTGTAGGAAATTTGATTCATTGATGCAACGTTGATGCTACAGCCTTGATTGCGTGTATCCATGGTCTTCCTAATATCATGTTATATGGTGATTCCACGAGTACCACACATAACGTTACTTGTGTTTCAATCTCCCCTAGTAGAATTCGTACCACTATTTCGCCTTTAGGTTTTGTTAAATACTTTCCAAAGCCATGAACATGATATGTTGAATAAGACATTTCTTCATCCTTATATCCCATTTTCTTGAAAGTATGATAAAATATTATGTCTACATAACTTCCTGCATCCACCAAATTTCTATTCATAGCCCATTCTTCTACAGATTTTATTGATTCCTTCTTTCTCATTGGTATAGTGGATACTGTGACTACCAATGGAGATGTATGACTTAGATTTTCTTCTGGTATTTCTATTTCTGCTGCTGTAAATGTGATTTCCTTCTTTTCCCAATCTTTCAATGGTGATATTTTTTCCACCGTCATAATTTTCCTTCCTTCAAAATCCCGTTTATGTATCTTCCCCTTAATATTTTCATGAAATCTATCAATCATTGTTCTCGTTACCATACTACACTCCAATTTTATACAATCCTTTTTGATTCTTATCATCCTTCCTTTAAATATCTCACTGATTTGTTTTCTGATTTTCTTAATCTTTGAACAATTCTTATCTTCTTCTTCACCTTTTTCTGTGATTTTTCTAATTCAATCCCTGTTTCGGGCGCCAAAATGTAGTTGCAGGAATTCCTACACTACACCCTTGATAAGAATCTATAGAAATTGAATTACATTTGAAGATGAATAACGACACTTTTTATTATTCTAATTTTAGAATTCTTTACAAAAGATATAAGAACTCAGAAGTACAAATTTCTTTCTAGAGTTTCTCTCTCCTCAAAACCTTATCAACTCTCAAAAAGACATCCTCCTCTTCTGAACCTAACGAACCCTTTATAGGGATTTACATAGTGGATGACAGCTAAGTTTTCCTCCTATTTCGGATTTATTTTCCGATCCCATCGCGATCGCTACAATGTTCTCTTTCGTAAGAATGACGACCGTCGCAGGATAAACATAATCTTCTTGTACCTCTTCTATTGTCAGCTTTTATGTCTTTCTTTTGGATATTCTGTGACGCTCGCGAAACGCTGTTAAAGAGTCTTTTGTGACGCTCGCAAAAATGTTGTTAATATCGCAGAAATAGCGTTGTAGCGATATTATGGTCCTACAGTGTTGGCAGCCCTGCGTAAGTTGTACTGGGAATGCAGACTGTGGAGTGGTGAGATGAAAGTTACCGGCTTGGGCTGGTCGTACATCTCCAAGGCAAAGGGGGCGCGGTCTTGGAAGGCGACGTAAGTGGACGGCTTTGCTCGAGGGGCCAAGAGGTGGCATGGTCTTGGTAAGGAAATCGTGCATGGATGATAGGGTCGCGACAGTGGAGCAGGCGGCTTGGAATAGTGTGGCTTTGGAAAGACGAAACGTACACGGACGGCTAGGCATGGTGGGTCGCGGCAATGGAGCGAATGGCTTGGCAGTGGGGGCCGCGGTAATGACATGGTGGGACGTGCAAGGGCATCTAGGCATGGTGGGTCCGCGGTGATGGAGCGAGTGTATTGGAAGGGGCGGCGACAATGGAATGGTGGGACGTGTAAGGTAGGATAGGCATGGTGGGGTTGCGTTGATGGAGCGAAGTCTTGGATGGTGCCGTGGAAAGATATGGTATACATGGGTGGTGGGGCCGCGGTGATGGAGCGAGTGGCTTTGGACATGAAAATTGGTCTTTGCGGGACCGGTTTCCTCTTTTCCTTCCTTGGCTCAAAATTGAAGATCCTTTTCTTATTCGAACTCCCAAGTATCACGCCTATAAAAAGGATGGATGGCCTCTCCCTTTGATTCACACCTTTATTGTTTCTTCTTTTGTTGCTTGGTAGCGGTGAATCGGGCGAGCGGATTAGGTATGTCTTCCAGTACTTCCTCTATGACTTTCTTTTCCTTTTGTTTTCTTGTGTTGGTGAAAAACCCTAGTTATATGTGTACCTTTCCATGACCTTGTAGAAAATATCAGTGTAAATCCCAGCCGTAGGTATTTATTGCACTAGCTCGTAGTAGTACTTAGGCATGAATACCGTAGTAATGTTGACCGCCTCAACTCGTTGTGAAAAGTAAGAACGCGATAGTAATTGCTATCCCTATTCCATGAAAACCTAGTTTTTTAGGGTTTACTCCTTGTCTTGGTGTAGCCGTGTGCATGGTCCCCCTCTTTTTTTTTAGGTGCATCTACCTGGCTGAGAGCGAGTTTCCGGCTGCATGTAGTGGTGATGTAGAGTCTGCCAGTCCCCACTTTTCGCGTATGCACGAAAGGACTTTGAAACCAATTAGTTTGTGCCCGAGGAGTATCCCTTGCGTCCAATATAATAATTTCTACACGCTTTATGTAATAATTCCTGATCTTCTTGTTCCATTGTAGTTATCGCAGCGGTGAAAACAGTGTAAGAGAATTTTGGTTAAGATCTCAACAGTTTCTGCGGTACCGAGGGATGAGGGTAATTCCAAGACAAATATAGATGACGAGTTCTTCACGTCATCAGCCACGATTAGGAGAAATCAACCTCAATACATGTCGATCCTTCTGACCGGATCGAAAAGCGAAAGAGATGATCGATCGGTTCGGTCAGGAGGCGTAATAAGGTTTTTCCTTCTGAGAAAATAATATCGTGCCTCTTCTATCGACTTTAAAATCCCTGCAAGTTTGTTGCGTTCCTTTGAGAAATGGATGCTATTTATGATGGACCAGGAACCTATAAAGACTAATTTGACCAGGGAGCAGATTGTCGACGGTGTTGCGGTTTCCGCAGTGCTTCAAATTAGGAAAAACATTCCAAGGTTGGTTGCTTTTGTTTCCAGATGGTGTCCAGACACCCATACGGCCGTATGCAAGTGGGGAGAAATGACCATTTCTTTGGAGAGCATAGCTGTGTTGCTAAATCTTCTTGTATTTGGAAACCTCGACGTCAGGCTATCTGCAGACGAATAAGAAATTCACGCCACCATGGTTGCGAAGTCAAATTGATTCGTTCGGAAGGAAAATGATACGAAGTGATTTTATGACTGGTGGGTGTCTCAGTGGTTTCCTGACGAGTTGGAGTCGAACCAGAAAAATAGCGTACTTCATGTCGCGGTGTTCTTGGCTCTTTGGATATCCAGGGATATTTTTGACGACGGCTCGGGCAAGAAAGAGATAAGACAGGAACTTATCACATTTTCCATAAAATTAGCAAAGGGATTCGCTCTCCCCCTAGCTCGGTGGTTTGTTTCTTGGTTCTCTGGATGCACACCTGGATCAGCTGGTTTCGTACATGCGCGCCTCGAACAGTCATATGAAAGTGGATTCGTATGTTCATGCCGCCTTTCTCCAGGCATGGTTGTGGGAGCATTTCGAGAAGTATGCCCCGAAACCGTTAATTATACTTCCTGAGTCTTGGGGTGGCTCCAGAATACTGCATTGGTCGAACAAGCACCGAAAACCTGGTTCGAAACTGATTAAGTTTCTTGACAACTCGTATGCGGTTAATTTTCATCCATGGGCTCCGGTGCATGCGTCCATAACTCATATTAGTACCTTTGCTCCTGCTTGAATATGTCTTTGTCTTCTGATGAGGAGGGCATGAGCGTTGGAGAGATGGTGTTCATGTGTAGCTGCACGCCTGGCCACGTGCTATCTTTTTTTCGAGGAGCTTGCAAAGCGATCTCTTACAATGTTGATAAGGCTGCTCGACATATGGGTTTTGACCAAGGGTTCCCACTTGTTCGTCATCCGGTTGTTCAAGAAATCCCGTTATCAACTGTTCTCGATGCTAGTGCTCTTGTGTCGGGTAAAATTCTTCCTTTCCTCGCGGAAGGGAATCCATAAACGACCTCCAAATATAACATATTTTGGTAGGATAAGTTCCTTGCTATTCATGGATTCATGAATGATATGGTAGAAAATCGTCAAGATAAGCCTTCTCCTGCGGTTTTAGCGGAACATCCACTGCTAAGGGATCCCAAGCGAAAATCCTTAGTCCAAATACAATTAGTCCCCAAGTGAAGGAACGAAGATCTAAAGATCGTGCGGGCAGCTTTCAGTCAGACTCCATGGTTCTGCCGACTTTTAGTTCATCCAATATGCGGGTACGTACGGCTCTCCTCTTGACCTTGGCCTGGATCGTTTATTTCCTTGTTCCTTTTATGAGAATGTGCCCTTATATTCTGTCCAGGGTCTCAGTAGTACGAACGCCTTTGCCAAACTTGCGAGCAGTCAGAAAACATCATTTTTCGAGACAAAGAGTGGCGTTGCAGAGCCTACCCATGATAACGCGGAACTCAAAAAGGATGAGAGTTCAGGGTCTAGCGATGGCGAGAGAAATTATTCCGATAACAGTGTTGAATCTTCGTCTAGTCAGTCTGAAACTGAATCGGTGAGTCCCCTCCATGTTTTTCTTTTTTCCCTTTTTTTTTTCTTTGCAGTTGTTTATGGGTGAAAACTATTCCTGCTAATTTTGGTAATTTGGGGTGTGGATGAGGAATGAATATAAACCTAAAAAAAATGCATTGCGCGGTGAGTGCTTGTAGATTCGAGAGATCAATCTGTGAAAGTCCGGCCTAAACCAAGAAATGGTCATTCCAGAATTGTTTCGGTCACAAAGTGGATATGGGGTTGATCTTAGGGAGGGAAGCGAAGAATGTGTTGAGAATGTGAAGGTGTTGGCTATGCAGGACTTGTATCAGAAGGCTGAACTGGCTTGCAGGATGTAAGCTATCAGTTCTGGTGTTTGAATACGATTGTATCAACACTTGATTTTGTTGTCTGGACTTGTGTTGTTGTTGAAAATAGGGCGGAGAACCTATTTATACAAGTCATTTA
The DNA here is from genome assembly GCA_023529315.1 of Papaver bracteatum. NCBI lineage: Eukaryota > Viridiplantae > Streptophyta > Magnoliopsida > Ranunculales > Papaveraceae > Papaver > Papaver bracteatum. Next base: position 1,292,830 of record JAJJWX010000259.1, read on the forward strand.
GCCTAACCTTCGTATCTCGTGGGAAGTGGAGTGATGGAGTAGTGGAGTAGTGTGTTGGTGTCACATGACCAGGCTTTCCCACTTCTCCCTTCATCACTAACCGTCCATGACTTCCTGACACGTTCTTATGATGGCGCGTTGTGCGTTGCACGTTGTAAACCGCCAGACCAATACCCCAGTATGTATCCCTCAGTTTGTGACATGATTGATGTCTCGAATGTTTTTGGAAAACATGTTGCATGTTGTTATGTCTTGGCAAGTCAGGCTCGGGAAACTTGCTAGCTTGGTGACCTTCGACGGTCGAGATTTTGCATCTTGAGAGGAGGGGCAACCGTTGATTGTTGCACTAGAAACCCTAATTAACGCCCCTTACTAGAATCGTTGTAGAATTCTAGTACGGACTCGGATTTTGATGGTCCGCCCCTCCATTCCATACGGAAAATAATTTCCTATCTCCCAACACGGGAGTATTTAGGTTTTAAGCTCGTTAGGGAGGAGAAAACAGCCCGAAAGCAAAACCCAGGAAGGAAATTGATACTTGTGAAGTATCGTGTGTATACTATGCAGGTACTGCAATGAGTATATCCAACATGGTTTGGAAGTTGCGCATGCAAACCCTTCCTTTACCGACCACATGGTGTGGTAGAGTGGTGAATGGTGATCACCATGACTCCGCACTGACTAATTAACTCCTGAACAGGGTTATATAACCGAGCTGGTGAAGTTGGACGGATGAGATGATATTTAACACACTCATCTGCGACACTTGGTGGAATTAGGGTTTCGAAGGAGGTGCGCAAGCACTGCTCTTCACCCTGACCGAAACTAGACTTAGGGAACTATCCTGGACTGGACGATCACACCTGCGTGTAGATGGTGTGACGGTTTAGGAGTTTATACCTACCATCCCACAAAAACGTGATCTGGGCCACTCAATTCATCCGGAGAAGTTGAGTGGTCGATATCGAATTGAAACAGAAGATTAGTGCCGCAAAAGCCGTATCCCATACCAACTTCGGGCGGGCGTTCCAAAATGACCAAGCTTGGTCGGTCTTGGTCGACTGCTCCAACTTGTAGGTGGTAGGCTGGTGTTCACGCCTATGTCTTACCATCCCATGAAAACGCGATCGAAGCCACCCAATTCGTCCGGAGAAATCGAGTGGTTGAGATTAATTTGCAGCTTGGGAGGTGAGACCACGCATGTTGGAGCGGACGATTTGGGGATATCCAGGCATGGTATGCCTTGGCCGATTAGGTGAGGGGATAGACGGGTCCACGGTGGTCATGTTGACATGACCGTACCTGCTTTGATCTAATCTCGGACCCTCCATTCGTGCCGGATAAGATGGACGCTCGTGATTCAAAACCCTAATTTTGGGTTTCAGAGTCATGCGTCATGCTCCATTCAGGCGCACGATTTGGAATGACCAACCGTGGTTGGTCCTGACCGATTATTCAGGTATGTAGGCGGGCCGGCGGTGATTGTATTGACATACTCCATGCCCTTTTAATATACATCTGAACCCTCCATCTATACCTGCGAAGATGGATGGTTGAGGCTGTTTTGCGACACATGTGCCGCAAACCCTAATTTAGGGTTTTCCATCCATACTGCTATGGTTTGGACGTTTTGGTAAGCTAGGCCAAGGGAGGCCGACCATGCGGGTTCCACGTTGGTTCGGCAGGTATTCAATACCTGCTTTGGGTGATGGAATCGATCTGGGCCATCCAATCAGGCTGGTGGAGTTGGATGGTCGTGATCATATCCAGACTGATACAGTCAGTCTGGATGCACAATCGGGCTAGTATAACACACCGAGAGGGGCTCAATCGGGCTAGTATAACATACCGAGAGTTTAGCCTGTACGGGTATTTCGTACATGGTTTCATTATAATGCTTGGAAGTTCGTGTTGCTCCGCTAAAAGCAACACTCAGTCGTCATGTCGCACTGATAATGAGTACATGAAATACAAGGCTGTTGCGCATTAATTAATAATGATGGAAATTCACAGGGTATATGGGATTGTTGCTACATGCTCCAACCTGGATGAATTTCGTGTATTTTATTCACAGAATGGGATTGTTGCCACATGCTCCATTCTTGGTGAATTGATAAAGTTAAGGAGTATCCATCACTTGTTAATGGCCTTATCTTTTACAAGATGTTGGCGCATATTTTTTAGGTTTTACAATCTTAACCTTAAATAAAAATCCACCATAAACATTAAGTCCCCTGACTAGCACATAATGGTTACACTATTGTGTGGTAGGCATGAGATGGTGACAAATTTATACATTAAAATGACCAAGATAAAGTGAATGCATATTTACCGGATAGGTCGACATCGTTAGGCGTTGCCCTGGGAGTCCTGATTAGGGTTTGGAGGAGAAGTACGACCTAGTCGACATTGGGACCTCATTCATCGGATAAGTCCCATTGTAGTTGATCCGGTCTTACTTAGGGTTTCCTTCAGCATTCATGCGGGTTAAAAACCGTTAATAGATTTTTCTGCAAAAACTCTATCTTCCCAACATGTTGAGCAACAATAGATCATCTTCTTCGTACCACCCAAGATCTTCCGTCAAGCGTGCGCGATATCCGTCTGGGTTTCATGATGAATCCCCGGCCCGTGTTCTCCGAGTCAAGAAGATCATACCGGTTCGTCTTTTTTTTCCTTTTCTGATCGATTTATTTGTTCCTCATAAGGATCAGGTGAACAATCCTTTCCTTTTTGCAGAGATACCCCACCAGAACATGTATGACAGTTATTGATGATGATAACCTAAGCAGTCCTCTTCCTTCAAACTCGAACATGCCTATTCATACGGATCTCGAAGATGCTGATCTAGGTATATCGTCTTATGAATACCCCAATGCAGGTCTTCCGTTCGATATTCGCATGAAGTGTTTATCATCTAGTTATCGAGACGTTGGTGGATTCTTAGTGCGGAAGGAGTTTGTACCTTTATACACGAAATTATGGAGAAAGTACAGCCATATCGCAACCAGGAATGTGGTCCGACACTGTTCCTCTGCTTTGGTCACCACGGTGAACTGCCTTATTGCCATGATTGATGAGATGGAGAATATTTCCATCCGCAATGTTGCCGAATCAAGCCTCGAAAAGTTGGAGGATATGGTATCTACTTGCGAATCCATGGAGTTCAACGTGGGTTGGTTGCGACAGCGTCTTGATATCATCAAGGTTGATCGAGCCGGTATCCTCGTAAATGTTGTTCCTGCTGCGAAAGCTATCTTGGAAGAGGAGAAGGCTCTGGCTGTGGAAGCAAAGAAGGTAGAACAGGAAGTACAGGACTTGAAGAAAAGGACAGAGAGGTATTAAGCTAGACTGGAGATGATTCTCTCAAGGAACTATAATCTGCTGGACGGCCTCTTCTAGGTCGTATGTAGCTGTGTTCCCTTGTTGTTAATGATGTTTGTGTTAAAGTTTTCTTTTAAACATCTTTGCGGAATAAATGGCACTAGTTTTTTTTTATTGATGAAATAGGTTTTCATTAATGCATCTATGAATATGCCCTGGAAACTATGTTCCTGTATACCTGAGCGCGTTCTTCCGCTTTGTTCCTTCTGAAATCCAGAGTGTCTAAATCCGCTATTCTAGAGCTAGAAGTTTCTTTCTCGTCCCAGTGGACCTCAGTCGCTTCCACAATCCTGACTGATGGGATTTTGATCTCTGCCGGGAGAATTGTGTCCACTCCGTAAACAAGTAAATATGGGGAAACTCCAATGGAGCTTCTAGGTGACATCTGGTATGACCACAGCGCCATTGGTAACTAGTTGTGCCATTCCCTAGGATTGTCGTGTACTGTTCGACTGATGATCCGGATCAATGTCTTGTTGGTACTTTCGGCTTGCCCGTTCCCTTGAGGGTAGTAGATGGTGGAGAAAATTTGTTGGATGCCATACCTTTAGAGCAACTCTTGTACCTGTTTGTTGGAGAGGGGAGTGCCGTTATCATTTAGAATATGCTTGGGCACACCAAAACGACAAATGATGTGCTCTTTAATGAAAGCCATAATTGTTTCTCCCGTAGTTCCCCGCAGAGGAATGGCTTCTACCCATTTGGTGAAGTATTATGTCGCGGTTATGATGTACTCGTGCTGCTTTGAGGAGGGAGGGTTGATTTTCCCAATAATGTCCAGTCCCCAGCTGTAGAATGTCCACGGACTGCTTATTGAGTGCAAGGGAGTGGAGGGCGTATGAACAAGGTTCCCATGAATTTGATATTTGTGACAACTTTGAACAAAAGCGGCCACGTCATCTTCCATGGTTGGACAATAGTATTTCTCGTGTATCTGGAAAAACAACTTCCTCTTCCCTTGGTGCTCCCCCTCGTGTGTTTCTTTCAGAATGACTGAAATTTCTTCCCCATCCAGGCACCTCAATAGATTCCCTCCGAAACTCTTACGGTATAGGATCCCTTCATGGAATATGAACTGCTTCGCCTTTTGACTTATTTTGATAGCGTCCTTTTGATTGGTAGAATTTGTTCGATCGCGGAGATAGTTGATGTATAGCTCTCTCCAGTCCCCAGCATGTTTCATACTGAAACCTTCCGACTGGTGTGGTGGCGCTTGACAATTTGAGAAGGACTTCTGAAGTATCCTGGATTGAGTCTCCATCTCCGGCCAGTAATATCCCAGACGTTGGAGTCGCCGTTAAAGCGTTACCACCAGTGATTGTCCACAAACTTCATTGTGAACATGATCTAGTTGTAGTTGTGCTTCGTCATCTCCAAGGCATCTTGGCAGAGAACCGTCCGGATTTTGATAATACAACATACCATAAAGTATGAAGAAGTTTTATAAGGTTTTGAGGATGACCTTTCCCTGGGAGACTGAGATGTTGGGCTCTTGAGTGATCGGAGTTCGCCAATCATCAATATTGGTGTCTCTGTATTGTGACAGCCATGTCGATTCTATGGTTCTCCTCTTTAAGGTTAGGGTTTCTTCCGAACCTTCGAACTTCAGTTTGGAAGCTAGTGTTGCCAGACAATCAGCGTGTTTGTTGTTGTTGCGACCAACATGGACTATAGTTGCGTCGGCAAAATAATTTAACAACCTTTGCGCTTCTGATCGATACGGATCTAGTGTTACTTCCTTCAATGCGTATACTCCATTCATCTGATTTACTAGTAACTTGGAGTCACCTCTTACCTCCAGACGCGGGACTCCTGCTTGCTTAGCTATTGACAGTCCTATGAGGAAAGCTTCATACTCTGCTGAGTTGTTGGTGCATTCGAAGTCCAACTTGAAGGAGAGCGAGAAAACTTCCCCAGTTGGAGAGACTAATACCACGCCCGCTCCTCCAGTATTACTGCTAGGAGTAGCAGAGCCATAAAAATATAGGATCCACACTTCCTCTTCCAAAACGGAGACGTCTGGAAACTCTCCAGGGAGGTCTTTGTGCAGTCCGGTAGTTCCTTCTCCAGGAAATGCTGCCAGCAAGTCTGCAACTGCTCGACCCTTGATAGACCTTGGTGACACACATGCCATGTCCATCTCTGACATTTGGAGAATCCATTTGCATGTTCTTCCCGTAAGGACCGGTTTTGAAAGTAAAAACTTTGCAGGATCGGATTTAGATATGAGTATTACCCTATTAGACAGTAGGTAATGCCTAAACTTCTGAATGGATTGGATCAAGGCCAAACATGCTTTTTCCGCCCTGGGGTATCTGAGTTCGGCGTCTCATAATATCCGGCTAAAGTAGTATATAGGATGTTCGACTCCCTCATCATCTTCCTGAGCGAGTAGAGCCCCTACGGCGGTGTCACTAAAGGCGGTGTAGAGGCGTAACGGTTTTCCCTGGACAGGAGACTTCATGATGGCTGGAGATGACAGTATTTGTTGAATCTTTCGAAAAGATTCATGTTGGATTACGGTCCAAACGAAGCTAGCTCTTTTCTTCGGGAAGGGAGTGAATGAGGCGACGAGTTGGGATAGACCAGGTATAAAACGTCGGATATAGTTTACCTTGCCCATGAAACTTTGGAGTTCCTTCACAGTTCGGGAGGCGGCATTGTGAGGATAGCCTGGGTCTTGGATGGGTCTACCTTGATGCCTTCCGCGGTTACCTGGAACCCCAGAAACTTGCCTGAAGAAACACCGAAAGCGCATTTCAAAGGATTCATCTTTAACTTGTATTCTCGACATCTCTCGAATACTTTCCGTAGGACGTTAGCGTGGTCTGCTCGAGCCTTGGACTTGACCACAATATCATCTACATAATCTTCTACTTGTTTATGCATCATGTCGTGGAAGATTGCCGTCATAGCGCATTGATATGTTGCACCGGCGTTCTTTAAACCGAATGGCATAACAGTATAATAAAAATTTCCAAGAGGGGTCCGAAAAGCTGTCTTACTTGCATCATGTTCATACATCCTTATCTGATTGTAGCCGTTGTATCCGTCCATGAAGGAGAACATGCCGTGTCCGCTGGTAGCGTCTACCAAAATGTCAATGTTGGGTAGAGGAAAGTCATCCTTTGGATAGCACTTGTTCAAGTCTCTGAAATCCACGCAACACCGAATCTGTCCGCTCTTCTTCTTTACCGGAACCACATTATCTAGCCAGGTCGGATGATGGATAGGTCTGATAAAACCAGCAGCTAGCAGTTTCTGAATTTCATTCTTGATTTGTTCTTCCACTTCGTGCATGAACTGCCTCGGAGATTGCTTGACTGGCTTGAATCCAGGTATGATGTGAAGGTGATGTGTGACCAGTTTCTCGTCTAGACCTGGAATTTCCTCATATGTCCAGGCAAACACATCTTGGTACTCTTTAAGTAACTGGACAAGACTTGCACGTTCATCTACGGATAGAGTCGAACTGATAGAGACTGGCCTGGGAGACTTCTCATTCCCGATGTCAACAATCTAGAGTTCATCGGTTGTGGAGTTGTGCCATATTGTAGCTGTTGCGGAGCGTCTAACACATCCTCCTGTGTCTCGTCATTCTTACATCATTCAATTGGGAGGAGAGACTGGGTACCAGTCTCCCCTGTTAATTTCTAACAACGACGCCGATATATTATCTTCCCATGATCGCGTCTTGCCTCGAAAGTGCGTTCCCTTTTGGCATGAGCATGGGTTGAAACTTCACCAGATGAAGATGATCCTCCCGTCAATAAAGGCGTGTTGTGGTGTTTAACCCCTAATGATGCAAGTCGGTCTTCTTCCTGAATTGAATCCCATGTGGGTAATGGGGTGCACAAGACTTGGTCTGACTTTCCCTGTGAAGCTTCATTTGGGTTGAACAGCTCCACTCTGTATATCAGCGCGTATGGAGACAGTGATGCAGGAATACGTATAACTTCCTCATTTAGCATGGTCTTCAGGCACTGGTGATACGTCGAAGGGATGACCTTATTGTCATGGAGCCACGGTCTTCCTAGTATCATATGGTAGTCTGGCTCCTTTTCTATGACTTCAAATTTCACTTTGGATTGAACAGGTCCTACCGACAAATTTAGTTTGACATACCCGTATGTGATGGTCTGGTTTCCTTCGAAGTCCGTCATTGTGGTGGGCTGTCATATAATTTTTCACGGGCTGACCTTGGTCGTCCTGAGGGTTTTGAGGGTAATCACGTTTGAAGATGCTCTTGTGTCGAATAGGGTCCTCCTAAACTCCGAACCCTTGATGCGTACGGTAACATGTAGGGGCCGGTTGTGACCCTCTTCCGCCATCATATCGTATTCTGTAAATGTAACATTATTTACCGATCTTTCCGATGCAGTTAGGATTTCTGGTCGTGAAGGAGTCAGGTGTACGTCCAGAGATATTTTATTAATCGTAGAAAACGTCTCTGCCCGTTGATTCTTCGAGAGGAGCATGTAGTTGCGGATTATCTCACAACTACACCCTCATAAGAATCCATTAAAATGATTCCTAAATCTAATTAATTTGATATGAAACTAAGAATTAAAATACTAAGATTGTAAAGGAGATACAAAGATTTTTACGTGGTTCGATCAATGTGATCTACATCCACGGTGCTTCACTAGTGATTGTATGTCATTACATGATTTTACAATTGAGACTCCATTAATGAATATTTGGAGCTCTAGAATTTTTTGGGGAAGAAGATGATAAAGAAAATAAAATCTCTCTCAAAATTTCTCTCTCCTCCTAAAATTATCCTTCCCTTCACAAAAGACCTTCCCTACTTCTCATGCCTAAATGGATATTTATATGATCTTACCAAATATGACAGTTGTGTTGTCCCGCCATTTCGGATTTGAGAATTATCTTGCGAACCTTCGTAAGTTCACTTCGCGAACTTCTTTTGCTTTTCTCGTGATTTCCTTTGCTCGCTAAATATTCTTTGCTCGCAAGATGTATTTTCTCTCCACAATTTCGTAAATTATCATTTGATCGCGAATGAAATCGCCTCTTTTGCTATGACTTCATGATATATATTCTTGTAAAAATTCTTCAATGATATTGATGGAATTGTCTTCTTTGATATATATTGTCTTCAAAATTCTTCAATGATCTTGATGGAATTGTCTTCTTTGATATATATTCTCTTCAAAATTCTTCAATGATCTTGACGAAGCTGTCTTCTCTTCAAAAATTCATGATGTATATTCTTGTATAATTTCTTCAATGATTGTAATGAATTTCATTAATTGTTGTGGTCTTATCATGACTTCCTAAGTAAAGGTCTTATTTTGCCACCTCTTTTGTAGTAAAATTTTGTATTTGCGATAATATGACAAGTCTGAACATTCTTGCGAACATACAACCTCGTGACATTATCGTCTTGCGATGAAATCGCAGGACGTCTTTACACTTTCATGCAAAAACCCATTGATCTCATCTTATCTTCATTGTTATGTTCTGCGAGTTCTTTTTTCTTTTCTTTCTCTTTTTTTTTTTTTTTTTTTTTTAGAAGGCTCGAAGAAGTTCAATTGTTGCACAAATATGACAAGCCTTTATGTTTTCGCAAACAAGAAGCCTCGTGACATTTGCGTCTTATAGCACGTATCAGTTCCCTAATGGAGGGTGCTGCCCTTTATCTTCCCCCTGGTTGCCCCTTCAAGGAAGCGTACATCGACCATACAAGGTTAGATCTTCCCATCCGGTTCTGCCAACAACTTGACTTTTGATCGCAACCTCTTATCCTTTTTTCCTATAGGGCTTATAGTTACAAGGTTGCACCCTATGGGGTATCTTTGGGCCAAGTGCATCATTTGCCAAGACTTGTCAAAAATGGAAGATGTGGTTCAACATCACCCGGCACTCTTGACTCAACCGTGTACCTCGGCGCCTTGATCGTTTTCTGCACTTCTTGGGAAAGACAGTATGCCTTAGTCGCCCAACCTAAATCCTCTTACACCGCATTTTATATTGCGTAATGTCGCTAGATTAGGTGATAATCCAAGGTGTCTAACCCGGATAGGTACCCCATTATTTGGTTGTACCCCTAAAATTTTACCATGTACTAAGGGTCCTTGGTGGTGTTCCGGTTACCCTTAGCCACGTTTATAGGTACCCCCTTAAATGACGTACTTTGGGACTTTGCCTCTTACGAAATATAGCTTCGCGAACTAGGGTGTACGCCACAAAGGTTTGCCTGTATAAAATTTTCTACGGCTCTCTTTCTTTTTTGGAGGCTGATCACAGATTGCGGTCTTTTGTTCGCAAATAAATTTTGCGTATTTCTTCAATGAAAGCTAATCGCAATTTATTTTTGGCGGTATTTTTTTGCCTTTTTAAAACTCTTCGTAAATTTTTCATGTACATAAAATGTTGAATGTTTTCATAAGATCTTTAGTATAAGAAGTATGAGAAGTATGAGAAGTATTAATCAAAATTGGTCTATAGAAATATAGGAATTTAATTTTCTCTGTTTTTTGTAATTTTGAAGTCTTTGAAATGTTTTGTAATTTTAGAAATTGTAGAAATCTTGCGAGTATATCGGTTTTAGTAAATAAATTCAATAATTTTTTGTCTTCAGTAAATAAAGTATTCAAGGAAATGGTACTTACCTTTTTACGGCTTGTTGTTGTCTCTTGCGAAGTATATGACTTGTCATTTCTTGTGGAATAATCTCCCACTTTCTTCTTGCGAAATATCCAAAAATCTTGCGAAGTAATAATTTTGTACAAAGCAAACGATCATCTGCGAAGTAATGATTTACACGAAGTAGATGAACATCTGCGAAGTAAACATTTGTACGAAGTTAACATCTGCGAAGGAAATATTTACGATATAAATTCATGTTGCGAAGGTTCGCAAGGTAAATATTTGCGAAGTGCAAAGAGTAGAATTGTTTGTGTTGCGAATATTCGCATGGCAAAAATTTGCGAAGTTCAAAAAATTTTGCGAATGGGGAGACTCGAACTTGCGTCCATCATCTTATCAGCTCTTCTTGCGAATATCTGAGCTAGCTCCTATTTGTGTAAATGTAGTGAAATTCTTAGAACTTATACTAATGTTATCATCCCTTATATAACTTTTCCCTTATACTGATTCTTCTTCGCAGAACTTTGGGTGCTGTTTTGTTTTAGTTTTGAGCTCGAACTGGTGGTATGGGGATTTATGGTGGCTGCATCTTTGATCAAGAAGAACAAGAAGCATGTTTGTCATGAGCTAATGGTGTTGAATCTGTATGGAGGCTTAAACTTTCATAAACGGACAGAAGTTGGCCTGATGGTTCTCCATGTGGTGCTTTGGTTGAGCTGATTATAGTTAGTGATGCTGGGATTTATCGAAGTTGAACGAAAGATGGGAATTTATTTGTTGTAAACTGAGTTAAACAAGATAGAATGATGGGGTGATTTCTTTGTTTTCTAATGCTTGATGCAGTTGGATATTCGTGCCTTGTTGACTGGTTACTCCTCTTTGGTGAGTTGGCCATTTTCTTTGCGAATTGGTTAGTTTTGATATTCGTAAGATGTCAATATTCTGTTCACAGCAACTATTTTTATTTCTTCGCCAATTACTTGCGAACATTCGTATCTCCCAAATTGCACGAAGTACTTCATCTTATCTTCTCTTAACTTGCTGGCTCGGTTTTGTTTGCTGATGAAATAAATCTTATGAAAGATCTCATTCTTCTTACTACCAACGAATACTTCCCTATCATCCCTACCTATTCTATGGACTCAGACTGCATCACCGGAACTCCTAATAACACCTCCTGCTCTTCTCCTCCGTTGTTTCCCTTCATGTTTGATACTCTCTCTTTTATCGTGATGTAATGGTACTTCCCTGGTTTCCCGAGTTGTAATACTTCCATCATTAGACATCTAAGTCGTACCTTCCAAGTTTTTCTCTCGATTCCATCTTCTTCTTAACTCTCTGTCTTGCTTGTTCTTTCACTTGCATTTATGGACAAGAGAAATTCTTTTGAACACAACCTATGTACGTTCTTATTTACTAACTACAGTATCCCTTCCAGTCTTCATTGTCCCGCGAGTGTGACATCCTTAAATCTTGAATGCTGATGCAACGTCCCCCATTATATAATATTGGTTCCATGCTCTTATGATTACTTCAAGCTAGATATTTTGGTCTTCGCAAACTATAATCTGATCATTTTTCTCCTGCGAAGAATAGTTGCCATAAGCTGCGAAAACAAAACAGTTTGCGAAGTAACTTGAAATAACTTGAAATATCACAAAATTTTCCTTTGATTCCATCGTAGCTTTCTTCGTGAAGAGGTTCTTTGCGGCGATTATCTGTGCTGCGTCTTTCTATATTTTGTTGCCCCCCCCCTTGAAATAACTATAATCTGTTTTTTTTTTTTTTTAGTTCACTGAGTTCCACTTTCATCTACATCAGTTCATGCATTCGAAATTTGTAGTCCCAGATAGCCGCTCCCATTTTGTTTCAATTAAAATGGTTTAATTTGCGTCATTTTAAGAATATTGCACTGGAACGGTTGTTTAACTTCGCAGGGATCATTATCTTCGCAAGTTCTGCGTCAAGTATATCCTTTGGCATTAATATTGTCGAGTATGCTCTTGCCAATCTCTTGTACTGCTTCAATTGGGAGCTCCCAGACGGTGAAAAAGCATACGAACTTGTCCTGACTGAGACCTTTGATCTTACTGCTAGTAAGAAAACCCTTCTTCACGTTGTTCCGATAATATATGCATCATCTCAACTCATTGAATAATCATATGGCCGCCGTAACAGTGCTCCTACTAGTCCTAATTAAACTAAACTCCAGTTCAATTAACCATCACACCAAACTGGTATCTGTAATTGAGAAAGTGGAAACTCCCTACTAATAACTTTGATGTCCGTGTGCTTGTCAAATTCATCTTAGCTAAGGTAGGTTCGCTTGAAATTCATCTTAACAGTGATAAATATTCCTCCTATCAGCTTTACGTCTTCCCTAGAGCAATTTCAACTTCCCTTTTTCCACTTTACGAAGTAAGAGCTCCATTTTATTAGTTGGCTGGACATTTTCTTTTCATTCTTTGGTTTTATTCTTCGCAACTGTTTATATCTATCTTCGCAACTATTCCTTTGTATCTAATGATACAAATTGTTTAAGATCTTCCCATATGTTCTTCTCAGGAGTTGCTGATGGTATAAGCTTCGCAGATTTTTGTTCACAAATTTTTACTCGGCTTAAACTTTTGTTTCTTCCCTTAAAATTTACTTGCTGATGGTATTTACTTGCCTCCTAAAGTATCCTAGTCTTCCAGCACACGTGACTAAAGCATCCTTTAGTAACTTCATTCGTAAGAATTAGTAGCTGCGAACTTTCTTCTTCGTATACTTCTTCTTTTGTTCGTAATGGGGATAATATCTTTCGTAAGTACATAAATGAACATTTGTACGTAAATCTTCTTTTGTTCTTTTGCTTACTTATATCTCCCTGAAAAGTTTATGTAACTCGAATTGTTTTGTGCAAAATGAACTACTGAATTTCACCCCGTCCTACTGAATTTCTTCTTCTTCTCCCTGGACATTTATGTTCATAAGATTCGAACTCATGATGACATTTATCCCATTTCTTCGTAGGAATGAAATTTCTTCGTCAGTGACGTAGAGCTTTGCAAAAAAATTGCTGCAAACGATTAGTAAATTTGGTTAGCAGTTTATAGATCATTAAGATGAGTAATGTTTGCATATGAAGAATGAAAACTTTCCATATATTCTTCTTGTTTTTGTTCTTGCGAGATGTAAATCTCTAACCAACAGAAAATCTTGAAATTTGACTTTGTCAGAAATTCTTTAAACAAATTTGTAAAACGAGATTTGGTTACTACAAATTTATAACAAAAACATTTTTAAATTCAAAATTTCCATAATAAATCAGATTTCTACAAAGAGCAAAGTTTAGATAGCAATAAAAGAATAAATTCAAAATTTCTACTAAAAATTTATTTTTCAATTTGTGTTTTGAAATTACCAAATTTTGAAAAATGAAACAAAGAATAAGAAAAGTGAGAAGAAATTTGTCCTTTTTGGAAGCGATTGTTGACGTAGCATGTGTAAATTTCATTTTGCTTGACGATTTCTCCATATCCACATCTCTCTTCCTGAACTACTACTAATGTGTTTGTTGTTTGAAGAAGCCAATAAAAGAACTTCCATTTCTGTCTTCAAGACTCATAGATCCGGTACAATTCATCACCATCAATAACCAATTTTTCGAACTTTCTTGAACCAACAAGGTTAGGTCCCTGTTTCTAGCGCCAATTATGTAGTTGCGGATTATCTTACAACTACACCCTCATAAGAATCCATTAAAATGATTCCTAAATCTAATTAATTTGATATGAAACTAAGAATTAAAATACTAATATTGTAAAGGAAACACAAAGATTTTTACGTGGTTCGATCAATGTGAACTACATCCACAATGCTTCACTAGTGATTGTATGTCATTACATGATTTTACAATTGAGACTCCATTAATGAATATTTGGAGCTCTAGAATTTTTTGGGGAAGAAGATGATAAATAAAATAAAATCTCTCTCAAAATTTCTCTCTCCTCTTAAAATTATCCTTCCCTTCACAAAAGACCTACCCTACTTCTAATGCCTAAATGGCTATTTATATGATCTTACCAAATATGACATTTGTGTTGTCCCGCCATTTCGGATTTGAGAATTATCTTGCGAACCTTCGTAAGTTCACTTCGCGAACTTCTTTTGCTTTTCTCGTGATTTCCTTTGCTCGCAAAATATTCTTTGCTCGCAAGATGTATTTTCTCTCCACAATTTCGTAAATTATCATTTGATGTGATATTCCGCTCCTAAAGTGCAAGAGTTCGCATAAGCGTTCCACTAGAGATGTCGCTTCCTGAACCACTGGTCTCTGGTTCGTAGTAAAGTTGTTGATTTGAGGGGAATTAGTCCCCGGTGCGGAAGTCTCCGGAACGCACAACTCTGATGTTATCCTGATGAGGAGATTAAGGATTCCGTCTACCGCTTCTTTGATTAGCTCCATGTTCCTCGCGTGAATCTCCTGTACCCGTGCTAGCTCACTTAACGTTGGGACTCTTTCGGTTACGCCATCAGCTACACCGTTGGGAAGAGGGGTATCTCCGTTGGAGGAACCGTCGGGATTCGAGACTGTTGTGACGTTCCTAAGACCAACCATCTCCAAATCGATTGAATGGTATTGAATAAATTTGTCTTTACGACCGAGAGATCAACCTCCCACTGTGGTCGCCAATTGTTTATGGGTGAAAACTATTCCTGCTAATTTTGGTAATTTAGGGTGTGGATGAGGAATGAATCTACACCTAAAACAAATGCACTGCGCGGTGAGTTCTTGTAGATTCGAGATATCAATATGTGCAAGTCCGGCCTAAACCAAGAAATGGCCGTTCCAGACTTGTTTCGGTCACAAAGTGAAGGAGATGGGGTTGATCTTAGGGAGGGAAGCGAAGAAGGTGTTGGCTATGCAGGACTTGTATCAGAAGGCTGAACTGGCTTGCAGGATGTAAGCTATCAGTTCCGGTGTTTGAATACGATTGTATCAACACTTGCTTCTGTTGTCTGGACTTGTGTTGTTGTTGAAAATAGGGCAGAGAACCTATTTATATTAGTCCTTTAGCCTAACCTTCGTATCTCGTGGGAAGTGGAGAAAGTGGAGTGATGGAGTAGTGGAGTACTGTGTTGGTGTCACACGACCAGGCTTGCCCACTTCTCCCATCATCACTAACCGTCCATGACTTCCTGACATGTTCTTATGATGGCGCGTTGTGCGCTGCACGCTGTAAACCGCCAGACCAATACCCCAATATGTATCCCCCAGTATGTATCCCCCAGTTTGTGACATGATTGATGTCTTGAATGTTTTTGGAAAACATGTTGCATGTTGTTGTGGCTTGGAAAGTCAAGATCGGGAAACTTGCTAGCTTGGTGACCTTCGACGGTCGAGATTTTGCATCTTGAGAGGAGGGGCAACCGTTGATTGTTGCACTAGAAACCCTAATTAGCACCCCTTACTAGAATCGTTGTATAATTCTAGTACGGACTCGGATTTTGATGGTCCGCCCATCCATTCCATACGGAAAAGAATTTCCTATCTCCTAGTGCGGGAGTATTTAGGTTTTAAGCTCGTTAGGGAGGATAAAACAGCCCGAAAGCAAAAACCATGAAGGAAATTGATACTTGTGAAGTATCGTGTGTATACTATGCAGGTACTGCATTGAGTATATCCAACATGGTTTGGAAGTTGCGCATGCAAACCCTTCCTTTACCGACCACATGGTGTGGTAGAGTGGTGAATGATGATCACCATGACTCTGCACTGACTAATTAACTCCTGACCAGGGTTATATAACCGAGCTGGTGAAGTTGGACGGATGAGATGATCTTTAAGACACTCATCTGCTACACTTGGTGGAATTAGGGTTTCGAAGGAGGTGCGCAAGAACTGCTCTTCACCCTGGCCGAAACCAGACTTAGGGAACTATCCTGGACTGGCCGATCACACCTGCGTGCAGATGGTGTGACGGTTTAGGCGTTTATACCTACCGTCCCACAAAAACGTGATCTGGGCCACTCAATTCGTCCAGAGAAGTTGAGTGGTCGAGATCGAATTGAAACACAAGATTAGTGCCGCAAAAGCCGTATCCCATACCAACTTCGGGCGGATGTTCCAAAACGACCAAGCTTGGTCGGTCTTGGTCGAATGCTCCAACGTGTAGGTGGTAGGCTGGTGTTCACGCCTATGTCTTACCGTCTCATGAAAACGCGATCCAATCCACCCAATTCGTCCGTAGAAATCGAGTGGTTGAGTTTAATTTGCAGCTTGGGAGGTGCGACCACGCATGTTGGAGCGGACGATTTGGGGATAGCCAGGCATGGTATGCTTTGGCCGATTAGGTGAGGGGATAGACGGGTCCACGGTGGTCATGTTGACATGACCGGACCTGCTTTGATCTAATCTCGGACCCTCCATTCGTGCCGGATAAGATGGACGCTCGTGATTCAAAACCCTAATTTTGGGTTTCAGAGTCGTGCGTCATGCTCCATTCAGGCGCATGATTTGGAATAACCAACCGTGGTTGGTCCTGAACGATTAGTCAGGTATGTAGGTGGGCCTGCGGTGATTGTATTGACATACTCCTTGCCCTTTGAATCTATATCTGCACCCTCCATCTATACCTGCGAAGATGGATGGTTGAGGCTATTTTGCGACACATGTGCCGCAAACCCTAATTTAGGGTTTTCCATCCATACTGCTATGGTTTGGACGTTTTGGAAAGCTAGGCCGAGGGAGGCCGACCATGCGGGTTCCGCGTTGGTTCGGCAGGTATTCCATACCTGCTTGGGGGTGATGGAATCGATATGGGACATCCAATCAGGATGGTGGAGTTGGATGGTCGTGATCATATCCAAGCTGATACGGTCAGTCTGGATGCTCAATCGGGCTAGTATAACACACCGAGAGGGGCTCAATCGGGCTAGTATAACACACCGAGAGTTCAGCCTGTACGGGTATTTCATACATGGTTTCATTATAATGCTTGGAGGTTCATGTTTCTCCGCTAATAGCAACACTCAGTCGTCATGACGCACTGATAATGAGTACAGGAAATACAAGGCTGTTGCGCATTAATTAATAATGCTGGAAATTCACAGGGTATATGGGATTGTTGCTACATGCTCCAACTTGGATGAATTTCGTGTATTTTATTCACGGAATGGGATTGTTGCCACATGCTCCATTCTTGGTGAATTGATAAACTGAAGGAGTATCCATCACTTGTTAATGGCCTTATCTTTTACAAGATGTTGGCGCATATTTTTTAGGTTTTACAATCTTAACCTTAAATAAAAATCCGCCATCAACAACAGTAAAACTAAATTTTGATTTTGAGGAGGAAACCAATCCTGGGGATGATCTTGAAGTGGAATACCACCATAGTAAAGACGTAGCTATCCTTCCCACTGTGGAAACTGTGCCATCTAGCGACTTGGACATGGATATTCATCGTCCCGAGGGCGCTGCCATGACTTAGGTGGAGGAGAGCACTTCGGGGGGTGAAATCGTAATTAGGGATCTCCTGCCAGTTGCTGATTCAGTTGCAGGTGCCACCTTCAATCCTCCGTATCTGTCCCCTTTCCCAGGTCATATGTTGATTGGTAGATTTAGCGTGCCAGCTAAACATGCGACATTGTACACCAAGATTTTGGAAAGCTACGGTCACATTGCCACGACTAATAAGATCACTAGTCGACATGCGTTGGTCAAGCGTGTGGTGAAAGCCTTGTCTTCGATTAATGACATGTGCAACGTGACTGGTCATACAGTTTCTGAATATGTAATCTAGAGCTGGAGGTTCCATCGTGACATGTATGTGGACTTCGAATTCAATGTTCCTTGGTTCGTTGAAGGTCTCTCTGATGTTGAAAGGTCGTTTTCCAAAGCAGTTGAAGGTCCTTCCGCAGACATGATGAAGAAGTAGGAAGCGGAATTCAAGAAGTTGTGCAGGAAGCTAAAACTTAAGAGGGAGGCTCTCCAAAGCATGAAGGAGGCCTTTGCCAAAAGGAGCTATCCACTGTTGGAATCTTCCCTTGAATATATATATATCTGTCTTTTGGACCTCTTATCTTTAGTTTTTTTTTAAAGGCAAATGAGACGCCTGGTTTTTGGTTTTTGATTTTCTGATTTTCTCGGGTTAATAGATAAATGCTACCTTGACGGTTTTGGATTATATATTTATTTATTTTTGAATGAAATATTTAGAATTGAATTGTCTTTGGCTATGAATGAAAGTGACGTAGACATCCCAGGAAAACCATGGAACCGTGTGTTGGTAGATGACATTGGATGAAACATGGCTATAGGTTTTATCAGAACTTGAAAAAGCAAACCACGTATTTTTGTCTAGATAAGACTTACTCGGTTTCTCAGGTCTTTTGATGAGAATAAACTTTCCGGGTGTAGGACCAAGTTTTTTTTTTTTCGAGAAACATGATCATGGGAAGTCCCCAGTATTCCAAGTCATTGCTGAGTTGTCTGATAACTGCGCCGTTAATCCCTGGGTGGATCATTTTTCTTCTAGCCTCTGAGAAGTCCCCAGGCATCCCTTGTCGTGTCATGACTGATAATCGAGCCGTCGAGTAACTTAGTCAGAGTGGATCGCCTTCCTCTACCATCTTGACGTCTGGGTCGAAGAATGAGATCGCTGGTTGAAAATTTACATTGTAACCGAAAGATCGAACCTCCCACTTTGGTCCCCAATTATTTGTAGGTGAAAATGGTTTTTGTTGATTTCGGTAATTGCGGATGTACAGGTGAGAAACAATTTAAACCCTAAACAATGTATTATAAGGGAGTACTTTAGATTCAAGAGATTAATCTGTACAAGTCCGGCCTAAACCAAGAAATGGTCGTTTCAGACTTGCTTCGGTCACAAAGTGGAGGAGAATGGGTTGGTTTTGGGGAGGAAAGGAAGGAAAGTGGTGAGACCAGAATAGTTGATTTTGGAAGAGTAACTGGGTTACTATGACTTGTTATCAGAAAAGTGAGAGAGCTAATAGGGTGATCTAGCAAGTAAGTATTTCTGAGTGTTGTATCTCCCGTATGAACTTATTGTTCAATGGATATAGGTAAGACCTATTTATACAAGTCAGAGTAAAAATGTACCCTGGTCTCATTAAGGAGTGGGGAAGTAAATGGGAGGAGGTGGTAACCATATGCATGAAATTGATGTTCTATAAAGTGGTTAACGCATGAAACTAGTTTTTATTAAACTGCTAACGTTATGGAATTGATGTCCCATAAAATTGTTAACGCATGTGCTTTATGTCCCATGAATGTTTCACACATAACTTCCCGTATTTACTAACCTCCTCACCCTTATGACACTTCTTTATGACGGGCATAGTGTACGCCGCACGCTGTAAACCGCCAAACCAATTCCCAGAGAGGATCCCCCAGTTTGTGTTGATGCCTCGAATGTTTTTGGAAAACATGTAGCATGTTTTTGTGGCTTGGAAAGTCAAGCTCGGGAAACTTGCTAGCCTGGTGACCTTCGACGGTCGAGATTTTGCATCTTGAGAGGAGGGGAAACCGTTGATCATTGCATGCCTTCGTTTTGGTAGCCATATAGTGAGGGCTAACGTGGTGGCGCGGCTAGGTTGGCATGCCATTGGCATGGCATGGTGTGGAGTGGCCAAACTTAGTTTTTCGGGCCAAAGGTTACCATGTGTCTTCTGGTAACCTTGGATGGCTAGGATTTTCTCCTGGGATTGAAGGGAAACCGTTGATTGCTGCACGCCTTCGTTTTGGTGGCCGCGTATGGAAGGCCAACAGGGTGGCGCGGCTAGGATTTGGTTAGGCTTGGCATGTGGGGCCAAGGGTTCACCTTGGGCGTGGCTAGCTTTTGCTAGGTGCGATTTTGGATTGGAATGTGGGAGTATGGCGTGGCTAGGGCCAAGGCAAGGGTGTTTGGCTTGGCATGATGTGACTAGCATGGCTAGGGCCAAGGCAAAGTGCGTTTGGCATGGCGCGGCTAGCTTGGCTAGGTTTGGTTTGGCTTGGCATATGGGGCCAAGGGTTTTCCATGGGCGCATGGCGTGGCTAGGGCCAAGGCAAGGGAGTTTGGCTTGGCATGATGTGACTAGCATGGCTAGCGCCAAGGCAAAGTGCGTTTGGCATGGCGCGACTAACTTGGCTAGGTTTGGTTTGTCTTGGCATGTGGGGCCAAGGGTTTTCCATGGACGCATGTCGTCGCTTGGGCCAAGGCAATGGAATTTGGCTTGTCATGGTATGATTAGCATAGCTAGGGTCAAGGTAGAGTGTGTTTGGCATAGCGCAACAAGCTTGGGCTAGGTGCGGTTTTGGCTTGGCATGTGGGTCCAAGGGGTTGCCATAGGCGCATGGCGTGGCTAGATTGGGCTAGGTGCGGTTTTGGCTTGGCATGTGGGGCCAAGGGTTTTCCATAGGAACATGGCTCGACTAGCTTGGGATATGTGCGGTTTTGGCTTGGCATGTGGGGCCAAGGGTTTTCCATAGGCGCATGCCGTGACTATCTTGGGCTAGGTGCGTGACCAAGCTAGGGTTTTTGGGCAAAGGTCGTTTGGTAACCTTAGACGGCCAGGATTTTCTTCTGGGATTGAAGGGAAACCGTTGATTGTTGCACGCCTTCGTTTTGATAGCCGTGTAGTGAAGGCCAGTATGGTGGCGCAGTATGAGGCCATGGCGAGGTGCGTTTGGCATGGCACGGTAGGTGTGGCTGGCATGATTTTCCATTGGAACGGAGGTGCGTCTAGCATGGTTGGCATGCTTTGGCGCGGTTGGTGTGGCTGACATGATTTTCCATTGGCACAGAGGTGCGGCTTGCATGATTAGCATGCTTTGGTGCGGTCGATGTGGCTGGCATGATTTGTCATTGGCACAGAGGTGCGGCTAGCATGGTTGGCATGCTTGGCGTGGTCGTTGTGGCTGGCATGATTTTCCATTGGCATAGAGGTGCGGATAGCATGGTTGGCATGCTTTTGCGCTGTCGGTTTGGCTAGCATAATTTGCCATTGGCACAGAGGTGCGGCTAGCATGGTTGGCATGCTTTGGCGCGGTTGGTGTGGCTAGCATGATTTGCCATTGGCACAGAGGTGCGGCTAGAATGGTTGGCATGCTTGGCGCGGTCGGTGTGGCTGGCATGATTTTCCATTGGCACAGAGGTGTGGCTAGCATGGTACGCATGCTTTGGCGCGGTCGGTGTGGATGGCATGATTTTCCATTGGCACAGAGGTTCGGCTAGCATGGTTGGCATGCTTTGGCGCGGTCGGTGTGGCTGGCATGATTTTCCATTGGCACAGAGGTGCGTCTATCATGGTTGGCATGCTTTGGAGCGGTCGATGTGGCTGACATGATTTGCCATTGGGACAGAGGTGCGTCTAGCATGGTTGGCATGCTTTGGCGCGGTTGTTGTTGCTGGCATGATTTTCCATTGGCACACGTGGTAATTAGGGTTTGGCTTGTCGTAACCCTAATTTGAAAAAGATACCCCGGTAATTATTTAGAGACACATTAAAGGTTTCAGTAAATGTGCCTAGTAAATGCTTGTTACTTTAAATGTTGTGACATCACTATCTGCTAGGGTTTAGTATTTTACGATTTTAACCCTAAGCTAAAAACTACCATCAACAACGGGTAAACTAGAAAGAATAGTTTTGATAAGCACAACTCTTCTGAAAAGACGAGGGTACCCAATTACACCACAATCTTTAAAATATCAACCTATAAGTCCTCTTACCGAAAGTGATTGTCTATGGACAAAGTCGAGACAATACGAAAAATCGGTATTCACACTTTGTATGATCGTCTATGGATACGAGATCGAGAAAATACAACAATCAAAGTGTGATTACTTGATAATAGGTTCGGACTTAACCAAACTCTATAGGATCACTATCAAGTAATACTGAGTTAACGTTTGTGTATTTTACTTTTAATTATAATAAACAATTATAATTGCAGAAACAGAAAAGTAAAAGACACAACAATATTTTGGTAACGAGGTAACCGCAAATGCAGAAAAACCCCGGGACCAAGCCTAGAATTGAATACTCTTAGAATTAATCCGCTATACAAAATCTAAACCAACTTCGTATAGTTAAGACTAAGCAACTAAACCTAGTTCACTTAGTTTCTTCAGTATCCATGCGCTTCTGACATTCAATAAGTGTGAGCACTGGAAAAATTCATTTGAATCGTATTCCAAACAGTAAAGAAACAATAAATCTGTTTGGTAACAACTCTATTGATTCTTTCCAGTAAAGATATCTCTAGTCATACGCAAAGGCTCTTTTGTTTAAACTAATAAACTCCTTTGCCTGGTTAGATCAATCTATCCAACAACTACCGATGTAGCAGAGTTTAGATTTTCCATCAATCAATATAAAATCCAACAAAAAACCATAAAGCGATGCTGATCTCACGCAACTAATCAATCGAATAAATCCTATTCTAGTTGGATCCCAGACGATCAAGGTTTTTGCTACACAAAGATATGAGAAATCAATCATAAATCTTCTTTATCTTCAAATCTTCTTTAATCTTCAATTAAACCTGCACAACACTACTTCAATCTCTTGTGATCAATCACGCACAGAACGGAGTCAGTTAATGGATTATCACAAGATATATTTAGATCTACAAACATTTCTAAGATCCCGTCGACACTTCGATCTAGTTTGAGTGAATCTTATATCAGAAGAGAAGATTATCAAGAATAAACAAACTAGGCGCAATCAAAGTTAAACAATCGTTAGTCAATCAAATCAATCGAAAAATAATAAACTGCAACTATCTAGTTTCACACCAACGGTACTCGTAGAGCTTCTTGATCCCATAAAAGTCTTTAAACGTGCGGTCGTAAGAGTTTTCGCCTAATTAAGGTACTTTCCTCTCCGGATAGATGGCTTTACCAGAAACAACAAAAATATAAAATTTTCCAGTGTGCTAGAAATGCAAACTTAGGTATTTATAGACCAAGGATGTTTGGACACCAAGAAATTTCCAAAACCCAATATTTCCAAGATATGCAATAAATGCCAAAATCGGTTTTTATAATTCCTGGAATTGCTTTGTCCATTTTTTTCCGAAATCTCTCAATAGAAAATCTCAAATTAGTAAACGCACATTACTAATTTTTATCTCTAGAGATATGCATTTAATTGCTGGTAATGAAAGCATATAAAACTAATAACCTTAATTAAAAGATTCTTAATTTATTTCGGACCGAGATCTCCTTGAGTAATTAAGGAATATCTTTGAAAAATAAAAGATAAAAGTTACTGTTCGTGTTCAAATTATGTTGACATCTTTTGTAAATCCTCTTTCATATTTACAATCTTGAAATCAATTATACCACACTTCCAAACAAGTTTAGAATTGGTTCATATGTATTCCAAGACAAAATATGTGATTGATCGATTATTAAATCACAATCATAGGTTCAATCGGTTATACCAATCACAAGGATTGGTTATACCTTAATATGGATTACTTGTGATCGAACACACAAGTTACCAGGGTCGGTTACGTCAATTACCAGGATCGGTTACCATATTCTCATGGTATTTCTTGTGATCGGTTACACAAGTCACTAGGATCGGTTACACCAATTACCAGGATCAGTTGCACCAATTACTAGGATCGGTTACACCAATTACAAGGATCGATTACACAATTATTTTGTGATCATTCACACTAATTACAAGGATCGGTCACACCAATTACAAATATCGATCATACCATCTCAGGTGATTACTTAGGATCGGTTACACTAATTAATAAAAGCCAGTCATACCAAATCATAAATCAGGCACTGTGATTTTTTATACCACGATACATAACAAGCTATGATCGATTTTACTAAATCACACATATTGGTAATCCAAAGATATGCAATGAATAACAATACCAATAAGCCTAGCGAATTCCCTTTCGATTCATAAAATAAGTTCATGAATGTACTTCCTTTAAACAAATATAAACATTATTTCCTAGGATAAAATCTTCACCTTTACCCATGCACATAATCACAATAGCATTCATACGATTATGTTGATGTCATATATTCGAAGTTCAAAAGATAAGCGTTATACTTTGTATTCTAATTCCTTAACACTATGATCATGTGATTATGTCTCACTACTAGAGTATAATAATAATTCAGAGCTTCGCAATTATGTTTCCAATATAACAAGACTTGAAAGATATGTTAGGTATTAAAAAGTTCAACTCAATATTACTAACCTCAAGAGGAATGATGATGTCGTCGTTGTAGCTTGTTACTTCTTCTTCACATTCTTCAGGTCTTCGAGTAATACTTGTATGCCTCATAATCCTAGACTTTTTAGTCATACCTATACGAAGTTGTCTCTAGTACATAATCAAGCGACTCTTAAAGGAGTTTTGATTCACTAAAATATGACAACCAAACTTGACATACCAACGCTTGGTGGATTTAACAATCTCCCCATTTGTCAATTTTAGTGACAAAACTCTTAATACATATGGATAAACAAATTACAAGAATTATTCATTAAACATACGCTTGATTCAATAACCTGCATATTTTCAATTAATAAAAGCCGTTGTTGACATTTGAATAACAAAGCTAATACTCCTCCCTAAAGGTAAGATAGGTAGATTATCAATCCGAACATCTTTGTTATTCCCCTTTTGTAGTCAAGATAACTACAACAACAATATTATATGTTGCTCCCCCTTAGTCAATGCTTTACTCTTTCGTTAGATATAACGTTTAAGCAAAATTGTCCTTTCCTTAGTGATTACAAATCACTTGTTTACTCCATATATTTCTCCCCGTTTTTGTTACAAAATGACAAAGGTTCGAGCAAATAATGGTCAAACCAAAAGGATCTTACAAATCTAAAAGACATGTACAACCTATAAGAGTTAAGCACGAAGGTTTCACATACCACTTTAGATAACCAATATCAAAACTGAAACTACAAGTAATTTAGTTTTAATATGTTATCAAGGAAACAATTGCCCGAAGAATTTTTCCCTAATAGTTTAACAAATTAATGAAGTAACTTAGTTCTCTTGTTAAACCGATTGTAGACATACAATCGCTTATTTCGATAAGACCAAAATAAAAATCAGAATTAACTTTATTTTTCTCATCAGTTTCTAATTATTCAGACATTAACTTAGACATTTCACTTTAGACAAGCCAAATACTAGGTTAATTAACTAGTATTTCTTGTCAAGGCATTCGATTAGATTTGAATAACTGAATCCTTTAATTTGATAAGTCTAACTAAGATCATAATTAACTTAGCTTCTCCTATCCGGAATCGAATTGGACTAAACAATTTATCCCCTATATCGTTAAGCCATAAACAATACGTACAAACCAAATAAATTGATTTGCACAATTATTTCTCTTAACCGGAAGCAATTGAAACACACATAGACATTATAGCACCGCAATTGCACCGAAAATTCGTTAAGCAAAAACACTCGATACCAAACAATAAATAAGATATCAAATAATAAGTCAAATAATTGACACAGTTTTTCTTAACCGGAAATAATTGAATCACATATACACATAATGGAATACATATCAATTGTACCGAAATTTTGTTAAGAAAAAGAAAAATATATGCAATATAAGAAGGCTTTTCTTAAATAGGAAAACGATTAACTAAAAAATTCGTAACCTCAGATTATGCATCCTCTTCTCCCCAGAAAGATATATCATTAAGCGCAAGTTCAAATTAGAATTGTCCCCAAGTATGTTGTCACCCCTCGCAAGAACAAAAGAACAGCAACAAAGAGCAACCTTTACCAGAGAAAGGTTGAATTGGTTTTAACTAATGCGTTCCAATAACAAAAGTTGAAAATCCGAAACACATATGTTTATGATATACACAACTCATGTAAACATAAATTGATTCAACACATTGTGACTTTTTACATATGAGTTTCAATAATAACACCTAATGATCCTTTGATCTAGAACTTAATCCCACCAAATCAAAAGGTCATACAAACCATAAGGGTTCACATCATATGAGATCGAATATTAAGGTTACGAAAACCGAAATCAGACAACCCATAAACACATAGCAATAATATAGTCATTCAAGCACAAGATATGTAATTGTAAACTATCACAAGAAAAATTATAAAATATTAATTTTATTCATAAATAATTGATAGTTTTATTCAAAAATAGACCTTATACAATAATCGAAATAAATAAAAAACTGATGTCTATTTTTCTTCGAAATAAGAATGTAATCTTATTTTATGAGAAACTTAATCCTTCGTATCATTGCCAGAGGAAGGCAGATTATTACTTTCAGTCTTCAGCTTGTGAATTTCTTCAAGTAGGTAACCTTGTTGCTTGACCAGGATTTCTTGCAGTTGAGATGTTTTCGTGAAGGATTCTGCAAAAACATGTAATTCTGTCTTTGATTGAACAAAAAAGTGTGTCAATGCTTCAATACACTGATCATTTTTAGCATATTTTCTCTTTCATGCTTGCTAAGACAATCTCTCTTTTTGATTTTCCTTTTAGGTTTCTCAACATCAAGAGGATGTGCAGACTTATTCTTAAAAAGATATTTTAGATCAAGCACCATTTCAAGAGAAGACATCGGATCTTGACTCATAGTTCAGATAAAGAATGGCCACAAAAGGAGAAGGATATTTTTATATTTTTCATACTTCATAAAATATAATATTCCTATAAATAAAAATATATTGATTATATTTTCAATTACTAGATTTTATTCCTATAATCTACATATAAGTGCCTTGATTTTTTACGTCCTCACACACAGATTCGGCACCCAAGGTGAGGATGTAATTCTAATACCGATTAGGTGTTATTAGTATGATATTTTCTCTCATCATGGGATTTGGAACAACCAGTGTGTCCTTGATCTAGTATCGTATGAAAAACTCTTTTCTTGTTACCTCGAATTAACGAAGTATCTTGAGATTGGTCGGAGTTGCATATGCACCTTTTAGAAATCTTGATTTTGAGACAGTTTTACACTCTGTCTTATTTTCCCCTTTACCATTAGATGATTTTTTAACATCATATAATTTTTTTAATAATTTTTAAAATGGTTAAATCACTAATAGAGTAAGAGGGAATCGAATTGACCACTAGTGGAATATTAGTTGTTTCCTCTTCTTAAGAATCATATGAATCAGAGGTATCGTCTAGAGTTAAAACCAATGCCTTGCTCCCAGTGTATTATCTAAGATTAGGATAGTCTTTATCCATATGACCAAAACCTTTACACTTAAAGCACTGAGGATGATATTCATCATCTTCTTCCTGATCTTGCTTATTCTTGACATAAAATCGATCATGGGGTCGAGAAGACCAATGAGCATTATGAATCTCTTATTTCTTTTCTTTAAGAGATCTTGAAATTGTCTAGTGATTAATGATAATGATTGTTCAATTTTATCATTAAAATTTTATGCAATCAGTTTATCAGAATCATCCACCAATCTATTTTTCTCTATTGGAGCTTTTGGAAGTTTTGCATCTTGAAAAGCAATTCGTTTAGCTTGAGTAGACTATGATTCATGATCAAAGATATTTAACTTTCCAATGAGTTTGCTTCGTGAGAGTTTTGAAAGATCATTATTTTCTTATATATGATTGTATGCTTCTAAGATTCGTATCAAGATGGCAACGATCTGAGAATTTTACACACTATATCTTTTTCAGAAATAGTCTTTCCAAGAGAGAAAGAAGCATTAACTATCTCAGAGAGTTTAATATGAAACTCTTCAAAAGTGTCGTTGTCATCCTGTTTATAGGTGAAAACGGTTTCTGCTGATTTTGGTAATTGCAGGTGTGAAAGTGAGAAACAGTTTAAAACCTAAACAATGTACTGCAAGGGAGTACTTTTAGATTCTAGAGATCAATCTGTACAAGTCCGGCCTAAACCAAGAAATGGTTGTTCATGTAGTTGCAGGATTTCCCACACTACACCCTTGTTAAGATTTTTCTATAATCAACTCATAATTTAAGATGAAAAACGACACTTTTATTATTTTAGTTTCAGAAATGCTTACAGAAATGGAAGAATTCAATATTACAACTATTCTCTTGAAGTTTCTCTCTCCTCAAGACTTTCTTAACTCTCAAAAATACATCATCCTTTTCTGGACACATTGGGTCTATATTTATAGGGTAGTTACATAATGGATGATAGCTAAGTTTTCCCCTTATTTCGGGTTGATTCTGCGATTGTACCGCGATTAGTTACAATGTTCACTCTCGCAAGTTTTCTAACCATCGCATAAAAAATATGCTTTTCTCAAGTTTTCTTCAATCGTCAGTTATTACGTCACTCTTTTGAAGGATTTTGTGACACTCGTGAAGTGTTGTATAAAATCTTGCGGTGATGCTCGCTGGGAAGTGTTGTTAATCTCGCAGAGAAGTATTGTGGCGATATTCTAGTCCTACATCTTGCCTTTTCTCATGTCTTCTTCGCATAGTCGAGAGGATATGAGAATCTTCAATTCTTCAATTTGCTCGCAGCCTCTCTTCTTTCCATATTTTCTTTTCGACATTGCTCCGTTAATTTAGCTTTGACCGCCTACACATGTTGTAAATTCCTGTTTTTACTGACACGTCTTTACTCAACAAGTTATTCCCTTTTGCCTATAAAAGGTAGAGTTAAACTTCAAAACTAATTTTCTTCTTCTACTTCTCCATCTTCTTCATCTGTTTATTTTATCTCCCGTCTGCAACTTTTCTTCTTCTTCATATTCACCTGCTACTGTTCTAATGGAATCATCAAGGTATGTTTTTTGATTATAATATTTATTTGATTCAATTTTTACTCATATTCTTCGATTTTCTCTATTTGATCCTTCATAACTCCCGTATTATGTCTTATCTTTAGTGGAACTATCCTTAACACCCAATCCTCAGGTCAAAACCCTAATGATCGCAAAAGACCGACTGAGAAGAAGAAGAGAAGTTCTGCGAATGATAAGGTGGTAAGAAACACATCCTATTTCTTAATAACAATATTGTTGCCTCTGTTTCTTATCTAAGTTATTATTCGCATAATGTCGAGAACATCGCTAATCCTCCCAAAAGATCTCGTCATTTCAAAGCTCTTGAGGCTGATTTCTCCATCCCTACATTAGCATCTGCAAGAGTTACTCCCACACTCTCGCAATTGGGTCCTCTTCATTTTTCCTGCGAGAATATCTCTGCCAACACCTCTACTTCTTTTGATTCATTGAAAAATCAAGCTCCTGAAATTTCTGTGACTGAAATTCCTTCTAGCCCTTACTGCCTTCAACTGTTGTTTTTCCCAACACCCTCCTTCTGATAATACAACCATCGCAAATGACTCAAATCATCAACTTTCCCTTGTTACTACTTCACCCTCTTCATATCTTCCTCCATCGAATGGAATCTTAGATGGAGTTGATATTGCTTTTAAAATTTTATCTAATATTTTAGACGATGCTAGAAAATCTTCTACTGACTCTCTCCAATATGAAGCTTGCGAGACCTTACTTAAGTATTTTTGGCTCTGATAACACTACTTCACGAGCATCTTTAGAAAATGAATTTGAAACTCTGAGAAAAAGCCTTCAAGTCAAAACTTCTGAATGTGATACTCTGAACCATATGCTTCGCAACTCTTCTCTTAACTGCGAGAACCTTCGCAAAAAAAATGACGAGCTGAAAGGTACAATTTTCCTGCCTCAACCTTTTTGTTTTTCTGTTTTGCTTTCATATATTTTGTACTCAAGTCTACTTCTTAAATTTTTGATCATATATTAGTTTCAAATCGGAGTCGTTTCATGGAGAGACTTAAATTTGAATCTATTGCTGATGAATCTCGTGTTGAAAGAGATTCTTGGATGGACCAGTATAATATATTAGATAATCTCTACACATATTTGATCGATCAAATAGATAATCTTACTAATGAAAATAACCAACTATCGCAAAGTCAAAATTTATTAAGTAACGAGATTACTCATCTCTCATATTCGTTAACCAAGTCTAACTTGGCGGTAGAATCTTTATCAGATGAAAATAGAACTTTATCCCAAGAGAAACATAGATTTTCAAGCTTGATGGAGATTTCTTCACAGCAATTGAGTAATCTACAAATAATATGCGATAATCAAGATCAATCTCTTCGTTCCCTTAAAGATGAACTTAAGGAGGTAACTGAATCATCTGCTGCTGAGAAGGATAAACTTATCAAGGGTAGGTTAACTCTTAGTTTGAAGGCCATCGAGCTTCAAGACCAATACTCTCAATTGAAGGAATCTAACTCTTTACTAGCAAAGGAAAACTTGTATCTACGCACCAGAGAAGAAAACGTGAAATCTCGTCTGAAGGGTGTGATTGGCGATAAATTCGATGACGCTATGAATCAATGGGAAAACTGTTTCTTTACATTAATTCAAAACTTAACCTCGCAAAAAGAAGGTAGTCAATTGACTACCTCTCTTGTTGACCTTTCTGTCAAATTTTGTGTTATATTTCTTGCAAAATCTTTGACTGAATGATCTTTTATCACCTTTGTCACTCGCAGAATCTGAAAGAAGTCTTCATTCTACCATCGCTGATCTTACTGACAAATTGGATAAAGTTCGCAAAGAAAACAAGACTCTTACTTCCAATTATATTAAAGCCTGCGACAAAGCAGAAAGAAGACTTGATTATCTCGAGTATTTCAAAAATATAGAGATTAGGAATCGTGATAGAGGTTTCCTTCGCAAGGTCCACCTCAGTGCTGAAGTTCTTGTGAACGATATTCTGCTCTCCCATTCTCTCCCTCCTGTATCTGTTCCTCCTTTAAAAGTTGATGATGATGAAACTCCTCTTCCCATGGATAAGGAATTATAATTCACTGATGAAGAAAATACCACTCAAGAAGATAATGAAGAAGAGAGAAGTCCTCCTAAAGAAGAAACTACAAGCGGTGAGAAGAATACTGAGGAAGCTGGAAATTCTGGCAAGAATAACAAATCTGGCAAGCAAGAATAGTGAATCTGGCGAGACAATCGTCAAAACTTAAATTTCATTTTTGCTTTCTTTTTCTTCTTCTTTCTTGCGGATAATGTAACTTTTGAAATTTTGAGAATTCAACTTTTGATTTTGTTTACTTTGAATATCCTCAAGGAAGATAATGAAATCTTATTTCTCCACTCCCCTACTTTCCCTTCATTATCTTTCTTGAAATGGTGAATTATTTCCTATGTCTCCTTTCTGTGAACTGTGAAAATATGAATATTTCTACGATGTAATGAGTACAATTGCGATATTCCGAATTTTTTTGAAAGAGTTTACGATGTTCTGCCTTCTTATATATTCTCTTGTGATGAACAAATCTTTCCTGCATCTTAAAATAGAATAGTTAATTTTTTAAGATTATTTTGTTGGTCTTATTTTTCCTTCCTAGTTAAAGGTCTTATTTTGCCAAAAAAGTTTTTCTTTCTGCGACAAAATCGCAGGACGTCTTTACATTTGCATGTATTGACCCATTGATCTTGTCTTATCAATATTTTTTCAATATCTCTGCGAAAATATGATAAGTGTAAACTCTCTTGCAAGAATTAAACCTTATGACATTGCCATCTTGCGATGAAATCGCAGGACGTCTTTACACTTTCATGTAAAAACCCATTGATCTCATCTTAAATTTTTTTTTGTTTTGGCTTGTTTCCTTTATATAACTTTCGTCACGCGACAATATGACAGGCCTAAATGTTCTTGCGATCATAAAGCCCCATGACATTGCCGTCTTTAGGCACTTATCAGCTCCCTAATAGAGGGTGCCGCCCTTATCTTCCCCCTGGTTGCCCCTTCAAGGAGGGCACATCGGCCATACAAGACTAGCTCCTCCCATACATATTTTCCAACAACCAGTTGTTTTTCGCAGCCTCTTGTCCTTTATGCCTATATGGATTATAGTTACAAGACTGCACCCTAAGTGGGGTTTTCTTTGGGCCGAGTGCATCATAGCCAAGACTTGCCAAGGATGGCCAGGGTAGTTTCGTACACCCCGGGTACCCTTGACTCAGCCGTGTACCTCGGCGCTTTGGTCATACTCTGCACTCCTTATAAGAGGTCCTTAGTCGTCCAATCAGGGTATAACCTTATATAATTGGAAATCCAAGATCCCTCTCCTGGATAGGTTTTCTTTAACCCCAACATCTGCATAACTCAGGTTCCAGCAGCGGTATAACCTTATCACTGAGTCATGTCAAGAGATACCCCCTTATATGACGCACTATTAGGTCTTACATTTGCCTCTTGTGAAATTTTATTCGCGAACTAGGGTGCACGCCATATAGGTTCGTCCCATTCTATTAATCTCTGCGAAATTTTATCCGCCATTCTTGCGATTATGCTCGCAGTTCTTGCTTTGCTTTATTATTAGGAGAACCTCACAATCGTAATTTTTTTTTAACGTACCTGTATATCTTATCTTGCAGAAGTTGTCATTGATAATACTTTTTCAGATATAGTCTATTCTATGGTCTGTCAAGTCTTTGACCAACATCTCTCCCTTCAGGGTCCATTAGTTTGTATGCCCCAGTTCCAACTATCTCTTTAATGATGTATGGTCCATCCCATTTTCTCGCCAACTTTCCAACATTCTCTCGCTAATAACTTGGTGTTTCTCACAGCACTAAATCGCCAGGTTGAAATTCACGTTTCTTAACACGTTTATTGTACTCGTGAGCCAATCTTCGCTGGTAATTTTCCATATGTTGTAAAGTCTTTTCTCTATTTTCTTCTAATTCATCCAATTTATTTAAAATCATTCCAGCACTTAGATTTCTTTCCCAAACCTCTCTTTTTGTTGTAGGAATAGATACTTTTGTTGGTAATACAGCTTCAACTCCATATGTCAAACAAAAAGGTGACATTCCAATAGCTTCTCGTCTAGTTGTATTGTAGGCCCATATTGCATTATGCACCTGTTCACACCATGCTCTGTGGTATCCCTATAGTTTCTTTTTTAAGATATATGCGATTGTCTTATTAGTTGCTTCAGCTTGACCATTTGGTTGTGGATATAGAGGAGTAGATTTTCCACACTTTATCTTAAATGCATTGAGTAGCAATTCTATATTCTGCCCTTCAAATTTCTTTCCATTATCAGACACCAACTGTGCTGGAATCCCAAATCTGTAAATTATATTCTCAAATATGAATGTAAAAATATCTTTATCGCGAATATGTTGTACTGCCTTTACTTCTCCCCATTTTGTGAAATAATCTGTTGCGACAATCAGATATCTTATTTGTCCAGAACCAGGTAAAAATGGTCCTACAATATCTAACCCCCATTTCCCAAAAGGCCATACACTTCTTGAAGATGATAATGGTGCTCCTGGTGCATGTATCTTCTTTCCATATCGCTGGCAATCTTCGCAACGCCTTGAGAGTTGTTTTACATCTTCATGCATATATGGCCAGTAATAGCCTTGCATTTTTGTTCTATATGCCAAAGATCTTCCTCCGCTATGATTTCCAGCATCACCACTATGTAACATCTTTAATATTTTTTGTCCTTCCTCCCTCGTCAAACATCTTAGCGATGGTCCACTAAAAGATCTGCGATATAGTACTCCTTCTCTTAGCTCATAATTGGTTTCCCTACTTTTTAATTTATGTGCTTCCAATCGATTTCTTGGGATTTCTCCTCTTGCCAAATATGCATGAAGATCTGCTCGCCAATCCGTAATGTTGTTTTTTAATTCCTCTTCGCCAACTTCAACCATCATTAAACCTTCTTCTTCCTTGTCTATCGCTGGTGTAAAAAGTGTTTGAATTTTTATGCATCTCGCAGCTGGATTTGTCATCATACTAGATATGAAATAAAATGCATCTGCGAGCCTATTATCTTTCCTTGATATGTGTCTCCATTTTATTTTTGGAATTCTCGCAGATAATTCTTCGACTAACCTTTTATACTTTCTTAAAGATGGTTCATTTGTTGTGTATTCTCCTTTTATCTGGCGAATAACCAACTGTGAATCGCTGGTGATTCTAGCATTTTCTAACTTCATTTCTACCGCAAATTTTAAAGCATGAATCACGGCCACATATTCTGTTTCATTATAAGTGGATGCAAATTCCAATCTAAATGAAAAAGATGTTTTTTCTCCTTCTGGTGAAATAAAAACAACTCCAATACCATTTCCTTCCCCATTTGATGATTCATCCACCAGTATCTCCCATCTGTCGGGTTCTGTTAATAGCTCTTTTGGATCTCCATGTTCCTCTTCTACATCCATCATCTCTTCTACAGCTTCATCATCTTCTAAAGGAAATTCAGCTAAGAAGTCTGAAATAACTTGTGACTTTGGCGAGGATAAAACTTCATATTGGATATCGAAGTGTCCTACTTGTGCATTCTATCTCTCAACTCTGCCTGATCTTTTTGAATTTTTCATTACTGACTCAATTGGCACTTTTGTTAACACTTTGACCTTATGTGCTTGAAAGTAGATGCGAAGCTTAAAAGTTGCATGTACCAATGCTAGAATCAGTTTCTCAATCTTTGAATAATTTGTCTCTGCAGAATTGAACGTTTTGCTTATGTAATAAATTGGTTTTTCTACCCCTGCATCTACTCGCAGCAACACAGCACTTAGCGTGTATGTGGTTGTTGCGAGATAAATCAATAGTTCTTCTCCCGGTTCAGCTTTCTGTAAGATAGTTATGTTCATCAAATGTTCTTTTATCCCTTGAAAAGACTTTTCACACTCATCTGTCCACTTGAATTTTGTTCCCTTCTTGAGTATATCGAAAAAATGTTTGCACTTGTCTGAAGATCGCGAAATGAATCTTCCTAGCGAGGCTAAGAGTCCATTCAATTTTTGCACATCTTTTACCATCGAAGGAGTTGGCATATTGCGA
Source organism: Papaver bracteatum (assembly GCA_023529315.1). Classification (NCBI taxonomy): domain Eukaryota; kingdom Viridiplantae; phylum Streptophyta; class Magnoliopsida; order Ranunculales; family Papaveraceae; genus Papaver; species Papaver bracteatum. The sequence continues at coordinate 1,327,725 of JAJJWX010000259.1, forward strand.
ATTGCTTGTACTTTTTCCGGATCAACTTATATTCCTTCTTTTGATACAATGTACCCCATAAATTTTCCTGAAGTTACTCCAAAAGTACACTTTTCGGGATTCACTTTAATATTAAATTGCCGCATTTGATCGAAAATCTCTTTCAGATCTTGCACATGATTCTCATCTTATTTTCTTTTGATCAGCATATCATCTACATACACTTCTAATGTTTTATGAATCCACTTTGCAAACACCTTCTCCACCATTCTTTGATATGTTGCACCTGCATTTCGTAAGCCAAAAGGCATCTTTGTATAACAATATAATCCTCTTGGAGCAAAAAATGCGGTATGTTCTTGATCTTCTTCAGCGAGAGGGATTTGATTATATCCTTTATATCCATCCAACGATGATATTATAGCATTTCCTGCCGCTGATTCAACCATCTGTGGGATATCTGGTAATGGAAAACTATCTTTAGGACAAGCCTTGTTTAAATCAGTGAAATCTATACAAATTCTTATCCCCTTGTTCTTCTTTGGGACCACAACCATATTTGCGATCCACTCTGGATATTTTGCTTGCCTTATAATTCCTGCGTCAAGCATTTTCTGTAATTCTTCTTCTATCTGAGAATGATATTGTGTTGCGATTTTCCTTATTCTTTGCTTAAATGGTCTTATATTTTTGTTGGTTTCTAATTTATGACATGCTATTGATGGATCTATCCCTGGCATCTCATCCATGCTCCACGCGAAGATATCTTTATACTCTCGCAAGAGATTTATAGTTGTTTCTTCCTCATCTGCCTCCATTCTAGTCCCAATTTTCAGCATTTTAGGCTCTTCTTCACTCCCAATATTTACTTCTTTTGTTGGTTCTGCTGCAATATAATTGGCTTCAGGTTCTCCCATTGGTGTTGGTGTTTTCATAACTCTCGCGAGTTCATCTCCTTCTTGTGAGATTTCATTGGGTATTCCTTTTCCTTCTTTTGCTCTTATCATGTAAACTTTAAATTCTTCCTCCTTTTTTCTTTCTCTCGCCAATTTTCTGCGAGCCTTTCGCATCTTTGGACGTTCTTCACAATTTCTTACTTCAATTTGGCAACACAATTTCGCAAAATCTGTGTCTCCTCTAATTTCTCCAATTCCACTGGGTGTAGGAAATTTGATGCATTGATGCAACGTTGATGCTACATCCTTGATTGCGTGTATCCATGGTCTTCCTAATATCATGTTATACGGTGATTCCACGTCTACCACACATAACGTTACTTGTGTTTCAATCTCCCCTAGTGGAATTCGTACCACTATTTCGCCTTTAGGTTTTGTTAAAGACTTTCCAAGGACATGAACATGATATGTTGAATAAGACATTTATTCATCCTTATATCCCATTTTCTTGAAATTATGATAAAATATTATGTCTACAGAACTTCCTGCATCCACCAAATTTCTATTCATAGCCCATTCTTCTACAGATTTTATTGATTCCTTCTTTCTCATTGGTATAGTGGATACTGTGACTACCAATGGAGATGTATGACTTTGATTTTCTTCTGGTATTTCTGCTGCTGTAAATGTGATTTCCTGCTTTTCCCAATCTTTCAATGGTGATATTTTTTCCACCGTCATAATTTTCCTTCCTTCAAAATCCCGTTTGTGTATCTTCCCCTTAATACTTTCATGAAATCTATCAATCATTGTTCTCGTTACCATACCACACTCCAATTTTCTACAATCCTTTTTGATTCTAATCATCCTTCCTTTAAATATCTCACTGATTTGTTTTATGATTTTCTTAATCTTGAACAATTATTATCTTCTACTTCACCTTTTTCTATGATTTTGCTAATTCAATCCCTGTTTCGGGCGCCAAAATATAGTTGCAGGATTTCCCACACTACACCCTTGTTAAGATTTTGCTATAATCAACTCATAATTGAAGATAAAAAACGATAATTTTATTATTTTAGTTTCAGAAATGTTTACAGAAATGGAAGAATTCAAGATTACAACTATTCTCTTGAAGTTTCTCACTCCTCAAGACTTTCTTAACTCTCAAAAATACATCATCCTTTTATGGACACATTGGGTCTATATTTATAGGGTAGTTACATAGTGGATGACAGCTAAGTTTTCCCCTTATTTTGGGTTGATTCTGCGATTGTACCGCGATTAGTTACAATGTTCACTCTCGCAAGTTTTCAAACCATCGCAGAACAAATATGCTTTTCTCAAGTTTTCTTCAATCGTCAGTTATTACGTCACTCTTTTGAAGGCTTTTGTGACACTCGTGAAGTATTGTATAAAATCTTGCGGTGATGCTCGCTGGGAAGTGTTGTTAATCTCGCAGAGAAGTATTGTGGTGATATTCTGGTCCTACAGTTCCAGACTTTCTTCGATCACAAAGTGGAGGAGAAGGGTTGGTTTATGGAGGGAAGCGAAAAAAGGTGTTGAGACCAGAATAGTTCTAGAAAGGTAATGTCTCGACTTGTATCAGAAAATTTGAAGCTTAGGAAGCTTGCAAGAGATGGAAGACTTTTTGGGAGAGCTTTCCAAGTTGCCTTTCTGAGAGTGTTGTATTTTTCTCCTGACCGAGACTTGTTTCCTGGTGGAAATAGGTAAGACCTATTTATACAAGTCGAGATTAAAATGTACCCTGGTCTCATTAAGGAAGAGAGTAAAGGGTGAAATAATGGGAGGAGGTGGTAACCGCATGGTGTTTATGTGTGAAAACGTTTTCACCATTATTTCCTCATTTATTTGACCGCTTTATTCCTATTCACGCTTTCTTAATATGAGCGTAGTGTACGCTGCACGCTGTGACCTCCAAACCAAGACCCTGGAAAGCATCCCCCAGTTTGTGTTGATGTCTCGAGTGTTTTTGTAAAATATGTTGTTGTGGCTTGGCAAGTCGCTCTCGGGGATCTTGTTAGCCTGGTGACCTTCGACGGTCAAGATTTTACATCTTGAGAGGAGGGGCAGCCGTTGATCGTTGCACGCCTTTGTTTTCGTTCCACGTAGTGAGGGCCAGCGTGGTGGCGCGGCTAGGTTCGATTTTGGCTTGGCCTGTGGGGCCAAGGGTTTGCCATGGGCATATGTCGTGGAAAGCTTGGGCTAGGTGCATGACCAAGCTAGGGTTTTGAGCCAAAGTCGTGAAGAGACCTTAGACGGTCATCATTTGCTCCTGGGATTGAAGGGCAGCCATTGATTGTTGCACGCCTTCACTTTAGTAGCCGCGAAGGGAAGGCCAACATGGTGGCGCGGCATGAGCGGCCATGGCGAGATGTGTTTGGCATGGCGCTGATATCTTGGGTAGGTGCATGACCAAGCTAGGGTTTTGAGCCAAAGTCGTGAGGGGTGACTAGACGGCCAGGATTTTCTCCTGGGATTGAAGGGCAACCGTTGATTTTCGCACTCCTTCGTTCGGGTAGACGCGAAGTGAGGGCCAATAGGGTGGCGCGGCATGAGGGGCCATGGCGAGATATATTTGGCATGGCGCGGATATCTTGGATAGGTGCGTGACCAGGCTAGGGTTTTGAGCCAAAGTCGTGAGAGGACCTTAGACGGCCATGATTTGCTCATGGGATTGAAGGGAAACCGTTGATTTTCGCACTCCTTCGTTCTGGTAGACGCGAAGTGAGGGCCAATAGGGTGGCGCGGCTAGAGGGGCCATGTGGAGATATATTTGGCACGGCGTGGTTAGTGTGGCTGGCATGATTTTCCATTGGCACAGAGGTGCGGATAGCATGGTTGGCATGCCTTGGCGCGGTTGGTGTCGCTGGCATAATTTTCTATTGGCACAGAGGTGCGGCTATAATGGTTGCATGCCTTGGCGCGGTTGGTGTGGATGACATGATTTTTCATTGGCACAGAGGTGCGGCTAGCATGGTTTGATTGCCTTGGCGCGATTGGTGTGGCTAGCATAATTTTCCATTGGCACAGAGGTGCGGCTAGCATGGTTGGCATTCCTTGGCGTGGTTGGTGTGGCTGGTATGATTAGACATTGGCACATAGGTGCGGCTAGCATGGTTGGCATGCCTTGGTACGGTTGGTGTGGCTGGCATGATTTTCCATTCGCACAGAGGTGTGGCTAGCATGTTTGGCATGCTTTGGCGCGGTTGGTGTGGCTGGCATGATTTGCCATTGGGAAAGATGTGCGGCTAGCATGGTTGGCATTCCTTGGAGCGGTCGGTGTGGCTGGCATGATTTTCCATTGGCACAGAGGTGCGGCTAGCATGGTTGGCATGCCTTGGCGCGGTTGGTGTGGCTGTCATGATTTGATATTGGAACAAAGGTGCGGCTAGCATCCCAGCTATGTGTCGCTTCTTCTGACCGGCTCAGATAGTGAAGGAGGGTATCGATCCGTTCGGCCAAGAAGCGTAATAAGGTTTTTCCTTCAGAGGAAATAATATCGTTCCTCTTCTATCGATTTTAAAATCCATGCAAGTCCGTTGTGTTCCTTTGAGAAATGGACACGATTTATGATGGACCAAGAACCCGTGAAGACCAATTTATCCAGGGCGCGGATTGTCGACGCTGTTGCGGCTTCCGCAGTGCTTCAGATTAGGAAAGACATCCCAGGCTTGGTTGCTTTCGTCGCCAGATGGTGTCCGGACACCCACACGGACGTATGTAGATGGGGTGAAATGACTGTTTCCTTGGAGAGTGTTGTTGTACTGCTGAACCTTCCCGTAGTTGGAAACCTTGATGTTAAGTTGTCCGCTGATGAAGAAGAAATGCATACCTCCCTAGTTGTGAAATCAAAAGGGTTCATTCGGAAAGAAAATGAGACAAAGTGCTTCTATTACTGGTGGGTGTCCCAGGGGTTTCCTGACGCGTCAGAATCGAACCAGAAGAATAGTACGCTTCATGTTGCAGTGTTCTTGTCTCTTTGGCTATCCAGAGATATTTTTGATGACGGCTCGGGCAAAAAATAGATAAGACATGGACTTATCAAGTTTTCCATAAAATTGGCAAAAGGTGTCATTCTTTCCCTCGGTGGTTTGTTTCTTGGTTCTCTGTATATACACCTGGATCGGCTGGTTTCGGACATGCGCGCCTCGAATGGTTATATGAAAGTGTATTCTTATCTTCATGCCTCCTTTCTCCAGGCATGGTTTTGGGAGCATTTCGAGAAGTATGCCCCGAAACCGCTGGCTATACTTCCTGAGTCTTGGGGTGGCTCTAGAATACTACGTTGGTCGAACAGGCACCGAAATACTGGTCCGAAACTGATTAGGTTCCTTGACAACTCGTATGCGGTTAATTTTCGTCCATGGGCTCCGGTGCATGCATCCATAACTCAAATTAGTACCTTTGCTTATGTTCCAAACATGTCTTTGATTTATTATGGAGGGAATCTGGGCGTCGGTGAGATTATATTCATGCGAAGTTGCACTCCTGGCTATATACCGTCTTTCTTTCGAGGATCATGTCAGGCAGTCTCTTATAATATTGAACGAGCAGCTCGGCATATGGATTTCGACCAAGGGGTCCCTATCGTTCGTCAGTTGGCGGCTCAAGAGGATCTATTATTAGATGTTCTTGATGCTAGTGTCCCCGCGCCGGGCAGAAGCCTTCCATTTTTGCTTTCGGAACGAAATCCGTCGACTACCTCCAAGTATAACGCATTCTGGCAGAGTGAATTCCTCGTCATCCAGGACTTTGTGAAAGCCGTAGTGGAGAACACTTGTGATAGGATTTCCGCCGATATTTTAGCAAAACATCCGTTGTTGAGGGATACTTCTTTAACCAAAAGGAAATCTGCTGGTCTGGACTTGGACAGTCCCCAAGTGAAGGAGAGAAGGTTTAAGAATCGTGCTAGTGGTCTTCAATCGGGTCTGGAGGCTCTCCCGACTTTTAGTTCCTCCAATATGCGAGTACGTATAATTTTCTTCCTGACTTAGTCGAATTACATATGTCTCTGTCTCATTCTTGAGTGTCTGTCCTTGTTCCTTGCCCAGGGTCTCAGCAGTATGAACGCCTTTGCTAAACTTGTACCTAGTCAAAAAACATCACCTCTTGAGACAGAAGGCAGCGACGCTGAGCCTACCCATGACGGAGGGGAATTCGAGAAGGATGAAAGCTCAGAGTCCAAAGATGGCGGGAGTAGTTCTTCCGATAGCAGTGATGAATCTTCTTCTAGTCAGTCTGAAACCGAATCGGTGAGTCCCCTCCATGTTTTTTTTTTTTTTTTTTTGCAGTAAAACTAAATTTTGATTTTTAGGAGGAAACCGTTCTTGGGGATGATCTTGAAGTGGAAGACCACCAGAGTAAAGACGTAGTCATACTTCCTACTACGGAAACTGTGCCAGCTAGCGACTTGGACATTGAGATTCATCGTACTAAGGGCGCTTCCGTGACTCAGGTGGAGGATATCACTTCGGGGGTGAAATCATAGTTAGGTATCTCCTGCCAGTTGCTGATTCAGTTGCAGGCTCTACCTTCAATCCCCCGTATTTGACCCGTTTCCCTGGTCATGTGTTGATTGGTGGATTTAGCGTGCCAGATAAACATGCGACATTGTACACCAAGATTTGGGAAAGCTACGGTCACATTGCTACGACTAAGAATATCACTAGTCGACATGCGTTGGTCAAGCGTGTGGAGGAAGCCTTGTCTTCGATTAATGAGATGTGCAACATGACTGGTCATACAGTTTTTGAGGATGTAATCTCGAGCTGGAAGTTACATCATGACATGTGCATGGGCTTCGAATTCAACGTTCCTTGGTTCGTTGAAGGTCTCTCTGAAATAGTTGGTCACCATGGTCTTGGTGGCATCCATAGATAAATAGGTGTGAATTGCCGGTTAGGAATTGAAAGTTTGCTGGTCGAAATAGTCGAAGGTCAATACGCATACATGGTGAAGAAGCAGGAAGCGGAATTCAAGAAATTGTGTCGGCAATTGAAATTGAAAATGGAGGCTCTCCAGAGCACAAAGGAGGCCTTTGCCAAGAGGAGCAAGCCGTTGTTGGAAAACTTTTCTTGAATATATATCTGTCTTTCGGACTTCTCATCTTTAGGGTTTTTTTTTTGAAAGGCAAATGAGGCGCCTGGTTTTTGGTTTTTTCTGGTTTTCTCGGGTTAATGGATAAATACTACCTTGACGGTTTTGGGTTATACCTTTTTTTTTGAATGAAATGTTTAGAATTGAACTGTCTTTGGCTATGAATGAAAGTGACACAGACGTTCCAGGTAAACCATGGAACCGTGTGTTGGTAGATGACATGGGAAGAAACATGGTTATAGGTTTTTATCAAAACTTGAAAAGGCAATCCATCGTATTTTGTCTAAATAAGACTTACTCGGTTTCTCAGGTCTTTTGATAAAAATAAACTTTCCGGGCGTAGGACCAAGTTTTACGAAAAACATGGCCAAGGGAAGTCCCAAGTGTTCCGAGTCGTTACTGGGTTGTCTAATAACCGATCCATTAATCCCTGCGCGTATCATTTTTCTTCTAACCCCTGGGAAGTCCCCAGCCATCCCTTGTCGTGTCATTACTGATAGTCGAGTCATCGAGTAACTGAGTCGGAGTGATTCGCCTTCCTCTACCATCTTGACGTCTGGGTCAAATAACGAGATCAACAGTCGAAAATTTACATTGTAACCGATAGATCAATCCTCCCGCTGTGGTCCCCAATTGTTTATAGGTGAAAATGGTTTCTGCTGATTTTGGTAATTGCAGGTGTGAAAGTGAGAAACAGTTTAAACCCTAAACAATGTACTGCAAGGGAGTACTTTTAGATTCGAGAGATCAATCTGTTCAAGTCTGGCCTAAAACAAGAAATGGCCGTTCCAGACTTGATTCGATCATAAAGTGGAGGAGAAGGGTTGGTTTAGGGAGGGAAGCGAAGAAAGGTGTTGAGAACAGAATAGTTCTGGAAAGGTAATGTCTCGACTTGTATCAGAAAAGTGGAAGCTTAGGAAGCTTACAAGAGATGGAAGCCTTTTTGGGAGAGCTTGCCAAGTTGACTTTCTGAGAGTGTTAGATTTTCTCCTGACCGAGACTTGTTTTCTGGTGGAAATAGGTAAGACCTATTTATAAAAGTCGAGATTGAAACGTACCCTGGACTCATTAATGAAGAGAGTAAAGGGTGAAATAATGGGAGGAGGTGGTAACCGCATGGTGTTTATGGATGAAAACGTTTTCACTATTATTTCCTCATTTATTTGACTGCTTTATTCCTATTCATGCTTTCTTAATACGAGCGTAGTGTACGATGCACGTTGTGACCGCCAAACCAAGACCTTAGAAAGCATCCCCCAGTTTGTGTTGATGTCTCGAGTGTTTTTGGAAAACATGTTGTTGTGGCTTGGCAAGTCTCTCTCGGGGAACTTGTTAACCTGGTGACCTTCGACGGTCAAGATTTTACATCTTGAGAGGAGTGATAGACACATTTTTGTGTCTAAGTTGTCCTCAATTTACTGTAATGTTAGTACTTGTTTTTGTCCTTATTATGGTGTTTTGTGTGTTTGTAGGTATTTTTCGGAAATAAAGATTGTTGGAAAATTTGGCTCGAAAAGTTGCTCGGAACACCCCCGGAGGACATTTGCTATTCGGATTCCCACTTTGGATAAGGGGTAACCCAATTACTAAGGGGCACCCATATGATATTCGCCCCCCAGCTGTTGGATAAGGGCTGACCTTCTTTTTCATTTCAAATTTTGAGAAGTGGCGGGAAAAACAAGTTCTCGCCTGGAAGATTTAGGGTTTAGAATTTAAGCATGTTTCGGTGAGACTAAATGTCTGAGATTGTTTAGGTAGCTACCTTTGGGCCTAATAGGGTTAGTATGGGTCGATTCGTCATCCAAATTTGGCTAGATAACTCGTGTTGGAGCAAAACAGAAAAGCAGATATTCACGGGATTGTGTGAATTACGGGGAGTTCTACACGTGCTTGGAAGATTTGGGTCACCATTTGGAGCGTGCAGAAGAAAAATAAGGAGATTTGACATCTTCATAGCGTGTGAAAATCAAGATCAGAGGTAAAAAAAGGAAAAAAATATCCCGTATCTTGCATGGAGAATAATGAAAAATATGTTGCAATTACTCGAGATATTTGGTGTAGTACCAGAATATCGCCACAACGATATTCTCGCGATGAAAATGACACTTCTGCGAGAAACCCAAATATTCCTACAAGTATTAACAACACTTTGACGAGAACGTCAAAAGATTCTTCAACGACAATTGGCGAGTGTCACAAAAGAATGATATAATGGTCAACGATTGAAGATATATGAGAAGAATAAGTCTGCTTCGCGACAGTTATAAAGTTGGCGATGGTGAAAAATAAGGTTATGGCGATAAGATCGCAGAATAGATCCGAATTAAGGGGAAATCTTAGCTGTCTTCCACTATATATTTTCCTATATAAAGAGCACGATAGATCCAGAAAAGGATGATGTATTTTTTAGAGCTGAGAGAATCTTGAGGAGAGAGAAACTCCAGAAAGAAAGTTGTACTTCTGAGTTTTGATTCTTCTTGTAAATCTTCCTGAAATTGAATTAATAAAAGTGTTGTTGTTCATCCAAATTATGACTTAGTTTTCATAGATTCTTGACAAGGGTGTAATGTGGGAAATCCTGCAACTACATTTTGGCGCCCGAAACAGGGACTGAATTAACGAAAACAGAAGAAAAAACGAAGAAGAAGATAAAAATTGTACAAGATTAGGAAAATTATAAAGTAAATCGGTGAGAAAATTGAAGGAAGAATGATCAGAATCAAAAAGGATTGTAGAAAATTGAAAGGTGATGTAATAACAAAAGAAATGATTGATAAATTTCATGAAAATATCAAATGAAGGATACATAAACGGGATTTTGAAGGAAATAAGATTATGACAGCGGAGAACATATCATCATTGAAAGATTGGGAAAAACAAGAAATCACGTTTACAGCAGCAGAAATACCAGAAGAAGATTCAAGTCATACATCTCCATTGGTGGTCACAGTGACCATTATACCAATGAGAAAGGAAAAATCGATAAAATCTGATGAAGAATGGGCTATGAATAGAACTTTAGTAGATGCAGGAAGTTCTGTAGATATGATATTTTATCATACCTTCAAGAAGATGGGATATAAGGATGAAGAAATGTCTCATTCAACGTATTATGTTCATGGCTTTGGAAAGTCTATAACAAAACCTAAAGGTGAGATAATGGTACGAATTCCACTAGGAGAAATTGAAACACAAATATCATTATATGTGATAGATATGGAATCGCCGTACAATATGATACTGGGAAGACCGTGGATACACGCAATCAAGGCTGTGGCTTCAACATTACATCAATGTGTTAAATTTCCTATGCCTAGTGGAATTGGAGAAATTAGAGGAGATGTGGATTTCGCGAGATTGTGCTACCAAATTAAAGTAAGAAATTGTGAAGAACGTCCAAATCTGCGAAAAGCTCGTAGAAAATTGAACAGAGAAGCAAAGAAAGAAGAGGAATTTAAAATTTACATGATAAGGGCAAAAGAAGGAAAAGGGATACCAAGTGAAGTTTCGCGAGAAGGAGATGAGTTCGCGAGAGTTATGAAAACGCCAACACCAATGGGAGAACCTGAAGCCGGCTACACTGCTGCTGAACCAACAAAATAAATAAATATTGGAAGTAAAGAAGAACATAAAATGCTGAAAATTGGGACTAGAATGGAGGCAGATGAGGAAGAAAGAACTATAAATCTTTTGCGAGAATATGCAGATATCTTCGCGTGGAACATGGATGAGATGACAGGGATAGATCCGTCAATAGCATGTCATAAATTAGAAATCAACAAAAACATAAGACCATTTAAGCAAAGAATAAGGAAGATCGCAACAACATATCATTCTCAAAAAGAAGAAGAATTACAGAAGATGCTCGACGCAGGAATAATAAGACAAGCAAAATATCCAGAATGGATTGCAAACATGGTAGTGGTCCCAAATAAGAACAAAGGGATAAGAATTTGCATAGATTTTACGGATTTAAACAAGGCATGTCCAAAAGATAGTTTTCCGTTGCCAGATATTCCACAAATGGTTGAATCAGCAGCAGGAAACGCAAGAATATCATCATTGGATGGGTATAAAGGATATAATCAAATCCCTGTCGCTGAAGAAGATCAAGAACATACTGCATTTTTTCTCCAAGAGGATTATATTGTTATACAAAAATGCCATTTAGCTTACGAAATGCTGGTGCAACGTACCAAAGAATGGTGGAAAAGGTGTTTGCAAAGTGGATCCACAAAACATTAGAAGTGTATGTAGATGATATGCTGATCAAAAGCAAAGAATCTGAGAATCATGTGCAAGATTTGAGAGAGATTTTCGATCAAATGCGGCAATTCAACATTAAAGTGAATCCTGATAAGTGTACCTTTGGAGTAACTTCAGGGAAGTTTTTAGGGTATATTGTGTCAAAAGAGGGAATACAAGTTGATCCATAGAAGGTACAAGCAATTCGCGATATGCCAACTCCTCCGACGGTAAAAGATTTGCAAAAACTAAATGGACTCTTAGCCTCGCTAGGAAGGTTCATTTCGCGATCTTCAGACAAGTGTAAACATTTTTTCGATATACTCAAGAAGGGAACAAAATTCAAATGGACATATGAATGCGAAAAAGATTTTCAAGGAATAAAAGAACATTTGGCGAGTATATCTATATTATATAAGGCTGAACCGGGAGAAGAATTATTGATTTATCTCGCAACAACTCCATATGCATTAAGTGTTGTATTATTGCGAGTAGACGCAGGGGTAGAAAAACCAATTTATTATATCAGCAAAAAACATTTAATTCAGCAGAGATAAATTATTCAAAGATTGAGAAACTAATTCTAGCATTGGTACACGCGACCTTTAAGCTTCGAATTTACTTCCAAGCGCATAAGATCAAAGTATTAACGAGAATGCCAATTGAATCGGTGATGAAAAATTCAAAAAGATCAGGCAGAGTTGAGAGATGGAATGCGCAAGTAGGGCATTTTGATATTCAATATGAAATTCTATCTTCGCCAAAATCACAAGTTATCGCAGATTTCTTAGCTGAATTTCCTTTAGAAGATGACGAAGCTGTAGAAGATATGATGGATATAGAAGAAGAACATGGAGACCCAAAAGAGCTATTAACAGAACCTGACAGATGGGAAATATTAGTGGATGGATCGTCAAATGGAGAAGGAAATGGGATTGGAGTTGTTTTCATTTCACCAGAAGGAGAAAAAACAGCTTTTTCATTTAGATTGGAATTTGCATCCACTAATAATGAGACAGAATATGAAGCTGTAATCCATGCATTGAAGTTTGTGATAGAAATGAAGTTGGAAAATGCTAGAATCACCAGCGATTCACAATTGGTTATTCGCCAGATAAAGGGAGAGTATACCACAAATGAACCATCTTTGAAGAAGTACAAAAAACTTGTTGAAGAATTGTGTGCGAGAATTCCAAAAATAAAATGGAGACACATATCAAGGAAAGATAATAGTCTTGCAGATGCTTTTGATTTCATATCAAGTATGATGACGAACCCACTTGAGAGATGCATAAAAATCCAAACACTTTTTCAACCGGCGATAAACAAAGAAGAAGAAGAGGTAGATGTAATGATGGTAGAATCTGGCGAGGAAGAAATAGGGAATAATGCTACAGATTGGCGAGCAGATCTTCATGCTTATTTGGCGAGAGGAGAAATCCACAGAAATCGATTAGAAGCACATAAATTAAAAAGTAGAGCAACCAATTATGAACTAAGAGATGGGGTATTATATCACAGATCATTTAGTGGACCATCGCTAAGATGTTTTACGAGAGAAAAAGGACAAAAGGTGTTAAAAATGTTGCATAGTGGTGATGCTGGTAATCACAGCGGGGGTAGATCTTTGGCATATAAAACAAAGATGCAGGGTTATTATTGGCCATATATGCATGAGGATGCAAAACAACTTTCAAGGCGTTGTGAAGATTGTCAGCGATTTGGGAAGAAGATACATGCACCAGGAGCACCATTATCATCTTCGTCAAGCGTATGGCCTTTTGGAAAATGGGGATTGGATATTGTGGGACCATTTGTGCCTGGTTCTGGACAAAGAAGATATTTAATTGTTTCTACATATTATTTCACAAAATGGGGAGAAGTTAAGGCAGTACAACACATCCGCGATAAGGACATTTTTACGTTCATATTTGAAAATATAATTTGCAGATTTGGGATCCCAGCACAGTTAATGTCTGATAATGGAAAACAATTTGAAGGGCAGAATATCGAATTGCTTCTTAATGCATTTAAGATAAAATGTGGAAAGTCAACTCCTTTATATCCACAAGCAAATGGTCAAGCTGAGGCAACTAATAAGACAATCGCAGACATCTTGAAAAAGAAGTTAGAAGGTTATCACAAATCATGGTGTGAGCAAGTGCATAATGCAATATGGGCATATAATACAACTAGACGAGAGGCAACTGGGATATCACCTTTCTGTTTAACATATGGAGTTGAAGCTGTCTTACCAACAGAGGTTTCCATCCCAACAACAAAAAGAGAGGCGTGGGAGAAAAATCTAAGTGCTGACATGATTTTACATGAGTTAGATGAACTAGAAGAAAAGAGATAAAAAACTCTACAACATATGGAAAATTACCAGCGAAGATTAGCTCGCGAGTACAACAAACGAGTCAAGAAACGTCAATTCCAGCCTGGCGATCTAGTTTTACGAGAAACACCAAAATATCAACAAGAAAGTGGTGGAAAATTAGCGAGAAAATGGGATGGACCATACATCATTAAAGAGATAATTGGAAATGGAGCATACAAATTAATGGATCCAGAGGGAAGAGATGTTGGGCAAAGACTTGATAGACCATGGAATAGATTATTTCTGAAAAGGTATTATCAGTAGCAGTTCTTGCGAAGTAAGAAATTCAAATGTAAGATGAAACAATTAAAACTTCTTCTTTCAATATCAAAATTTATACGAGAATCATCGCAAGAATAGCGAATAAAATTTCGCAGAGATTAAAAGAATGGGACGAACCTTTATGGCGTGCACCCTAGTTCGCGAATAAAATTTCGTAAGAGGCAAATGTAAGACCTAATAGCGCATCATATGAGGGGGTATCTCTTGACATGACTCAGCGATAAGGTTATACCGCTGCTGGAACCTGAGTCATGCAGACGATGGGGTTAAAGAAAACCTATCCGGGAGGGAGATCTTGGATTTCCAACTATATATGGTTATACCCTGGTTGGACAACTGAGAGTCTCTTCCAAGAAGTGCAAAGTATGACCAAGGCTCCGAGGTACACGGTTGAGCCAAGGGTGCCCGGAGCATACGAAACTCTCTTGCCATCCTTGGTAAGTCTTGGCTACAATGCACTTGGCCTGAAGAAAACCCCACTTAGGGTGTAGTCTTGTAACTATAAGCCATATAGGCATAAAGGACAAGAGGTTGTGAACACAACTGGTTGTTGACAGATCCGGATGGGGGGAGCTAGTCTTGTATGGCCGATGTGCCCTCCTTGAAGGGGAAACCAGGGGGAAGATAAGGGAGGCACCCTCCATTAGGGAGATGATAATTGTCTTAAGACGGAAATGTCATGGGGCTCTATGCTCGCAAGAGCATTTAGGCCTGTCATATTGTCGGGTAACGTAAATTATACAGAGGCAACAAGCCACGAGAGAAATGTTAAGATGAGATCAATGGGTTTTTACATGAAAGTGTAAAAACGTCCTGCGATTTCATCGCAAGACGACAATGTCATAAGGGTAAATTCTTGCGAGAGAATGTATACTTATCATATTGTCGCAAAGATTTTGAAAGAAACATGGATAAAACAAGATCAAAGGGTCTTTACATGCAAATGTTAAGAAATCCTGCGATTTTGTCGCAGACGGAAAAAGTTTGGCAAAATAAAACCTTTAACTAGGAGGGCAAAATAAGACCAAAAGAATAATCTTACAAATTAACTATTATACTTTAAGATTGCAGGAAACATTCAGCCATCACAGAATTATATACAAGAAGCCAAAATTCTTAATATCGCAGATTTCTTCATAATCTTTCAGAACATCACAGCTATATTTATTATATCACGGATGTTTATATAAAGACATAAGATACAGAAGATCATTCACCATTTCAATAAAGATAATAAAGGGCCATGTAGTTGCAGGAATTCCTACACTACACCCTACTCAAGAATTTATCAATATTTATGACACAATTTGAAGATTAAGGATCTTTTTTATTAATATGATCTTAAAAGAATTACAGAAATCAAGAACACATGACACTTAATAAGATTTTATCTCTCTCCTAAAAACTTTCTTAGCACTCAAAAATTCATCATTCTCTCTGGAACTATTCATTCCCTTTATATAGGAATTTACATAGTGGATTACAGCTCATTTACAGCTAAGATTCCTTTTAATTTCGGATCTGGGTTCTTGCGATAAATCGCAGTTAGCACCGCCTTAATCATTCGCAGGTTTTATTGATTCGTCGCAGAAATGTCACACTTTTCTCATGTTTATGTCGTTTTCATATGGTATGTCATTCCGTACGTCACTTTGAGATGTATCGCAGAACTGTTGCTTATTTCGCAGGAATATTGTTGTGACAATATTCTGATCCTACATCTTGCCTCTTCTCATATCTTTTCTGCGAAGAAGACAAAGATCATGTGAATTTAAGTTTCTTGATTTGCCGCAACTCCTTGCATTTTACCCGACAAAATTCCTTATTTTACGTTTTTACCGTTGACACGTGTCAATCCTTACTTCTTTACCGATTAGCCCGGTTACCCATTCTTCATCTATAAATAGATTTCCCACTCGAGGATATGCCTTCTTTCACCTTTTATCTTTTCTTCAACTTTTTTTTTTTTGTCTACAACTTTTTCTTTCCTGTTATCCTTCCTGCTGCTGCTTTAATGGAAACTCAAAGGTAGATTCTTATCTTGAATCTTATTTTGTTCATGTTACATCATTTCTATCACCCGATTTTCTTTATAATCCCCATATTTTGTTATCTTTTTCAGTAACACTACCTCTCAGACCAAGATTACTATCAAAAACCCTAACCCTAAGGGTCCTTAGAAAAAGCGTGTTGGGAAAGCGAAGAGATCTGAGAATGATAAGGTAGTAAGAAACATCCATTTCTTTAAAATAACAATATTGTTTCCTCTGTTTCTTATCTACGTTATTATTTGCAGAGTGAAGGGAATATTTATAGACCTCTTAAGCGTTCTCGTCAAGTTAAAGCTCTTTCAGATGAAGTGGATATTCTTGATTTTTTGCCTGCAGACCCTGTTCCGCCGCAAGATAAATCTTCTCCCTCTCCTTGCGCGAATTCCAATATTAACACCCATACTTCTTCTTCATCAATCCCAAGTGAATTTATTGATGCTAATATTTCCATCTCTAATAATCCCAATATTTTAAAAGTTACGATAGATGAATCTATGATGGTTGGAACTATGATAAATGAATCAGCAGCAAATAAACCTGCGATGAATGATGTCGTGGTGAATGAAACTACGGTAAATGAAACTGCGATGAATGATGCTGCGGTGAATGAGACTGCGGTAAATGAGACTACGGTAAATGAGACTACAGTAAATGAAGCTGCGGTGAATGATGTTGCGGTAAATGAGACTGTAACTGTGACTAATCAAGTTCCTTTTTCCATTCCTACTATCATGAATGATTCTAATCAAGTTCCTGCAATGAATGATGTTGTCAAAACCTCTTCCTCTACTTCTCTTCCTTCTTCCCAAGAAATAGAAACAGGGGTTGAAGCTGTCTTTCAAATATTATCTGAAGTTTTGAACGATGCTATGAAATCCTCTACAGATCCTGCGAAACAGGATGTTTATATGATTCTAAGCAAGCATCTCGGATCTTGCGGTTCTTCATCTTCGCTTACTGCTTTAGAAAGTGAGGTTGAAACCTTGAAGGAGAATCTTCAAGCAAAAACTCTAGAATGTGAACTTCTCGATCATAAGCTTCGCAATTCTGAATTGGACTGCGAAAATCTTCGTAGCAGGAATGATGATTTGAAAGGTAGACTTTCTTGCCTCTGCTTTTGCCTCAGTAAATCTTTGTTTTCTATGTACTCAATTTTTCTTTATTTATTTGTTGATGCATATTTAGCTTCAAAACATAACCAATTAATGAAGATACTTGAATGGGAAACCATCGCTGATGAAGCCCGTATTGAGAAAGAGCCTTGGAAAAATCAATTTGATAGGTTGAATATTCTTCACACATATTCAATTGACGAGATAAATAATCTTAAGAATGAGAATAACCAACTAATTTGCGAACGAGATCGCCTAAGTAATGAAGCCACTCAAGTTTTATATTCGCTAAATCAAACTAATTTGAAGGTGGAATCTTTATCAGATGAAAACAAAACTTTGTCTCAAGAGAAACGTAGTTTTGTGAATAAAACAATGGTTTATTCGCAGCAATTGGGCAATCTTCAAAGGTTGTGTGACAGCCAAGAGCAATCTCTTCGTGTATTGAAAGATGACATTAAAAAGATAACCGAATCATCTGCCGCTGAACAAGAGAAACTTATAAAAGGTAGATTAGCTCTAAGCATAAAAGTCAACAATCTCAAAGATGTCTATGCTCAACTGAAGAAATCCCATTCCTCCTTAAAAGAAGAAAATGCTTATCTTTTTTCTAAAGAGAAAAGTATAAAATCTCGTTTGAAAGGTAAAGTTGGTGATACTTTTGATGATACCATGAATCAATGGAAGAGTTTCTTCCTTAACATAATTCAAACTTTATCCTCGCAAAAGGAAGGTAGTCATTTTGACTGCCTCATTTATTAATTTTTTCATTGTATTTTCCCATCTTATTTCTTGCGAGAATTCCGTCTAATATGCAAATTTTCTTCCGCAGAATCTGAGAAGCATCTTCAAGCTTCTATCTCTGATCTGTCTACGAAGTTGGCCAAACTTTGCAAAAAGAATACCATGCTTTCTAACTCTCGAAACAGAGCATTGAGAAGATTTTACTACCTTGAATACTTCAAGGATATAGAGATCATAAACCGGGAAAAGAATTTCCTCCGCAAGGCTCATTTAGGCGTTGAGGTTCTCGTAAACAATGTTTTATTCTCTCATTCTTTACCTCCTATAAAGATCAAACCCTTGGAGATAAATGATAATGAAGTTCCTCGTCTCATTGATGAACATCTAAATTATTCAAGAGATGAAGAAGATTTTTTCGAAGATGAACAAAACCCAACTAAAGAAAGAGAAGAAGAAGAAAACCTTCCCAATGAAGCAGAAGAACGAAATCCTCCTCAAAAGGCAATCGCTAGTGATGGAGAAATAGAAAAAGAAGAAAACCCTCATAATGAAGCGGAAGAACAAAATCCTCTTCAAAAATCAATCGCTGGTGATGGAGAAACTCAAACTGAAAAAGATATTGCTGATGAAGATGATAGTAGCAAACAAGAATGATGAAATTAAAGAAGAATACTCTTTTGATGTTTTAAATCTTGTTTTATCATGTCTTCCTGCGTAATATCTTATTCTTTTCCCTATCCTGCGAATTATTATAATTTCTGAATCTTTCTTCTTCCTGCAGTACTTTTGCGAAATATTGCAATTTTTGTAACTCAATCATCTTCTTCTGATTATATATTTTTATTAACCTGAATCTCCTATCGCAAATTCTTGTAACTTGATTGTCTTCTTTTTATTATCTTGATTCTTTTCAAGGAAGATAATAAAATATTGTTTTATAATCCCCATATTTGCCCCTCATAATCCTCCTTGTGAAGTACGAATATATTACCATTGTAAGAAATCCTAAACTTGCCTCTTGTTGTTAAGTCTGCAATATGATAAATGAAGTATCACAAATAATTCTGCGAAAAATATGTTATATGCTTCGCAGATATAACCGCTCTTGTGGTCTTATTTCGCCTTCCTAGTTAAAGGTCTTATTATGCCACTTTTATGCGACAAGATCGCAGGACATTCTTACTTTCACATGTAATAATCCATTGATCTTGCCTTATCATTTATTTTGATCTCTGCGACAATATGATAAGTCTAAGCCGTCTTGTGAGATTAATTTCTTTTTGCTTTTTAAGACTTATGACATTGCCGTCTTTGCGATGAAATCTCATGAAATTTTTGCGATTTATATCCTCTTATCATTGATTTCATTTATCTCATCTTTTGATCTTATCGCAAAAACCCATTGATCTCATCTTAACATTTCTTTTTAGGCTTTTTGGCATGTCATGCGGCAATATGACGGGCCTAAATATTCTTGCGAATATAAAGTCCCATGACATTGCTGTCTATGTCACGCTACAATATGACGGGCCTAAATATTCTTGAGAATAGAAAGTCCCATGACATTGCCGTCTTTTTTGATACACAGCTCCCTAACGGAGGGTATCGCCCTTATCTCTCCCCCTGGTTTCCCCTTCAAGGAGACGTACTTATGCCATACAAGACTAGCTCCTCCCATATGGTTCTATAAACAACCAGTTGTTTTCGTAGTCTCTTATCCTTTATGCTTATATGGCTTATAGTTACGAGACTACACCCTAGTGGGGTTTTCTTCGGGTCGAACACATTGTAATCCAAGACTTTCCATGGATGGCCAGGGTAGGTTCATCCGTCCCGGGCACCCACAGCTCAACCGTGTACCTTGGCGCCTTGATCATACTTTGCATTCCTTAGGAAAAACTCTCGGGAGCCCAACCAGGGTATAACCTTATATAGTTGGGAATCCAAGTTATCTCTCCCGGATGGATTTTCTATAATCCCAAATCTCCATGACTAGGTTCCAGCAGCAGTATATCCTTTCCCATAGCCATGCAAAGAGATACCTCCCTTATGACGTACTTTAAGGACATTGCCTCTTACAGAATAGAATCCGCGAACTAGGGTGTACGCCACAAAGGTTCGTCCCATTCTTATATGTTTTTAGGCGAATTGCGCCCGTCTTATGCATTTGCATTAAAATTCTTAATTATCTCGCAAATTATTGCGGAAAATTGCTTTGTATTTAGCCGACTTTATTCTTGTGAACATCTCTTTTATTCTCTCGCAATTGGTTGTGTATAATCCAGGCATCCTAGTTTTTAAAACCTTTTATTGATAATATTTTCTTAGATATTGTCTATTCCATGGTCTGCCAAGTCTTTGACCCATGTCTCTTCCTTCTGGATCCATTAGCTTATATGCTCCAGTTCCAATTATTTCTTTGATGATATATGGCCCGTCTCATTTTTTCGCTAATTTTCCTCCATTTTATCGCTGATATTCTGGTGTTTCTCACAGAACTAGATCTCCAACTTGGAACTCACGTTTCTTTACTCGCTTATTATATTCACGAGCTAATCTGCGATGGTAGTTCTCCATATGTTGTAATGCTTTTTCTCTCTTTTCTTCTACTTCATCAAGTTTGTCTAGAATCATACCAGCACTAAGATTCTTTTCCCAAGCTTCTCTTTTTGTCGTAGGAATAGAAACTTATGTTGGTAATACTGCCTCAACTCCATATTTTAAATAAAAAGGTGATACCACAGTTTCTTCTCTTCGTGTTTTATTATAAGCCCAAACTGCATTATGGACTTGTTGACACCATGTTCTATGATTCCCTTCAAACTTCTTCTTGAGGATATCTGCGATTGTTTTGTTAGTTGCCTCATCTTGACCATTAGCTTGTGGGTATAAATGAGTCGATTTTCCGCATTTTATCTTGAATGCATTAAGTAACATCTCTATATTTTGTCCTTCAAATTGTTTTCCATTATCTGACACCAACTGCGCAAGAATTCCGAATCTGCAAATGATGTTTTCAAATATAAATGTAAAAATGTCATTATCACGAATATGTTGTACTGCTTTAACTTCTGCCCATTTTGTGAAGTAATCTGTTGCGACAATTAAATATCTCTTTTGCCCTGTTCCTGGTACAAATGGTCCCACAATATCTAAACCCCACTTTCCAAATGGACAAACATTTTTTGAGGATGTTAATGTTTCACCGGGTGCATGTATTCTTTTTGCAAATCGCTGACATTCTTCGCAACTTCTTGATAAATTCTTTGCATCTTCATGCATATATGGACAATAATAACCTTGCATTTTAGTTCTGTATGCTAAAGATCTTCCGCTATTTGTGATTACCAAAGATCTCCACTATGTAACATTTTTAATATTTGTTTTCCTTCTTCTTGTGTCAAACATCTGAGGGAAGGCCCATTTAAATATTTTAGATACAATATCCCATCTCTTAATTCATAATTTGTTGCTCTAGTTTTTAATTTATGTGCTTCCAATCTGTTTCTTGGTACCTCTTCCCTTGCTAGATATGCGTGAATTTCCGCACGCCAATCTGCGATAATTCTACTTGATTCTTTGCCATTGTTTTCTACTATCATTTCCTAGGCCTCCTCTTCCTCTTCCTTATTAATTTAAGGTGTTATGAGTGTTTGTATTTTTATATTTCTCGCGGTCGGATCTATCATCATACTTGATATAAACGCAAAAGCATCTGCGAGTCTATTATCTCTTCTTGAAATATGCCTCCATTTGAGTTTTGGAATTTTCGCAGATAATTCTTCTACAAGTTTCTTATATTTTTTCAAATATATATCATTAGTTGCATATTCCCCTTCAATTTGGCGAATAATCAATTGCGAATCACTGGTAATTCTTGCATTTTCCACCTTCATCTCTATCGCAAATCTTAGGGCATGTACTACAGCCTCATACTCTGTCTCATTATTAGTAGATTCAAATTCTAGTCGGAATGCAAATGCCATCTTTGCACCTTCTGGTGAAATAAAAATGACTCCCACTCCATTTCCTTCTCCGTTGGATGACCCATCTACCAATATCTCTGATGTATTGTAGAAAGTGATAGTGAAAGGTTCTTTTGAAACTTGTGAAGGCAAAGGAATTTAGATTTAATTAAACTTAAAAGTAAAGGAAACTTAGATCAAAATTTGATTTCAAGATAAGAGAGAATAACCAAGACACTGATTCCACTATTACACATGAATAAATTATGGTTAACAACCCAAAACTCTATTTATCTTTTAAATCCCTTGTTTCTTAATTCACAAATAATCAGGCAAATTCTCAACAATTAATTGTATCCCTTAAGCATAGATTATCTTTATACAAAGCATAACCTATCTAATTGAATCACAACTAATAACAAAAATTATGCAAATAATTAAAAATTCCGCAAAAGCAGTGATTGAGTGAATTATAAAATATAAATTAGAGAAAATAAATTAATTACCAATCATTCATGCGTAAATAGCTTCCTCATTGCCTTGGTTGTGGGAGAATTAGCCGCTCATCATGTTGGAAACACACTCAAAATTCATTATTATTGCTCAAAAATGGTTTACAAATGATGAAATGGTGAAAATGGTGAAAACCGGGTGTTTGCAACGCTTATAAATGTTGCAAACACCATTACAAAGAACGAAAACTGTTCTTCATGTAACGTGCGACCCACGCTCCTGTGTCGTAGAAGCTCACTGAGAATAAACGATTCTTGTGAAGAGTCTGTTCTTCACGTTTTCAGGAGGCAGCAGCTGCAGAACTGGAATTTTTCGCGGCTTGATTTCTCGACTTTCTAATGCTCTATTCTTCCTCCCCAACTCTCTATATCCATCTTTGAGTCCCCAACGCACTATATATACTCAGTAGGATCAAAATATCTCGTAGTAAATGCGAATAATACTCCCAAATCTTCTCACATCAATGTATTAACTCGAGAACATTTTCTTTCTTCTTTTTGTTTTCCACGCGTTTTTGCATTTGCTAAACATCCTTATTTTGAATTCCTCATGCTTCTGCATCTAGTTGGCATGATCTAAACATTCATAAACACACGAAATACTTCAACCAATCTCGGGGAATTATGATGAAATCCCGAGTATAACTCCACGTCGGTTATTTTCTCCACGTACTGTATTCTTCCTTTCCAAATTTGTTACCATTCCTGTTTTGGTGAAACAGGATAACCATAAACCAAGCCAGGAAATATCTCAACGAATCCCATCAAAATTAATCACAAAACTTTTGCAGCGCGTGCAAAATTTTCCGCCAAGAATCGATTTCAAAAGGTAAGGATGGAGTGCCCCTATCATGTTCTGGGGGTGCGAATAGCGAGTTGGTGGTGGATAGTGATCTGGGTGCCCCTTAGTAATTGAGGTACCCCTTATCCAAAGTGGGAGTCTCGAATAGAGATATCCTCTGGGGGGTGTCCCGAGCAACTTTTCGAGCCGAATTTTCCAACAATCTTTATTTCCAAAAAATACCTACAAACACACAAAACACCATAATAAGGACAAAAACGAGTGCTAACAATACGAAACATTGAGGACAAATTAGACACATAAATGCGTCTATCAATCTCCCACCTATTTGGTTCTGTTAAAATATCTCTAGGATCCCCATATTCTTCTTCTATATCCATCATGTCTTCTACAACTTCATCATCCTCCAAAGGAAATTCTGCGAGAAAATCTGCGACAATTTGAGATTTTGGCGAGGATAAAATTGCATATTGGATCTCAAAATGCCCCACTTGTGCGTTCCATCTTTCAACTCTGCCTAATCTTTTTGAATTTTTCATTACTGATTCAATTGGCACTTTTGTTAGTACTTTGATTTTATGCGCTTGGAAATATATGTGAAGTTTAGATGCTGCATAAACTAACGCCAGAATTAGCTTTTTAAACTTTGAATAGTTTTTCTCCGCAGCATTGAATATTTTGCTGATGTAGTAAATTGGTTTTTCAACTCCTGCGTCATTTCGCAAAAGTACTGCGCTTAAAGCATGTTGAGTTTTCGCAAGATAGATTAGCAATTCTTCTCCTGGTTCAGCCTTCTGTAAAATGGATATGTTCATCAAATATTCCTTAATTCCTTGAAAAGCTTTCTCACATTCATCTGTCCATTTAAACTTTGTTCCCTTTTTTAGTATGTTGAAGAAATGTTTGCATTTATCTGATGATCGCGAAATAAATCTTCCCAGTGAGGCTAAAAGTCCATTCAATTTTTGCACATCTTTTTATTGTTCTTTGGAGTTGGCATATCGAATCGCTTGCACCTTTTCAGGATCAACTTGTATTCCTTCTTTTGATACAATATATCCCAAGAAATTCCCAGATGATACTCCGAAAGTACATTTCTCAGGATTTACTTTGATATTAAAAAGCCGCATCTGATCAAAAATTTCCCTTAAATCCTGCACATGATTTTTAGCTTCTTTGATTTTTTACCAACATATCATCTACATATACCTCTAAAGTTTTATGTATCCATTTTGCGAACACCTTTTCCACCATTCTTTGGTAATTTTCTCCTGCATTTCGTAACCCAAAAGGCATCTTTGTGTAGCAATATAATCCTTTGGGAGCAAAGAATGAAGTATGTTCTTGATCTTTTTCCGCAAGTGGGATTTGATTATAGCCCTTGTATCTATCTAACGAAGATATTCGATCATTTCCTGCGGCAGATTCCACTAGCTGCGGGATATCTGGCAAGGGAAAACTATCTTTGGGACATGATTTATTTAGATCAGTAAAATCAATACAAATTCTTATCCCCTTATTTTTCTTGGGAACTACTACCATGTTGGCGATCCATTCTGGATATTTTTCTTGCCTTATAATTCCCGCGTCAAGCATCTTTTGCAATTCTTCTTCTATCTTGTCATGATAAGTGGTCGCAATATTTCTTATTCTTTGTTTGAATGGTCTCACATTTTTGTTAATCTCCAATCTATGGCACGCAATAGATGGATCTATTCCAGGCATCTCATCCATATTCCATAAAAATATCTCGTATTTCTGAGAAGGTTTTCAGTTTGTTCTTCTTCCTCCACATCCATCTTAGTTCCAATTTTCAGCATTTTTGGGTCTTCTTCACTTCCAATATTTACTTCTTTTGTTGGTTCTGCTGCGGTATAACTGGCTTCATGTTCTCCCATTGGTGTTGGTGTTTTTATTACCTCCGCTGGTTCATAACTTTCTTGCGATACATCGTCAAATATTCCTTTTCCTTCTTATGATCTTATCATGTAAATCTTGAATTCTTCTTCTTTCCTTTCTTATCTCCTCATTTTTCTGCGCTGTTTTCGCAACTGAATTTGATTTTCACAATTCTTTACTTCATTCTGGAAACATAATGCTGCATAATCTGCATCTCCTATAATCTCGCCAATTCCGCTAGGCATAGGAAATTTTATGCACTGATGTAGCCTTGATGATACAGCCTTGATTGCATGTATCCATGGTCTTCCCAACAACATATTATATGGTGATTTCACATCCACCACGCACAAAGTTATCTGCGTCTCTATTTCCCCCAGCGGAATTCTCACTACAATTTCACCTTTAGGTTTTGTTAGAGATTTTCCAAATCCATGAATATGATATGTTGGACTAAGCATTTCTTCATCTTTGTATCCCATTTTCTTGAATGTGTGGTAAAACATTATATCCACAGAACTTCCTGCATCCACTAGAGTCCTATTCACATCCCACTCTTCTGTAGATCTTATTGATTTCTCTTTTCTTGTTAGTACAACAGACATTGTGATCACCAATGGAGATGTATGACTTAAATTCTCTTTTGGAATTTCTGCTGCCGTGAATGTGATCTTCTGTTTTTCCCAATCTTTTAACGGTGATGCCTCATCTACCGTCATGATTTTCTTTCCTTCAAAATCTCGCTTGTGTATCCTTACTCTAATATCTTCATGGAACTTATCTATCATCATCTTTGTTATTACATCACACTCCAATTTCTTTTGATTATCTTTGACTTCAACCATCTTTTTTTCCACCAATTTTCTTGATATTCTTCTAACTCTTGAATAATTTCTTTCTTTTACCTAACTTTTGCTATGATTTTCAACTATACATCCCTGTTTCTGGGCGCCAAAATGTAGTTGCAGGAATTCCTACACTACACCCTACTCAAGAATTTATCAATATTTATGACACAATTTGAAGATTAAGGATCTTTTTTATTAATATGATCTTAAAAGAATTACAAAAATCAAGAACACATGACACTTAATAAGATTTTCTCTCTCTCCTAAAAACTTTCTTAGCACTAAAAAATTCATCATTCTCTCTGGAACTATTCATTCCCTTTATATAGGCATTTACATAGTGGATTACAGCTCATGACAGCTCATTTACAGCTAAGATTCCCTTTAGTTTTGGATCTGGGTTCTTGCGATAAATCGCAGTTAGCACCGCCTTAATCATTCGCAGGTTTTATTGATTCGTCGCAGAAATGTCACACTTTTCTCATGTTTCTGTCGTTTTCATATGGTATGTCATTCCTTACGTCACTTTGAGATGTATCGCAGAATTGTTGCTTATTTCGCAGGAATATTGTTGTGACAATATTCTGATCCTACAGGGCAGATAAGGGAATGAAGAAGTGACATTTCATTATCTTCCTTGAAAAGATTCCAAGAGGACTAAGTTAAAAGTTAATATTCCAAAAGGGTTTCAAAAATTACATTACTTGAGAAAGAAGAAGGAAAAGAAAAATTCAAGCCTCGCCAGATTTATTGTTCTTGTCAGATTCATCAACATCATCAGCATCCTTCTCACCGTGATCTTCTTCTTCTATGGATTCTTCATCAGCGATTACTTCTTTTGGAGGACTTTTTTCTTCCTCTTCACCATCTTCTTGATCTTCTTGAGTGGTATTTTCTTCATCGTTAGTAAACTCTAACTCTTTATCCATGGGGAGAGGAATTTCATCATCGTCAACCTCTAGAGGAGGGACAGAAACAGGAGAAAGAGAATGGGGAAGTAGAATATTGTTCACGAGAACTTCATCCTTAAGACGGACTTGGAGAAGAAGAGCTCTTTCACGATTCCTAATTTCTATATTCTTAAAGTATTCAAGATAATCAAGTCTTATTTCTGCTTTATCATGAGCACTAAGGCAATTAGAAGCAAGAGATTTATTTTCTTTGCGAACTTTATCCATTGTAGCGGTCAGATCAGTGATGGTAGAATGAAGATTTCTTTCGGATTCTTCGAGCAACAAAAATAAAAAATCAGTTAGACAAGAATCTCACAAGGAACATAATATAAGATTTTATGAGAAGATCAACAAGAGAGGCAGTCAATTGACTACCTTCTTTTTGCAAGGTTAAGTTTTGGATTAAAGAAAATAAACAGTTCTCCCACTGATTCATGGCATCATCGAATTTATCGCCAACCATACCCTTCATACGATATTTCATGTTTTCTTCTTTGTTGTGAAGATATGAATTTTCCTTTGCTAATGAAGAATGAGATTCCTTTAACTGAGAATTTTGGTCTTGAAGTTCCCTGGCTCTTAAACTAAGAGTTAATCTACCCTTGATAAGCTTATCCTTTTCGGCGGCAGATGATTCAGTTAACTCCTTGAGCTCCTTCTTAAGAGAATGAAGAGATTGCTCTTGACTATTACATGTATTTTGAAGATTACTTATTTGCTGTGAGGAAATCTCATCAAGCTTGAAAATTTATGTTTTTCTTGGGACAGGGTTTAATTCTCATCTGATAAAGATTCCATCACCAGATTAGCCTTAAAAAACAAATATGAGAGGCAATCAAGCTCGCCACTCAAAAAATCCTGCCTTTG
Organism: Papaver bracteatum; assembly: GCA_023529315.1. Lineage (NCBI taxonomy): Eukaryota > Viridiplantae > Streptophyta > Magnoliopsida > Ranunculales > Papaveraceae > Papaver > Papaver bracteatum. Next base: position 1,355,380 of record JAJJWX010000259.1, read on the forward strand.
CAATAATTGATTGTTCTCATTAGTAAGACTATTTATGCGATCAATTGAATAAGTGTACAGATTGTCTAGTCTAGTATGTTGATCTATCCAAGAATCTCTTTCAACGCGAACTTCTTCAGCAATAGATTCGGATTTGAGTCTTTCTATGAAACGAGCCCGATTTGAAACTAATATATGAATCAAGAATTTAAGAAGGAGGTATAAGTATAAAAAGTATGTATATGAAACAGAAAAGCAAAAAGAGCAGAGGGAAGAAAAATATACATTTCAGCTCGTCATTCTTTCTGCGAAGATTCTCGCAATCTAGATAAGAGTTACGGAGCATGTGATTCAAGGTATCACACTCAGCAGTTTTATCTTGAAGAGTTTTCTTGAGAACTTCAATCTCATTCTCTAAAGACGCTCATGAATCATTACGATCAGAGCCAAAATACTTAAACAAAGTCTCGCAAGCTTCCTGTTGGAGAGGGTTAGTGGAAGACTTTCTAGCATTGTCTAAAATATTAGACAAGACTTTAAAAGCAATATCAACACCTGCGAAAGTTTCGCTTGATGAAGGAAAGGATTTAGAAGGTGAAATGGTAGTGAGAGTAAGTTGGCGATCATTTGTGGTGGTTGAGTTATCAGGAAGAGTGTGTGGAAAAACAACAGTTGAAGGCCGTAAAGGACTATAAGGAACTTCAGTCGCAGCAGCTTTAGAAACTTGGTTTATCAAAGTGTCAGAAGGGGTAGAGGTATGAACAACGATATTCTCGCGGATAAGAGAAGAAAGATTTGGTTGCGATGGTGTGGGAGTAATCTTCACAGATGTTAACGGAGGAATAATGAGATTTTCCCCGAGTGTCTTAAAATGGCGAGACCTTTTGGGAAGTTTATCAGGATTCACGTCATTCTGCGAATAATAACCCAGATAAGAAACAAAGGCAATAATATTGTTATTAAAAAAGAAAGGGTGTTTCTTACTACCTTATCATTTGCAGAACTTTTCTTCCTCTTCTCAGTCGGTCTTTTGCGAGGATTAAGGTTGTGTTTAGTAGATTGTGTGTTAGAAATCTTTCCGCTAAAAAGAAGACATAACAAGGAGATAAGAAAGATTGGAGAATAAAAGTAAAAACTGACTTAAAATTAGAAACAAAAATCAAGAAACAAACCTTGAGGACTCCATTAGAACAGTAGCAGAAGAATATGAAGAAGAGGCAAAGTTGCAGACGGAAGATGAAGAAGATGAAGAAACAGAAAAGTAAAATTAATTTTGAAGATTAGTTCAAACTTTTATAGGCAAAGGGGAGTGGACCTATGGAGTAGGAACGTGTCATTAAATGAAGGGATTCACAACACGTGTAAGAAAGGCTGTATTAAAGGGATCTTGTCGAGGAGAAAGTATAAAAGGGGAAGAAGTTGCGAAGAATAATAAAGAATTTTAGATTCTCATATCTTCTCTTCTTCGCAGAAAAGACATGAGAAGAGGCAAGATGTAGTACCAGAATATCGCCACAACGATATTCTCGCGATGAAAACGACACTTCTGCGAGAAACCCAAATATTCCTACAAGTATTAACAACACTTTGACGAGAACGTCGCAAGATTCTTCAACGACAATTGGCGAGTGTCACAAAAGAATGATATAATGGTCAACGATTGAAGATATATGAAAATAATAAGTCTTCTTTGCGACAGTTATAAAGTTGGAGATGGTGAAAAAGAATGTTATGGCGATAAGATCGCAGAATAGATCCGAATTAAGGGGAAATTTTAGCTGTCTTCCACTATATATTTTTCTATATAAAGAGAACGATAGATCCAAAAAAGGATGATGTATTTTTTAGATCTGAGATAATCTTGAGGAAAGAGAAACTCCAGAAAGAAAGTTGTACTTTTGAGTTTTGATTCTTCTTGTAAATCTTCCTGAAAGTGAATTAATAAAAGTGTTGTTGTTCATCCAAATTATGACTTAGTTTTCATAGATTCTTGACAAGGGTGTAGTGTGGGAAATCCTGCAACTACATTTGGAGTTTCTGTGGCTTATAAATAGGTGTTGGGATATCATTAAGGGATGAAGGAGAGATTGGGAGAAGATAGAGCACGACAGAGTTGAAGAAATCAAGTTGCAGAGAATATTTTTTCTGTTGCTGCTGTGAAGAGCTCGAAGAACATAAGACTATCAGAGACAGTCGTTCATGGTGCAGGAACTACGACAGTTAGCTGAGGGTCGCAGTGCTATAGCAACAACAACAGTTTTAAATTATCGCTCTTTGTAACAGGGTTTTGCAACAATTATAAACGTTGCAAACACCCAGTTTTCATCATTTTCGCTTCATTTCATCATTTGTACACCTCCTTTGAGCAATAATAATTATTTTTGAGCGTGTTTCCAACATGATGTGCTAGACCCATCCTCTGGGGCGACGAAGGAAGCTATCTTGCCAATGAAAAAGCGGTAATTCTTAATTATTTAATTTGTGCAATTTTTAATTATGATTAATTGCCTAGATTGAAAATAGATTTTATGATTTTTGTTAAAAAATTGTATTTTCTATTGATGGAATATGCTTGGCCTAGGGTTTTTGATATCCCATGATTTGGATTAACATTTGTTGTTTCTAAAAAATCTACTTTTGCAATAGTTGAGAATCAAATTGAACGTGTGAAATTGCATGATTGTAATAAGTATCACTTTGGAATTGGTAAATAGCGGAATCCTAGCCCCAGTCTCTCCATAATTCTCACATTACCTTTTATTTTGAGTTTGTTATTCTTATTAAAGTCTAAAGAATCTTACTTCACAAGTTTCAAAGAACCTTTCTACTACAACATCATTGATAAATACCATCAATTTTTGGCGCCGTCGACACGGAGCTTGTCTTTAGGCTAGAGATTTTAGATTTATTTTGTTTAGGTTTTTATTTGTTTTTACTTTATTTGTTCTTCTTTATGTTTTTGTTTTTGTCTTTTTACTACAGATTTTGGAATTTGGAGCGAAAGAAAAATTTTCCAAAGCTTTTGGCGATTACTTAAAGATTTGGAGTTAAAGACAAAGCGAAAGGAGCGAAAGAAGAAGAAATATTTTTTTTAAAGAGAGAAAAAAAAAAAGAGTTTATTTTTTAGATTGTATTAGGATTTCTTTATTCTTGTAATTTTTTTTTAATTTTTTTAGTACTTTACTTAAAATAGACAATAGCAATTGAAAACTCAAAACATAATATTCTTACATAGACTTGGACATTTGGACATTATTTTGGACTTTACTTTACATTTTTTTTTTACTTTACTTTACATTTTTTTTTTTTTGGACTTTGGACTTGAACATTTGGACATTTTTTATAAACCCTACGGAAGGGTAGTTTTAAATATTAAACTGTTTGCAGAGAAGGACGGTAATGACGATATCACCTCGGCCCCTCGGGTTCGTACACGACATAGGAGTCGTGGCCCGAGTCGACTTCAACGGTTCATCCCCCATCTGGAACGGGAGGTAAGTTTGTCGAAACACTCGCGAATCCCCTGTCAGCGAGTTACTGTATTCCTTCATTTGCTTATATGTTGAGGAACTGAATACGGCTGTTTTAAATTCCTAGTAAAGGGCAAGGACTGGCCATACAAGATAAGGGTTCGGATTTCATCACCGTTCTCTTCTTGCCCGCCTTAGGAAAACGAAACTTAACGCGAACCTAAGCTTTAAAATTTGGAATAGAACGAGACCTATAGGGTAACGAGCTTAGTAGGAAAGTCGTTCGAAAGATATTGGTTACTCTTTTGAGCATTCTTCGAAGTTCATGATAGTTTCTGTGAGTTGAATGCGTGATCAGCGCCTGTAATCTTTGTGAGGCCTTGGGTATCAAAGCTCCAGCAGCTTCCCTCGCCTCTATTCAACTTACTTAAACGCGGATTGATTCCAGAGGGGTTTTCTCAGATTGTAACGAATTCCTTTTTTGAAAGAATAGAAGCTGGTCTAGAAACAATCTAAGTGGAGCCATCATTCTTTTTGTTTGCTAGAATCTTTAGGTTTGCTTTGGTGGTGTCAGACTGCTGTGTGTTTTCTTAGAACCTCCCTTCCTTAGGATTTTTATTTTTATTTATTTTTTAATTTTTGTTAGTGTATACTAAAATCGCTCGAGTCCATTAGAGAGCGTGCTTGGAAAAGATATACTTTTGTCCGTTTGATTAGTGACGAGCCTAGAAGTTATTCTTTTGTAAACAGGGAGCTGGAAGACTCTTCTTTGGAGAGCCCTGTTTTTGGAAACTTCAGTTTTGAGAATTTAAGTCTTAGTGAGGAATTCACCCCTAGGATTGTTACTGTGCCAAAAATGACAACTTTGAAGGAGTACATGTACCCAACTAGGTCCAACCGGGCATCATGCATTAAATTTCCAGCCTCTACGGCTACTTATGAGTTGAATCCTGGTATTCTTCAGATGGTCCCTATATTCTTAGGAAAAGACGATGAAAACCCTTACTTTCATGTTAGGGACTTTGAATAAGTTTGTGGAACTATTAAGTTTAAAGACCTTAGTGGTGAAGTCGTGAAACTTAGGATGTTCCCCTTTTCCTTAAGGGATAAAGCCAAGTCCTGGCTGAATAACCTACCATCTGGGTCTATAGAAACATGGGCCCAACTTACTACTGCTTTCTACTTAAAGTGGTTTCCTATGCATAAAACCGCATCTTTTAGGCAGAAAATTAGTTCCAGTATGCAACAAGAAGGAGAATCCATTTATAGATTTTTATAGAGATTTAATGATCTTTTGTCGTAGTGTCCTCACCATGGGTTCGAGAAAATGAAACTAGTTGAAATTTTTTATGAAGGTTTAGACTATTCGACCAAATCCATGGTCGAGTGTATGAGTGCTGGTTTATTCACGAGTAAAAGTGCTGATGATGCACTCTCCTTCTTAGAAGATGTAGCTGAAAAATCCCAACAGTGGGAGTCTTGTGTTGAACCCCCTAAAAGACTCTTGGTCAATATAAATAGCACCAATACGGTCAATACAAGCTTTGGGTCAGATGCTAAGTTCGTTGCTTTGTCTAGAAGGTTTGAAGATTTGGAGATGGGTCAGTCTAAAAATAGGTCCCTTGAACCTAATGATATAATTATAACCTCTCAAGTCTCTAGTTATGGAATAGAACCCAATATCTTGTTTTGGGAAGGTCAGGTTAGTGAAGAGCAAGCCCATGCTGTCTATAACAATGCTAGGTTTGAGAACGGTCAGAAGTGTGACCCATACTCAGAGACCTACAATCCTGGTTGGAGAAACCATCCTAATTTTTCTTGGTCTAAGGGCCAGAATCATGGTCAGTCTAGTAATTCTCAGCCTCCCCAAGGTTTTGATTATGCTAAGAACTCTTCAGGTCAAGCACAGTTCCAGGACCCTTCTGAGAATAGAATGACTAGCTTAGAGGAATCTCTTAGTATATTAAAAAAGAGATAGGATATGCTGTCCAAAAGTCAGGAAATGTTGATAAAGAGCCAGGTTAATTTTCAAGAGGAAACCAAGCAGAATTTTAAGAATAATTCCCAGTCTCTTGCTAAATTAGAACTTCAAGTCCGCCAAATAGCTAAGTTTATCAGTGAGAGAGAATAAGGAAGGTTCCCTAGTCATACTGATCCTAATCCCAAAGGAGAGAAATCGTACAATCATGTAAATTCTATAACAACCCTTAGGAGCGGTAAAACAGTAGACAATAAGGTAGCCATGCCTGGTGGACATACTGTAGTTCCACCTTCTACTACACAAGAGGAACCCGTAGCTGAGGAAATAGAAACAATTCCTCAGGAGTCCCAAGAAATTCCTGATAGGGGTACCTTTGTGCCTAGAGCCCCATATCCAAAGTTGCTAGCGCCAACAAAGAATGAGTCGATTTTCAACGAGATAATGGAAACATTTAAGCAGGTGAACATCAACATTCCGTTATTATAAGCAATTAGGAAAATGCCTGCTTATGCCAAGTTCCTTAAAGATCTGTATACACAAAAGCGTAAGCTGAATGTCCATAAGAAAGTCTTTTTAGCTGGTCAAGTAAGTTCAATTCTTCTGAATCAAACACCCCCTAAGTATAAGGACCCTGGATGCCCAACCATATCTTGTGTTATTGGTAATCATGTAGTTGATAAGGCATTGCTTGACTTAGGAGCTAGTGTTAACTTACTCCCGTATCATGTTTACACCCAGCTAGGTCTTGGTAAGTTGAAACCGACCAAAATGACACTTCAATTAGCTGATAGGTCTGTCAAAGTGCCTCGTGGTGTCATAGAAGATGTTCTTATTGAGGTTGATTAGTTCATATACCTAGTGGATTTTGTTGTTCTAGATACCCATCCTGTTCAGGATCCAAGTGCTCAAATCCCGGTGATTTTAGGTCGCCCATTCTTATCCACATCTAATGATGTCATCAATTGTAGAACCGTACTTATGAACATATCTTTTGGTAACATGACTACTAGCTAAATGTATTTAATGTTATTAAGTCTTCTGAGATGGATGATTTAGAAGTGGTGAACATGATTAGCACTCTAGTTCCTAATCCGTTATCCTGCACTATGTTTGATAATCCATTATATGATGAACCTTTCAGTGATTCGGAGGAGGTAACCATGACGAACACCTTAGTTGATGAGCCTACATTGAAGATTTTCTTTGATAATCCCTTATATGATGATGTTGTTCGTTTAGATGACCAGTCTCCCAAAGAAGCTAGTTTTTGTGCTAACTTTATGGACCCTGGAATCCATCCCATAGATTTTGTTCCATTTGAGGATATTGTCCACCCTAAGTTTAGGGGTAATGATGTTTCTAGTGATCTTCATGCATCCCTAATTGAAGTCCCTAACTTGGGACTCGAACTTTGTGCGTCTAATATACTACTTGAGTTTCTTGAAACTCTTCTAACCAATCCTCCAGATATTGTCCATGAAGAAACCCAGATCTTAGAGACATGTCATTCGGTTGAACCTATTTCCCTAGACACTTATATAGATCCCAAAGAGACACCCCAGATAAATCTAGTTTCCTTGATAAAATCCCTAGATCAAGCTATGCTCCGTCTGGTCATTTTTCTAATCCAAGATGGTAGTCTTTCATTTGTGTCTGCTCTATTTGGTTCTGAGGACCCACATCTATTTCGGATATTGGTATATGACTTTGGGAGGTGACAATACTTTTTGAGGTATTTGGTGTCTAGCTAAATACTTAAAATTTAGCAATTTTATGGAAGGCACCCACGCTCATGCATACGGTAATATCCTTCCTTATTTCTTTTCCTTCAAGTGGTAATAGTTTCTCCTTGTTCATGTTTTTAATTTTATCTTTAGAACATTGAGGACAATGTTAGATTTAAGTTTGGGGGTAAGGGAGAAACTTATAGCGTCACTTGGTATCCGGTTAGCTAAGTTTACATACGGTTTCTCACCGAAAAGATAGAAATTGGAATGTTATGGATAAAAACCTATTGAGACATTAGAGAAAAAGACATTGAGATCCTTGAAATTCAGGAGAGAACTTATTCCTTTTAGAGGGTAACCATGATGGACCTAACCATCCATGATAGAAAGGTGAGTAGGTCAGGATATGCCAGAAAGACAAAGTAACCTCACAATGTGGTCTTAGTTAATGGATTACAACTCTCTCTCAGTAGAAACTTATCATCATCACAATCATAGCGGCAACAAAATCTATGAAGAAAGTGGAAGACGTTTAAGGTTTAGAAGCAACAATAGAAAATAAGAATTCAAAATCAAGGGTTACAAGAAGTTATAAGAGCAAGAAAAATCAAACGATATAAGTTGTTGAAGTTCATGATACTAAGACATTACAAGTTGTGGAGATCCAAGTGTTAAATTCCTTCTGTGATGGCCATGTAAATTTTTGTCTTGTTGTTACTTTACATGAAAAAAAAAATGAAAAAAAATAATTATAAAGTTTAAATTTTAAATTTTGTTCAATAAGGCCATAGGGAAATAAAAATCTATAAGGAAGTTCTCAAGTGAGGAATCGAAGAGAAGAGTTAATTGTCAAGGTTCTACGAGGTTCAAGAATTTATCATCAACAGTTGAAGCCGAAGAAGTCGTTGTTTCTACTGAGCACTATGAGATAGTCGAAGATACATTTGGTTGCTTTGTTAGTCCGCTTTCAATCTGGCACAAGATCTTTCTAGCACTGGTTTAACTCATCACATGTAATTAGTCCAGATGTGTAGCAGATGTCCCTCTCATCTTTTTCTCTCTCCTAATCTTATCCAGCTGTAAATTAGCGGACGCATCTTACAATGTTTATCTAGTTGTGTAGCGGATATCTCTTTATCTAGCAGTGTTGCGGATGTGTCTCCCCTTTTCTTCAGTCAGCTTTAGAGATGGCACCTTTAGTTTCTCTGGAATTCTAGTTACTTGGTGATAGGTTGAGAATATGTATGTCCCCATAGCTCTTTGGATACTGGTGACCAATTAGAAGTACAGGTTTTGTGGGTACACCTCTGGTAAACCCTCCGGAGACAACACTCCGCCACTAGGGCCACCTAGCTGTTTAATGGCTTGCTGCACGTGCTAAGTGTAGTCATTTTATTTCCTAGATTAGTTTTGCTCGGGACTACCAAATAATAAGTTTGGGGGTATTTGATAGACACATTTTTGTGTCTAAGTTGTCCTCAATTTATTGTAATGTTAGTACTCATTTTTTTCCTTATTATGGTGTTTTGTGTGTTTGTAGGTATTTTTCGGAAATAAAGATTGTTGGAAAATTTGGCTCGAAAAGTTGCTCGGAACACCCCCGGAGGACATTTGTTATTCGGACTCCCACTTTGGATAAGGGGTAACCCAATTACTAAGGGGCACCCATCTGATATTCGCACCCCAGCTGTTGGATAAGGGCTGACCTTCTTTTTCATTTCAAATTTTGAGAAGTTGCGGGAAAAACAAGTTCTCGCCTGGAAGATTTAGGGTTTAGAATTTAAGCATGTTTCGGTGAGACTAAATATCTGAGATTGTTTGGGTAGCTACCTTTGGGCCTAACAGGGTTAGTATGGGTCGATTCGTCGTCCAAATTTGGCTAGATAACTCGTGTTGGAGAAAAACAGAAAACCAGATATTCACGGGATTGTGTGAATTACGGGGAGTTCTACACGTGCTTGGAAGATTTGAGTCACCATTTGGAGCATGCAGAAGATAAATAAGGAGATTTGACATCTTCATAGCGTGTGAAAATCAAGATCAGAGGTAAAAAAAAGGAAAAAAAAATATCCCGTATCTTGCATGGAGAATAATGAAAACTATGTTGCAATTACTCGAGATATTTGGAGTTTCTGTGGCTTATAAATAGGTGTTGGGATATCATTAAGGGATGACGGAGAGATTGGGAGAAGATAGAGCACGACAGAGTTGAAGAAATCAAGTTGCAGAGAATATTTTTTCTACTGCTGCTGTGAAGATCTTGAAGAACATAAGACTATCAGAGACAGTCGTTCATGGTGAAGGAACTACGACAGTAAGCTGAGGGTCGCAGTGCTACAACAACAACAACAGTTTTAAATTATCGCTCTTTGTAACAGGGTTTTGCAACAATTATAAACGTTGCAAACACCCGGTTTTCATCATTTTCGCTTCATTTCATCATTTGTACACCTCCTTTGAGCAATAATAATGATTTTTGAGCGTGTTTCCAACATGATGTGCTAGACCCATCCTCTAGGGCGACGGAGGAAGCTATCTTGCTAATGAAAAAGTGGTAATTCTTAATTATTTAATTTGTGCAATTTTTAATTATGATTAATTGCCTAGATTGAAAATAGATTTTATGATTTTTGTTAAACAGTTGTATTTTCTATTGATGGAATATGCTTGGCCTAGGTTTTTTGATATCCCATGCTTTGGATTAACATTTGTTGTTTCTAAAAAATCTACTTTTGCAATAGTTGAGAATCAAATTGAACGTGTGAAATTGCATGATTGTAATAAGTATCACTTTGGAATTGGTTAATAGCGGAATCCTAGCCCCAGTCTTTCCATAATTCTCACATTACCTTTTATTTTGAGTTTGTTATTCTTATTAAAGTCTAAAGAATCTTCCTTCACAAGTTTCAAAGAACCTTTCTACTACAACATCATTGATAAATACCATCAAGGAGGGGAAGCCGTTGATCGTTGCGCGCCTTTGTTTTGGTAGTCGCGTAGTGAGGGCCAGCGTGGTGGCGCGGCTAGGTGTGATTTTGGCTTGGCCTGTGGGGCCGAGGATTTTCCATGGGCGTATGGCGTGGATATCTTGGGCTAGGTTCTTGACCAAGCTAGGGTTTTGAGCCAAAGTCGTGAGGAGACCTTAGACGTCCAGGATTTGCTCCTGGGATTGAAGGGAAACCGTTGATTTTTGCACGCCTTCACTTTAGTAGCCGCGAGGGGAAGGACAGCATGGTGGCGCGGCATGAAGGACCATGGCGAGATGTGTTTGACATAGCGTGGCTAGCTTGGCTAGGTGCGTGACCAAGCTATGGTTTTGATCCAAAGTCGTGATGGGACCTTAGACGGCTAGGATTTGCTCTTGGGATTGAAGGGAAACCGTTGATTTTCGCACTCCTTCGTTCTGGTAGATGCGTTGTGAGGGCCAACAGGGTGGCGCGGCTAGAGGGGCCATGACAAGATGTTTTTGGCATGGCGCGAAGTGACTAGCATGGCTAGGGCCAAGGCAAAGTGCGTTTGGCATGGCGCAGCTAGCTTGGCTAGGTTTGGTTTGGATTGGCATGTGAGGCCAAGGGTTTTCCATGGACACATGGTGTGACTAGCTTGGGATAGGTGAGGTTTTGGCTTGGCATATGGGGCCAAGGGGTAGCCATGGGCGCACGGCGTGACTAGCTTGGACTAGTTGCGGTTTTGGCTTTGCATGTGGGGCCAAGGGTTTTCCATAGACACATGGCGTGACTATCTTGGGCTAGGCGAGGTTTTGGCTTGGAACGTGGGGCCAAGGGGTAGCCATGGGCACACAACGTGACTAGATTGGCTTAGGTGCAGTTTTGGCTTGGCATGTGGGGCCAAGGGGTAGCCATGGGCGCACGGCGTGACTAGCTTGGTCTAGGTGCGTAACCAAGCTAGGGTTATGGTCCAAAGGTCGTGAGGGGACCTTAGATGGCTAGTATTTGCTCCTAGGATTGAAGGGAAACTGTTGATTGTTGCACGCCTTCACTTTGGTAGCCAGGTAGTGAGGGCCAACAGGGTGGCGCGGCTAGAGGGGACATGTCGAGATATATTTGGCATGGCGTGGTTAGTGTGGCTGGCATGATTTTCTATTGGCACAGAGGTGCGGCTAGCATGGTTGGCATGCCTTGGCGCAGTTGGTGTGGCTGGCATGATTTTCCATTGGCACAGAGGTGCGGCTAGCATGGTTTGCATTCCTTGGCGCGGTTGATGTGGATGTCATGATTTTCCATTGGCAGAGAGGTGCGGATAGCATGGTTTGCATGCCTTGGCGCAGTTGGTGTGGCTGGCATGATTTTCCATAGGCACAGAGGTACGGATAGCATGGTTGGCATGCCTTGGAGCGGTTGGTGTGGCTGGCATGATTTGCCATTGGCATAGAGGTGCGGCTAGCATGGTTGGCATGCCTTGGCGTGGTTGGTGTAGCTGACATGATTTTCCATTGGCACGTAGGTGCGGATAGCATGGTTGGCATGCTTTTCCGTGGTCGGTGTGGCTGGCATGATTTTCCATTGGCACAGAGGTGCGGCTAGCATGGTTGGTATGCCTTGGCGCGGTCTGTGTGGCTGTCATGATTTGCCATTGGCACAGAAGTGCGGCTAGCATGGTTGGCATGCCTTGGCGTGGTTGGTGTGGTTGGCATGATTTTCCATTAGCACAGAGGTGCTGCTAGCATGGTTGGCATGCTTTGGCGCGGTCGGTGTGACTGGCATGATTTTCCATTAGCACATGTGGGAATTAGGTTTTGGCTCGCCGTAACCCTAATCTGAAAAATATACCCAGGTAATTATTTTAGAGACACATTAAAGGTTTCAGTAAATGTTCCTAGTAAATGCTTGTTTCTTTAAATGTTGTGACATTACTGTCTGCTAGGGTTTAGTGTTTTACGATTTTAACCCTAAGCTAAAAACCACCATCAACCCATCTATTCGAAGGTTTTCCCAATCAGAATTAAGAGTTTGAAGTCTAGTTTTTTTCTCTGATGTATTACATTCAAATACGATCTGAAGATTATCCCAAGCTTCCTTTGAAGTTTGGCATGTTGATACATCATGTTGTAGATCACGACTTAGTGAATAGCAGAATTCAGATGGTTTGAATGCTATCCCAAACCATCTGAATTCTGCTTTGCAAAATCCTTTTCTCCGCTTGTATAATCCACTAAGTGTTTAAACTCAGTTTCCGAATTTTCTACTTTCAGGCGATTATAACCATCGACGACTAATAGCCAAGTATTAAAGTCTCATGATTGAAGAAAATATCTCATAGCATATTTCCACCATAAATAGTTTGTTCCGTAAAATCTTGGCGGTACGTTAAATGAAATTGATTCATGTGAACTCGAGTTCATTTCTTATAGGTTGGATCGCACCAAACACAGATTGTTAGATATTTTCGTGTTTGCCTACTCTAATACCAATTGAAAAGATGAGGGTACCCAAATACACCATAATCTTTAAAACATACACCTATAAGTCCTCCTACCGAAAGTGATTTTCTATGGACAAAGTCAAGAAAATACGACAAATCGGTATTCACACTTTGTGTGATCGTCTATGGATACGAGATCGAGACAATACAACAGTCAAAGTGTGATTACTTGATAATAAGTTCGAACTTAACCAAACTCTATAGGATCACTATCAAGTAATACAGAGTTACCGTTTGTGTATTTTACTTTTAATTATAATTGAGGAAATAGAAAAGTAAAAGACATGGAAAGATTTTGTTAACGAGGAAACCGCAAATGCAGAAAAATACCGGTACCAAGTCCAGAATTGAATACTCTCAGAATTAAGCCGCTATACAAAATCTAAACCAACTTCGTATAGTTGAGACCAAGAAACTAAACCTAGTTCACTTAGTTTCTTCAGTATCACTGTGCTTCCGATATTCAATAAGTGCACACACTGTAACAATTCCTTTGGATCGTATTCCAAACAGTAAAGGAACAACAAATGTGTTTGGTAACAACTCTATTTATTCTTTCAAGTAAAGATATCTCAAGTCATATACAAAGTCTCTTCCGTTTAAACTAATAAACTCATTTGCCTGGTTAGATTAATTTATCCAACAACTACTGACATTCAATAAGTGCACGCACTGTAATAATTCCTTTGGATCGTATTCCAAACAGTCTAGGAACAACAAATGTGTTTGGTAACAACTCTATTTATTCTTTCAAGTAAAGATATCTCAAGTGATATTCAAAGGCTCTTCCGTTTAAACTAATAAACTCCTTTGCCTGGTTAGATTAATTTATCCAACAACTACCGAAGTAGCGGAGTTTATATTTGCAATGAATCAATATAGAATCCAACAAGAAACTATAAAGCGATGCCGATCTCACGCAACTAATCAATCGAATAAATCTGATTCTAGTTAGATCCAAGCCGATCAAGGTTTGTGCTACACAAAGATATGAGAAACCAATCAGAAATATTCTTCTTATTCAAGTCTTCTTTAATCTTCGATTAAACCTGCACAACACCACTTGAATCTCTTGTTATCAATCACGCATAGAACGGAGTCTGTTAACAATGGATTATCACAAGATGTCTTTAGATCTACAAACAGTTCTAATGATCCTGTCGACACTTTGATCTAGTTTGAGTGAATCTTATATCAGAAGAGAAGATTATCAAGAATAAACAAACTAGGAGCAATCAAAGTTAAACAACCGTTAGTCAACAAATCAATCGAAAACTAATAAACTTCAATTATCTGGTTTCCCACCAACGGTACTCGTAGAGCTTCTTGATCCCAAAAAAGTCTTTAAATGAGCGGTCATAAGAGGTTTCACCTAATTAGGGTACTTTCCTCTCCGGATAGACGACTCTACCAGAAACAACAAAAAGATAAAGTTTTCCTGGCTCTTATATATAGTTTGCTAGAAATGCAAACTTAGGTATTTATATACCAAGGATGTTTGGACACCAAGGAATTTCCAAAACCGAATATTCCCAAGATATGCAATAAATGCCAAAATCGGTTTTCATAATTCCTGGAAATGCTTTGTCCAATATTTTCCGAAATCTCTCAATATAGAAAATCTCCAATTAGTAAATGCACATTACTAATTTTTATTCTCTAGAGATATGCATTTAATTGATGGTAATAATTAAAGAATATATATAACAACCTTAATTAAAAGATTCTTAATTTATTTCGGACCGAGATCTCCTTGAGTAATTAAAGAATATCTTTGAACAATAAAAGATAAGAGTTATTGTACGTGTTCAAAGTATGTTGACATCTTTTGTAAATCCTCTTTCATATTTACAATCTTGAAATAGATTATACCACACTTCCAAATAAATTTAGAATTTGTTAATCTGTATTCCAAGATAACTATGTGATTGATCAATTATCAAATTGTAGGATCAGAATATCGCATGAGCAACAGTCTTGCTAAGTTAACAACAAAACTCTTGTGAAATTTTAACAACTCATTACAAATGTCGCAGAATGGTTAGGAAAGTGACGTACTAGATGACGATGGTATAAACATGAAGAAATTGTGATAATCTTGCGAACGAAAGAGGTTTGCGAGGAAGTATCACTAACAAGCTTGCGAGAGTATCGCAAGTCGGATCCTAAAATAAAGGACAGATTAGCTGTCACCCACTATGTAATCCCTATATAAAGAGTAGAATAAGCGTAAGGAAGAGAGAGATATTTTCGAGTGTTGAGCAAGTCATTAGGAGAGAGAAAGTTCAAAAGAGCGATTGTATTCTTGTTTTCTTCCATTTCTTGTAATATTTTTGTGAGTCAATTAATAAAAGTGTTGTTCTTAATCTTTTAAAGATGTGTTGATTATTATGAATTCTTGTGAGGGGTGTAGTGTGGGATTTCCTGCTACTACATATTGGCGCTAGAAACAGGGACTCGTCCTTGTTGATAGTGTGAAAATTAATATTGTGATTTGAAAGAATTTGGAGCAGTTTGTGATAGATTTCATATAATTTTCAACAATTCATTGAGGTTGAAGAGATGGCTAGAAGAAGAAATGCTTCAAGACAACCAACAACTGTGAGGAGGAGTAAGAGACTTGCTGGAGAAAGAAGAAACGAAACTGGAGAACCGTCAAGAATGAATACAAGAAATGATGGAGAAAATCAAATTCAACAACCAATTCAGCATACACCAGCGCAAAATAGAACTATGGATTATGATAGAGTGAGTATACACACATGGCAGTCAGATTCAGCAGGTGAAGCGGAAGAGGAGCAACAATGAAGAAACAATAGGCGAATATAGGAAGATCAAGAAGTAGTTGGAGGAATAATTCATGGAAATTGAGAAGTAGAAGTATTAGAGGAATTGAGACAAAGAATACATTAACAAAGGAGAGTAGAAGCAGAAGAACGTGCTAATTTGACAAGACAAAATCATGAATTGAGAATGGAGAATATGAGACTACAAAATAGAAGGTCAAGAAGTACTACAAGATCAAGTTCAAGATCAATCAGAAGGGAAGAAAGATGACACTCATTTGTAGAAAATGTTGATGGAAATATTCGTCAAGAGGTGAAAAATTTAGATGAAGAACGTCGCGAAAATAGAGAAATGATTGAAGATCGATACATTCCACATGGAGAAAATAGGCAGCGTCATGAATGAAATAACCAAGGTGATAAAGAAAACCAAGAAGAGGGAAGAATAATATTACATGGGAGAGAAAATCGCATAAATGAGCAAGTAATTAAAGAAGAAATTGAGAGACATTATGATGAACATGCACGTTTATCCTGCGAGAGAGAGATTGAGAGCAGAAGTGGAGGAAAGAGAATTCCAAGAAGCAATACGTCAGAAAAACCATGATAATCGAGAAAGAAGACACGAGCAAAACTGCAACAATGGTAATATCAATGAAGAATATGATAGAATACAAATGAGAATCGAAAGGCAACAAAGAGAATTGATAAGGAGTGAGCAAAATCACAGAGGAGAAAATGAGAGATATAATGGTGTGCGAACTCATGAAAGAAATGAAAGAGAAGATCGCAGATAAAGACAAAAATAAAATACTGGGGAATGAAATCAAACTCTCGCATCACAAGACAGGAAAGAACGCAGGAGAAGAGAAGCAGAATTTAAGAGACCAATGGAACCAGCGTCCGGGGTAAATGAACAAATCTTAAGAGAACTGGCATAAATGAGAGGAATGCTGAATAATAGGAGGGAATGAGGTAGGAGACAATTGGATGAAGCCATAGAAGAAGTTGTAAAAACTCCGTTCTCACAAGAAGTACAATTAGGAGGAATACCGCCAAACTGCAGTTTTCATGTGTTAACTAGCATCTTTGATGGAAAAACTTATGTGATTCAACACATTAAAGCTTATGTGAGATGTATATTATAATGGGAGAATCATGATACTGTGTTGTGCAAGTATTTTGCATCAAGTCTAACAGGAGAGGCGCTAAAATGGTTCGAGGGTCTACCCAGGAATGCTATAACATCTTTCAACCATTTACAGACTATATTCTTAGGGACATATATAACTAACAACTCCTCGCGACCAAGAATAGAAGATGTATTTGGATTAAAGTAGAGGATTGGAGAAAGTTTGAAGCATCTAACCATAAGATGTAAGACAATGTGTAGTGAGATGGATGGATGTGTGGATGAGAGATATCTCATTTTATCCTTCATCAATGCAATGTTCACAACCAATCTGCTATACATTCAAATTTTTAGAATCAAAAATACAATCACAATGACTGAATTACGGGAGCTATAGGAGGAGTACATTGCTCTTGAAGAAAAACAAAATGAAATGGAAGCGTGTCCTGTTGCAAATACAAGCTCATCAGCAGCGAATGCGAGTTTTCTACCAAAATGGATAAACACAGTTGCGAGCACTTCGCATGTCCAACAAGAAAATAAGAATGATAACCAACAGAAGTTGGTAGGTATGGGAATCAGGGATCAAGAAGAATTCGAAAGAGAAAGAAATCTTTATAGTCGAGGAGGGAACAATAAAATTCAAAGACTTGATCATCCACAAGAAACATATGGAGGACAAAGACAAAACTATCATAGAGGATCAGGAAGTTAAAGAATGACATGGGAGGAGATCTAGATGCCGCCTTTGAATAATAGTGTGCAAAAAATTTGGGAAGCAATAATTTTAATGGAGAATATACCAACACCTTGGAACATGGGACAAGAACCGCTTTCAAATAACATGAGCCAAGAATTTTGCTCCTATCATCACTTTCATGGAAATTCTACAAATAACTGCAGAAACATAAAGAGAATCATTCTCAGAATGATAGACCAGGGAAACCTAAATCGTTTTCTAATAGGGAACCCTCAATCTCAACTCTTGCCACCACCACCAGAAATTCGCAGTGTTAATGCGCCAAAAGGAGGAGAAACATTTTTCATAGAATCTATTGTATATTCATACAAAACAATCGAAGATTTCCATGATAATGTCCTAAGCAGAGTTTTTGCAAGAGATGCTGATGGGAGAGAAATAATGAATATTGTGAAAGCTTCGCCATTAGAAGAGTGGCAAAAGTAGACTATTTCTTTCACTGCACAAGAAGTACATGAACCTGGAGAAATGAATGACAGTCCATTGGTGGTGAGACTAGAGATAAACCCAAAACAAAGAGAAGATGAAGATGATGAGGCCGAAGATTCATGGGCAATTAATAGAGTTTTAACTGATACAGGGAGTTCTGTAGATATCCTATTTTATCATACTTACAAGACAACGGGAGGCAGAGATGAGGATCTAATACCTTCAACCTATAAAATTTATGGTTTTAATGGAACTGCTAATAAACTTAAAGGGGACATCACAATGCGAATTTCATTAAAGGGGATATCTTCCAAGATTTTATTCTGTATTGTCGATGTAGAGTCGCCCTACAATGCCTTAATTGGTCGACCTTGGCTACATGGGATTTTAGGTATGGCATCAACTTTCCACCAGTGCATTAAGTTTCCACATCCTAATGGCATTGGAGTAATAAAGGGAGATTGGGTTGAAGGAAAGAAGTGCTATGAAATTGATGTAGAATCCTGCGAAAAAAGAGCTGCGAAGAAGGGGAATTGGAAGTATAACATCAAACAGAGACAAAGAAGTGAGAGATTGATGGTCGATTAAGTAGAACAAAGAAAATAAGGAAAGTTGCGGAATCAGAACTTGCTGAAAACAACAAGCAGAGAAAATCTCGCAGAAGGACATAAAGTAACTAACAATCTCGCAGAGGCAGAGAACAGTAAAGGTAAAAATTACAAACTGTGAAATGCAAGAAATATTGAGGAAAAGAAAAAATATGTATAATTGGTTTGTTGCTAAAATTTCAAAATATATATTTTTCTTAATGATTAAAATGAAATGAAAATGTGCGAAAATTTCGCAAGAAATGATCATTTAAGATCCAAAATGGGACGAACCTTTATGGCGTACACCCTAGTTCGCGAATAAAATTTCGCAAGAGGAAAATGTAAGACCTAAAGTACGTCATAAAAGGGGGTATATGTTACATGAATCAGCGATAAATTTACACCGCTGTTGGAACCTGAGTCATGGATATTTGGGGTCAATGAAAGCCCATCCAAGAGAGACACCTTGGATTCTCAACTTGAGCATATGACTTGAGTTGGGCGACTAAGGTAATAAGAGCTCTCCTAAGGGGTGCAGAGTTTGACCAAGGCACTGAGGTACACTGTTCATCCAAGAGTGCCCGGGACGTATGAAACTACCTTGGCCATTCTTGGTAAGTCTTGGCTATGATGCACTCGGCCCGAATAAAACCCCACTTAGGGTGCAGTCTCGTAACCATAAGCCATATAGGAAAAAGTTATAAGAGGCCGTGAACACAACTGGTTGTTGTTAAGACTAGATGGGAGGATATAGTATTGTATGTCTGATGTACGTCTCCTTGAAAGGGCAACCAGGGGGGGGATAAGGGCAGCAACCTCCGTTAGGGAGCTGATAAGTGTCTTAAGACTCAAATGTCATGAGACTTTTACTCATGCGAGTATTAAGACTTGTCATATTTGTGCAACATTCCTGAAGAGGAAATAATACAAACGAGAAGATAAGACGAGATCAATGGGTCATTACATGCAAGTGTAAAGACGTCCTGCGATTTCGTCGCAAGACGGCAATGTCATGGGGCTTTAGTTTCGCAAGAAAATTTAGGCCTGTCATATTATCGCAGCAAAAATACAAAAGAACAAAAATTTAAGGCAATATCAATGGGTTTCTACATGAAAATGTAGAGATGTCCTGCGATTTTGTCGCAAAAGAAAAAAGATGGCAAAATAAGACCTTTACTTAGGACGGCAAAATAAGACCACGTCAGAATGTAAGAAAGAATGCAATTTTACTGTAGTTGCAGGATTTCCTATACTACACCCTTGTCAAGAATCTATGAAAATTAAGTCATAATTGTGAATGAACAACAACACTTTTATTAATTCACTTTCAGGAAGATTTACAAGAAATATCAAAACTCAGAAGTACAACTTTCTTTCTGGAGTTTCTCTCTCCTCAAAATTCTCTCAAAAATGCATCATCATTTTCTGGATCTATCGTGCTCTTTATATAGGGATTTACATAATGGATGACAGCTAAGTTTTCCTCCTATCTCGGATTCACTTTGCGATCTTATCGCGATCGTCACAATATTTCTTTATCGCAAGCATGATGATCATCGCAGGATCAATCATGTTCTTATTTTATTTCTTCCATCGTCAATTTATTTTAGTTGTTCTGTAACGCTAGTGAAATGTCGTTGAAGAATTGTCAGTGATGCTCGCAGAAATGTTGTTAATATCGCGGGAACAGCGTTGTAGCGATATTCTGGTACTACATCTTTCCTCTTCTCATGTCTTTTCTGCGAAGAATAGAAGATCATGAGAACTAATATTCTTTATTATTCTTCGCAACTTCTTCCCCTTTTATACTTTCTCCTAGACAAGATCCCGTTAATCCAGCCTTTCTTACACGTGTTGTGAATCCCTTCATTTACTGACATGTTCCTACTCCATAGGTCCACTCCCCTTTGCTTATAAAAGGTTGAACTAATCTCAAAATTAATTTTACTTTTCTGTTTCTTCATCTTCTTCGTTTTCCGTCTGCAACTTTGCCTCTTCTTCATATTCTTCTGCTACTGTTCTAATGGAGTCCTCAAGGTTTGTTTCTTGACTTATGTTGTTTATTTTAAGCCAGTTTTTACTTTCATTCTCCAATCTTTCTTATTTCCTTGTTATGTCTTCTTTTTAGCGGAAAGATTTCTAAAACACAATCTACTACTCACAACCCTAATCCTCGCAAGAAACCAGTAGAAAAGAAGAAGAGAAACTCTGCGAATGATAAGGTAGTAAGAAACACCCTTTATTTTTTAATAACAATATTGTTGCCTCTGTTTCTTATATAGGTTGTTATTCGCAGAATGATGTGAATCCTGATAAACCTCCTAAAAGGTCTCGCCATTTTAAGACACTCGGGGAAAATCTCCCTCGTTAACATCTGTGAAGATTACTCCCACACCATCGCAACCAAATATTTCTTCTCCTTTCCGCGAGAATATCGTTGTTCATACCTTTCTGACATTTTGACAAACCAAGCTTCTAAAGCTGCTGCGACTGAGGTTCCTTATATTCCTTTACGGCCTTCAACTGTTGTTTTTCCACATACTCCTCCTGATAACTCAACCATCACAAATGATCGCCAACTTACTCTCACTAATATTTCACCTTCTAAATCCTTTCCTTCATCAAGCTAAACTTTCGCAGGTGTTGATGTTGCTTTTAAAGTCTTGTCTAATATTTTAGACAATGCTAGAAAGTCTTCCATTGACCCTCTCCAACAGGAAGCTTGCGAGACTCTATTTAAGTATTTTGGCTCTGATTGTAATGATTCATGAGCGGATTTAGAGAATGAGATTGAAGTTCTGAGGAAAACTCTTCAATCTAAAACTGCTGAGTGTGATACCTTGAATCACATGCTCCGTAATTCTTCTCTAGATTGCGAGAATCTTCGCAGAAAAAATGACGAGCTGAAAGGTATATTTTTCTTGCCTCTGCTCTTTTTGATTTTCTGTTTCATATACATACTTTCTGTACTCAGACTTCCTTCTTAAATTCTTGATTCATATATTAGTTTCAAATCGGGATCGTTTCATAGAAAGACTCAAATCTGAAACTATTTCTGAAGAAGTTCGCGTTGAAAGAGATTCTTGGATAGATCAACATACTAGACTAGACAATCTGTACACTTATTCAATTGATTGCATAAATAATCTTACTAATGAGAACAATCAATTATTGCAAAGGCATAATTTTTTGAGTGGCGAGCTTGATCGCCTCTCATATTTGTTTTTTAAGGCTAATTTGGCGATGGAATCTTTATCAGATAAGAATAAAACCTTGTCCCAAGAAAAACATAGATTTTCAAGCTTGATGGAGATTTCCTCGCAATAATTAAGTAATCTTCAAAGCATATGTAATAACCAAGAGAAATCTCTTCGTTCTCTCAAGAATGAACTCAAAGAATTAGCTGAATCATCTGCTACCGAGAAGGATAAACTTATCAAGGGTAGACTGACTCTTAGTTTAATATCCAGTGAACTTCAAGAACAATACTCTCAATTAAAGGAATCTCATTCTTCATTAGAAAAGGAAAACTCATATCTTCGCAAGAAAGAAGAAGGCATGAAATCTCGTCTGAAGGGTATGGTTGGCGATAAATTCGATGATGCCATGAATCAATGGGAGAACTGTTTATTTGCATTAATCTAAAACTTAACCTCACAAAAAGAAGGTAGTCATTTGGATGCCTCTCTTGTTGGTCTTCTCATAAAATTTTGTGTTATATTCTTTGTGATTTTTTTGTCTAATTGATCTTTTATTATTTTGTTGCTCGCAGAATCCGAAAGAAATCTTCATTCTACTATCACTGATCTGACCGCTAAGTTGGATAAAGTTTGTAAAGAAAACAAGTCCCTTGTTTCCAATTATCTTGATTCCCGCGATAAAGCATAAATAAGACTTGATTATCTCAAGTACTTTAAAAACATAGAGATTAGGAATCGTGATAGAAGTTTCCTTCGCAAGGTCCATCTCAGTGCTGAAGTTCTTGTGAATGATATTCTGCTCTCCAATTCTCTCCGTCTTGTATCTGTTCCTCCTCTAAAGGTTGATGATGATGAAATTCCTCTTCCCATGGATGAATATTTAGAGTTTACTAACGAGGAAGAGAATATTACTTAAGAAGATGGTGAAGAAGAAGAAGATAAAAGAAGTCCTCCCAAAGAAACAACTGCGGGTGGTGAAGTAAATGTTGATGAAGAGTCAAAAGAAGAAGATACTCATGATGAAAAGGATGTTGATGAAGATAATAACTCTGGAAGAAATAATAAAACTGACGAGCAAGAAGAATAAATCTGGCGAAACCATCGCTGAAACTTGAATTTTATCTTTGCTTCCTTTTACTTCTTCTTTCTTGCGAGCGATGTAACTTTTAAGATCCTTGGAATTTTAATCCTTCAATTTTAATTTACTTTGAATATTTTCAAGGAAGATAATGAGATCTTACTTCTCTATTCCCCTACTTGCCCTTCATTGTCTTTCTTGAAATGGTAAATAATTTTCTGTATCTTCTTTAAGTAAATTTGTTGTTGCACTATTCACGAAAGTATGAACATATCTGCGATATAAGGAATACTGTTGCACTTTTCTGAAAAATTCTGAGGGAATCCGCGATGTTAAAAATTGCCTCCTTATATATAATTCTGCGATGAATGAATGTTTCCTGCAATCTTAAAGCAGAATAGTTAATTGGTAAGATTATTCTTTTGGTCTTATTTTGCCTTCCTAGTTAAAGGTCTTATTTTG
Source organism: Papaver bracteatum (assembly GCA_023529315.1). Taxonomy (NCBI): domain Eukaryota; kingdom Viridiplantae; phylum Streptophyta; class Magnoliopsida; order Ranunculales; family Papaveraceae; genus Papaver; species Papaver bracteatum. Next base: position 1,378,416 of record JAJJWX010000259.1, read on the forward strand.
CCAAACTTTTTTATGTCTGCGACAAAATCGCAGGATTTCTTAACATTTGCATGTAAATACCCTTTGATCTTGTCTTATCCATGTTTCTTTCAAAATATTTGCGACAATATGATAAGCATACATTCTCTCGCAAGAATTTACCCTTATGACATTGCCGTCTTGCGATGAAATCGCAGGACGTTTTTACACTTTCATGTAAAACCCCATTGATCTCATCTTAACATTGCTCTCGTGGCTTGTTGCCTCTGTATAATTTACGTCACGCGATAATATGACATGCCTAAATGTTCTTGCGATCATAAATCCCCATGACATTGCCATCTTAAGACACTTATCATCTCCCTAATGGAGGGTGCCACACTTATCTTCCCCATGGTTTCCCCCTCAAGAAGGGCATATCGGCCATACAAGACTAGCTCCTCCCATCCAGATTTACCAACAACCAGCTGTTTTCGCAGCCTCTTGTCCTTTATGCCTATATGGCTTATAGTTACAAGACTGCACCCTGTGGGGTTTTCTTCAGGCCAAGTGCATTGTATCCAAGACTTACCAAGGATGGCAAGAGAGTTTCGTACGCTCCGGGCACCCTTGGCTCAACCGTGTACCTCGGCGCCTTGGTCATACTTTGCACTTCTTGGAAGAGACTCTCAGTCGTCCAACCAGGGTATAACCATATATAGTTGGAAATCCAAGATCTCTCTCCCGGATAGGTTTTCTTTAACCCCAATGTCTGCATGAATCAGGTTCCAGCAGCGGTATAACCTTATCTCTGAGTCATGTCAAGAGATACCCCCTTTATAACGCACTATTAGGTCTTACATTTGCCTCTTACGAAATTTTATTCGCGAACTTGGGTGCACGCCATAAAGGTTCGTCTCATTCTTATGTCTCTGCGAAATTTGTATTCGCTATTCTTGCAATATTGCTCGTTGTTTTTATTGTGCTTTGTTGTAAATAGAGATAGAAGAATTTAATTACCTGCTTCATTATATAACATACCAACATGTGTTATCTTGTAGAAGATGTCATTGATAATACCTTTTTAGAAATAATCTATTCCGTGGTCTATCAAGTCTTTGACCAACATCTCTTCCTTCAGGATCCATTAGTTTGTATGCCCCATTTCCAATTATCTCTTTGATGATATATGGTCCATCCCATGTTCTCGCCAACTTTCCACCACTCTCTCGCTGATAACTTGGTGTTTCTCGCAGCACTAAATCGCCAGGTTGGAATTCACGCTTCTTAACACGCTTGTTGTACTCACGGGCTAATCTTCGATGGTAATTTTCTATATGTTGCAAAGTTTTTTCTCTCTTTTCTTCCAATTCATCCAATTTATTTAAAATCATTCCACCACTTAGATTTCTTTCCCAAGCCTCTCTTTTTGTTGTAGGAATAACGACTTCTGTTGGTAACACAACTTCAACTCCATATGTCAAACAAAAAGGTGACATCCCAATAGCTTCTCGTCTGGTGGTATTGTAGGCCCATATTGCATTATGCACTTGTTCACACCATGCTCTGTGATACCCTTCTAATTTCTTTTTCAAGATATCATCGATTGTTTTATTAGTTTCCTCAGCCTGACCATTTTCTTGTGGGTATAAAGGAGTATATTTCCCGCATTTTATCTTAAATGCATTGAGCAGCAACTCTATATTATGTCCCTCAAACTGCTTTCCATTATCAGATACTAATTGTGCTGGAATCCCAAATCTGCAGATTATATTTTCAAAGATGAATGTAAAAATATCCTTATCGCGAATATGTTGTACTGCCTTTACTTCTCCCCATTTTGTGAAATAATCCGTTGCGATGATCAGATACCTTCTTTGTCCAGAAACAGGTACAAACGGTCCTAGAATGGATAACCCCCATTTACCAAAAGGCCATACACTTGTTGAAGATGATAATGGCGCTCCTGGCGCATGCATCCTTTTTCCGTATCGCTGGCAATCCTCGCAACGTCTTAAGAGCTGCTTTGCATCTTCATGCATATATGGCCAGTAATAACCCTGGATTTTTTTCTATATGCTAAAGATCTTCCTCCACTGTGATTACCAGCGTCACCACTATGTAATATCTTCAATATTTTTTGTCATTCTTCTCTCGTAAAACATCTTAGCGATGGTCCATTAAAAGATCTGCGATATAATACTCCCTCTCTTAACTCATAATTGGTTGCCCTACTTTTTAATTTGTGTTCTTCTAGTATATTTCTTGGAATTTCTCCTATTTCCAGGTATGCATGAAGTTCTGCTCGCCAATCTGCGATATTGCTCGTGAGATCTTCCTCGCCATCTTCTACCATCATTACGTCTATCTCTTCTTCTTCTTTGTTTATCGATGGATTTGAGAGTGTTTGAATTTTTATGCATCTCGCCAATGGATTTGTCATCATTCTATATATGAAAGCAAAAGCATCTGCGAGCCTATTATCTTTTTTTGATATGTGTCTCCATTTTATTTTCGGAATTTTCGCAGATAGTTCTTCAACAAGTTTTTTGTACTTCTTCAAAGATGGTTCGTTTATGGTATACTCTCCCTTTATCTGGCGAATAACCAATTGTGAATCGCTGGTGATTCTAGCATTTTCCAACTTCATTTCTATTGCAAACTTCAATGCATGGCTTACAGCTTCATATTCTGTCTCATTATTAGTGGATGCAAATTCCAATCTAAATGAAAAAGTTGTTTTTTCTCCTTCTGGTGAAATGAAGACAACTCCAACCCCATTTCCTTCTCCATTTGACGATCCATCCACTAATATTTCCCATCTGTCAGTTTCTATTAATAGCTCTTTTGGGTCTCCATGTTCTTCTTCTATATTCATCATCTCTTCTACAACTTCGTCATCTTCTAAAGGAAATTCAGCTAAGAAATCTGCGATAACTTGTGATTTTGGCGAGGATAGAATTTCATATTGAATATTAAAGTGCCCTACTTGCGCATTCCATCTATCAACTCTTCCTGATATTTTTGAATTCTTCATCACCGATTCGATTGGCACTCTCGTTAACACTTTGACCTTATGCGCTTGGAAGTAAATTCGAAGCTTAAAAGTTGCGTGTACCAACTCTAGAATTAGTTTCTCAATCTTTGAATAATTTCTCTCCGCTGAATTAAATGTTTTGCTGATATAATAAATTGGTTTTTCTACCCCTGCATCTACTCGCAATAACACAACACTTAGCGCATATGGAGTTGTTGCGAGATAAATCAATAATTCTTCTCCCGGTTCATCTTTCTGTAATATAGATATACTCGCCAAATGTTCTTTTATTCCTTGAAAAGCTTTTTCGCATTCATCTGTCCACTTGAATTTTGTTCCCTTCTTGAGTATATCGAAAAAATGTTTACACTTGTCTGAAGATCGCGAAATGAACCTTCCTAGCGAGGCTAAGAGTCCATTTAGTTTTTTCACATCTTTTACCTTCGCATGAGTTGGCATATCGCGAATTGCTTGTACCTTTTCTGGATCAACTTGTATTCCCTCTTTTGACACAATATACCCCAAAAACTTCCCTGAAGTTACTCCAAAGGTACACTTATCAGGATTCACTTTAATATTGAATTTCCGCATTTGATCGAAAATCTCTCTCAAATCTTGCACATGATTCTCATCTTCTTTGCTTTTGATCAGCATATCATCTACATACACTTCTAATGTTTTGTGGATCCACTTTGAAAACACCTTTTCCACCATTCTTTGATACGTTGCACCAGCATTTCGTAAGCCAAATGGCATATTTGTATAACAATATAATCCTCTTGGAGCAAAAAATGCAGTATGTTCTTGATCTTCTTCAGCGAGAGGGATTTGATTATATCCTTTATACCCATCCAATGATGATATTCTTGCATTTCCTGCTGCTGATTCAACCATTTGTGGAATATCTGGCAACGGAAAACTATCTTTTGGACATGCCTTGTTTAGATCCATAAAATCTATGCAAATTCTTATCCCTTTGTTCTTCTTTGGGACCACCACCATGTTTGCAATCCATTCTGGATATTTTGCTTGTCTTATAATTCCTGCGTCGAGCATCTTCTGTAATTCTTCTTCTATTTGAGAATGATATGTTGTTGCGATCTTCCTTATTTTTTGCTTAAATGGTCTTATGTTTTTGTTGATTTCTAATTTATGACATGCTAATGACGGGTCTATCCCTGGCATCTCATCCATGTCCCACGCGAAGATATCTGCATATTCTCGCAAAAGATTTATAGTTATTTCTTCCTCATCTGCCTCCATTCTAGTCCCAATTTTCAGCATTTTAGGTTCTTCTTTACTTCCAATATTTATTTCTTTTGTTGGTTCAGCAGCAGTGTAGCTGGCTTCAGGTTCTCCCATTGATGTTGGCGTTTTCATAACTCTCGTGAATTCATCTCCTTCTCGCGAAATTTCACTGGGCACTCCTTTTCCTTCTTTTGCTCTTATAATGTAAACTTTAAATTCTTCTTCCTTCTTCAATTATCTTGCTAGTTTTCTGCGATCCTTTCGCAGCTTTGGACGTTCTTCACAATTTCTTACTTCAATTTGGTAGCACAATCTCGCGAAATTCACATCTCCTATAATTTCTCTAATTCCACTAGGCATAGGAAATTTAATACATTGATGTAGTGTTGACGCCACAGCCTTGATTGCATGTATCCACGGTCTTCCCAATATCATATTGTATGGCGATTCCACATCTACCACACATAATGATATTTGTGTTTCAATTTCTCCTAGTGGAATTCGTACCATTATCTCGCCTTTAGGTTTTGTTATAGACTTTCCAAATCCATGAACATAATACGTTGAATGAGACATTTCTTCATCCTTATATCCCATCTTCTTGAAGGTATGATAAAATATCATGTCTACAGAACTTTCTGTGTCTACTAAAGTTCTATTCGTAGCCCATTCTTCTTCAGATTTTATCGATTTCCCTTTTCTTATTGGTATAGTGGTTACTGTGACCACCAATGGAGATGTATGACTTGAATCTTCTTCTGGTATTTCTTCTTCTATAAACGTGATTTCTTGTTTTTCCCAATCTTTAAATGATGATATCTTCTCCACTGTCATAATCTTCCTTCCTTCAAAATATAGTTTATGTATCCTTCCTTTGATATTTTCATGAAATTTATCAATCATTTCTTTTGTTATTACATCACCTTTCAATTTTCTACAATCCTTTTTGATTCTGATCATTCTTCCTTCAATTTTCTCACCGATTTACTTTATGATTTCCCTAATCTTGAACAATTTTTATCTTCTTCTTTGCTTTTTCTTCTATTTTCGTTAATTCATTCCCTGTTTCTAGCGCAAAAATGTAGTTGCAGGATTTCCTACACTACACCCTTGTCAAGAATCTATGAAAATTAAGTCATAATTGTGAATGAACAACAACACTTTTATTAATTCAATTTCAGGAAGATTTACAAGAAATATCAAAACTCAGAAGTACAACGTTCTTTCTGGAGTTTCTCTCTCCTCAAAATTCTCTCAGCTCTCAAAAATGCATCATCATTTTCTGGATCTATCGTGCTCTTTATATAGGTATTTACATAATGGATGGAAACTAAGTTTTCCTCCTATCTCGGATTCACTTTGCGATCTTATCGCGATCGTCACAATATTTCTTTATCGCAAGCATGATGATCATCGCAGGATCAATCATGTTCTTCTTTTATTTCTTCCATCGTCAATTTCTTTTAGTTGTTCTGTAACGCTCGTGAAATGTCGTTGAAGAATTGTCAGTGATGCTCGCAGAAATGTTGTTAATATTGCGGGAACAGCGTTGTAGCGATATTCTGGTACTACATTTACAATTTATAATTGCGAGATTATGCAGAAATAATTGTGATTTTCTAACAATTTATGATTGCGAGATTTGCAGAGATAATTGCGATTTTATCGCAAATTATTTATTAAACAGAGGCAGCTTGCTCAATCAATCATCTGAATTCAAATAACAGAGGCAAGTATGGGAATGCATAAAATAAGTTAAGTGTTATTTGTTTTCACATGATGGATTTGCGCATAAAAAGTTAATTGTATTTTGGATAGTCATATTGCAAAAGGAAAAAAAAAATCTAACACATGCAGGGTGAAACAAAAAAGAACTTATATTAAAGATTGGAGAAATTCATAGTGATAGATTACACGAGTAAAAGATTGAAGACTGAATATACAAGTTTTACAAGGGAGCAAGCAAGGAAGCAAAATATATTTCGAGCTTGATTCGTCATTATCTCCATTAGATTCTTTACTAGAGCTTTTTTCCTTATCTTCATCAGATTCATCATTTCCATCCTCTTCAGGTTCTTCTCCTTCATCAGCTTCACTATCAGAGATGATCAAGTTAGGCACATTCTCCGGGATGTTTTCTAAAATACAAGGATATTTGGAGTGATGAATCTTGTTGTCATCAGAAATCGCTTTGATAGTATCATTACGATAAGAAATTGCATCATTCCCAAAATTCACATTAGTGATCTTCAGTTGAGACTTCAATCTTGAACATTTCTCATTGCGAGAAGAAAGATCCTTTACGAGCTTCGCCTTTTCATTCTCAAGTTCTTCAATTCTACTGCGATATCTCTCTTTAGCTTCTGCGAAAATACAACAATAAATCAACAATTTGATAGAAAGTTGTGAAAAATAAATAATCAAATAAGGAAGAATAGTTAACAACCTTCTCTGTTAGAAATCATATCTCTAATCAAGGCCGTTTGCTCAACTTGAAGACTAACATCTACATCTAAACTATTCCTAGCATTATCTAGAACCTTCGCAGTCCAAGCAAATTCATTATCATCATTTATGAGAAGGAGGGAGCGAGTTTGATTCTCTCTTTCGCAAAGTACATCATTTCTATGTTTGAGGTCATCCCTTTCAATTTGAATCTCAAGAAGAATTTCTTGAAATTTCGCTAATGTCTGAGCACCTTGGAGAGAAATACGATCTTTCTCATCTATCAGATCACTATATTTGGCTTGTAACTTAAGGATTTCTTCTTTAGAGTTGTGAAAGAATTGTCTAAATTTGTTATCCATATCCAAGACAGATCTATGTTCAATTTCTAAAAGGCGAAGTTTGGATCTAAGTTCATTTATGGGAAGAGATTCAATTTTATCATTTGAAAAACTATTTAGAGAAGTGTTTAGATGTTCAAGAAGGGTATCATCATCCATGAGATTGGGAAATGTATGAAGAAGAATAGCTTCATCAGTAAGACCATAGATGTCTGCGAAATGATAAACTCTATGAGAAGAAATTTTTGAGAAAATAAAATAAAGGGGAAAGAAAAAGAATCCCATACCATAGAGTTGCTTATTGGCATCTTGAAGATTAGATATTTTGTCCTTCTGAAGAGAATTGTCTGATTCCAATTGTTTGATTTTTTTCGCGAAGATTAACAGCTTCGGTCTCCAATCCTTCATTTTTCTTATCCTTCTCACGAATACCGGCGACTTCAACCTCCAATTCAACGTTTTTGTTGAGAAGTTTAAGATTCTTCTTTGCGAAAGCCGCACGCCTCTTCTCCAAATCTTAGACAACAACAAAGAAAGCTTTCCCATCCTGCAAAATAATGCAGCGAATTTTAGGAATTAATTATGAATTCAAGGCAAAAATAAAAGAAGAAAAGTATAAGAATGAAAACTTACCAGGCTATTAAGCGAATGTAAGAAACTCGCAGAAATAGATCTTGAAACCCAGCGAAGAAATTCATTATTCTCTAATAGAGGGGCATCACAGATAGTCGCTAGAGAGTTGCAGGCGTTGGTAAGAGGAGTATCACCAATTTCTTGCATAATGTTGGAGAAAATATCAGATAACTGTGCCATATAAGATTCAGGTGGAGAATTTTCTAGGACAAAGGAACTATTAATATCTTCATCTTCGTCATTATCACTATCAGAACTTTCACTAAATTGAAGATCTGAAGGAGAGGGAGATTTGACTTTCCGTTTCTTTAAAGGAGGAGCAGCAAAATTCTTCTTGCGAGGAGCACCTTTGCCTTTACCTTTACCCTTGCTCTTCGAAACCTTGGAGGGTTCCTCTATCTCACACCAATAATCTTCAAACACAGATAAAGATAAGAAATAGAGGAAATAATATATTGTCAAGAATCTTAAAAGAATATTTCTTACTTCATCTGTGATTGATTGAAAAGCTGATAAAGTACTAGCTTTACCAAATTTCTTGTAGCTTTCTTTCAGCCTTTCAATCTGGTAATTTCACAATTACGCGAAAATATTGGAGTGATTAGCGAGAACACATGTAAGAATATAAGAAAAATAATAACAATGATTCAAGAAAAAGGTGGAAATGAACCTCTCCATCTCTTTCGGGCCAGTTAAATACCCAGGGTTGGAACTCTGCTAGATTCGCAGGTAAGACATGAGAACCAGAAATATACGGACCCTCTAAGAAATGAAGAAGAAGGAGAAAGAAATTAAGAAATGGTTGGAGGATTAATTCATGAAGGACGTGAAAATGAAATAGTAGATGATTTGAGACAAAGAATACAGGAAGAAAGGAGATTAGAGGCAGAAGAGCGTGCGAATTTAATAAGACAAAATCATGAGCTAAGAATGGAGAATTTGAGGTTACAAAGAAGGAGATCAAGAAGTACTGTTAGATCAAATTCAAGATCACTCAGAGAAGAACCAAGGCAAAATTCCCCAATGAGAAATGTTAGAGAAGAAGTGCAAAATTTAAATGGAGATCAACGTCATGGAGAAGAAGAAATAATTGGAGATCGCTATAATCTGCATGGCGAAGCATTGGATAATAGACGTAACAATAGAAATCAAGGAGGAAGAAACAACCAAAATGAAGAAGAATATCCAGAAGAAGGTAGGAGGATATTACATGGGCGAGAGAATCAAAGAATAATCGAAGAAGAAATTGAGAGACATTACACCGAACAAGCACGCCTGGCTTGCGAGAGGGAAAGATTAAGAGCAGAAGTAGAAGAACAAGAATTCTGAGAGGTAGTACGACAAAATAACCATGAAAATCGAGAAAGGAGACGTACACAAAATCGCTACAATGATAATATTCAGGAGGAATATGATAGAATATAGAGGAGATTATATAGGCAACAAAGAGAAATGAGGAGGAATGAAGAAATCCGCAGAGAAGAAAGTAGACAACTGCGATTTCAAGAGGAGGGTGAAAGATAAAATCGCAGAGAAAGACGGGATGACAATGAAGAAGAAGACACACAAAATCTCGCAAGACAAGAAAGTGTAGTTGCAGAATAACCTACAACTACACCCTCAATAGAATTAGTAAAAACTCAAGAAGTTCTTGATGATGAATGACAATTTTCTTATTAATTCTTCTTAGTTGATTACATAGAATTATCAAAAATGGAACTAGAATAGTTACAACTTTTTCTATTCTCTTTCCTAAGATAATTTCTTACACTCACTAAAAGAACCTCCTGAATTTTACATTTGAACTCCTATTTATAGTAAAACTTATACATCTGTATATGAGTTGCGAAGTATCGCAACTCATACTCGCACAATTATTCCATCCTCGTAAAACTTCATATTTCTCCGCGCTACTTCTATCATCGTATCATTTTATAACTCTTTTCTCCTTTATTTACTACGATACTCGTGAACTATTATCTTGCGATATTCAGTACCTACATCTTTCCTCTTCTCATGTCAATTCTACGAAGAAGAAATGTCATGAGAATCCCTATTCTCGTAAATTTAGTGTAGTTATTACCACCCATCAAGTTCGCAACACGTCTTTTTACTTTTCCCTTATCTTTTTGACACGTTTCTTCGTAACCGTTCTTTTCAACCGTTCACGCTTACTCGTATTAATGAGTTTTTATCTTCATCAAACTCTCTCTATTTATAAATATTATCCTTTGTCTTTGCTTTTTATTCTCTTATCTTATTCATCTTCTTCACCACTTCTGCCTCTGCAATCTCTTTTATCTTCTTTCCTTTCTATTTTCCCTCTTATATTCAATAGCACCAAAGAAGAAAACTATTGAACAGATTAATGCGGAACTTGCTGATAGGGACCTTATTCTCTCTGAGATTGAAGGTTATGATAATAAATATTCTCTCTGTGTGAAGCTCTTTACCAACTATGTTTGGGATGATCAGAAAATTTTAATCTCACGAGGTCAAATCCTCGCATGTATTCCTCTTCCTCTTTATGATGTTAACTTTCCTCTATTCTATGAAATTATTTCCCACCCCAATTTTTCTTGTGCCATTTACCAATTCACTGGTGATTGTATTCGCCTCTTAGTTGAATTCGCAAATCGTGCCACTTTTGGGAAATCTTTGTATTCAGTTGATCTTAGGAAACCTGGATTTAAAAATATGGAAATTGTTGCTGCGAATTATACAGTTGAGGGTTTCTTCAAAAATTACACACTAATTCCTTCGAGGAAAGAAGATAATCGTTGGGGTGTTCGTCTTCATCGTAAAGCTAATATCGCAGCAGATGATCTTCTCATGCACGATATTGATCATGCTTCAGGAAATAATAAGACACCTCGTCGTTCTAATGATGAAGATTGGTATAAGTACCCTTTAATATTATCGGGTTCTTATATTTCTGGGATAGTAGAACTTCCTGCGAACCTTCGTAACCGCTATTATCAACCTTGGGTTTTTATAAATGTATGTACTTCCATCTCCTTATCTTTTTGTTACCCTTTAATTTCAAATGAGGTAAGAAACACTCTTGTATTTTTCTAAACAATATATTGTTGCCTCTGTTTCTTATCCTTATTTTAATTTGTAGGTTCCACTTCTTCCTGAGATTGCTGCGAGTGAAAATAAGAGTTCTACTTCTTCTAAAAGGTTTACTGCAAGACAACAAACTCTTCGTTCTTCGAAGGTTACCCAAGCTTCTGGTAGTCAAGATGATGCTCTTCACAAAGGGAAAAGAAAACTTCAGGATGTTGTTTACGAGAGGAGGAAAAAGAAGAAACTCTCAACCAAGTCTCATTCCAATGTAATTTCTTCTAATGAGAATATTGAGGAAGATCTTGGTGATGAAGATGATAAATTTCCTGAGAAGGACTTTAATTCTGATTCCGATACCCTTTCTAGCGAAGGAGATGATGATAATGATGTTGATGAAGGTGGAAATGAAGATTACAGTATCCCAGAAACTTTTTCCTCAGCAATGGTTAGCATCTCCGAGGCTTTCCTCCATTCTTCTCGTGGATTAGGAAATTCTCCTACAGCGAATTCTCGCAAACTTATTGCGAAGGCTTGTAAAGTTCCTACTGTAATTGATAATAACTCCCTCAAAGGAATTTCAAGATTCGTCTCTCCTGCTTTATTATATGCTTTAGGTAGCATGGTAAGTTTCTTCTCTATTCCTTGTTTATTTCCCTTATTTTGTTGATTTTTAACCCCTTTTTTCTTGTTTAGGTTGGAAGAGTTAGTTGTGCAGCTGCTTCTGATTGGGAAAGACGTCATTCTATTGCTGAGAAGAAAACTTTGAATCGTTGTAAGAAGTTATAGGTTGAAAATTCAAATCTCCGTCAGAAAGTAGAGGATTTAAGTATTGATAACTCAGAATTAATATCCCGTCACGAAGATAATTCACAATCTGCGAGCATCGCAATTGATAATTCTTCTCTCCTTGAGGAGAATAATCAATTAAAGCTTGAAAATTCTTCTCTTCGTAATGATAAGAAGCAACTAGAAGGTAAATTCTTTGCGATGGTAATTATTTTGATTACTTTTTCTTCGTAATTTGCTAACCAATTCCTTAATTTCTCTTCTTGCTGCAGAAAATTATGCGAGAATGAATAACGATCTGGAAACTATCCTTGCTAATCGTAATAATAAAATTTCTGATTTGAGATCTCAGCTTCTAATTTCCCAGCATAACCATAGTTTATATGTCAAGCGTTTTCGAGCTAAGATGACTCGCAAGATTTGCGAAGATAATGAAATTCCTCTCAAGAAGTACCATACGCTCCTTTCTGAAGAAATTCCTGAAGATACTCCATATCTGGAAATCTCTGAAAGTGAAGTTGAAGATGATAGTGAAGTTGAAGAAGAAGATCATTTTGATGGGAATAGATCGCCTGAAAAATAACTTCACTCTTTTTTGTATATCTATTCTGTAACTTCATTCTTTTTTGTATGTTTGTTCTGTTTCTTTTCAATACAACACTTTCTTCTTGATTTCACTTTTAATCAATCCAACAATTTCTTTTTCAAAGTTTAATTTGAATTAATCTTTCTTTGATTGATTGTTTCCCTTATTCGCATAATTTGATCATGTTAGAGAAATAATATATCTTAAAGTTTCCCTTATTCGCATAACTTGATCATGTGGAGAGAAATAATATATCTTAAAGACTTAGCTTAGTATTCCCTTTCCACTTATTATTGCTCTTCAAATGATCAACTATTGCTTGAAGTATTAGAATATCCTTCTCAATTTATCTTACGAAGTTTCGTCTTATTGTGATTATGAATAAAAATTCCTCCCTTTGAAGTACGAGAAATATAAGCCTTTTGCCTTTTGCGGAATGTTGCGAAGTAAATAATAAATCTCCCCTTGAAGTATAGGAAGTATGAAGTATACGAAATATGAAATACCCTTAAGAAGTATTAGCAGCATTCAATTCACGAAGAATTTCCCAATATATGAAGAAGTATAAGAATTATTACTCATTGTATGAAGAAGTATAATAAGTACTTAACCTTCACAAAATTAAATATCCGTTGACGAAGTATAATAAATATTATATACTCTTGAAGAAGTATAAATAGTATTGAATTTGTGGAGAAATATTCAATATATGGAGAAGTATAAGAAGTATTTAATTCTCGTAACATTTTACGAGTATGAACTTATCTGTATTTGATTGCTATCAAAATCGCATCTTTTGTTAAGTCTTCGTGAAAATTCTTCAATGAAGTTGTCTTCTTTGATAGGACTTCTTGTAAAAATTCTTCAATGATATTGACAGAGCTGTCTTCTCTTCAAAACTTCTTGATGTATATTCTTGTAAAATTTCTTCAATGATATTTGACGAAGTTGTCTTCTTTTCAGATCTTCATAATGTATATTCTTGTATAATTTCTTCAATGATGTTGATGCAATGAATTTCATTAATTTCTATGGTCTTATCATGCCTTCCTAAGTAAAGGTCTTATTTTGCCACCTCTTTTATAGTAAATTTTTGTATTTGCGATAATATGACAAGTTTGAACATTCTTGCGAACATACAACCTCATGACATTATCGTCTTGCGATGAAATCGCAGGATGTCTTTACACTTTCATGCAAAAACCCATTGATTTCATCTTATCTTCATTGTTATGTTCTGCGAGTTCTTTTTTCTTTCTTTCTTTTTTTTTTTTTTTAGAATGCTCGCAGAACTTCATTTGTTGCAAAAATATGACAAGCCTTTATGTTTCGCAAACAAGAAGCCTCGTGACATTTGCGTCTTATAGCACGTATCAGCTCCCTAATGGAGGGTGCTGCCCTTTATCTTCCCCCTGGTTGCCCCTTCAAGGAAGCGTACATCGACCATACAAGGTTATCTCTTCCCATCCGGTTCTGCCAACAACCATCTTTTGATCGCAACCTCTTATCCTTTTTGCCTATAGGGCTTATAGTTACGAGGTTGCACCCTATGGGGTATCTTTGGGCCAAGTGCATCATTTTCCAAGACTTGTCAAAAATGGCAGATGTGGTTCAACCTCACCCGGAACTCTTGACTCAACCGTGTACCTCAGCGCCTTGATCGTTTTCTGCACTTCTTGGGAAAGACAATGTGCCTTAGTCTCCCAACCTAAATCCTCTTACACCGCATTTTATATTGCGTAATGTCGCTAGATTAGGTGAGAATCCAAGGTGTCTAACCCGGATAGGTACCCCATTATTGGGTTGTACCCCAAAAATTTTACCATGTACTAAGGGCCCTTGGTGGTGTTCCGGTTACCCTTAGCCACGTTTATAGGTACCCCCTTAAATGACGTACTTTAGGACTTTTCCTCTTACGAAATATAGCTTCGCGAACTAGGGTGTACGCCACAAAGGTTTGCATGTATAAAATTTTCTGCGGCTCTCTTTCTTTTTTGGAGGCTGATCACAGATTGCGGTCTTTTATTCACAAATTAATGAAATTTTAATCGGAATATAAATTCTGAAATTCGTAACTTTTCCCAATTTCCTGCGAGCAAACAATATTCGTAAAATTTATCACGAAATAAAAATTTTGTTTTGCCACATACCTCATTTCCACGAGCAAACATACTGATTACCTTCTTGTTTTATTATTTTCCTTCTTCTTTCTTCGCAAATCACAATCCCTTATTATCATCGTAAATTTCTTGTATGATTATCATCGTAATTTTATTCTATTTTTCCTTAATCCTCTGCCATTAAATTTTCACTTCTTTTCACAGCCTTTGCTCTTTTTCTCCAATTTTCCTTCTCAGCAGGTTTTCCTTCGCAAACTTCTACTTCTGTATCGTAACATTTCTTTCCCTCAGCCCAATCACCCTTGATAATTCCAATACCCTTCATATGAGGAAACTTTATGCACTGATGTAGAGTGGAAGCTACACCTAGAATTCCATGAAGCCATGGTCTTCCTATCAAAGCATTATATGGTGATTCGATATCAACAACGCAGAACAGAATTTCAGTTCGCATTCCACTTAATGGAATTCGCATGCTCACTTCTCCTTTGGGCTTGTTGGCAGTTCCATTAAAACCATAAATTCTGTAAGTAGAAGGTATTAAATCTGCATCTTTTCCCCCCATAGTTTTGTAAGCAGAATAGGAGAGGATATTGACAGAACTTCCCGTATCAATCAAAATCCTATTAAGACCAATTGATTCTTCCTCCATATCATCTTCGTTTTCCTCCATATTCATGTAGATTGCTAATCTTACTACCAATGGATTATCATGTGCTTCACAACCTTCTGGAATTTCAGTGGCTTCAAAAGAAATTTCACGTTTCTGCCAATCTTCAAGTCGTGAAATTTTTGCGATGTTGATTACTTCCTTTCCTTCACCATCCCTCGCATATACCCTGCTTAACACATTATCATGAAAATCCTCTATGGTTTTATATGAATGGACAATGGAATTACAGAAAACATTCCTTGATTTTGACCCCACTTCTATATGTAGGATTTCTTCTCCCTTTTCTTTTGTTGTGTTCTCCCTGCGAGTTATGGATGGAGCCTGTGGTAATTGTTGCGACTGTGTCTGTTTAAGTAAAAATTGATTTAGTTTTCCTTGATCAATCATTCGCAAGATTATCCTCTTGATATTATGGCAATTATTTGTAGAATGTCCATGAAAATGATGATACGAACAAAATTCATGACTTCTTGGACCCATTGGTGGTTCCTTTCCCATGTTCCATGGAGTTGGTATATTCTCTACCAGGATAATTGCTTGCCATATTTTTTCTACACTTGTATTCAAAGGTGGCAACTTTATCTCTTCCCTTACCATTCTTTGACCTCCTTGAACGTTGTTATAATTTTGTCTCTGGTTCCCTTGTCCAAAATAATTTTGCCTTTCTCCCCAATAATTTTCTTGTTGTTGATCTAGTCTTGGAATTTGGTTATTTCCTATTCGATTATAGAAATTCCTCTCTCTATCATACTCTTCTTGATCTTTACTACCCATTGCTACCATTTTTGGCTGGCTATCATTGATTTTCTTCTCTTCTGAAATTTGCGAAGAAGTTTGTGAGGATGTTTGAGAAGTACCTGCTACTACATTGATTATTTTGGGAAGTAAATTTTCTCCTCCATATTGATTGCTAGTGTTTGCTACTGGATATGATTCCATACTGTTTTGTTTTTCCTCTAGTCTAATGTATTCTTCTTGCAATTCTCGTAACTCTGTCATCATTATGGAATTCTTTCTTCTGAAGATTTGAACATATAATTGTTCAGTTGCGAACATCGCATTTATGAAGGATAGAATCAAGTATCTCTCATCCACGCGCCCTACCATATCACTGCACATAGTCTTCCATCGTCTTACCAAATGCTTCAAACTTTCACCCACTCTTTGTTTTAAACCAAATACATCTTCAATACCAAGCCGTGAAGAGTGATTTGTGATATATGCTCCAAGGAAAGTTGCTTGCAAATGACTGAATGACGTAATAGTGTTCTTAGGGAGTCCTTCGAACCACTTTAAAGCTTCCCCTGTTAAACTCGATGCGAAGTACTTGCATAACACAGCATCATGATTCTCCCATTGTAACATGCATCTTATGTATGCTTTAATGTGCTGAATAGCACATGAAGTCCCGTCAAAGATACTGGTAAGTGTGGGAAAATTGCATTTTGGTGGAATTCCTCCCAATTGTACTTCTTTAGCAAATGGAGTCCTCGCAGCTTCTTCTATTGCTTCATCTAATTGCCTTCTATCTCCTCCTCTTCTATTGTTTATCATCCCTCTCATTTCTTCTAATTCTCGAAAGATCCGTGCATTTGCCTCAGAATTCTCATCCATTGGTCTTTTTAATGCAGCTTCTCTTCTTCTACGTTCTTGCGCTTCCTCCCTTGCGATCCTTCGCATTCTATCATATTCTTCATTAATGTTTTCATTTGCATAATTTTTCAAATATCTTCTTTCTAAATTATCATAATTGTTCAGTCACAGAGCATCTTGGAATTTTTGTTCTTCCCTTTTTATTCTTCTCATTCTTCTCATGCGAATATCAGGAATTTCTTCTTCTTCATTTCTCCTCCTTCTGTGATTTATTTCTTCTTGATTTGTTTGTACTCTGATTCGAGAGTTTGGTTCATTCCTTTCCACTTCTGTTTGTTGATTTACAATTCTTCTCTTAATTCTTTCATACTCAACATTTTGTTTGTTACGAGCCTCTTCATATCTTCTTACTCCATTCTCGTGATTGTTTTGATGTACTGTTTTTTGTCTCTCAGTTTCTTCCATAAGTTGTTGTTCTTCCTATCGATTCTGATTGTTTTCTCTAGGATTTGGCCTTGTTCGTAAATTCTCCATGTTTTGTTCGTGGTTTGGTATTAAAATGAAACGATTCTCTTGATTTCTTTCACCTTGATTCTGCGCTTGTTCTTGCATATTATTTTCATTATTGATTATCGGTGAATTTTGTCCTTCTCTTTCTGTTCTAACATTTGATCTTACAACACTTTGAGATTTCCTTCTTTGTAGCATCTCATTTTCCATCCTCAATTTTTGATTTTGTCTTGTTAAATTGGCACGTTCTTCAGCTTCGATCATTCGTTCTTTTTGGATTCCTTGTCTCAATGTTTCTAACATCTCCCTTTCTCTTTCAAGAATTGTTCCTCCCATCAACCTCCCATTTTCTCTGATTTGTAGTTCTCTATCTTCTTCTTCTGGTGCATCAGTTCTCCAAGTGTGTATACTCACTTGATCATGATCTATTATTTGTTGAGCTTGATTCCTTCGATTACTCCTTCTCCTACTAGGTTCTCCTGTTATATTTGCTTCTCCTCCTGCGAGTCTTACACTTCTTCTTACTTCAGTTAATGGTTCTGATGTGTTTCTTCTTCTTGTCATTTTTCTGGTACAGGAATTCTTCAAATCCCTATTTCTAGCGCCAATTATGTAGTTGCAGAATAACCTACAACTACACCCTCAATAGAATTAGTAAAAGCTCAAGAAGTTCTTGATGATGAATGACAATTTTCTTATTAATTCTTCTTAGTTGATTACATAGAATTATCAAAAATGGAACTAGAATAGTTACAACTTTTTCTATTCTCTTTCCTAAGATAATTTCTTACACTCACTAAAAGAACCTCCTGAATTTTACATTTGAACTCCTATTTATAGTAAAACTTATACAACTGTATATGAGTTGCGAAGTATCGCAACTCATACTCGCACAATTATTCCATCCTCGTAAAACTTCATATTTCTCCGCGCTACTTCTATCATCGTATCATTTTATAACTCTTTTCTCCTTTATTTACTACGATACTCGTGAACTATTATCTTGCGATATTCAGTACCTACAGAAAGGCAAGAGCATAGAAGAAGGGAAGCTGCATTAAAAAGGCCAATGGAGCAAAACTCAACTGAGAATGAGAAAATATTGAGAGAATTAGAAGAAATGCGAGGAATGATAAGCAATAGAAGAGAAGGAGGAAGAAGGCAGCTCGATGAAGCTATTGAAGAAGCTGTGAGAACTCCATTTAATCAAGAAGTACAATTAAGAGAAATACCTCCAAAATGCAACTTACCAGCATTAACCAGCATCTTTGATGGGACTACTTCTGTTGTTCAACACGTCAAGGCTTATGTTAGATGTATGCTACAATGGGAAAACCATGATATTATACTATGCAAATATTTTGCGTCTAGCTTAACTGGCGAGGCATTAAAATGGTCGAGGGATTGCCGAAAAACACTATAACTTTTTTTTGATCATTTACAAGCTACATTTCTAGGAGCTTACATTAGCAACAATTCATCGCGACCAGGTATTGAAGATGTGTTTGGGTTAAAACAGAGGGTTAGCGAGAGTCTGAAAAATTTAACCATAAGATGGAAGACAATGTGCAGTGAGATGGCAAGAACAGTTGACGAGAGATATCTTATCTTGTCTTTTATCAATGCAATGTTCGCAACCAATCTACTGTACATACAAATTTTCAGAGTCAAGAATACGATCACTATGACTGAACTACGAGAACTACAAGAAGAATATATTGCTTTGGAGGAGAAACAAAATGAGATGGAATCATATCCCATCGCGAACACCAATTCCGGAGCAGCAAATGGGAGTTTACTTCCTAAAATGATAAACAATGTGGCGAGCAGCTCGCAAGTGCAACAAGAGAAAGTAGAAACTGATAA
Organism: Papaver bracteatum; assembly: GCA_023529315.1. NCBI lineage: Eukaryota > Viridiplantae > Streptophyta > Magnoliopsida > Ranunculales > Papaveraceae > Papaver > Papaver bracteatum. Next base: position 1,397,281 of record JAJJWX010000259.1, read on the forward strand.
CCAGCAGAAATTAGTAGCTATGGGCAGTAGAGATCAAGAAGAGTATGAAAGGGATAAGAATTACTACAATCGCGGTGGAAATAATAAGATTCAAATGCTTGATCAGCCGAAAGAAACTTATGGTGGACAGAGGCAAAACAATTTCAAAAGTCAGGGGAATCAGAAGATCATATGGGAAGAAATTAAGATGCCTCCTCTCAATTCTAGTATAGAAAATATTTGGGAAGCTATCATTTTAATGGAAAATATACCATCTCCATGGAACATGGGAAAAGAACCACATCCTAATAATCGCAGTCAAGAATTTTGTCCTTACCATCATTTTCATGGCCACACAGTAAATGACTGCAGGAATGTAAAGAGAATAATTTTAAGGATGATTGAACAAGGAAAGCTAAATCACTTTTTAGTAGGACATCTACAATCTTACCGATTGCCTCCAGCACCAGAAATTCGCAGGGTAAATACTGTAAAAGGAGCCGAATCATTCGTAATAGAAGTTGGAGCTAAAGCAAAGAATTTTTTTTGTAATTCCATTGTACATTCACATAGAACAATAGAAGATTTCCATGATAATGTTCTAGGCAGAGTCTTCGCGAGAGACAAAGATGGAAGAGATATAATGAATATAGCGAGAGCCTCGCCATTAGAAGAATGGCAAAAGAAAACTATATCTTTCATTGCACAAGAAATACCAGAACCTGGCGAGCAGCATGATAACCCGTTGGTAGTAAGACTAGAGATAAACCCAAAGCAAATGGAGGAAGAAGATGAATAAAATGGTGATGAAAATGAAGATTCTTGGGCTATCAATAGAGTTCTAATAGACACAGGAAGCTCTGTTTACATACTATTTTATCATACCTATAAAACAATGGGTGGAAGAGACGAAGATCTAATTCCCTCAACATATAAAATCTATGGTTTTAATGGTACTGCCAATAAACCAAAAGGGTAAATTGAGATGCGAATTCCCTTGAAAGGGATAACTTCCAAGATCATGTTCTGTATTGTTGACATTGAATCACCTTACAAAGCTCTGATTGGTCGACCATGGATGCACGAAATATTAGGTGTAGCATCTACTTTCCACCAGTGTGTTAAATTTCCTCATCCTAATGGTGTTAGAGTAATTAAAGGAGATTGGGGAGAAACCAAGAAATGTTATGAAATAGATATGAAGTCTTGCGAGGAAAGAGCTGATAAGAATATCAATTGGAAATACAAAATCAAACAACAACAGAGATGTGAAAAGTTAATGATTGATATGATAGAGCGGCAGGAGGGAATTGATAGTGAGCGTCTCGCGGATGAAGAAACAACAAAACGTAGCAGAAAAGCAGAACCAAAGAATAGTAAGTAGAGAGGTAAAGTGATGAACTTTAAAAAACTCTATGAATGATTTGTTTGAAGAGTATATAATTGAACAGAGTATTCTGCTTGAAAGAATTGCAAGATTTTACAAAAAGAAAGAAGATCAAAGTTATGAAATTTTATCAGAGTTACAATACTCGCGAGAAGCGCGAATAAAATTTCGCAGAGATTAATAGAATGGGACGAACCTTTATGGCGTGCACCTTAGTTCGCGAATAAAATTTCGCAAGAGGAAAATGTAAGACCTAATAGCGCGTCATATGAGGGGGTATATCTTGACATGACTCAGTGATAAGGTTACAATTCTAGAAGATTTATTGCCCCTGTCGAGTATTAAAGAAGTGCTTGGAGGTCATAGAAGAAGGGGGACTGATTGGGGAGACAACAAAGAAAAGAAACGAGAGTTGGAGAAATCTGCTGCTGCTGCCATTGAAGAGAGATCGAAGAACATTAGATTGTAGAAGACAGTCGTTCATTCTACAATGACAATGACATAAATAGTAGGGTCGCATAGCTACAGTGACAGTGACATTTCGTCTCTATCGTTCTTTGTAACAGTTGGTTTGTAACAAACATAATTGTTACAAACCCGGTTTTTCATCTTTGTAAGAACATTTAGAGCAATGAAATTGAATTTTGAGCGTGTTTCCATCATGATGAGTTAAACCCAATCCTTGGGGAAATGGAGGAAGCCGTTTTTTCGGTAAAAGTGATACATTTATACTTTTAATTAATTATAACAACTCTATTATGATTTTTGCATTGAACTAAAATTTGATCATATGATTTTAGTTAGTTAGGTGTATTTTCTCTTGATAGAATATGCCTGCTTTAGTGTTTTGATATTCTATGCTTGGATTAACATCTATTCTTTTGAAAATCTACTTGTCTAGGCAATACTATTAGAATCAATTTGAATGTTGAGTTGCATAATTATTGTTTTATTAAATCACTAATATCGACCAATGGTGGAATCCTAGCCCCAGTCTCTCCATAATTTTCACAACACTTTTTAATTTTGAGTTTGTTATATTTTTGCCTTAAAAATTAAGTCTAAAAAAATCTGCTTTCACAAGTCTCAACGAACCTTTTACTACAACATCATTGAAAATAACCATCAATTTTTGGCGCCGCCGACGGGGACTTGTCTTTAGGCTAGAGTTTTTAGATTTATTTAAATTTTTATTTTTTAGGTTTTTATTTTATTTTATTTGTTCTACTTTATGTTTTTGGGTTTTTGTCTTTTTACTACAGATTTTGGAATTTGGAGAGAAAGAAATTTTTTCCAAAGCTTTTGGTGAATACTTAAAGATTTGGAGTTAAAGACAAAGCGAAAAGAGCGAGAAAAAAGAAAAAAAAAAGAGTTTATTTTATTTTTATTTTTTTAGATTATATTAGGATATCCTATATTCTTGTAATTTCCTTTTTCTTTTGCACTTTATTTTTGGCCTTTGGACTTTAAACTTTGGGACATTTTTTTTTTAAACCCTAAGGAAGGGTAGTATTAAATATAAATTGTTTGCATAGAAGGACGGAGATTACGATATCGCCTCGGCCCCTCGGGTTCGTACATGACATAGGAGTTGTGGCCCGAGTCGACTACAACGGTTCATCCCCCGTCTGGTACGGGAGGTAAGTTTGTCGAAACACTCGTGAATTTCCTGTCAACAAGTTACTGTATTCCTTAATTTGCATATATGTCGAGGAATTGAATACGGATGCTTTAATTTCCTAGTAAAGGGAAAGGACTGGCCATACAAGATAAGGGTTCTCATTTCATCACCATTCTCTTCTTGCCCGCCTTAGGAGAACAATACCAAACGCGAACCTAAGCTTAAAATACTGACTAGAACGAGACCGATAGGGTAACGTTCTTAATAGGAAAGTCATTCGAAAAAATATTGGTTACTCTTTTAAGGACACTTCGAAGTTCATGATGGTTTCTGTGATTTGAATGCGTGACTGCGCCGCATTGTAATGCGGTGAGGCCTTGGGTATCAAATCTCCACGTAGCTTCCCTCGCCTCTATTCAACTTACTTTGACTCGGATTGATTTCAGAAGGGTTTGCTTAAATTGTAACGAATTCCCTTTCGAAGGATTAAAAGTTGGTCTAGAAACAATCTAAGTGGGGCCATCATGCTTTTTGTTTGCTAGAAATATCTAGGTTTGCTTTGGTGGAATCAGCATGCTTTGTGTTTGCTTAGAACCTCCTTTCCTGCTTTAGGATTTTTTTTTTCCCTAGTGTATGCCCGAGGTCATTAGAGAACGGGCTTAGAAAAGAGACAATCTAGGTAGATTGATTAGTGAAAAACCTAGTAGTTCTTCTTGTGAAGACAGGGAGCTCGAAGACTCTTCTTTTGAGAGCCTTGTTTTTGGAAACTTCAGCTTTGAGAATCTATTTCTTCATGAGGAAAGTACTCATAGTACTTCAGCTGTGCCAAGGATGGCAACTTTGACAGATTACATGTTCCCAACTAGGACTAACTGAGCTTCGTTCATTAAATTGCCAGCCAATACGGATAATTTCGAGATAAAACCTAGTATTCTTCAGATGATCCCTATATTCTTAGGAAAAGATGACGAGAACCATTATTTTCATATTAGGGACTTTGAGGAAATTTGTGGGACAGTTAGAATAAAAGATCTTATTGATGAAGTCTTGAAACTTAAGATGTTTCCATTTTCCTTGAGAGATAAAGCCAAGACCTGGTTGAACAACCTACCATCTGAATCCATTGAAACATGGAAAGAACTGATTGCAGCTTTCTATATGAAATTCTACCCTAAGCATAAAACTGCAGCTGTTAGGAAGAAAATTAGTGCTAGTGTGCAAGAGTCTCTTTATAGGTTTTTAGAGAGATTCAATGATCTCCTATCCCAGTGTCCTCACCATAGATTTGATAAGATGAAACTTGTAGAGATTATTTATGATGGTTTTGACTATTCGACCAAAGCCATGGTCGAGTCTATGTGCGCTGGTGAGTTCACTAGTAAAAATGTTGATGATGCTTTTACCTTCTTAGGAGTTGTCACTGAAAAATCCCAACAGTGGGAGTCTTGTGTTGAACCCCCTAAAAGACTCTTGGTCAATATAAGTAGCACCAATGTGGTAGATACAAGCTTTGGGTTAGATGCTAAGTTTGCTGCTTTGTATAGAAGGTTAGAAGCTTTGGAAACGGGTCAGTCTAAAAATAGGTCCCTTGTTGAACCTAATGATAGAATTAGAGCCTCTCAAATCTCTAGTTGTGGAATAGAACCCAATAGTTCGTTTTGGGAAGGTCACGTTAGTGAAGAGCAAGCCCATGCTGTTTATAACAGTGCTAGGTTTGAAAACAGTTAGAAATTTAACCCATACTGACCTACAACCATGGTTGGATAAGCCATCCTGATTTCTCTTGGTCTAAGGGACAGAATCAAGGTCAGTCTAGTAATTCTCATCCTTCCCCAGGTTTTGGTTTTAATAAGAATTCTTCAGGTCAAGCCCAGTTTCAGAACCCTTTTGAGAATAGAATGACTAGCTTAGAGGAATCTTTTAGTATAATAAAAAAGATCCAGGATATGTTAACACAGAGCCAGGAAATATTAATCAAGAGCCAGGTTATTCAAGTCGGCCAAATATCTAAGCTTCTTAGTGATAGAAAAGATGTAAGGTTCCCTAGTCATACTGATCCTAACCCCAAAGGAGAGAAATCGTACAATTATGTGAATTCTATTACAACCCTTAGGAGTGGAAAGAAAGTCGACAATAAGGTCACCATACCTGAAAGTAAACATGTTGTAGTTCCACCTTCTACTTCCCAAAAGGAACCAGTAGTTGAGGAAACTGAAACAATTTCTAAGGAGTCCCAAGAAATTCCTGATAGGACTATCTTTGTCCCTAGAGCCCCTTATCTACAGTTGTTAACCCCAACAAAGAAGGAGTCGAATTTCAACGAGATAATGGAAAAATTTAAGCAGATGAACATTAACATTCCATTGTTAGAAGCAAGTAGGCATATGCCTGCTTATGCCAAGTTCCTTAAAGATCTTTGTACACGAAAGCGCAATCTTAATGTCCAAAAGAAAGCCTTTTTAGTTGGCCAAGTAAGTTCCATTCTTTTGAACCAAACACCCCCAAGTATAAGGACCCTGGATGCCCCACCATATCTTGTGCAATTGGTAATCACATGGTCGATAAGGCATTACTTGACTTAGGATCTAGTGTTAACTTACTTCCATATCATGCTTACACCCAGCTAGGTCTTGGTAAGTTGAAACCGACTAAAATGACATTATAATTAGCTGATAGGTCTGTCAAAGTCCCTCGTGGTGTCATAGAGGATGTTCTGATTGAGGTTGATAAGTTTATTTATCCAGTGGATTTTGTTGTTCTAGACACCCAACCTGTTCAGGACCCAAGTGCTCAAATCCCAGTGATTTTAGGTCTCCCATTTTCAGCCACAGCTAACGCTGTCATCAACTGTAGGACCGGGCTTATGAACATATTCTTCGGTAATATGACCACTGAACTAAATGTATTTAATGTTACTAGACAACCTTCTGAGAATGATGATTTAGAAGAAGTGAATATGATTAGCACTTTAGTTCAGGATAATTGGCATGACACTCTACTAGGAGATTCTTTAGATGAATTTGAGGAAACCATTCTCTTAGACCAGATGTGTGATCAATCTTTAGAAGAAGCCCTTGAGTATTTTAAAGACTCTACGGACCCAGAAATCCAAGCAATAGTTAGAGGTTTGTCTGTGAGTAATAAAAACCCTAAGTTTGGGGGTATCGATGGTTCTTATGATCGTCAAATATCCCTGTTTAGAGTCCCTAACTCGGGACTCGAGCCTTGTGCACCTGAGATATTACTTGAGTCTATTCAGACTCCGCAACCCAATCCTCCTGATACTGTCCAGGAGGTAACCCAGGCATTAGAGACCCGTTTTTTCGGATGAATCTATTTATCGAGACACACATATGAAGCTCAATTATGCATCCCAAATAAACCCAGTTGTCTTGATAGAAACCTTAGATGCAGATGTGCTCCTTCTATTCATTTTTCCGAACCAGTGCAGTTGTCTCATATTGGTGTTCGCTCTATTTGGTCTTATGGACCCACAACTATTTCGGCTATTGGTGTATGACTTTGAAAGGTGAAGATCCTTTTTGAAGTATTTGATGTCTGGCTGAATACTTTAAACTTAGCACTCCTTGGGAGGTATCCCTTGCTCATGCAACACGGTAATTATTTTTTCTCATTTTCTTCTAGTGGTAACGGTTTCTCCTTGTTCATGTTTTTAATTTCACCTTTAGAACATTGAGGACAATGTTAGATTTAAGTTTGGGGGTATAGGAGAAACTTTATAGTTGCAATAAATAAAACTCCAGAGCCTAGAAATTTATGCCTATTAAGGATGGCACTAACCAATCTAAGTGGATGGAAGCATCTTAGTTGTAGGAGTTGAGGAACCAATCTGACTAGATGGAAACATCTATAGAGTCTATTCATAAAAGCACAGAGCTCAGGTGTTAGGAAAACAAAACATGGTAGTTTCGTCATATCTCGTTGAATCCTAATCACTTTTGTTTTTGTTCTTATTTTTCTTTAAATTTGTTCCTAAGTGATTTGGTGGGGCCCACGAACCAAGTTGTTACCATTGCTAAGTAAAATAGAGTGATTGAGATACCACCCAAAAAAAAAAAAATTTGAGACCAGACCATCAGACCAACTGGAATAAATTCAATAAAGTCGACCACTGGTGCCCTTGTATATGCCAGTTGTGTTGACCTAGAGTTAGGAATTAGGATTATCGACCGCTGGCCTCCCCTTGTATATGCCAGCAGTGTTGATATTAGTCAGACCGGTATCTCAGTCCATTAGGATAGGTTCACCTTGGCAGAGGCCTTCAGACAGATAATTGGAAACACCGTTCACCTTAGTCAACATAAAAAACCATCTACGTTTTTCTCTACATCCACCTTCTTAATCTTTCTGTAGTTGAAGAATATCCTACAACTACACCCTCAGTTGAATTAGTAAACTTAAGAAGTTCATGATGATGATTAACAATTTTATTATTAATGCTCTCAATTGATCACAAGAAATATCTAAATGGAACTAGAATAGTTACGACTTTCTCTATTCTCTTTCCTTTAATATATTTTTACACTCACCAAAAGAACCTCTCAAATTTAACATTTGAACTACTATTTGTAATGAAATCTTTACAACTGTAATATCCTGCGAGGCATCATAAGTTATGATCGCAAGTTTATTTTATACTCGCAAACTTTTCATTCTTCTCCCGCGTTTCTTCTATCATCGTGTTATTTCTTGACACTTCCTCTTATAGTCGTTGCTATATTCGCAACCCAAACTCTTGCGATATTCGGTACCTACATCTTGCCTCTTCTCATGTCATTTCTGCGAAGAAGTAATGATCGTGAGAATATAACCGTTACTTATTCTTTTTATTTGGACATGTCTTTTGTAACCGTTCTTTTCTAACTATTTCCTTATATATAAACTCCTTTTATTCCCTTCCTTATCTTTCTCTCACTTTCCCTTTTCACTTATGTAACTCCATCTTCTTATTACACTTTCAGTTATCATTCTATCTTCTTGTTTTACCTCATCATGAGTTCTCCAAGGTAATTTTCTTCTATCTCTCGCGTCTTTCACTTGTTTATCTCTTTGATTTCCATCTAATTTATTGTTTGATTTTGATTTATTTCAGCAAAATTATTCCTCAGGAGAAACCTTCAACCAAAAACTCAAGTCCTAATCTCCGAAGAAGAAAATCCGAGAATCAAAAGGTAGTTAAAATACTCTGTTTTCCTTTTTAATCAATATATTGTTGCCTCAGTTTTTAATCCACCTTTTGATTCGTAGGTTGGTGAAAAATCAAAACCCAATAAGAGATCTCGAGTAACTAAACCCACACCATTAATTTCAATCGATGACTTCCTTCCTGAGGTTGATGAAGAATTTCCCTCTCCCCCTCGTGGAAATACTTCTTCGCAAACTCCTGCCTCTACTCCATTACCCAGTTTTCAATCTCCCACCAATGTCAATTTATCAACACTTCTTCGAGATCAACCTTCGCAAGATACTTCCTCAACTTCGTCTCCCAAAAAACCTATTTTTACCCCTAATCCCTTGAATGTTGTTGCTCCAAGCAATTTACAACTTGCTCTAATTCCTTCAAATTCTTCTCCTCTTTATCAAGAAGCTCGAGACGGAATTTATTCAAATTTCCAAATGTTATCCGAGGTCTTAAGTAGTACTGCGAAGTCTTCAAACGTTCGTTCGCAATCTGAATTTTGTGAAGTGCTTAATAATTTTATCAATCCTGATATTTCTATTTCACGCCAATCTTTGGAAAAAGAAGTTGAATTGCTTCGCCAATCTCAGGAATCCTTGAAAGCGGAATGTGAGAGTCTTCGTAAAGTGAATCATCATCTTCAGAATGATTCTCTAGATTGTGCGATCCTTCGCAAGAGGAATGATGCATTAAAAGGTATTACTATTATCTCTATATTTTCTTTCCCTTTGTTTACTTCTATTCCTCACATGCTTGAAACATCCATTTAAACCCATTCCCCTTTATAGAATCTATCCAGAAATGTAGAATGTTGGTACTTCATCATGAATCAGACGCACAAGAATCTCAAGCCAAACATGCAAGTCTTTTGAATCAATTCTCCCACTTGTCTAATCTTCATTCATGTGCTCTTGATAATTTTGATGCCCTTTTCCAAGAGAATACTCAATTAATTTACGATCAGAAATTTTTGAATGATGAAATATCTCAGCTCAATTCTTCTTTAACTAAATCCGATTTAAGGATAGAATCCCTAGTAGAAGAGAATGAAACCTTATCAAAAGAATGATGTATGTACTTGAATACAATGAATGCTTCTTCGCAACAATTAAATATTCTTCAGAGTAAATGTTGCGATCAAGAAAATCTCCTTTATTTGTTAAAAGGTGAACTTGAGGAATTGAAAAGGTTTTCAGATGCCGAAAGAAGTTCATTTGATGCCGAGAAGAAATCCCTTCTTAATAAGAATATGATATTAAGCACTAAGAGAAATAAACTTAAAGAAGATTACTCTAAACTAGAAAGTCTTAATGCCAAACTTGCAAAGGATAAAAATTATCTTATTTCCAAAGATCAAAAGCTTCAATCTAGACTTAAAGGATTAGTTGGCGATGGTTTTGACAATGCGATGGATCAGATGAAGAGTTGTTGTCTATCTTTAGCTCAATTTCTTTCTTCACAAAGAGAAGGTAGTCATTAAAATTTGACTGCCTTTGGTATACCTTTCAATTTTGTTATACTCGCAAAACTGATTCTTTAAATTTTGTTTCACTCGCAGAATCTGAGAACAACCTCCGCAGTGCTAAAGTTGGACTAAAAGCCTCTTGTTCTGAGCTTCGCAAGAAAAACGCTCTGCTTTCTACTCGTTTGATCAACTCTCGTGATCGTGCCACTCGAAGATTCAACTATCTTGCTTACGCCAAAGATATAGAAGATACCAACCATCAGAAGGCTATACTTCGTGAAAGTCATCTGAAAGCTCAAGTCTTTGAGAATAACATTCTCTTATCAAGGTCCTTGCCTCCCGTGAGAATTACACCTCTGAAAATATCTGATGATGAGGTTGCTCGTGATCCTGATAGTGATTTTGATTACGAGAGTGACGATGAAGGACTTGATTTGGAAAAAGAATCTATCCCTCAAGGAGATGTTCCTGTTGATGGTCCTACCCCTCCTAAAGATCCAGTACAAAACGTTGATGAGGAGCTTTAAGCATGATGGATTATTCTACTGTTATTCTTATTTTTAACAACTTTGTTTTCCCTTTTTTTTTTTTGAATTCTTTCTCTTGGTTACTGTTGATTCTCTTTTCTATGAACGATCCTGCTTACTGCTTGTTTTCCTTAAGAAGAATACTTTGTACTTTGCGATACTACTTTGATCTTTCTCTAGATTTGCATGACTTGATCATATGAAGAGAAATACTATGTCTTGAAGACTTAACTTAGTATTCCCTTTCCCCTTATTATTGCACTTCAGATGATCAATTATTGTTGTAGATATTAAAATACCATGCCTTATTCTAAGTTGCGAAGTTTCAATTTATTGCGAATTAAATAATAAATTTCCCCTTTGAAGTATAAGAAGTATGAAATCTCCGTGAAGAATTACGAAACATCCTTGAAAAAGTATAAGAAGTATGAAATATTCTTAAAGAAGCATAATAAGTATGAAACATCCTTAAAGAAGTATACGAAGTATGAGGCACCCTTGAAGAAGTATAAAAAATTTCAATTCATGAAGAAACATTCACTGTTTGAAGAAATATAAGAAGTATTGAATCTCTTAAAAAGTAAAAGAAGTATTGAATCTTTGAAGAAGTATAAGAAGTATTCAACCCTTATGAATATGATTGCGAACAAAATTGCTTCTATGCTTATGAATTCTTTATATATATTCTCGTAAAAAATTTCCAATAATATTGATGGAATTGATTTCAGTAATTGTTGTGGTCTTATCATGCCTTCCTAAGTAAAGGTCTTATTTTGCCACCTCTTTTTGTGATGATATTTTTGCGATAATATGACAAGTCTGAACATTCTTGCGAATATACAACCTCGTGACATTATCGTCTTGCGATGAAATCGCAGGACGTTATCACACTTTCATGTAATAACCCATTGATCTCATCTTAACTTCATTGTATGTGACTCTGCGAATATGTATATATATATATATATATAAATATATTATATATATATATATATATATTCGTAGAAATATGATTGTTGCACAAATATGACAAGTCTTTATGTTCTTGCGAACAAGAAGCCTCATGACATTTGCGTCTTATAGCACGTATCAGCTCCCTAATGGAGGGTGCTTCCCTTTATCTTCCCCTTGGTTGCCCCTTCAAGGAAGCGTACATCGACCATACAAGGTTATCTCTTCCCATCCGGTTTTGCAAACAACCAGCTTTTGATCGCAACCTCTTATCCTTTTTGCCTATAGGGCTTATAGTTACGAGGTTGCACCCTATGGGGTATCTTTGGGCCAAGTGTATCATTTGCCAAGACTTGTCAAGAATGGCATATGTGCTTCAAACCCATCCGGCACTCTTGACTCAACCGTGTACCTCGGCGCCTTGATCGCTTTCTACACTTCTTGAGAAAGACAGTATGCCTTAGTATCCCAACCTATATCCTGGTACATCGCAAGATTAGGTTGAGAATCCAAGGTGTCTAACCCGGATAGGTACCCCACTTTTGGGTTGTACCCCATAATGTCCATGTACTCAGGTTCCTTGGTGGTGTTCCGGTTTCCCTGAGCCATGCTTATAGGTACCCCCTTAAATGACGTACTTTAGGACTTTGCCTCTTACGAAATGTTGCTTCGCGAACTAGGGTGTACGCCACAAAGGTTTGCCTTTGTAAAATTTCTGTGGCTCTCTTTCTTTTTTGAAATCTAATCACAGTTTGCAGTCTTTTATTTGCAAGTAATTTTTGCGTCTCTCTTTAATGAACGCTAATCGCAATAAGAGTTAAAAATTCGTAATTTAAGATTCGCGCGAGCAAACCATATTCGCAAAATGTTTCATGAGGTTTATGGATAATACCTTTTTAAATACAATCTATTCCAGGGTCGTCCAAGTCTTAAACCCATGTCTCTCCCTTCTGGATCCATCAGCCGATAAGCTCCACTTCCCACAACCTCTTTGATGACATATGGTCCATCCCATTTTGGTGCTAATTTTCCTCCATTTTCTTTCTGGTATGGAGGTGTTTCTCGCATAACCAAATCCCATGGCTTGAACTCACGTTCGATAACTCTCTTGTTATATTCTCGATCTAATCTTTCTTGATAAACTTTCATATATCACAACACCTTTTCTCTTTTTTCTTCTAAATCATCCAATTCACTTAATATCACCCCTGCGCTTAAATTTCTTTCCCAGGCTTCTTTCTTTGTAGTCGGAATTATAACCTCTGTTGGCAATACAGCTTCTACTCCATATGTTAAGAAATAAGGAGACATTCCAGTTGCCTCTCTTCTAGTTGTATTGTATGCCCAAACTGCGCTAGGTACTTGTTCGCACCACCCTTTGAGATGTCCTTCTAATTTCTTTTTGATCGTGTCTGCGATTGTTTTATTTGTTGCCTCTATCTGTCCATTAGCTTGTGGATATAATGGAGTTGATTTCCCACATTTTATCCTAAAAGCACTGAGTAACATCTCTATATTCTGCCCTTCAAATTGTTTCCCATTGTCAGATACTAATTGTGCTGGAACTCCATACCTACAAATGATATTCTCGAATATGAATGTAAAAACATCCTTATCACGAATATGTTGTACTGCTTTTACTTCTGCGAGCTTCGTGAAATAATCTGTTGCGACTATTAAAAATCTTCTCTGCCCTGATCCAGGTAAGAATGGGCCAACAATGTCCAATCCCCATTTCCCAAAAGGCCAGCAGCTTGTTGAAGAAGTTAATGTTGCTCCTGGTGCGTGAGTTCTTTTCCCATGTCGTTGGCATTCTTTACATCGTCTTACCAATAATTTTGCGTCTGTGTGCATATAAGGCCAGTAATATCCTTGTATTTTTTCCCTGTACGCCAGAGATCGTCCCCCACTATGATTTCCAGCTTCTCCTCCGTGTAACATCTTCAATATTTTTTCTCCTTCTTCACGAGTTAAACATCTTAGAGGTGGTCCACTGAAAGATTTTCTGTATAAAATCCCTTCTCGTAGTTCATAATTTGTTGCACGACTCTTTAATTTATGTGCTTCTAGTCTATTCCTGGGTACTTCTCCTGTTGCGAGATATGCATGAATTTCCTTTCTCCAATCTGCGATGTTTTCTGTGATGTTATCTAGTAGTTCCCTTTCTACTTCCATCGCAATTGCTTCTTCAATTTCTTCTTCCTCTTTATTTACTGATGGGTGTTGAATTGTTTGGATTTTGATATTTCTTGCATTAGGGTTTGTCATCATACTTGGAATGAATGCAAAAGCATCTGCGAGTCGATTGTATTTCCTTGTGATATGCCTCCATTTTAGCTTTGGTATCTTCGCAGATAATTCATCAATGAGTTTCTTGTATTTCTTCAAGGAAAACTCATTCGTGGTATATTCCCCTTTAATTTGACAAATTACCAACTGAGAATCACTTGTTATTCTTATACTTTCAAGCTTCTTTTCTATTGCGATCTTCAATGCATGCACTACATCTTCGTACTCTGTTTCATTATTCGTAGATGCAAATTCCAGTCTGAATGAAAATGTTGTTCTTTCTCCTTCTGGTGAAATGAACACAACTCCAACTCCATTCCCCTCACTGTTGGATGATCCATCTACTAGAATTTCCCATCTATTTGGTTCTGTTAACAAATCTTTTGGATTCCCAAATTCTTCTTCAACATCCATCATCTCTTCTACTGCCTCGTCTTCTTCCAAAGGAAATTCTGCCAAAAAATCTGCGACAACTTGTGATTTTTGCGATGATAATACTTCGTACTTTATCTTGTAATGGTTTATTTGTGCATTCCACCTTTCTATTCTTCCTGATCTTTTTGTGTTCTTCATGACTGACTCAATTGGAACTTTGGTAACCACTTTTATCACATGTGCTTGAAAGTATATTCGCAATTTGAATGATGCATAAACCAGAGCTAAAATTAACTTCTCCATTTTAGAATAATTCCTCTCTATTGTATTAAAAGTTTTGCTGATGTAGTAAATTTGCCATTCTACTCCTGCGTCCGTTCGCAACAAAACTGCACTCAAAGCGTATTGAGTTGTTGCGAGGTATACCAATAATTCTTCATCTTTCTCTGGTTTCTGTAATATGGATGTATTCGTGAGATACTCCTTGATCCCTTGAAAAGATTTTTCACATTAATCAGTCCACCTGAATTTTGCTCCCTTCTTAAGTATGTTGAAGAAATGTTTGCACTTATCTGACATTCGCGAAATAAACCTTCCAAGTGAAGCTAAGAGTCCATTCAGCTTTTGCACTTCTTTTACTGTTGCAGGTGTTGGCATGTCACGAACTGCTTGTACTTTTTCTGGATCAACTTGTATTCCCTCCTTTGATACTATGTATCCCAAGAATTTTCCTAATGCAACTCCAATTATACATTTTTCAGGATTTAATTTGATGTTGAATTTTCTCATTTGTTCAAATATTTCCTTCAAGTCCCGCACATGGTCTTTGGCTTCTTTACTTTTTATCAACATATCGTCTACATATACCTCTAAGGTTTTATGTATCCACTTTGCAAACACCTTTTCAACCATTCGTTGATAAGTAGCACCCGCATTTCGTAAACCAAATGGCATCTTCACATAGCAATATAAACCTCTTGGAGAAAAAAATGCAGTATGTTCTTGGTCTTCTTCTGTGAGTGATATTTGATTGTACCCTTTATACCCATCAAGTGAAGTGACTCTGTCATGTCCTGCAGCTGATTCCACCATTTGTGGTATATCTGGCAATGGAAAACTATCTTTTGGACAGGCTTTGTTTAGATCAGTGAAATCTATGCAAATCCTTATCCCTTTATTCTTCTTTGGAACAATGACCATATTCGCAATCCATTCTGGATATTTTTCTTCTCTTATGATTCCCGCATCCAACATCTTTTGCAATTCTTCTTCTATTTGTGTATGGTAATTTTGCGAAATCTTTCTTATTCTTTGCTTAAATGGTCTCACACTTTTATCTATGTTCAATCTATGACACGCCACTGATGGATCAATTCATGGTATTTCATCTACACCTCCTGCGAATATATCTTTGTATTCTCGTAAAAGATCAATAGTTCTTTTTTCTTCTTCTTCGTCCATCTTAGTTCCAATTCGCAAGATTAAAGGCTCCTCTTTACTTCCAATATTTATTTCTTTGGTTGGTTCTGCTACGACATAACTAGGACTTTGCTCTCCCATAGGTGTTGGCTCTTTGATTACTTTCATTGGTTCTCCTTCTTTTTCTGGGATCTCACTTGGTATTCCTCTTCCTTCTTTTGCTCTTATTGTGTACACCCTGAACTCTTCTTCCTTTTTTGCTTCTCTCGCAAGTTTTCTGCGGAACTGTTTCTTTCTGGCTCTTCCTCCACACTGTTTTACTTCAGTCTGATAACAAAATTTTGCACTATCAAGATCTCCTTTTATCTCTTGTATTCCGCTTGGTGTAGGAAACTTAATTGATTGATGTAATGTCGAAACAACAACTTTAATCGCATGAATCCATGGTCTTCCTATCAGCATATTATATGGAGATTCCATATCTATTACACATAAAACTATGTGTGTTTCAATTTCTCCCAGCGATACTCGTAACATTATTTCCCCTTTGGATTTTGTTGCAGATTTTCCCAATCCATGGATAAGATATTCTGAATTTGTAATTTCTTCATCTTTGATCCCCATCCCCTTAAGTGCATGATAGAATATAATATCAACAGAACTCCCTGTATCAATCAAAACTCGGTTTAATTTCCATTTTCCTATAGATTTTGTAGTTTTCCTCTCTTCTCGCATGATCGGGATTGTGACTACTAATGGTGAAGTGTGGTTCAAGTCTTCATTTGGAATTTATGCTACTGAAAACGTGATTTTATGCTTTTCCCATTCTTTCAAAGTTGTTATCTTCTCCATCTCCATGATCTTTCTTCCTCTACAATCTCGTTTGTGTATTTTTCCCTTTATGTTGTTATGAAATTCATCAATCATTGTCTTTGTGATCATATTACATTCTTCTCTTTTACAACCTTCATCTGCTGATTCCATTTGATCTTCAAATTTCCAAAATTCCTTCAAATTTCTGCTATGATGATCAACAGTGTCCCTGTTTCTAGCGCCAATTATGTAGTTGCAGAATATCCTACAACTACACCCTCAATAGAATTAGTAAACTTAAGAAGTTCATGATGATGATTAACAATTTTCTTATTAATGCTCTCAATTGATCACAAGAAATATCTAAATGGAACTAGAATAGTTACAACTTTCTCTATTCTCTTTCCTTTAATATTTTTTTACACTCACCAAAAGAACCTCTCAAATTTAACATTTGAACTACTATTTATAATGAAATCTTTACAACTGTAATATCCTGCGAGGCATCATAACTTATGATCGCAAGTTTATTTTATACTCGCAAACTTTTCATTCTTCTCCCGCGTTTCTTCTATCATCGTGTTATTTCTTGACACTTCCTCTTATAGTCGTTGCTATATTCGCAACCCAAACTCTTACGATATTCGGTACCTACACTTTCCATGTGATTGGTCGACTCCGGTTATGATGTTCAGAAACTATCTGAGTAGAGCTCTGTCACTTATATATGAATTTTAGTATGCTTGAGTGCAAACTCGTGTACATCAATTGGAATTTCGCATCAGGGTATTTCCTCTTATAGTCAATGATTGTATGTCAACCAAGGAGATTCTTTAGTGCCTTCCAAGGTTTTACGTAGATATCTAGGGTCTGGAGTAATGTTTTTGTGGGTACACCTCTGATAAACCCTCCCGAGATTAACTCGGTCACTGGGGCCACCTAGTGAGTTAGAATTTTATTTTCTAGATTAGTTTTGCTCGAGGACTAGCAAATAATAAGTTTGAGGGCATTTGATAGACACATTTTTGTGTCTGAATTGTCCTCAGTGTCTCTATTGTTAGTGCTTGGTTTTGTACTTATTATGGTGTTTTTATGTTTGTGTAGATATTTTTGGACAAATACACTTGTATGGAAAAGGTTGCTCAAAAAGTGCTATTTCGACCCCCGAAGAAAAGTACTAAAGGCACCCTCATTTTGGATCAGGGCACCCCTAGGCATCCAGTTGTTAAAGGCGTCCATGTTTTGGATCAGGGCACTTCATCTTCAAAAATTCAAATTTCAGTTTTGGCGGGAAAATTGCAGCAGAATTAGGGTTTCGGTTTTGGAGGTGTTTGGGTGAGACTAAATGGCTGAAACTGTTAGGGATAACTTGAATCAGTGTAACAGGAATGGTATGGTCTTCAAAATCAGCTGGATTTGGTTGGATAATCGGCAGTGAAGAAAACAAGGAGTCTCGGGTTTTTCTTCTTCTTCCCCGAGTTCAACAGAGGATGGCACGAGTTGTAAGGTGTTCTGCTTGAGTTGGAAACGTGTTTAGAGCGTGTAAGATTTAAATAAGGAGAGTTATATGTCAAGCAGACGCGTGAAGAACCTAAACAGGGAAATTATTCACATGTTACTGCCGTGAAGAATAATGAATTAATTTAAGATATTCTAGAAGATTTTTTGCCCATGTTGAGTATAAAAGAAGTGCTTGGAGGTCAGAGAAGAAGGGGGAGTGATTGGGGAGACAACAGAGCAAAGAAACGAGAGTTGGAGAAATCTGCTGCTGCTGCCATTGAAGAGAGCTCGAAGAACATTAGACTGTAGAAGACAGTCGTTCATGCTACAGTGACAACGACAGAAAGAGTAGGGTTGCATAGCTACTGTGACAATGATATTTCGTCTCTATCTTTCTTTGTAACAGTTGGTTTGTAAAAAACATAATTTTTACAAACCCGGTTTTTCATCTTTGTAAGCACATTTGGATCAATGAAATTGAATTTTGAGCGTGTTTCCATCATGATGAGTTAAACTCAATCCTTGGGGCAATGGAGGAAGCCATTGTTTCGGTAAAAGTGATACATTTCTACTTTTAATTAATTATAACAACTCTATTATGATTTTTGCATTGAATTAAAATTTGATCATATGATTTTGGTTAGTTAGGTGTGTTTTCTCTTGATAGAATATGCTTGCTTTAGTGTTTTGATATTCTATGTTTGGATTAACATCTATTCTTTTGAGAATCTACTTGTCTAGGCAATACTATTATAATCAATTTGAATGTTGAGTTGCATAATTATTGTTTTATTAAATCACTAATTTCGACCAATGGTGGAATCCTAGCCCCAGTCTCTCCATAATTTTCACAACACTTTTTAATTTTGAGTTTGTTATATTTTTTCCTTAAAAATTAAGTCTAAAAAAATCTGCTTTCACAAGTCTCAACGAACCTTTTACTACAACATCATTGAAAATAACAATCACACATCCTAAATAGAGCATCTTCTACATGTAGAGCCAACTGGCATGCCCAAATACTTGAGAGGAAGTTCTTCTTTTCTTCAATGAAGTATAACAACCACTGTATCAATATTGACATCTGCACCTATACTTATAACTGAACTCTTAGCAATATTGACTAGGAGTCCAGTTATGCCCTCAAAAATCTAAATAATGAGAATTAAATTTTCTGCTTCTTCTGTTATTCCATCAAGAAAAACTAGAGTACCATCAACATATTGTAGATGAGAGATTTTGATGCTGTTGTTGATGTCAAATCCTGATATCATATTTAGCTCCATAGTTTTTTTCATCAGTTTAGTGAATATCTCAGCAACCAAAATAAACAAGAATGAAGATCGTGAGTCTCCCTGCCTCAAACCTTTTTGAGGTTTGGATCTTTCTGTTGAACATCCATTTACAAGAATTAAGTGTTGTGGTGAAGTGACACACCACATAATCCATTTAATCCCATTTCTGACCAAAACCAGAACATTGCAAAAAAAATTGAATTGTGTGCCAGCACACATTATCAAATGCTTTTTGAATGTCTATCGTAAGGACCCTCAAGCTCATCAACGCTATTAGACCAGTCAAGTGACGAATTAGCCGATAATGACTCGATTAGTGTAACTCGAACGATAATTATTAGAAATTAATCTAACAACGATCTAGATACGAAACTAGTACCGTTAGATATAACTCGAGAAGTTATGCGAAATGGACTACTCTAAAGTGCCAATCGGAGAAGAATTTATCAGATTAGTGAGAAGGGCAAAAGAGTCTGTTTGCACGTAAACCGGCTGGCTGCCCTTATCCGTTTCTGGGGTACTTTTATAATTTCTGGTCGGCCTTATCAACCCAAATAGAGAGAATAAACTCTAATTTCTTTTCTTCTTTCCCTTTCTTCTTCTTCTTTTCACTTTTCCTCTGTTCTTCTTCTGTTGGAAACCGAGAGATGATTTTGAATTAGGGCTTGAAAGAATTATTTGTTGAGCGAGAGAAGATTAAATAGAAGATGTTGATGCTATTGTGTTTGTTTGTGCACATGATGAAGAGGATGGAGTTGCTGCTATAAATTAAACATAGGGTTTCTAAAGTTAGGGTTTGTGACGGTTTGAGATGTAAATTGAGTTGGTGATGGCTGCAGTGTAAAGGGGTTGTTTATTATTGATGTTCGGAAGTTGTTGGATGAAGAATCGAAAAAGTTAAAGTTAGGGTTTCTTGAAGAAATTGAAGAGAGAATTTGGAGTTGAAATTGAGGTTTTTAAAGGGAAGTTTCGAGATGGGTATTGATCGATTGGATGAATTAGGGAGCAAATGGTGATGTATTGCGGTTTCGAATCAGATTGAAGAAGGGATTGATTTCAATTGGTTGAGAGATTCTGTTTTGAGGTAATTTATTCTCATTATGTTAGTAAAGCTTTTGATTTCAGTTAAATGAATTTATGAGTTATGGATGTTGAGGAAGATGTAGTGAAACTGAGATTTAAATGAATATAGAATAGAATTGTGTGTAGGACCAGAATATCGCCACAATTATATTCACGCGAGATTAATGACACTTTTGCGAGCGTCACCAAAAAACTCTTCAACAACATTTCACGAGCATCACAAAATAATTCAGAGAATGACGTAATAAACAACGACAGCATAAAACATGAGAAAAATGTGAAGATTTTGTGGTTAAAAAGAATGTTCGCGAGCACAAGACGGGAGCTCGCGAGAGCAAGGCAAGAAATGAAGATTTGATAGTTATAGAAGAGTCTCGCGAGCATGATAGCAGATCTCGCGAGCACGATAGCAGATCTCGCGAGCATGATAGCAGATCTCGCGAGCACGATAGCAAAGCCAACAAGGAGCATAGAAAAAATCCTAAAAAATGGGAAAGATAGGTTGAACGTGAACTATCACCCATTATGTAATTTCCTATAAATAGAGATCCAATAGATTCAAGAAAGGATGATGTATTTTTTAGAGTTGAGAGAGTCTTGAGGAGAGAGAGAGATTTTCCAGAGAGAGTTTAGAGAGAGAAAATGTATTTTTCTTTGTCATATTCTTCCCCAAAACTAGATTTAGAACTCCATTAATGGAGATTATCAAATGTAAAATCAAATGTAAATTTTAACAATCATAGTAGAGAATCATGGATGTAGATCAAATTAATCGAACCATGTAAAAATCCATGTGTCTATTTACAAATTTTAGAATTTTAATCATACTTTCAATATCAAATTAGTTTAGATCAAGAGATTATTATCAAGATATTACAAGGGGTGTGTTGTGGGAAATCCTGCAACTACATTGTGATTGTGGATACAAATTTTTTATGCAATGAAGAAAAAGAGTCTTGTAGAAGGGTATATGGGTTGTTGTGAGAATTGATGTGACTCTAAAAAGAAGTCTGAGGATATTGATGTTGTTGTTCTGTGACTATTGTGATGTTATCGAATGCAGGGATGAGATTGGAGGTCTGCTGGTATTGCAATGGCAGTCTAGAGGGGGTTAGTAACTAGAGATGATGATGTTTGTGTATCTGTGACTGCAGGTGTTGGGAGTTGAGTTATTGGGGAGTTTTTTTAGTACCGATTGAGTTAAGAGATGGTCTAGAGTTGTTGGTGATATGAACTATTATAAGTACAAGGAGAATGGAATTAGTAGGGTAATGAGGTTGAGAGTATTTAAGATGAACCTGGTGGTGTTGTATGTGAAGAAGAATCTTGGGTTGGGACAGTAATTGAATTAGATTGAGATGGAGATGTGTAGTTGTAAAGAATATGTTGTTTGAATGGGAATGTTGATGCTTTGTTGGTGACTGTTAAATTAAGTTCTCGTTGATATTGAGTAGGAGGCTGTAATGTTGGTAGTGGTTGTGTAAATTACAGATTTGATAAAGATGATGACTTATGGTATTGAAAGAAGATGTGGTTGGACTGGGTTGTTGTTGATCTGAGTTACAGAGGTAGTGTTGGGTTGGTGGTGTTATTTTGAAGTGGATTTGCTAGTAGATGTGAGGCTGTAGTTGATAGTTTAGTAAAATCTCGCAACTACTGTTTCAGGTAAGCTAAAGTTACAATTGTAAATAAGTTATGATGTTTTCATGAAGTAAAGGTGTTGATTATAATGGTAGTGAGAGATCAAGCTTGGGTTGCAACTGAAGCAACATGGGAATTAGTTATAACTCTTAGATTTTGTATGTGCTGATAGGATGTGCAAGCTGAGGTAGATTGTAATGCTGTCATGACAGTGATCTTAGAGAAAGGATGCAAATGCAGATCAAGGTAATCTTAAATTATAAATGTACTGGAATTCTATTTAAGTGAAGTATTTGTGTAATGTTGTAATGAATAGAATCATTAATTGTGTTCTTGTAACTTCAATAAGATTAGGATGATTAGTCATCCTAGTCAGTCTAGCTGACTCAATCTGTTTAACTAACTTAGAATATCTGACTGAGTTAACTTAGTGACTAGACCTGACCAGACTTGACTCAGTGGACCTTGACCGGTTGAAAATTTGACTAGGACATTGACCTTTGACTGGACGTTGATTGTTAGTTGACCCTCTGACTGTTATTGACCGTTAGTTGACTCAAGTAGACTGGACCTTAAGTTAATGGACTTGTTTAGTGGACTTGAGCTTAGGTTTAGTCTTTCCTAATTTGATGTATTGGAACCTTATGGTCTGACTTAGTATTTGACTCCTTTACAAAGTTGTAGATATTCATAACACTTAGATAATGGACTATAGAATCAACCTAATTGAATTAGTAGACCTTAGATATGTTAAAGATAGATAATTGAAAGATGTAGAATCATAACTGGGCTTAGAACCATTAGTTATATTTGTATGATTCTTGTGTGAGCTACTTTGGCTAGATTCTTAGAGTTCTTGCGTGATTAACAATTAGACTATATTACAACGATCGATTCAAAGGATGAACCGGTGGATCGTGGATCTCAAGGTAGGCGTGGCTTGTCATCAAAAAAGGTGGGAATTTATATTTAACTCTTTTGAAATCATTGTTGTTTATTTTACAAAAGTTTATGTTTAACAAACTCATGCATTGTCTATTTGTGCATTCCATGCATTGCGTAGTTTATGTTATTATGATTGTTTTGTTGATTCTCTTAATCTTTCCATGGTTTGGAAAAGAATTGTAATGTTTTGTTTGTGCATATATGAATTTTTATGGGAAATAAGAATTTCCACGTGTGGTATATAGGATATGCTCCTTCGCATTTATACCTACTTACTTTCAGATTTTATGTTTATGAGGTGTGGAACAACCCGACATCAATATTACCTATTAGGTGTGGAACAACCCGGCATCAATATTATACATTGTTTGAAGAAGGAGTTTGTTATATATACATGTTTGATTTGTTTCAGTGACTTGGTCACTATTTAATGTTTGGGAAAACATGTATTGTTTTTCAGATCTTGCATATGTTTTCTTAAAAGTTAAATGTTTATTTCCACTGGGAACCCCTTTCTAGGGATGATGTGCTCACCATTCCCGCTTTCAGTTTTAGATACAGATCATATTTGTGCAGTGAAAGCTTCGAGGAGTTAAATCCGTAGTGGTTAACTTCTGTTATGTTTATTATGTTGTATATTATGTTTGTAAACCTAATGGCTATTGTATATGTATCATTTGAGAGGAGTTCTTGTATATATATATTTTTGAGCGGGCTACTTTTGGGTTAAGTTTTGTAGACGATTTCTTAATTGAAGGTTTAACTAAATAATTTAGATTCTTAGTGCCTCTTTAATTAGTTAATATCTTGGATTAGTCAGAGGCTAGCTTAGGGGGCGCTACATTTAGTTTACATAGTATACCTGGTTTCTTGCTCTTTAGCCTTGAGTCAATGAGTTCTCCTACTATAAGAATACCATCTAGGATCTATCTTTAATGAAAGCTCCTTGGTATTCTGAAATTATTTGAGGAAGAACTGCTTTTATCCTTTGTATCAGTACTTTTGAGATCACCTTGTAAACACTACTGACTAGAATTATAATCCTGAAGTCTTGTGGAGACCCTACTTATTCTTTTTTTGGAATGAGACATATGAAGGAGCAATTTATTCTCCAATCCAATCTATCTTTCTGCTGAAATTCCTTCACTGCTACCATGACGTCCTCTTTAATAACTCTCTAGACAACCTTAAAGAAGTCCATGTTGTATCCATTTGGGCCTGGAGACTTGTTATTTTTGAATTTCTTGATTGTTTTCCATACTTCATATTTAGTTATCTCTATTTCTAGCTAGCTACTTTCTTGATTAGTTATTTTTGTGAAATATTCTTCTTCTCGCTGTGGTCTAAAATTGTGATAATCTTGAAAAATCTTGTAAAAGTATCTGGAGATTTTATCACTAATGTCTTCTTGACTGAAATTATCTTTTCCATTAATTGAAAATGCGGGGGTCTAATAACCTCACCCAACAATTCGTTTGGAAATATGAGAGGACTTACTCCAATGCACTTTCTATAGAATCAACTAGACAGTCAGACTCAATCTAGAATAAAGTATATCAAGGAGTTTAATATCTCTAAGTCTTAATTCAATCCGCAATCAGTAAATATAAATCTGCGAGCCTGATTGAATATAAGAGGAGTTACTTGAACGGTACCAAAGACCAATGTTGAAGTGTCAAACAATGTAAATCAACAACCAAATGTTGGATATTATAATTGATTGATCTTAACAAACAACCTATGATATTTTAATTATAAAACAAAATATAATGCGAAAAAGAAATAACACAGAAACCAAAATTTTGTTAACGAGGAAACCGCAAATGCAGAAAAACCCGGGACCTAGTCCGGATTAAACACCATACTGAATTAAGTCGCTACAGACACTATCCTACTACAAATTAACTTCGGACTGGACTATAGTTGAACCCTAATCAATCTCACACTGATTCAAGGTACAGTTGCGCTCCTTACGTCTCTAATACCAGCAGGATACTACGTACTTGATTCCCTTAGATGATCTCACCCATGACCAAGAGTTGTTACGACCCAAAGTCGAAGACTTGATAAACAAATCTGTATCACACAGAAAAATCTATAGGATTGAATAAACCTGTCTCCCATAGAAATACCCAAGAGTTTTTGTTCCGTCTTTTGATAAACCGGACTTATATTCCTGAAGAATAGCCTAGTATTATCAATCACCTCACAATAAACTTAATCGACTAGCGAAACAAGTTATTGTGGAATCACAAACGATGAGACGAAGATGTTTGTGACTACTTGTATCTTACCTATCGAAGATATAAAATCTCGAGTCAATTATTCCAGTTGTACTCAACACAATAGAAACAACAAGATCAGATCACACAACTACAAAGAGAAGTTAGGTCTATCTTCACAATCCCAATGAAATCTTCAAGTCGCTAACCTACAGGGTCTCGAGAAGAAACCTAAGGTTAAAGGAGAATCGACTCTAGTTATGCAACTAGTAACACACACGAGGTGTGGGGATTAGATTTCCCAGTTGCTAGAGTTCTCCCTTATATAGTCTTCAAATCAGGGTTTGCAATCCAAGTTACCTTGGTAATAAAGCATTGAATAATCACCGTTAGATGAAAAACCTGATTCAACCAAGCTAATATCTTTCAACCGTTAGATCGAACTCATCTTGTTACACACAAATGAAATGTACCCTCATTTAGGTTTATGTAGCCGTACCGAAACGTGTACACCATGTTGGTTCACAAATAGTTAACAAAGGTTAGCCATATGATTACTCTCATATCAACCTTATTCATCTTAACCATAACTAGTTCAAATGAGTCAAATGAAACTAGTTAATGAGTTGTTCAATTGCTATATTCTCATGAATTATACAAGAACACAAAATCGGTTTGATTAACTTGAATCAATCATGAACATTATAGCTACGGTTTGTAAAGATTTCATTCCTTAAGATTTAAATGTTTAAGTTCATGAACATACTGATGATTATTTTCAATGATGTTGTAGTAATATGATTCGTTCAAGACTTGTGAAAGCAGGTTTTTAGACTTAATTTTAAAGCAAAAATATAAAAAACTTAAAATTAAAAGTGTCGTGAAAATTATGGAGAGACTGGGGCTAGGATTCCGCCTTTCATCAATATTTATGTGGTTCAATGATAATTTTTATCATGCAATTCTAGACAATATAGCTCCAATCAAAAGAAATTGTGATTCTAAATTATTGCATTTCCAAGATTTTGAAAACATCAATTGTTAATCGCAAGCATGAAGTATCAAAAGTCCTAAACTATGCATACTTCATCAAGAGAAAACACAACTAATTAATAAAAATCATTTACTCAATTCTCATTCGGTGCAATTAATCATAAAAGAATTGCATAAATTAATTTAAATAAATATTACCACATAACTATCGAAAGAACGGCTTCCTCCATTTCCCCAGAGATTGGGTTTATCTCATCATGGTGTAAACTTGCTCAAAATATTGATTCATACTCAAAAATTGTTTACAAAGATGAAATAGAGAGAAAATGATGAATATAGGGTATTTGCAACACTTATAAGTTGTTGCAAAACGCTGTTACCAAATACGGTAATTGGAAAGTGTTGTAGTCACTGTTGATATGTCGATGCAAAGACTATTGTAAAACCGAGAATAAACCACGGTTTTTAACGACAGGCTTTGGCAGCTTAATGTTCTTCGTGCTTTCTTCTCAACAACAGCAGCAGAAAGATTTATGCAACTTGATTTTTCTTCACTCTGCAACTCTATCTTTTGGCCCAAACTCTCCGTCCTTCACTACAAAATCACAATGCCCCTTTTATACTCTTCAGTGCCTTAAAATCTTCACATTAACTCCAAGAAATCTCCATTAATTCCTTTCATCCTTGGGATATCTTTTTTACCAAAGTTACGTAATTATTTGCTTCTTTACCTTGTTCACGTGTCTGTTCAAGATCTAAACACTCCAAACTCGTTTGATACGGGTATAACAATGAGCAAAACTCGCTGAAGCACACGAAAACAATTCAACTAACTTGTGGCAGTAACATAAATACCCGAGAATCCATGTTTCTTCTCAAGTGTTTGTAGCTGCCTAGCATACTCCAACTCAATACTACACGACTCAAATGACATTAAACATGCTGCTTCCGCAAGATATCTTCACAAAGTAATAAACCAAAATCCCGAGATATCCTCACAATACGTATCTTCCTCTGATTTGCTTAAACTCGTGGAAATCTTCTTTATTCTCAAATCCAAGGTATGTACCTTCCCTGTTTAGATAAAACAGGTCCAAAGCAATCCAAACAGGGCAATAAATATGATGAAAACTCTTCAAAAGTCGATCCAGAATATTCTGCAGAACTTGAAAATTCAAACTGCAATTTCCCGCCCAAAATTGCTTCAAGCCGATGAAGAAGAAGGTGCCCCTTAACCAAATTCGTGGGGTGCCAATAACCGAGGGTGCCCTTATCCAAAATGAGGGTGCCTTTATCACTTTTCTCCCGGGGGGGTCCAAATAGCACTTTTTGAGAAACTTTTTCCACACAAGTGTATTTCTCCACAAACACCTACACAAACATAAAAACATCAAAATAAGTATAAAAATCAAGCACTAACAATAGAGACATTGAGGACAATTCAGACACAAAAATGTGTCTATCACCTACCAATTTGATAAAATGACCAGCTTAAGTATGCGTATGGGTACACGTACTTAAGCAAACGAATTTTGAGTTTGTTAAGTTTCCAAACTCAACAGAAATTCTCGGTACGAAAACTTCCGCTAGTATGCGTACGGGTACGCATACTTAAGGTGACTAGTTTAGGAGTTTGTAATTCCCAAACCCAGCAAATATTTTCGGTTCGAAAACTTCCGCCAGTATGCGTACGGGTACGCATACTTATCTTGTCTCCTTCACCAATTTCGTATACACACATATGCATACACTTGGCTCCCGGTTTATGGATTTATACACTAATGTGCGAATACACTATATATGCTTATATCCAAAGATGGTTACATTATATCAACTCTACATTCCAACCATTGAAGCATTCTTCTATAATGACAATAGCCGTTTTCACACACTAGTAGCATCAAAGCAATTTTCCAGTTATTGAAATGTCAACATGACTTTCGTCATGAGTAAAGATGGACATGGATAAAGCGAAAGCTTGCCAACACATATTTCTCGAAAAATTTAAGCGAGATATACTCAGCTCGAAATCTCAAATGTGTATAGTAGAAAACTATATCGTAAAACGACTTATGTCTCAATTATATGAGATAGACTATAAATAGATTTTCCAAGTGATAAATTAGTTCAAGTCTCCACATACCTTTTGTCTAAGAAGTTCCACAAATGATGAATGCCGATAAATCTAAGCTCAACTACACTATCTATGTCCTAGTCTGAGACATCTATAAATAGGCTAGAAATTAAGACTTATAGTTTTGATAACTAACATTGAAAAACATGCTTGAGATAGCAATGCATGCGAGTTCGACCCGAGCAATGCTCTAACAATCTCCCCCTTTTTCAATTTTAGTGACCAAACTATCAATACATATGAATTACAAAATAAATAAAAATATTAGCTTCTCATCCACATGCTTGATCTCCTTGGCATCTTCAACATGACTCGAAATCTTCGTCACTTCCAAGTACTCCAATGATTCCAAAGGTTATAAGTTTATCACCATCGTTAGTTGAAGATCCGTAGATATAACAATGAGAATACAAATGCTCTCAATCATTGTTATACAGTGTCATAGTATTATTTGATGCGAAGTGGAAGCTTATAATTGAAACAAATTAAATTGATAATTTGAAAAGGATAAACAATCAACCAAATTAGTTTCTTCTACCCTTTGAATAAAGGAAGAACCTAAAAATGGAGATTCTTCTCCAATAACTTATAATTTCTACCTAATTAAATTGGAATCTATAAGACTATGAGAGGCATCTAGTTGATACTCTAGAATTAGATGATCTAATTCCCCCTAGAGATAACAATTAGGGTCTAAAAAAGAGAAAACTCTCATCCTCATACAATATTCTAAAACAAAAACTCCCTCCTTTAGCCTTATCTCTTCTAATTTATGCTAGCACCAAGGGAATACTTGGCATATTCAAAGTAATTCTAGGATGGACTATAAATGGTGCTTCAATATTGGTATGGGACATCCACAATACATCATTCTCCCCTTCTTTAAACAAATTCGTCCTCGAATTCTTCAAAGAGTATTCTCCATTTGTGCTTGAACTTATTCCTTGCTTGAAGATAATTCTACCTCTACACCTTCCATTGTAGTTACTCACCAAATGTAGTACTTTGTGGTCATCGTTGAGAGCATCCCCATGTAGTAAAGAAAGACCAAGTATTTATTCGTTTGTAAATACATCATCCTCCCCTTGTTTGAAAAAATTTGTCCATGAATTCTCCAAAGCATATTCTCCATTAGTTCTTGAACGAATCTTCCTTGTTTGAAGACAATTCTACCTATACACCTTCCATTGTAATTACTCACCAAATTTAGCACTTTGTGGTCATAGTTGAGAACATACCAAATAACTAATGAAACATGAAGTAGTTCTCTAAACCTTGCACGGTGATCGGCCAAATCCATGGAACTTGTCTTTAATGAAAGCCCAAATTAGATCAGTATATATTGACTTTATATTTTGTTGTAGCTTGAGTGAAGGCTTGATTCGAATAATTTTTTGTTCACAAACTTGAAATTGTTCCCGATATCTCCTCGATATTGTATCTTCCAATTTGATATCATACAATGGTTTCCCATCTTCTATTTCATCACCAAGTACCTTGCCAAACGTGGGACACAATAATGATTTATGTTCTTCTCATTTCTCTTTACTTCTACTAGATAGCACTTGGTCCATGATAGTAAAATAATCAAAGATTTGATCCACATTCATGCCCTCTTGATAGTTTGGAAGATCACCCACTATTTCACTTTCCCCATGACTCAAATAACTATCAAATTTTGGTAGAGACATTTTATCAAACACCTTGTGTGCAATTTGTTCCTCCTCATATCCACCAACCAAAATTGATACATCTAGTTGACTTATATCATCACAATCATTAGGTAGAGTCCTTACTTGGTTATGGAGACTTACAAGTTTCCAATAATATTCTTCACAAATTTCTCCCACTCTTTGATACATATTATCAAACATTTCATGTACAATATCCATTAATGCATCCTTTGAATGAATCCTTCCCAAATTAACTTCTCTTTTGTAAACCATTATGAAATCAATATCATATTGAAAAACCCAAATTGAAAAAACTATCAAAGAACATAATAATCAACCCAAAATACTTGATAAAGAGATTAGTAGTATTCACCTAAAAAAAAAAGTATCTTCACCAATCACCACCTTTTTCCCTTGAGAATCAAAACCAAAGCTCTTGATACCAAATGATGAGAAGCGGAAGCTTATAATTGAAACAAATTAAATTGATAATTTGAAAAGGATAAACAATCAACCAAATTAGTTTCTTCAACCCTTTGAATAAAGGAAGAACCTAAAAATGGAGATTCTTCTCAAATAACTTATAATTTCTACCCTGTTGTAGGGCCTACGACCCATAGATGTGCGGCCCAATTAGATATCTAGGGTTTCCCTTCTAAATGTATATAAAGGACATTGTTCCATGTAACCCTGCTGATGAATCAATAAGAAACTCTCCATCTCTTCCTCTTTCTCTATCTTTTATACTACAAAACGTTATCATGCACGATGCTATACCGCAGAGCGATTGATTTTTTTTATTTTTTGGATGATATGGATGATAAACACAAGTTGTTTGAATCAAAAGTTGGGTTTGGATTTACATCAAGGAAATCGCTGGAATCAAATCAGATAAGTTGGATCTTTTTTTTTCCATTATTTTTGATTTTTTCATACCCAATTTGATTGGAATTATTAAATTTGTGTTTGCATATCGAATTTGATTGGGATTATTGTTAAATTTTTGTTGAAAATGGATCTGATCATGCGTTAATCCGTGGGTGAAAACTGATTTAATTGTATTTTATTTCTTTTTCTTCATTATATCTAATAAATCTATGATGATGATTGATGGGTTGATCGTATTGTATTGTACATACACTAATTTGTCTATATGTGCGTCAACTTGTGAAGGAATATCTTGTAAAATAAAATTTGTTCGTGTTTGGAGATCTATTCACGTTCCCAAGAGAAATGGAAATTTGTTGGGAGGAATTTTTTTTTTTTGTTTTGTTTTGTTTTGTTTATATGTTTATCGTATGGGAAAAGAAGAGGAAAGGTCCCGTCCCGTTCAAGCTCCCTTCCGGATCCCGTCCTATTCCAGCCCCCCTTACGGGTCCCGTGTTGTCCTGTTTCAGGTGGTATCCTGTCCTGTTCCAGGTGGTATCCTATCCTGGGTTTTGCCATCCCTAGCTATCCCGTTCCAAGTGGCATCCTGTCCCGGGTTTTCCCATCCCTAGCTGTCCCGTTCTAGGTGATATCATGTCCCCTTCCAGCACAGAGCACTGTCCCGTCTGTGCGCGACCAAGGGCGTTCTGGATCTGTGTATATACGGTGGGAACCAAATTTTGAGGTATGTAACTATATAACGCAAGTTTTTATATGCTAGGCTTATTTACTCGCTAGGCTTATTTTATTTTAGAATATGCCTAGTTTTGTTAATTTTTGTCTTAAAATAAGACAACAGCATATAAACGGTCAATTTAAATTATTTTTATTGATCTCGACCATTAAGAATTTTGGTTTTATTGTTATTTTGTTCTCTTGAAATGATATTGTCTATGGTTGAATGATGTTTACCTTTTGTTCAATTGGTTGTACCAGATCCATTCAAATATATTTATTTGGGGTTTAAAAGTACTTGAGCACCATTATTGTGTACTTGATATTTGCTACCCAAATTTGAATGTTACGTGGGATGTAATCCACTTGCTCGACTATTAAAGAGTCGGTAGTTTCAAAAAAAAAATACGTTCAAATAAAATCACATGTATTTTAATTTTTGTGGGAGAACTCACAAATGATTATATGAGTCAGAAATTTTCCATTTATTTACTTCATCCATGATACTAACGAACCAGTATATGTTGAAGTATGACAAAAATAGAACTATCTTTAGTTATATATTCAACCTAAAGTAAGTGGTTGACATGTGTAGTGAGATTCTCTTGGCCTATTGAGATAAAGAAATTTCTCAAATTAAGCTAAATTTAGCAAAATTAAAAATGGAAATCACCTCGAAGTAATGAGGCTTAGACGTACCGACTCATATAAATCATGTGAAAAGGGACATATGTATCATGTGACAAAGATGTACTTTTGTCAAGTATCAACCGAGTATCGGATTAGATAAAATGTAATTGTAGCTCCCATCATACATGAAAGAGTTGGAAATGCACCTGGTCATAGGTATTGATATATACAATATAATGTGTGTATCATAGTAGCAACCAATTTTCACATCAACTTTAATGGCAACAAGAACTTTTCCTGGCCAATTGACTATCTTATCGAGCGTAGAACTGCTCATTCTCTTCTTCAAGATAGAACAAAGACGTCGCAAAATCTCTAAATGTACCAAGAGGTAATCACACCTTTTTAAATTCCCAAGTAACCCGTGAAAATGGATATCATGTGGAACATCAAAATGATGAGAATGTAATTGATTGCATCTTTTATAGTCTCTAATATATTTGGAAGGAAATATATTTTAGAGAAATTAATGAGTCAAACTAGTGCAATGTAATTCACTATAACTCCGACGATGAAATGTTGGAAACTGACTCATACAGGCTTTGGGAATAACCATAAAGAAACTTTGGTTGTGACATGATGATTGTTTTGAAAGGACTCATACGAACATCAATTTATTTGAGTGAACAAAAATGGAAGAAAGATTGATAGAATGCGAAGTCACGACATATCTCTCAATAAGTGTTTTTTAAAGTACCAGATGCACAACCTCCTCCTCCCTCTGATTATGCTTTTAAGTAAGAGAGCATATCACTCATTTTACAAAGTCTTCAGTAAAACGGGATCGAGACCATCCTAAGATGCAAATGGTAAAAATTCCAGATTACAAAGAAAACAAGGTGAAATTTAGAAAAATTATTCATGCAGAATGCAAACCATTAAAGTAACTTATGGCTCTGGTGAATGTTTTGACATTTTGGACTAGTTTTAGTTCCCAAGAAATTTGCGTTTAAAAAACTCTTAGCACATATTACACGATAAAAAGTGCAAAGGCTCACCACCCTTATTAATGCTAGAGAATTTACATCAAAAGGACTTGATGAATATTGTATGTCTAATGGGATCAATATAGAGCATGTTATACCCATGGTCTCGCAGAGGCTACCATCAAAGGTTACATATGGTGCCTAAGGAATAGGTTATGCGTACCAACCTATCCTTTATTTCTTTTGGGATATGCAATATTACACGCATATTACTTAATTCGTTTTTAGAACCTAATATTAGTCAACCTTTTATGCGTACCAGTTGGTAACTGGATTTAAGCCTGACATTTGAGTTCTTACGCATTTTTGGTTGCACTATATATGTGCCACTACGACTCCACATCGTACTATGATGGGTCTTCAAAACTGTTAAGTAGTTATGTTGGAAATGAGTTCTCAACGATTTTCTGTATTTTAAAACTTTTGGCAGGAGATCTCTTACCGCTAGATTTGCGGGTTGTCATTTTAATGAGACACTCTTCCCGTCGTTAGGGGGAGATAAGAAAAAGTATTTTCTAAGGGAATGACATGAATTTTCGTGGTGTGTTCCCACTGTGTCTCATATTGATTCTTGTACTCCACAAATGTAAATGTGAGGTGACAAAGAATAATCAATTTTCAGAATGTACATTGATGTTTCTAAAGTGATAAGATCACACATACCAGCTGCAAATATTTCTGCAAGTTTCGAAATCCTCAGTATGGGGTACACCATATACTAAGGTGTTGCAACTACACTTGGTGGAAGTGTAGTCAAGGACGTTGCTCCATAAAGTAAGATGGAGATGCCACTAGGTTCGATCAATGCTCACCTAGAAAGGAAGTAGATGAGTAAGGCACAACCTAATTTGTATCATTAATGAAATCATCTCATTTGATTGTCTCTGACTATGTCCATGAATCATTACTGGAGGACGCTCCGAAGTTTAACGATTCCAGAGAACAATGACATCCCAAGTGGATTATGAGAACACACACGAGTCAATGGAAATATCGTGTGAGCATATTAATGATTATTATTTTCATATACAGTTGCTAAAGGAAATCGAGCACGATGAGATCGAACCATGCTTCTTATTGTTTGAATATCAACAATAAAGAGCATATTTGGCCTACACAATCCAGGTAGAATTTGATTCTTTGACAAATATATAGGTATTTGGTGTGGTAGTGCTAACCAACCAAGTGTAAAGCTTGTGGACATACATGATTATTTGTCACAAAGCACAGTGAGAATAATGAAGTCGTAATGGTATAAAGACTCTCCTTTTGGCGCGAGGTATCTCACAAAGCCCTGGAATTTTTTTACTTTGTTATAATGAGCATTCTAGCATTTTGCTACTCAGTTAGCTTGGTAGTTTCAAAAGGACTTGAAATGCAGCATATGTATGTGGTTGTTATGTATCTATGAAAGCATCAAGAGATAAAATATATTTAAAAAAGTACTTGATAGACTTTTGTTGCCCAAATCAAATGACTCTAAACCACAGAGTGCGTTTACAGTTAGATATAACGCTCACTTATAGATTGAAGCAATCAGGCGGATGTGGTATACCCGTCTAAGTGACTATTTGATTTGGAGGGGATAGACAAGTAAGTTATTTTTCCTTGCGTATTCACAAGAAAGTTCCTGATTTGGAATTGTAGCTATTTATGTCGATGGTACAGACATAATAGGTACCCTTGATGTAATAAGAGACCTTAAAAGTATTTGAAATCCGAATTTGAGATGAAAAATCTGGGGAAAGCTCGACCGAATACTGAGCTTGTGGTATCTTATCCCACCAGTTTTCATTTGTCTAAAGTTGTCAGGAAATTTAACAAAGACATGCATCCTGATAGCACTCCCATGATTAGTCGAGGTTCAAATGTAAGTAAGTGACCATTTCGTCTAAAGGAAGATGGCGAAGATGTGTTGGGAGATAAAATTCCCATATCTAAGTACAATATACGCATTGTTGTACTTAGTATAATAATGTACTCGATAAAATTTTGCATCCTCAAGGAACTTGTTATCTAGATATAGCTCAACACTTACGAAATGTCATTGGAATGGTATAGTGGATGTACTCATGTACTTAAAAGTAACCATTGGAATAAATTTGTTTTATCCCTACAAATACATAAAAAGGAATGCTAATGAAAGTGCAATCCAAAAGTTGTTGATTATGAAGGAACAATAATCTCTTCTCAAACTAAAGTAATCAGGGGGAGATATGGTAGACTATTTTCTAAGTCATTACCAATATTCAGTTTCGAAAAATATATGACTAAAGGAACTGTCTGGAACAACTCTGAAAGTAATCAGGGGAGATGCCGACATCATGGGGAGGATCCAAGGATATGATGTCGACACATTTTACTTCGAAATTGAAGCTGTGTTGTACTCTTTCTCCCTTCGATCGAGAGTAGTTTTTCCCAGAGGGTTTTGTTACTCTACAAGGTTTCTAGTGAGACAACACTAAAAATATCAAGTATGTTGAACTTTGAAGACATAAATATCGCGTTGATAGTACCGAGTATATATGAATCAAAGAAATGAAATACAATATTCTCTTAAGCAACGTAACTTCCAGAATCAACAACATGGTCTTATAAACATTCAAGTCACCAAAGTAAAGTGTGATAAACTCCTTTTGACTGCATTGGACTAATGTAAATTGTCTAATATCAGGGGGAGCATCTAATGGTGTGTTAAATTATTTTCCTTCACCGAAGTTGCTTTTTCCCACAGGGTTTTGTTACTCGGCAAGGTTTTTAATGAGACAACAACAAACACCGGGAATGTAATTTCCTAGCTAAGGATATTGTCTTTCCCACGAGGATTTTCAGCTTTTAGAGTTGTAAGAAACTAGTAAACTTCAACGGAGCAAAGTGATCATCTGCAACAAATCACTTTTACTTGCAGCTGTCATGTTGTACTCTTTTCCCTTCGTCAAGGTTTTATCCCACTGGGTTTTCCTTGTCAAGGTTTTAATGAGGCAACATAATTAAATCCAATTATGTTCTAAGTTTACTTAATATTGTACTCTTTTTCTTTAGTTCAAGTTTTGTCCCTTTGGGTTTCCTTGACGAAGTTTTAATGAGGCAATTAAATTAGACTCGTCGGTCTTTGAAGATTGTATTGCATGTGATGAACTACATGTAAAGTACAAGACGACATGTGAAGTACTACATGTGAAAAGTTGTACCAAGGTTTTATCCCACTGGGTTTTTCCTTGTCAAAGTTTTATTGAGGCAATTGATTTTGACACAAGACATCAAGGGGAGGAATACATTTGAAGAACTACATTCGAAGCACTAAATGTGAAGCACTGCTTATGAAGCTCTATTGGACTGCACAAGGGGGAGTGTTATAGGGCCTACGGCCCATAGATGTGCGGCCTAACTAGATATCTAGGGTTTCCCTTCTACATGTATATAAAGGACATTGTTCCATGTAACCCTGCTAATGAATCAATAAGAAACTCTCCATCTCTTCCTCCTTCTCTATCTTTTATACTACAAAATACCCAATTAAATTGGAAACTATAAGACTATGAGAGGCATCTAGTTGATACTCTATAATTAGATGATATAATTCCCCCTAGAGATAACAATTAGGGTCTAAAGAAGAGAAAACTCTCATCCTCATACAATATTATAAAATAAAAACTCCCTCCTTTAGCCTTATCTATTCTAATTTATACTAGCACCAAGGGCATACTTGGCATATTCAAAGTAATTCTAGGATGGACTATAAATGGTTATTCAATATTTATATGTGACATTCACAATACATCATTATTACACAGCATCAAAGTTCAATTGTATCACAACTTTTACAATAACACTATGGTGATATGTATCACCCCCCTTTAGTCAATACTTTATCTCAACATGAAAACCACTCCCCCTTACATAATGATCGGTAAACCATATGTATTTGTAGTGTGAACTACACATTAACTCCCCCCCCCCTTTTTGTCTAAAAAATTGGCAAAGGTACGAAAATTAGTGGTATCGTAATGAAATTTCCATGGATATACTTCATGACCAAAGGTGTATTAACATACCAACAAATTTAGATACAATCGAAGATAAATGCATTCATCAAGGAGTTTATAAAGATACAAGATAACCCCTATAATATTCCACAGTCGCACTCCCCACAAAGATATGGAAATTAAGCACAAGTTCAAAATAACTCTCCCCCATAAAATGTCATTCCCGAAAGAACAACAAAGGCGACATTACTTTCACAAGAAAAGAAGGATTTCTTTGGACAAACCAAATCTCATGAAAACACGAATTTGTATCCAAAGTATTCAATTGAATTAACCACAATAGGACCCATGACTAATTCAATAGAAATGCACAACTAAATTAATCACAAGAAAACCCATAATTAATTTAGTCGGATTACACAACTAAACTAACCACAATGTGATCAATTCAATTGGTCATGCTCGTCATAAGAGAACTTACGGAGCAATAACTAAACTTACAACAAGAGAATTAGCAATTTAATTGTTCATGCTCAACATAAGAAAACTTATGGAGCAACAAAATATACACACATAAATGGGGATCGGAGATTAACCAAATACTGCGAAATATACAAGGATTCATTCTATTTTCCATCACTATTTGCACAATGACATAATAGACTTAATCCTTGTAAACAAAAGTTTTATCCTTTCTTTTATCAAAAAGATGACATAAAAGGCTTTAACTTTTGTAATGTCAAAATTCCATTCTATCTTCCATCAATACATTCATATCGACATAATAGAGATAAATTTTGAACAAGTATGGGACAGTCAAGGTTCACGGACGTAAACAACATATCCCATAAAAATTTGCAATATACCAAATCATAAAGATTAAAATTGCAAAAATCATCTTCCAAAATACTTAGAATTTAAACAAATAAATCTAAAAACATGAAGATGAAAATTGTTGGACATAACTATGTGTACTCACAATAATTTCTATTACAAACCCTAGTTATTCTTCTAAAAATAAGAAATAAATTCTCTAAAATAAGATTTGCTAGACATTGAGACCTCTGAAGAATTATTTATCGTCCCCGAACTCCTTGTCGTCAACAACCATGGGAATATTCAGTTCATGGATAAAGGAGTCAATTCTAACAAACCTTCTAGGATGATGATTGTAGGACCAGAATATCGCCACAACGATATTCCTGCGATATTAATAACACTTTTGCGATATTAACAACATTTATGCGAGAACATTGCGAGTACTTCAACAACATTTGACGAGTGTTGCAGAATTGCTTAAGGAATGACATAATGACTGACGAATGAAGAAACGCGTAAAGAGCATGTGTTGACCTGCGATAGTTATAAAGTTAGCGAGAAGGAAAATCATGGTTGTCACGATGATGATCGCAATGTAAATGCGAGATAAAAGGAAGACTTAGCTGTCATCCATTATGTAACTACCCTATAAATAGAGACCCAATATGACCAGAAAAGGATGATGTAATTTTGAGAGTTAAGAAAGTCTTGAGGAGAGAAAAACTTCAAGAAAAGAGTTGTATTCTTGAGTTCTTACATTTCCTGTAAACATTTTTGAAAATCAAATAATAAAGTGTTGTTTTTAATCTTCAAATTTGAGTTGGTTATTACAAATTCTTAACAAGGGTGTAGTGTAGGATTTCCTGCAACTATATTTTGGCGCCCGAAACAGGGATTGAATTAGCGAAAGAATTGTTCAAGATTAAGAAAATCATAAAACAAATTGGTGAGATATTTGAAGGAAGAATGGTCAGAATCAAAGAGGATTGTAGAAAATTGGAGTGTAGTATGGTAACAAGAACAATGATTGATAGATTTCATGAAAATATTAAGGGGAAGATACACAAACGAGATTTTGAAGGAAGGAAAATTATGACGGTGGAAAAAAGATCACTATTGAAAGATTGGGAAAATCAGGAGGTCACATTTACAACAACAGAAATACCAGAAGAAAATCTAAGTCATACATCTCCATTGGTAATCACAGTATCCACTATACCAACTAGTAATACCCCATGTGCGATGCAGATGCTTGAATTGGATTATTTTAACAACACCAAATTTGATAATAATGAAGAAAAAAAAATCTCAATTTTTTTTTAATATTCTTGTTTGTACTCATTATGTAGATAATTCAAAGAGCTTTTCAAATATACTAATTTTACAACAATCCGATATATATTTTAAAACATATCCAAGTTTTAATTTTTTTGATCTATTTTTAAAACAATGGCATTCATGTGAATATACAAACATTGATTAAAGGCTTATTTAATGGGGGTATTGTTGTCATGTGAAAAGGCTTCACCAAAATAAGGTTTCACCAAACAATTACCTATTTTATTTATATTAGTAAGATGAGAAAGGAAGAATTAATAAAATCTGTAGAAGAATGGGCTATGAATAGAACTTTGGTGGATGTAGGAAGTTCTGTAGATATAATATTTTATCATAGTTTTAAGAAAATGGGATATAAGGATGAAGAAATGTCTTGTTCAACATATCATATTCATGGCTTTGGAAAATCTTTAACAAAACCTAAAGGCGAGATAGTGGTACGAATTCCACTAGGAGAGATTGAAACACAAGTAATGTTATGTGTGGTAGACGTGGAATCACCGTATAACATGATATTAGGAAGACCGTGGATACACGAAATCAAGGATGTAGCATCAAAATTGCATCAATGCATCAAATTTCCTATACCCAGTGGAATTGGAGAAATTAGAGGAGACACAGATTTTGCGAAATTGTGTTACCAAATTGAAGTAAGAAATTGTGAAGAACGTCCAAAGCTGCAAAAGGTTCGCAGAAAATTAGCGAGAGAAACAAAGAAGGAAGAAGAATTTAAAGTTTACATGATAAGAGCAAAAAAGGAAAAAGAATACCCAACGAAATCTCGCGAGAAAGAGATGAACTCGCGAGAGTTATGAAAACACCAACACCAATGGGAGAACCTGAAGCCAGTTATACTGCAGCAGAACCAACAAAGGAAATACATATTAGCAGTGAAGAAGAGCCTAAAATGCTGAAAATTGGGACTAGAATGGAGGCAGATGAGGAAGAAAGAACTATAAATCTCTTGTGAGAATATAAATATATCTTCGCGTAGAGCATGTATGAGATGCCAGGGATAGATCCATCAATAGAATGTCATAAATTAGAAATCAACAAAAATATAAGACTATTTAAGCAAAGAATAAGGAAAATCACAACAACATACCATTCTCAAATAGAAGAAGAATTACAGAAAATGCTCGACGCAGGAATTATAAGGCAAGAAAAATATCCAGAGTGGATTGCAAATATGGCGGTGGTCCCAAATAAGAACAAGGGGATAAGAATTTGCATAGATTTTACTGATTTAAACAAAGCTTGTCCTAAAGATAGTTTTCTGTTACCAGATATCCCACAAATGGTTGAATCAGCAGCGGGAAATGCAAGAATATCTTCATTGGATGGATATAAATGATATAATCAAATCCCTCTCGCTGAAGAAGATCAAGAATATACCGTATTTTTTTCTCCAAGAGGATTATATTGTTATACAAAGATGCCCTTTGGCTTACGGAATGCTGGTGCAACATATCAAAGAATGGTGGAGAAGGTGTTTGCAAAGTGGATCCATAAAGCATTAGAAGTGTATGTAGATGATATGCTGATCAAAAGAAAAGAAGCTGAGAATCATGTGCAAGATTTGAAAGAGATTTTTGATCAAATACGACAATTTAATATTAAAGTGAATCCCGATAAGTGTACTTTTGGAGTAACTTCAGGAAAATTTCCGGGGTATATTGTATCAAAAGAAGGAATACAAGTTGATCCATAAAAAGTGCAAGCAATTCACGATATGCCAACGCCTGCGACGGTAAAAGATGTGCAAAAGTTGAATGGACTCTTAGCTTCGCTAGGAAGATTCATTTCGCGATCTTTAGATAAATGCAAACATTTTTTCGATATACTCAAGAAGGGAACAAAATTCAAGTGGACAGATGAATATGAAAAGGATTTTTAGGGAATAAAAGAACATTTAATGAGCATAACTATCTTGCAGAAAGCTGAACCGGGAGAAGAACTATTGATTTATCTCACGACAACCACATATGTGTTAAGTGCAGTGTTGCTGCGAGTAGATGCATGGGTAGAGAAACCAATTTATTATATCAGTAAAACATTCAATTCTGTAGAGAGAAATTATTAAAAAATTGAGAAATTAATTCTAGCATTAGTGCATGCAACTTTCAAGCTTCGTATATATTTTCAAGCACATAAGGTCAAGGTGTTAACAAAAGTGCCAACTGAGTCAGTAATGACAAATTCAAAAAGATCAGGCAGAGTTGAGAGATGGAATGCACAAGTAGGAAACTTTGATATCCAAT
The DNA here is from genome assembly GCA_023529315.1 of Papaver bracteatum. Lineage (NCBI taxonomy): Eukaryota > Viridiplantae > Streptophyta > Magnoliopsida > Ranunculales > Papaveraceae > Papaver > Papaver bracteatum. The sequence continues at coordinate 1,438,475 of JAJJWX010000259.1, forward strand.
ATGAAATTCTATCCTCGCCAAAATCACAAGTCATCGCAGATTTCTTAGCTGAATTTCCTTTGGAAGATGATGAATCTGTGGAATAGATGATGGATGTAGAAGAGGAACATGGAGATCCAAGAGAGCTATTAACAGAACCCAACATATGGGAGATATTAGTGGACGGATCATCGATTGGAGAAGGAAATGGAATTGGAGTTATTTTTATTTCACCAGAAGGAGAAAAAACAGATTTTTCATTCAGATTGGAATTTTCATCCACTAATAATGAGAAAGAATATGAGGCTATGATTCATGCTTTAAAATCTGCGATAGAAATGAAACTGGAAAATCACTAGCAATTCACAATTGGTTATTCGCCAAATAAAAGGAGAATATACAACAAATGAACCATCTTTGAGAAAGTACAAAAGATTTGTTGAAGAATTGTCTGCGAGAATCCCAAAAATAAAGTGGAGACACATATCAAGGAAAGATAATAGGCTCACAGATGCTTTTGCTTTCATATCCAGCATGATGACAAACCCAGCCGCGAGATGCATAAAAATTCAAACACTTTTATTACCATCGATAAACAAAGAAGAAGAAGAGACGAATGTGATGATGATAGAAGCTGGTGAGGAAGAATCAAAAATCAATGATACAGATTGGCGAGCAGACCTTCATGCTTATTTGGCGAGAGGAGAAATCCCAAGAAATCGATTAGAAGCACATAAATTAAAAAATAGGGCAACAAATTATGAGCTAAGAGGTGGAGTATTATATCGCAGATCTTTTAGTGGACCATCGCTAAGATGTTTGACGAGGGAAGAAGGACAAACAGTGTTAAAAATGTTGCATAGTGGTGATGCTGGTAATCATAGTGGAGGAAGATATTTGGCATATAGAACAAAAATGCAAGGCTATTATTGGCCATATATGCATGAAGATGCAAAGCAACTCTCAAGGCGTTGTGAAGATTGCCAGCGATTTGGAAAGAAGATACATGCGCCAGGAGCACCATTATCATCTTTAACAAGTGTATGGACTTTTGGAAAATGGGGATTAGATATTGTGGGACCATTTGTACCTGGTTCTGGACAAAGAAGATATCTAATTGTTGCAACAGATTATTTCACAAAATGGGGAGAAGTAAAAGCAGTACAACATATCCGTGATAAAGATATTTTTACATTCATATTTGAGAATATAATTTGCAGATTTGGAATTCTAGCACAGTTGGTGTCTGATAATGGGAAGCAGTTTGAAGGGAAGAATATAGAATTGCTACTTAATGCATTTAAGATCAAATGTGTAAAATCTACTCCTTTATATCCACAAGCAAATGGTCAGGCTGAGGCAACTAATAAGACAATAGCAGACATCTTAAAAAAGAAGCTAGAAGGATATCACAGGACATGGTGCGAGCAAGTGCATAATGTCATATGGGCTTACTATACAACTAGACGAGAAGCTACTGGAATGTCTCCTTTTTGTTTGACATATGGGGTTGAAGCTGTGTTACCAACAGAAGTTGCTATTCCTACAACAAAAAGAGAGGCTTGGGAAAGAAATCTAAGTGCCGAAATGATTCTAAACAAATTGGATGAATTAGAAGAGAAAAGAGAAAAGACTTTGCAGCATATGGAAAATTATCAGTGACGAATAGCTCGCGAATACAACAAACGTGTTAAAGAACGAAAATTCCAACCAGGTGATTTAGTGCTGCGAGAAACACCGAGTTATCAGTGAGAAAATGGTGGAAAATTGGCGAGAAAATGGGATGGAACGTACACTATTAAAGAGATTGTTGGAACTGGGGCATACAAATTAATGGATCCTGAAGGGAGAAATGTTTGTCAAAGACTTGATAGACCATGGAGTAGACTATATTTTAAAAGGTATCATCAATGACAGCTTCTGCGAGGTAAGAGATACTGGTATATTGTATGATGAAATAGATAATAAATTTTTCTTTCTCTATTACAAAGCAAAGCAAAAGCTGCGATAATAATCGCAAGAAAGGCGAATAAAAATTCGCAGAGATTAAAAGAATGGGACGAACCTTTATGGCGTACACCTTATTTCGCGAGTACAATCTCGCAAGAGGAAAATATAAGACCTAAAGTACGTCATATAAGGGGGTATCTGCTAACATGATTCAGGGGTAAGGTTATACCACTGCTAGATCCTGAGTCATGGAGACGTTGGGGTTAAAGAAAACCCATCCAGGAGAGAGACCATGGATTTACAGCTTTATAAGGTTATACCCTGGTTGGACGACCGAGGATCTCTTCTAAGAAGTGCAAAGTATGACCAAGGCGCCGAGGTACACGGTTGATCCAAGGGTGCCCGGGGCGTACGAAACTACCCTGGCCATTCTTGGTAAGCCTTGGCTATGATGCACTTAGCCTGAAGAAAACCCCACTTAGGGTGCAGTCTTGTAACTATAAGCCATATAGGAATAAAGGACAAGAGGCTGCGAAAACAGCTGGTTGTTGGCAAATCTGGATGGGAGGAGCTAGTCTTGTATGGCCAATGTGCCCTCCTTGAAGGGGCAACCAGGGGGAAGATAAGGGCGGCACCCTCCATTAGGGAGATAATAAGTGTCTTAAGATGGCAATGTCATGGGGCTTTATGATCGCAAGAACATTTAGGCCTGTCATATTGTCACGTGACGTAAATTATACAGAGGCAACAAGCCATAAGAGATATGTTTAGATGAGATCAATGGGTTTTTACATGAAAATGTAAAGACGTCCTGCGATTTCATCGCAAAACGGCAATGTCATGGGACTTTATTCTCGCTAGAGGATTTAGATCTGTCATATTGTCGCAGAAAATTCAAACAAAAATGGATAAGGCAAGATCAATGGATTTTTACATGCAAATTTAGAGATGTCCTGCGATTTTGTCGCAAAAAAGAAAAATTTGGCAAAATAAGACCTTTAACTAGGAAGGAAAAATAAGACCAACAGAATAATATTAAACATTAACTATTTTCAGAATGCAGGAAATATTTGTTCATCGCAGGAGAATATATGAGAAGGCATCTTTTTTCGGAATTTTTCAGAATATCGCAAGAATTGATTACATCGCAGATATATTCCTACTTTCGCAAGAGGTATAGTCACACAGTTCGCAAAAAGAAGATACAAGAAATAATTCAACATCTCAAGAAAGTTAATGAAGGGAAAGTAGGGGAATGAATAAATAAGATCTCATTATCTTCCTTGAGAATATTCAAAGTAAACAAAATTAAAGGTTGAATTCTAAAAGTTGCAAAAGTTACATTGCTCGCAAGAAAGAAGAAGGAAAAGAAATCAAGAATGAAATTCAAGCTTCAGCGATGGTCTCGCCAGACTCAGGATTTTTACCGTTATTGTGAGCATCACCAACATTTTTGTCATTACGAATTTCTCCTTCTCTGGGAGAACTTTTTTCTTCTTCTTCTGGTTTATCCTGAGAAATATCTTCTTCAACATCTTCTTCAACGGGTATATATTCTAAATCCTTGTCCATGGGAAGAGGGATTTTATCATCATCAAATTTTAGAGGAAGAACGGATACAAGAGGGAGAGAATGGGATATCAGAATATCGTTCTCAAGAACTTCAGCACTAAGGTGAACCTTGCGAAGGAAACCTCTGTCACGATTTCTAATCTCTATATTTTTGAAGTACTCGAGATAATCAAGTATTCTCTCTGCCTTATCGCGAGCTTCTATAAAATCAGAAGTGAGAATCTTGTTTTCTTTGCGAACTTTATCTAACTTATCAGTAAGATCAGAGATGGTAGAATGAAGACTTCTTTCAGATTCTGCGAGCAACAAAAATGATTAAATATTATTCAGACAAAGATCTCGCAAGAAACATAACGTAAAATTTGACAGAAAGATCAAAAAATGAGGCAGTCAATTGACTACCTTCTTTTTGAGAGGTAAAGTTTGGATTAATGTAAAGAAACAGTTCTCCCATTGTTTCATAGCGGCATCAAATTTATCGCCAACCATACCCTTCAGACGAGATTTCATGTTTTCTTCTTTGGAGTGTAGATATGAGTTTTCCTTTGCTAATAAAGAATGAGATTTCTTTAATTGGGAGTATTGGTCTTGAAGCTTGATGGCCTTTAAACTAAGAGTTAATCTACCCTTAATAAGTTTATCCTTCTCAGCGGCAGATGATTCAGTTACTTCCTTGAGTTCATCTTTAAGGGAGCGAAGAGATCGCTCTTGATTATCACATATTCTTTGTAGATTACTCAATTGCTGCGAAGAAATCGCCATCAAGCTTGAAAATCTATGTTTCTCTTGGGATAAAGTTCTATTTTCATCTGATAAAGATTCTACCGCCAAGTTAGACTTGATTAACAAATATGAGAGACGAGTAACCTCGTTACTTAATAAATTTTGACTTTGCGATAGTTGATTATTCTCATTAGTAAGATTATCTATTTGATCGATCGAATATGTGTAGAGATTATCTAATCTATTATACTGGTCCATCCAAGAATCTCTTTCAACACGAGCTTCTTCAGCGATAGATTCAAATTTAAGTCTTTCCATGAAACGAGTCTGATTTGAAACTAATATATGAACCAAGAATTTAAGAAGGAGACTTGAGTACAATAGGATATGAAAGAAAAACATAAAAACAAAAGAGTAGAGGCAAGAAAATTGTACCTTTCAGCTCGTCATTTTTTCTGCGAAGATTCTCGCAGTTAAGTGAAGAGTTGCGAAGCATATGGTTCAGAGTATCACATTCAGAAATTTTGACTTGAAGACTTTTTTTTAGAGCTTCAACTTCATTTTCTAAAGATGCTCGTGAAGCAGTACTATCAGAGCCAAAATATTTGAGTAAAGTCTCGCAAACTTCATATTGGAGAGAGTCAGTAGAAGATTTTCTAGCATCATCTAAAATGTTAGATAAAATTTTAAAAGCAACATTGCTAAGGTTTCATTTGATGAAGGAAGAGATGCATAGGGTGAAGTAGTAACGAGGGAAAGTTGATGATTTCAGTCATTTGCGATGGTTGTATTATCAGAAGGAGGAGTATTTGGAAAAACAACAGTTGAAGGCAATAAAGGGCTAGAAGGAATTTCAGTCACAACAATTTCAGGAGCTTGATTTGTCAAAGAATCAGAAGAAATAGAGGTGTTGGAAGCGATATTCTCGCATATAAAATAAAGAGGATCCAATCGCGAGGGCGTGGTAATAACTCTCGCAGATGTTAACGTGGGGATGATGAAATCAGCCTCAAGAGCTTTAAATTGACGAGGTTTTTTGGGAGGATTAGCGATGTTCTCGACATTCTGCGAATAATAACTTAGATAAGAAACAGAGGAAACAATATTGTTATTAAGAAATAGGATGTGTTTCTTACCACCTTATCATTCGCAGAACTCCTCTTCTTCTTATCAGTTGGCCTTTTGGGAGCATTAGGGTTTTGAATTGAGGATTGGGTGTTAGAGATAGTTCCACTGAAGAGAAGACATAATACGGGAGTTATGAAGGATCAAATAGAGAAGGTCGAAGAATATGAATAAAAATTGACTTAAATAAAGATTATAATCAAAAATCATACCTTGATGACTCCATTAGAACAGTAGCAGGAGAATATGAAGAAGAAGAAAAGTTGCAGACAGAAGACAAAATAAACAGATGAAGAAGATAGAGAAATAAAAGAAGAAAATTAGTTTTGAAGTCTAACTCTACCTTTTATAGGAAAAAGGGAATGACATGTTGAGTAGAGATGTGTCAGTAAAAAGATGAATTTACAACACATGTAGGCAGTTAAGCTAAATTAACAGAGTCTTGTCGAGAAGAAAATATGGAAATAAAAGAAGTTGAGAGCGCTATGAAGAGTCTGGGATTCTCATGATCTTATATTCTTCACAGAAAATACATGAGAATAGGCAAGATGTAGGACCAGAATATCGCCACAACGATATTCTTGCGATATTAACAACACTTTTGCGATATTAACAACATTTCTGCGAAAACATCGCGAGTACTTCAACAACATTTGACGAGTGTTGCATAATTGCTTAAGGAATGACATAATGACTGACGAATGAAGAAACGTGTAAAGATCATGTGTTGACCTGCGATAGTTATAAAGTTAGCGAGAAGGAAAATCATGGTTGTCACGATGATGATCGCAATGTAAATCCAAGATAAAAGGAAGACTTAGCTGTCATCCATTATGTAACTACCCTATAAATAGAGACCCAATATGACCAGAAAAGGATGATGTAATTTTGAGAGTTGAGAAAGTCTTGAGGAGAGAGAAACTTCAAGAAAAGAGTTGTATTCTTGATTTCTTACATTTCCTGTAAACATTTCTGAAAATCAAATAATAAAGTGTCGTTTTTAATCTTCAAATTTGAGTTGGTTATTACAAATTCTTAACAAGGGTGTAGTGTAGGATTTCCTGCAACTACAATGATGTCGAGCCAGGTCCTTCTGAATTTAGAGAGTTCTCATAACAAAAGCCTTTATTTGCTGAATCTCCTTTACTGATTCCTTCAACTCTTCAAGAACATTAGAAAACTTTTGAGAATTTGAAGGAACAACTCTTGGTTTTCTCAAATTCCTTCTTTTTCTTTTCAAAGTTGGAGGCAACGGAGATTTTTATTTTTCCTTTATGATTGATGGCTTAACAATCATATTAACATATTTTCCATCGGAACACATGATGCTTGGAGTCTCCATACGTGTATGGGTTTGTGAGAGGAATTCACAATTTAAACTCAACAGGCAGTCTTAAGATAAAAAGAGTTTGAGAAAAGGAAAAAGGAATGTAGGGTTATGGAACCTTTTAACCACACAAGTTCACGCACGCGCAATTCATGGCCCTAAAGAGAGTGGAATTGACGAGAATAACCTTCTTTATTGAATACACAGGGAAGACTCTTCCAATATCAATTGAAAAGAAATAATTCCAAATCATACAACTACTCTAAGAAACAAAAATAAATAAAATCTTTTAAGCATGAGGTGGGCATAATCTTGTCTCTTTTAATCAGGCACATGAGACAAGATGCACAAAAAAAATATAATTAAGTTGTGCTGTGGTGAACAACAATTTGTCCACCATGACCTGTATGAAAGAAATTCATAGACCCCTGTCTATCAAATTATTTAGACCATTCTCTTTTCTCTAGAGGTATTGACCTATCTTTGGAAACCAACTTCTTTAAAGAGGATAAAATCTTACATACCTCAGCAGTTTTTTGAACAAGTTTAAGCTTGTTTGTTAGGCGATTTTCTCTTCATTGAAGTCTCTTGACATGTTTCATCTAGTGTTTATACTTCAAAAAACTTTGAAAGTTCATGACCCTTGAGTGAACCATAATAGAATGTCAATGGATAAGATGATTCAGACGCCCGAGATATGCAAGCTTCTAGGCACAGAGTGGAACCTAAAAAATCAGACGGAGAGTTTTTAACAAAAAGGTTAATTTCTTCATCCAGATTGGTTGTGTATCCTTCTGGAAGAATATCAAGATTGATCTATGTATTGCTACAATTATCAAAATCGATATCTTCACAAAGAAGTGCAACACTTGATTTTTCGTCTTCATTCGAATCATAGTGATCAGACATTTTATCAAGATTTGCAACAAGACCTTTGTTCCCAGTGTATTTTCTACGTTTCGGACACTCATGCAAAATGACCAAAACCTCTACACTTAAAGCATTGTGGCATATCCTCGTCATTAGCCTAGTCATCATCCCTGTTTTTAGGAGGAATGCGATTGTGAGGTTTAACTGACGACCTAGGTTTGTCTCTGGAAAACCGTTTACTTATCTTCAATAGAAAATCCCTTATCTGTCTTGTGATCATAGAGACTGATTTGTCAAGATCTTCATCTAATAAATCAGCCTCAGAAAGATCATCCTCAGAGACATAAACACTTTTACTTTTATTAAGTAATTTAGTGTTCTTTTGTGCTTTTAAGGAAACATCTTTTCTAATTTTGGATGTATGCTCATGATCAAAGATCTTTAGCTTTCCAACCAACGTGTTTCTGGAAAGAGCATCAAGGTTATTTCACTTAACGATGTCATGTTTCTTATAATCGTATCTACATGGCAGCGATCTGAGAATTTTCATCACAATGTCCTTTTCAGGAATAGTCTTACCCAATGCAAAAGATGCATTAATAATTTCAGACACTTTGTGATTAAACTCATCAAATGAATCTTTATCTGCCATACGAAGGTTTTCCCAATCGGAATTAAGGTTTTGAAGCCTAGCTTATTTTTCACTGGTATTACCTTCGAATGTGGTTTCTAAGATATCCCAAGCATATTTAGACCGAGTGCACGTAGTCACATGGTGCTGAATATCTGGGGTAATGGCATGCATGATGCCACTCAAACCGTCAGAGTTTTTCTTTGCATCAAGTATCTCAGCAGTGTCATATGCACCAATATCCTTAGAAACGGTCGAATTCCCTACTGCCACAGCGGGAGCATCATAGCCATTAACTACATATACCCATGATTGAAAATCATGCGCTTGAAGAAAGGCACCATAACAATTTTCCACCACAAGTAATTTGAGCCATCGAAGAATGCTGGTACGTTTATAGAGATAACACCTCTGTCCATATCAGATCGCTATAAACACAGACTTGTAGGGTCTTTAACGTGTTTGCCTGCTCTAATACCAATTGAAAATGCAGGGGTCTAATAACCACACCCAACAATTCGTTTGGCAATCTGAGAGGACTTACTCCAATACACTTTCTAGAGAATCAACTAGACAATCATACTCAATCTAGAATAAAGTATATCAAAGAGTTTAATATCTCTAACTCTTAATTTAATCCGCAATCAACAAATAGAAATCTACGAGCCTGATTGAATATAAGAGGGGCTACTTGAACGGTACCAAAGACCAAAGTTTAAGTGTCAATCAATGTAAATCAACAACCAAAGGTTGGATATTCTAATTGATTGATATTAATGCACAACCTGTGATATATCAATTATATAACAAAATATAATGCGGAAAAAAAAAAATACAGACACCAAAATTTTGTTAACGAGGAAACCGCAAATGCAGAAAAACCCCCAAGTCTAGATTGAACACCACACTGTATTAAGTCGCTACAAACACTAGCCTAGTACAAATTAACTTTGGACTGGACTGTAGTTGAACCCTAATCAATCTCACATTGATTCAAGGTACAATTGCTCTCCTTACGTCTCTGATCCTAACAGGATACTATGCACTTGATTCCCTTAGATGATCTCACCCACAACCAAGAGTTTCTACGACCCAAAGTCGAACACCTGATAAACAAATCTATATCACATAGAAAAGTCTATAGGATTGAATAAATCTGTCTCCCACAGAAATACCTAAGAGTTTTTGTTCTGTCTTTTGATAAATCAAGGTGAACATGAACCAATTGATAAACCAGGCTTATATTCCCGAAAACCAGCCTAGTATTATCAATCACCTCACAATAAACTTAATCGACAAGCGAAACAAGTTATTGTGGAATCACAAATGATGAGACGAAGATCTTTGTAACTACTTTTATCTTGCCTATCGGAGATATAAAATCTCGAGTCAATTATTCCAATTGTACTCAACGCTATAAAAACAGCAACATCAGATCACGCAACTAAAAAGAGAATAATTGGTTCTGGCTTCACAGTCCCAATGAAGTCTTCAAGTCGTTAACCTACATGGTCTCGAGAAGAAACCTAAGGTTAAAGGAGAATCGACTCTAGTTATGCAACTAGTAACACACATGAGGTGTGGGGATTAGGTTTCCCAGTTGCTAGAGTTCTCCCTTATATAGTCTCCAAATTAGGGTTTTCAATCCAAGTTACCTTGGGAAAAAAACATTCAATAATCACCGTCAGATGAAAAACCCGATTCAACCAAGTTAATATCTTTGAACCATTAGATCGAACTCAGCTTGTTACACACAAATGAAATGTACCCTCATTTAGGTTTATGTAGTTGTACCTAAACATGTACACCATGTTCGTTCACAAATAGTTAACCGAGGTTAGCCATATGATTACTCTCATATCAACCTTATTCATCTTAACCATAACTAGTTTAAATGACTCAAATGAAACTAGTTAATGAGTTTTTCAATTGCTATATTCTCATGAATTATAAAAGAACACAATTGAAGAAAAATCCGTTTTATTCACTTGAATCAATCATGAAAATTATAACCACGGTTTGCAAAGATTGCATTAAATGTTTAAGTTCATGAATAGACCGATTTGATAAAATAACCAGCTTAAGTATGCCTACGGGTATGCGTACTTAAGCAACCCGATTTTGAGTTTGTTAAGTATCCAAACTTAGCATAAATTCTCGGTTCAAAAACTTCCGCCAGTATGTGATGAGTGCCAAATATTGAATATTCATACACCTTTTCATTGGCACTTAACTCATCTTTCACGCTTCAAAGTCATATATTATCCCAAATTCTGCATTTTTACCATTTTCAAGAATAAATATTTGTATTAATTAATTTTGTGTTTTTAAGTACTAAATAAAGCTTGGAAGAATTGAGAAGACAAAAGAGAAGAAAGTTGGAAGCGTTGCAACCCGCTCGCGCATCAGTGGAAATCTGTTTACAAATTCATGGGATTAAACAACCCATGATCCAAAACCCAAGACCCAAATCCATTTCCACCTCACCCCCATTGGATTCTTTCCAAAACATCCACCTCACCCCCATTGGATTCTTTCCAAAACATCCACCTCACCCCCATTCTCTCACTCAATCACTCCCAATTTGTTTCCCACAACCAAATATATTCCATCAATTAAGAAAACATGTTTTGTTGAGTGGATGAGTGCCAAAATTCGGATCCAAGTGCTTGAGGGAATTTTGTGTATAAATAGAGAGGGTTGTTGTGTTGAATAACCATCCAAGAATAGCTTGTTCATGTTAGTTTCTTAAATTTCAGTTTTGTTATAATGTTCTTCATGTTCTAGTTCATTTGCTAGGGTTTTAATGAAGCCATAACTCATTGGTATGTATTCATATCTTGTTCTTGAAAGTTTAGAATTGTTTAAAGTATAATTTAATCCAAGTTTGTCAACATCTTTCTCTCACAATGTATGCCATGTATCCATTGTAGTTAGAATATCTCCATGTTGATTATGCTACAACTCATGCTTAACCAAATATTGATCCTTAGATTATTTGTGCTTTAATAAGACAATTAATTCTTTGGAGAAATACTTTAGTTGTGATTAAATTATCCATTGGAGAAACACCTTAGTTATAAGGTAGACTTGAATCTACTATAAGGACAAGAATAATATTACAAGTTGAATGCATATCATAGGTTATTGGTGGATTTGAATACCCTAGTATCCATATTCTAATTGTTTACATATCTTGTTATTTGCATCTTTTATTATTTCAGTCACTTGAAAATCATATCGTCGTATCGACAAAATCAAACCCCTTTTGGTTACTCTTTGAATCAGGATTTAGAATCAACTTCTACACTCTCCAAATCTCTGTGGTTCGACCTGTGCTTGCCCTGTGTTGCTTGTCGACACTGTGCACTTGCAGTTTATACATAGAAGTAGGTATCTTTCCGAGCCTACCAGTATGCATAGGGTACGCATACTTAAGGTGACTAGTTTAGGAGTTTGTAATTCCCAAACCCAGCAGATATTTTCGGTTCGAAATCTTCCTCCAGTATGCATACGGGTACGCATACTTATCTTGTCTCCTTCACCAATTTCGTATACACACATATGCATACACTTGGCTCCCAGTTAATGGATTTATACACTAATATGCGAACACATTATATATGCTTATATCAAAGATGGTTAAATTATCAACTCTACATTCCAATCATTGAAACATTCTTCTATAATGACAATAGCCGTTTTCACACATTATTAGCATCCAAGCAATTTTCAAGTTATTGAAATGTCAACATGAATTTCGTCACGACTAAAGATGAACATGGCTAAAGCGAAAGCTTGCCAACACATATTTCTCAAAATATGTAAGCGAGATATACTCAGCTCGAAATCTCAAATGTGTATAGTAGAAAACTATATCGTAAAACGACTTATGTCTCAATTATAGGAGATAGAGTAGAAATAGACTTTCCAAGTGATAGATGAGCTCAAGTCTCCACATACCTTTTGTCGAAAAAGTTCCACAAGCTCCCCTTAATAGTTCTTCGTCTTCAAATGATGAACGCCAAGAAATCTAAGCTCAACTACACTATATATGTCCTAGTCTGATACATCTATAAATAGGCTAGAAATCAAGACTTATAGTTTTGATCACTAACATTGACAAACATGCTTGAGATAGTAACACATGCGAGTTCGATCGAGCAATGCTCTAACATTAATGATGAGATTTTGTACTGTGTTCCGTCTCCTTATTCTTGAATGGTTCCAAGGATAAAAAGGATTTTTTTTTTCACGGGAGAATATTTCTATCGTCACTGTTGTACCCACTTTGCCAGCAAAATAAGACATGCGCACCACTTCGGCAGAATATAACTGTGAAAATTAATGTGGGGTTTTGGGCTCGCGCTCAGATGTGAATATTTTTTTTAATACGAAAGGAGCTTTATTAATCTGAAAAAAAACTACATAGATAGTCTATCGTCAGCTAAGGTTGTTTCCAACCAAGGTGGTTTTACATCTAACCACTCTTCAGCATCTGATATAGATAGAGCATGCTTAGCTAGCAGGTCAGCTACATTGTTTGCATCTCTATGAACGAAATTACATTTCCAAACTTCAAACTTCTTTAATAAAAATTGACAATCTTGAATAATATTATTGTTTAACCAAGCAACTGCTCCTTCCTTCCCATTAATGGCATTGACAACGTTTTGGCTATCTCCCTCCAGCTGAATTCTCCTAAAACCTTTATCTGCTGCCCATTTGATGCCTTCCAAAGCTGCCAATGCTTCCGCCTTTTCAGACTCTAGTGCTTTAATTGGTGTACTTCTAGCTCCATCGGACGTACCTGCATTAGTTCTAATTATTAGTCTAATTCCTACTTTGTTGTTATATCTACAAAATGATGCATCAAAATTAATTTTAATCACATCAAGTTCTGGTCTTATCCACACATGGGCACCAGAGTTATGTATAGGCCTTTTTATAGAAGGCATAGTTATATTAACTCTTTGCCAATCTTTCATGTGTGAGTTCACATTCATGATAATAGAGTTGCAATGAACCTACACATTTTCAAACACTACACTGCAACAGTGTTTCCAAACTTCCCAAATAACAAAACAGAATATATGAAAATGAGCTATGTTGTTAGGCCTAGCTTGGACATTATGATCGAACCAAGAAGCAACCCAGCTATAAATATCCTGCCCCCGTAATGTCAATAACAAATTTAAATCAATAGCTGTAAGCACATTAACCGTGATAGGACAATCTAAAAATAAGTGTTGTAAAGATTCCACATGGTTAGAGCAAAGAGGGCAAACATGACAGACTCTATAGCATCATTATGCCTATGTAGTCTTTCTCTAACAGGTAAACACTTATGAATAAATTTCCACAAAAAATGTAGGATTTTTATGGGCAGGTTGGTTTTCCACAAAGATTTCCAGTTTATGGGAATATCGGTGTTAACCAATAACCTCTTTTTTGGGCAAAGAAGATACTTTTAACTTGGTTACTTAAGCATAATCCTCAGCTGTTGTATTATACTTCACATTTTATTTTGTTGTGTGGATGCGAATTGATATAATAATTAAAGCCAACGGAATTGAACAATTACAAACTTTGCGAGCTTATAGAACATTACAACTTATATAGTAACATGAAAATGTAGAGCTAATGTTTGTTCTCCCATGATATATTCGTCGGGAATTAGAATGGTTTTAACTTTCTGTTGTAGTCGAGACTTGAGAGACAATAGGTATCAGAAAACATTCACTCGATCTTCTATTTTCTTCCCTCCGGAGTCCCAGATGAATTCTATAGATACCACAATAATGAAGAAGATCAGATTTTTAGGAAAAAAATTTAGACCCATTAATATTTTGCTTTTTACTGTAGCGTATTCAGGAACACCAAAAAAAAAAAAAAAAAAAACGCCCGCCCAGAACAGTCGCATAAAGCTGCGCACATCAACAATGAGTTATTCACTGTGTCCTTTGTTAAACAACGACAGTTATTCTCTGTGTCGTTCTTCGTGTTCTTTGAACGAGCGGTTACGAAGCGTCTGTTCTTCGTGTTCTTCATCTCATTATCATTCTTCGTAGCAACGATAGTTCTTTATTCATTATTCGTAGCACTTCAATTTTACACTTTTTTTTTTATTTTTTTTATTTTGCTTTTGCTTTAAAACTTCGAAACCCTAACTACCTCTTTTGAGCTCAACAGGTGCCTGAGTAGCTGTTGTAAAGGCGAAGGAAAGGAAGCGGAAGAAAGCGGAAGAAGTTTTTATTTTAATAAAAAAAAAAGAAAAAAAAAGAGAGTTTATTTTATTTATTTTTAGTTTGTATTAGGATTCCTTTACTCTTGTAATTTTCTTTTTCTTTTGCACTTTATTTTGGACTTTGGACTTGGACATTCTATTTTTATTGTTAAACCCTACGGAAGGGTAGTATTAAATATCAAACTGTTTTGCGAGAGAAGGACGGTGATTACAATATCACCTCGGCCCCTCGGGTTCGTTCATGACATAGGAGTCGTGGCCCGAGTCGACAACAACGGTTCATCCCCCGTCTGATACGGGAGGTAAGGTTGTCGAAACACTCGCGAATCCCCGTTAGCGAGTTCTTGTATTCCTTCGGTTGCATATATGTTGAGGATTTGAATACGGCCGCTTTAATTTCCTAGTAAAGGGCAAGGACTGGCCATACAAGATAAGGGTTCGGATTTCATCACCGTTCTCTTCTTGCCCGCCTTAGGAAAACGTTACCTACGCAAACCTAAGCTTTAAAATTTGAAATAGAACAAGACCTATAAGGTAACGAGCTTAGTAGGAAAGTCGTTTGAAAAATATTGGTTACTCTTTAAGCATACTTCAAAGTTCATGACGGTTTCTGTAAATTGAATGCGTGACTGCGCCGCCTTGTAATACGGTGAGGCCTTGAGTATCAAAGCTCCTGCAGCTTCTCTCGCCTCTGTTCAATTTACTTAAACTCGGATTGATTCCAGAGAGGTTTACTCAGATTGTAACGAATTCCCTTTCGAAGGATTAGAAGCTGGTCTAGAAAACAATCTAAGTGGAGCCATCTTGCTTTTTGTTTGCTAGAAATCAGTAGGTTTACTGTGGTGGAGTCATCCTTGTTTGTGATTGCATAGAACTTCCCTTCCGTTTATTTCTTCTTTTATTTTGTTTTTCTAATGTATGCCCGAGGTCATTAGAGAACGGGCTTGAAAAAAAAAAAAAACAAAAAAACAAAAAAATAATGAAAAAAATATTGGTATGTTTTCAGTGTGTACCGCCCAATCTCTGCAACAAGCCTAGTGCTAGTTAGAGATCATGTCAGGATTTTGGTCTGCAGGTGAGGATGAAAACAAATTCATTAGAGAGCTTGCTTACAGGCATGCTTCATATTATGAGCCTCCAACAGACCATGATGTCAATAGTTATAGGGATTTTTATGGACATTTTCTGATCCCCGAGCATCAATACATGGACCCTAATAACTATTCAAACATGTATCATCCACCACAGGGTGAAAATGAACATCTTGACAGTTCCCAACCCTCACAGTCATCATTTTTGGATAAGTTAGAAGCTAAAATCACAGCTTTAGAAATGCAATCTGAAATCTATGCTTGTACCTTATGTGGAGGCTTAGGCCATCCTGCTGAGAATTGCTATATTTTGCATGATTTTAGGCAATCTAGAGAATATCATGAAAATCCAAAATATGAAATGCCAACAGATTACAAAGATGATAGTCATTGGGACCATAATCAACCTTTCGAAGGTTGCGATCAGTATTTTATAGACCCTAATGACCATGCAAACATGTATCATCCACCACAGTGGGAATTTGAACAATTTTGTACTTCTCAATATGTGGAGGAAAATCTCAGAAGCTTCGAAAAAAATAATGCTAGGAGTGTATTGCATGATAAACCATATAGCATTGATTATGAATTTCCTATTGTTGAAGACTCTCCTTCCATTGAACAACTTAATGCATTTTTAAAAATGAATTTGATTCATTTACAAAATGTAGGAAAGGAGGAATTTCAGGATGAAATATTTGTTTGTCCTAATGAAATAAAATGTGAAAATAGTATGCCTAGTCTTACTTGTGCAGCTGATATTGCATATGAACCTATTTTAAATGAAGGGACTAGAAATACTACGATTTTAAATAAGGAAATGCATTTCTATGATGATGATGATGATGATGTTATGTTAGAAGAATATGTTTTTACTGAAAATATTGTCGAACCTTTGGGTTCAGAGACATTAGGCTTATCTGCCTCGACCTTAATGGATGAAGTTTCTTCTAATGTTCCATTTACATGTGATGTGGTTACTAATCTTGAGCATGTGCAGTTGTCCTGTGAAAGAGAGCATGCTACACAACTTGTTTGTGACTTAGAAAATGTTGAATCTTCTGTAGACACTAATGATACTATACATGAAAATAACTTTGATGTGTTTGATTCTCTGTCTAAGTCACAGTGTGAAGTTTCTTGTGATATTCCTATGCATGAAACTGAAGTTGTAGTGGATGATTGTGAAATGGGTCTTATTTATTTGTTTTATGAGCATGAGCATGATGTTGTACTTGTTTCTGACTTAGGGAAAGCTGAATCATATAGTAACACAGATAAAAATAACTTGGAGAGTTATGATTCGATGCTTAAGTCACAACATGACTGTCTTAGGGTAAACCGAGAGGTTGTCAAACCCATTTTGTGGACAAGTCAAAGCTTTGGATTGGAACTGTGTGCCTCTCAAGTCCTCTTGGACTATTTTGCAGCTAAATATAATACCTTTGATGAGCCACAGTTCGAGTTTACTCATGTCTTCTCATCCATCCATGAAAAAATCCACTTTGAACTAGATCTTGTGCATGATGCACCACTGAAATTGTTAGATTTTGTACCCAAAAGTTTATCTATTGAAAAATTTAGGTTTGGGGGTAACTCATTCACATATGCAGTCTCACTTGCATTGTTGTCTGTTATAAATATGTAAGGTTTGTTGTTGTTTTCACACTCCGTCTTTTGGGTTGATCCTCAACTTTTTAGATTGTTGGTGTATGGTGAATTTTTATTGTATATAATCCAGTAATTAATTTTTGAATCTTCTTCATATATATGTGTGCTAACCAAACTTTTTGTCTTGCTCTCATATTGTTTGCTCTCAAAGCATTCATTCAATTATGGTTAGCACCACCCTTTCTGCATCGGGTAATCTCTTTCCTTTAAATCTTCTCTACCTTGTTCTCTTGATATGTGTTCTTATCATCTTTTGAAACATTGAGGACAATGTTAGATTTAGGTTTGGGGGTGTGTTTTGCATATAGAGTTTTTAGTCTTTTATTAAAAAAATCAAATTAGTCTTTTATTAAAAAACAAAAACAAAAAAAAAAAAATTTCTGATGACAGATTTGTGTAGCGGGTCTTTTGTAGGATTTTTTTTTTAGTCTTTTGCATTTTATTTGTTGTTGTTTTTCGGATGACCATTTGTGGAGCGGGTCTTTTGTATGTTTTTTTCCTTTGTAGTCTTTTGCATTTTTTTTATGACCAGTGTGTAGCGGGTCTTTTGTAGGATTTTTTTGTAGTGTTTTGCATATAGATTTTTTAGTCTTTTATTAAAAAATAAATAAATCAAAAATCAAATTTTTTATGATGACCAGCTGTGTAGCGGGTCATGTGTTTGGTATCGATGATGTTGTGTAGCGGGTCACTAAAAAAAATGATGATCACTGTGTAGCGGGTCACTAAAAAAATATGATGATCATTTGTGTAAGCGGGTCTTAAAAAAAATGGTTACAAATTATCAAGGTTCTACGAAATTCGAAGTTCATCATCTACAGTTGAAGACCGAAGACAAAGACATTTCTATGGATGCTCTGATATTGGAGAAGGGTTTGTGGGTACTTCTTTGGTAGGCCCTCACGAGACTACAACTCGTCCACTAGGGACACCTAGGGGTTTAAAGGCTAAGTGCATACGCTAAATGCATTCGAGAGACCAGCGACAGTGGTATAGTTAGGATTTCTGGATTTCTGTTTCACTTGAGGACAAGTAAAATTCAGGTTTGGGGGTATTTGATGAGTGCCAAATATTGAATATTCATACACCTTTTCATTGGCACTTAACTCATCTTTCACGCTTCAAAGTCATATATTATCCCAAATTCTGCATTTTTACCATTTTCAAGAATAAATATTTGTATTAATTAATTTTGTGTTTTTAAGTACTAAATAAAGCTTGGAAGAATTGAGAAGACAAAAGAGAAGAAAGTTGGAAGCGTTGCAACCCGCTCGCGCATCGGTGGAAATCTGTTTACAAATTCATGGGATTAAACAACCCATGATCCAAAACCCATGATCCAAAACCCAAGACCCAAATCCATTTCCACCTCACCCCCATTGGATTCTTTCCAAAACATCCACCTCACCCCCATTGGATTCTTTCCAAAACATCCACCTCACCCCCATTCTCTCACTCAATCACTCCCAATTTGTTTCCCACAACCAAATATATTCCATCAATTAAGAAAACATGTTTTGTTGAGTGGATGAGTGCCAAAATTCGGATCCAAGTGCTTGAGGGAATTTTGTGTATAAATAGAGAGGGTTGTTGTGTTGAATAACCATCCAAGAATAGCTTGTTCATGTTAGTTTCTTAAATTTCAGTTTTGTTATAATGTTCTTCATGTTCTAGTTCATTTGCTAGGGTTTTAATGAAGCCATAACTCATTGGTATGTATTCATATCTTGTTCTTGAAAGTTTAGAATTGTTTAAAGTATAATTTAATCCAAGTTTGTCAACATCTTGCTCTCACAATGTATGCCATGTATCCATTGTAGTTAGAATATCTCCATGTTGATTATGCTACAACTCATGCTTAACCAAATATTGATCCTTAGATTATTTGTGCTTTAATAAGACAATTAATTCTTTGGAGAAATACTTTAGTTGTGATTAAATTATCCATTGGAGAAACACCTTAGTTATAAGGTAGACTTGAATCTACTATAAGGACAAGAATAATATTACAAGTTGAATGCATATCATAGGTTATTGGTGGATTTGAATACCCTAGTATCCATATTCTAATTGTTTACATATCTTGTTATTTGCATCTTTTATTATTTCAGTCACTTGAAAATCATATCGTCGTATCGACAAAATCAAACCCCTTTTGGTTACTCTTTGAATCAGGATTTAGAATCAACTTCTACACTCTCCAAATCTACGTGGTTCGACCTGTGCTTGCCCTGTGTTGCTTGTCGACACTGTGCACTTGCAGTTTATACATAGAAGTAGGTATCTTTCCGAGCCTACCAGTATGCATAGGGTACGCATACTTAAGGTGACTAGTTTAGGAGTTTGTAATTCCCAAACCCAGCAGATATTTTCGGTTCGAAATCTTCCTCCAGTATGCATACGGGTACGCATACTTATCTTGTCTCCTTCACCAATTTCGTATACACACATATGCATACACTTGGCTCCCAGTTTATGGATTTATACACTAATATGCGAACAAATTATATATGCTTATATCAAAGATGGTTAAATTATCAACTCTACATTCCAATCATTGAAACATTCTTCTATAATGACAATAGCCGTTTTCACACATTATTAGCATCCAAGCAATTTTCAAGTTATTGAAATGTCAACATGAATTTCGTCACGACTAAAGATGAACATGGCTAAAGCGAAAGCTTGCCAACACATATTTCTCAAAATATGTAAGCGAGATATACTCAGCTCGAAATCTCAAATGTGTATAGTAGAAAACTATATCGTAAAACGACTTATGTCTCAATTATAGGAGATAGAGTAGAAATAGACTTTCCAAGTGATAGATGAGCTCAAGTCTCCACATACCTTTTGTCGAAAAAGTTCCACAAGCTCCCCTTAATAGTTCTTCGTCTTCAAATGATGAACGCCAAGAAATCTAAGCTCAACTACACTATATATGTCCTAGTCTGATACATCTATAAATAGGCTAGAAATCAAGACTTATAGTTTTGATCACTAACATTGACAAACATGCTTGAGATAGTAACACATGCGAGTTCGACCGAGCAATGCTCTAACATTAATGATGAGATTTTGTACTGTGTTCCGTCTCCTTATTCTTGAATGGTTCCAAGGATAAAAAGGATTTTTTTTTCACAGGAGAATATTTCTATCGTCACTGTTGTACCCACTTTGCCAGCAAAATAAGACATGCGCACCACTTCGGCAGAATATAACTGTGAAAATTAATGTGGGGTTTTGGGCTCGCGCTCAGATGTGAATATTTTTTTTTAATACGAAAGGAGCTTTATTAATCTGAAAAAAAACTACATAGATAGTCTATCGTCAGCTAAGGTTGTTTCCAACCAAGGTGGTTTTACATCTAACCACTCTTCAGCATCTGATATAGATAGAGCATGCTTAGCTAGCAGGTCAGCTACATTGTTTGCATCTCTATGAACGAAATTACATTTCCAAACTTCAAACTTCTTTAATAAAAATTGACAATCTTGAATAATATTATTGTTTAACCAAGCAACTGCTCCTTCCTTCCCATTAATGGCATTGACAACGTTTTGGCTATCTCCCTCCAGCTGAATTCTCCTAAAACCTTTATCTGCTGCCCATTTGATGCCTTCCAAAGCTGCCAATGCTTCCGCCTTTTCAGACTCTAGTGCTTTAATTGGTGTACTTCTAGCTCCATCGGACGTACCTGCATTAGTTCTAATTATTAGTCTAATTCCTACTTTGTTGTTATATCTACAAAATGATGCATCAAAATTAATTTTAATCACATCAAGTTCTGGTCTTATCCACACATGGGCACCAGAGTTATGTATAGGCCTGTTTATAGAAGGCATAGTTATATTAACTCTTTGCCAATCTTTCATGTGTGAGTTCACATTCCTGATAATAGAGTTGCAATGAACCTGCACATTTTCAAACACTACACTGCAACAGTGTTTCCAAACTTCCCAAATAACAAAACAGAATATATGAAAATGAGCTATGTTGTTAGGCCTAGCTTGGACATTATGATCGAACCAAGAAGCAACCCAGCTATAAATATCCTGCCCCCGTAATGTCAATAACAAATTTAAATCAATAGCTGTAAGCACATTAACCGTGATAGGACAATCTAAAAATAAGTGTTGTAAAGATTCCACATGATTTGAGCAAAGAGGACAGACAGACTCTATAATATCATTATGCCTATGTAGTCTTTCTCTAACAGGTAAACACTTATGAATAAATTTCCACAAAAAATGTAGGATTTTTATGGGCAGGTTGGTTTTCCACAAAGATTTCCAGTTTATGGGAATATCGGTGTTAACCAATAACCTCTTTTTTGGGCAAAGAAGATACTTTTAACTTGGTTACTTAAGCATAATCCTCAGCTGTTGTATTATACTTCACATTTTATTTTGTTGTGTGGATGCGAATTGATATAATAATTAAAGCCAACGGAATTGAACAATTACAAACTTTGCGAGCTTATAGAACATTACAACTTATATAGTAACATGAAAATGTAGAGCTAATGTTTGTTCTCCCATGATATATTCGTCGGGAATTAGAATGGTTTTAACTTTCTGTTGTAGTCGAGACTTGAGAGACAATAGGTATCAGAAAACATTCACTCGATCTTCTATTTTCTTCCCTCCGGAGTCCCAGATGAATTCTATAGATACCACAATAATGAAGAAGATCAGATTTTTAGGAAAAAAATTTAGACCCATTAATATTCCCAGCATGAATGCATGATGTTAGGATAGAAATAATAAAAATGTGATAGAGAGAGAGAATGACCTGTTGGTAGTTGTAATGAAAATAGAACTTGCTCAAGAATATGGACTGTAGCACCGCAAGATAATTTAATTCGTCTCCTTCACCAAATTATTCCTATAACTACCCATAAAATCATCAACATACAGTTCTTCCAGAAAGGTGAGGGATTTCTTGAGATCGTACGGCATTGACTCCTCCAGTTTGTTGCATCTGCAGATACTTAACTTCCGGAGAGAAGTCCATAATTGTAAATCTGGTACAGATGTCAATCCTCGGCACCAAGTTATAAATAGACTCTCGAGGACAGGGAATGAGTTGTAAGGTGGTGGAGGGGTAACCCATATTTCTAAGTTTCTCATATATTCAATTCTCAACTCAATCAGCGAAGGGAATGACGGGAATAACGATGTTGTTGTTGCAGTAGCTTTTGCAGAACCTTTGCTGTCCTCTTCTTCCACTTCTTGGAAATAAAATTCTTCACCCAAACACTTGACGGAGTTCATTCCATTTATCCAAAGAACCTTAAGACATGGGAGCGTTCCAAGTGCAGGGAGCTTCTCGCATCTACTGTAATTTGATAAATTTAGTTTCACTAAATTTGGAAGACTAGAAAATGAATCCATCCACTTGGGAAGCTTTGAGCCCGAGAATCCATGTATTTTCAGTTCTCTTACATTAGAGTGAGGTTGGAGGCCATCTAACACCATAACAGGATTATTAGCAACCAATTCTTCTTCTTCTTCCCATTTTTCCCAGTGAAGACCCAATTCTCGAATATTCTGCTTGTCTTTTAACTTTGCCCTCTCAGCGTCTACTTTTCCTCTCACGTTTTCTAAATGTCTTATTTCTAACTTCCAAAGGGAATTCAAGTTTGCTAATTCTTCAATCCCACTATGATCACTAATATTGGTTCCGGTGATATCGCCATCTTCTTTCCTAACATAGTAACAATCTAATACTTCTAGGCGACTTAGCATTTCTATACCTCTAGTCTCACCGAAGTATCTCAGATATCTCATTTCCACCCAATTCTTAATATCTTTGGGAATCTTGCAAGGTAATTCCTCGGAAGGCTCCACTATATTTTCAGGGTTCACAGACTCTGGTTTTCCGGGGTTGCTAGCCAAAGGCTCGGGCAATAATTGTGTCAAAGTTCCAAACTTGCGAGGCATTCTTTTTAACTCCGAGCACTTCTTGAATTCCAACCTCTTTAACTTGTAAATGCCAGTTATTGAGTCGGGTAATTCTGTGATTTTTGTATCTGAAATATTAATGGTCTGGAGGTTTTGGAGATGCGCGATATTTTTGGGTAAGTCTTTGATTCTCGTAGCAGAAGTGTTTAAAGTATGCAAATTGGTGAGCTTAGTTATAACATCTGTTAACACTTCGACATCCGAACGAGAAAGATCCAAATGCCGTAACTTTTTCAAAGGACCGATTCTGCTGAGAACCATGTGAACATTTCTGGCACCAACAAGGTTGAGAGTCTGCAAGTTGTAGAGTCGACTTATGGACGCAGTATTAACATCTTCAAGTTTAGAAAACCGGAGGTCAAGGTACCTCAAGTGTATATAAGGGAAAGATAGAGTCTCCACACTAGTCTTTGCAGGCTCAAAGTTAAAACTATAAGCTAGGTGCCGGTGACCACCATAACCAAGTGGATATATTACACGTAAACGCTTGTTACTACTTGGCTTCCAGAAAGAAAAGCACCCACCCTGGTAAAATACCGTTCGCAATTGTTTTGCATTGATAAAGACATTAGAATCTGTTGTTGATACTTCTCCTTCCGTTATTAACTGTAGACGACGAATTTGAGATACATCATTTTGCATTTCACTTACATTCGAAATTGTGACTTCATGACTGCCAACGACACTTCTTGCAAGATCATGCACTAAATCGTGCATTTTGAACGCTTGAATGTCACCTAGATCATCTTTTTCCACGTCTTGAAAGAAAGAGTTAGACAACAAACTAAGAAAATAATCATTACCAATATCTTCGAGTGAGTTTTGATAACCCCCATTAGTTGGCTGAAGGAATCCTTCCGCCATCCACAGTCGAATCAGTGTTTCTTTGTTAAACACCCAGTTTTTGGGAAATAAACAACAGTACGAGAAACACTGCTTCAAATGGATAGGCAAATTATCATAGCTCAATTTCAATATAGGTATGATTCCGCTACCTTGAGTTTTCGGGGTTTCTAAGTTTTTATTGTCTCTGATAGATAACCAATGACTTTCATCATTCTGTGAGTGCATAAGACCACCGAAAAAAGTTGCTGCGAGTGGCAAGCCCCCACATTTTTTAGCTATTTGCTTCCCTATATTTTTCATGTTTGCAGTGTTAGATGCTCCACCTGGAGAAAAAGCTTTCTTCTTGATAATTGACCAACACTCAGCTTCTGATAAGACGTTGAGATTATATGGAGGAATTACACCCCGTACCACAGATGCAACTAGTTGTTTACGTGTTGTGACAATAACTTTGCTGCCAGCAGCGCCTACGTCAAGGACACTCTTAAGTTTATTCCATTCCATGAAATCTTCATTCCACACATCATCAAGTACCAGCAAATAAAGTTTATTCTCCAATTCATCTTTAACTTTGTTTACCAATACATTAATGTTTGAGAATTTAGGACATTTAGAATTAGTAATGGACTCCATAATATTTAGTAAGATGTTGTAAAGATCAAACTCATCTGCCACACAAACCCATATTGTGTTTTGGAAGTGTTCTCCTACTGACTTGTAAATGGATTGAGCTAAAGTTGTCTTTCCCAGCCCTCCCATACCCACAATAGATATGACAGAGACGTTTTCTTGTTGATTAGAAATTACAGAAGATGATGATATAGATGTAGTTAACATCTTTATTATCTCTGACTTATCATGCTCTCTTCCTACAAATTTTAAATCATCTCCAAAGAATGAAGCAGTTAGGCGCTTACGTCTTTCAATAGTTTGGTCATCATGTCGACTAGTCCCATAGCTAGTCGAATCAAAACTAAACCTTTTCATATCAGATGCAATTTGGTGGAACTGCTTATTGATAGCTTTGATTTTATGAGCCATTCTAAAACGAAATCTAATTTGGTTGGAGGATGAAAAGAAATCTTTTACCTTACTGCTCTTTTCAGATCGGCGCATAGCTTCGTAGGAATATTCATCCAGAACATCATCAGCATCGTAAGCAGCTCCTTTAAGCCTTTTTAACCAAAGTGAAACTTCAGCATCATTTAACTGCTTCCTCTCTGCATCAGATGTTTTAGCGGCGATCAGCTCCAATGTGCCTTTAAGCTTTTTCAGCTCATCTCTGACACCCCAAACAAGACTGATCTCACTAGCAATAACAGAAACCAGGTGTTTCAATGTTCCTGATGCACCATTAACAAAAATATCCTCGACTGCCATTATAAGTACGAGGATTTGAAACAGATAAAGATGATGAGAATGAAAATGAAAATGAAAATGAGATTTGATTAATTGTCTGTATGAATGAATGAATCTGTACACAAAAACGAAAACTATGTTTAGGGATATGTAAAGAGAATCAAATCAACAATTTGATTCAAATTTAATAAACCAAGTTGTAGAATAAATTAAGTTAATTTCTATTATGGCAAACAACATCTCTTTTTTAACCACTACGCACCACACCGACCATGATGCCCTCGCTCCTCATGTCTGTAACTTTAACTGGACGTTGCTAATAGGGGTACCAACTTATTTTGCGGGTGTATCAAATTTCAAAGAAGACAAAACAGCCATTAGCTTTGGATTGGTGCACCACGAAACAATGTGGTACTCTCATTAGCATCCATGCTTAAACTAAAGTCCAAACTTTTTTTTTTTTGATAGAAAAAGCCCAAACTCATGACATAGTTTAGCTTTTACAAAGGGTATTTAAAAAGAAACAAATTCTCTCTCTTTTTTTTTTTTTTGTCTTTTTTGTCTTTTTTTTTGTGTGGGAATTATATAAGAGGGTTGTTTTTGGTCATACTAAAAAATTATCAGGCATACATTTTGTCTAGGTTCGGCTCACAAGTTGTCGGCGGAGGTTTTATAGTTGATTGCACTGATTATCTTCTTTTTCTTGTTTAAGTTCAGTTTCTGTCGGCGGTGGTGGTGGTGTTGTAACACTATTGTTGTTTTTGGTGGTGGTGAAGATGGAATGATGAGATTGGCGGTAGAAATTATGGTGTTTCTGGTGATGACGGTGGTGGAGAATGGGTGTGATTCTGGTGGTTGGGATGTGGTGGTGATACTTCCGGTTATCACTTCCTTCACCAACACCACTGCAGAAAGTATCACGGCAAGGTATCTCTTCCAAAAATATTTCACTTTTAAATATTCTTTCTTGTAAAATCAAAAATGTTTTAGTTTTGGTGTTCATATATATTTTGTGAAACTAGGATCCATGGTGGAATCCTACTGTTGAGGAGCAAGCAATTATGAGAATTCATCGTATTGGATAAAAGCGAACTATTTGTGTCAGAAGATTCATTGTCACGGTAAAAACTTCTTGCTCTATATATATTGGCTTTAGCGCATCCAAACAAAATCCTTCGACTCGAAACAACTATAGTTAACTAGTTTCAGCCACTGAATCTCAATCACTATGTTTGCACCATTTACATTGTATGCTTTGGAAAGATGGAATTGTATGAAGGTGGTGGCGATGATTTTTGTTAAGTGTGTACTAGTTCTTCATAGTAGGCTTAATATTTGATCTACTATCAATGGAGAATGTACATTAAACTTATTTTTAAGTATCATCAACTTGTTTCAATTTATGTGCTTTGGTTTGGTATATCTCTTTGTCAATTGCATATTTGAGAGTGAATGGATATGGCCTATTTCCAAACAAGACATGAGATTATAAGCTCATTATGTTCTTGCAGATGCATTTTGATTTTATTTTTTGGTAGTGGAAATTTTGTTGCAGTCAATAGTAGTATTAATAATTGCAGGGATGTTTAGTTTAATGTCTAAATGAATCAATGAAGTATAATTAGACAAAAGTGAAGTACTGTGTGACTGCATAGAAAACTACAAGTTCTTCATATATATGGAAAATATTTTAGGTGTGTTGTTGATTTAGTTTGTACCTGTAGCTCAACATTTTAGAACAAAGTGTGTTTTGCAAATGGATCAGAGAAGTTAAAGAGTAGCAATGGAAACATTGCTACTCTTTAAATGGAGAAATGGAAGTCAACAACCAATGTTTGTGTATCAACAATGGAAAAATGGAATCAACAACCAATATTTGTGTATCAACAATAGAAATAGATCTTAGTGTAAGGAGTCAACAACAAATATTTGTGTATCAACAATAGAAATTGACCTTTGTTTAGGGAGTCAACAACCAACATTTGTGTATCAACAATGGAAAAATGGAAGTCAACAACCAATGTTAGTGTATCAACAATGGAAAAATGGAATCAACAACCAATATTTGTGTATCAATGCTACACCAAAAATGGGATTTTGCAACTGGCTCCCGATGTTGCAAAATGGGGTCGCAACTGCACTCAGCTGTTGCGAAGGGGGGACTCGAATTTTCCCAACCGACATATAGCTGTTGCGAATTTTGATTCGCAACTGTTTTCGCAACAGCAAATTGCAGTTGCGACAAAAAATATTAGCAACATCAACTGAGCAGTTGCTAAATTTTTACTGTTTGTTGCAGATTCTAGACTGAGTCAACGGAGACTGACCCAAAAAATCGCGGTAAAAAATAAGCAACAACATTCAGCAATTGCAAATTTTTACTGCAGTTGCGAAAGTATTGGACTAAGTCAACGAAGACCGACATTGTACCAATTTAGCAACAAGTTTTGGCTGTTGCTAAGTTTTTGCAACAGCAAAAAAAAAGGTAGGTCTTTGTTGACCTGGTTAAAAAAAATTCCCCCCTTTCTATTTTATCCTGCAACTACTCATGACCCAGAGATTCAATCCATTCAATCATATTCTACAAATAAATCTTTAAGAATGACTAGAAGAGCAATCACATTCTGCAAATACTCATGCACCATTGCTTATATTGACATTGATATGTTCAATCATACATACGAACAACATTTAAGAAAATTACAAAAGAAGAGAAGGAAACAACTACATGTTCATCTGCACATGGTACATATGAGTTACTCTTGATTTCAATGAGACTAACTTAGTTTAGCGTCGAACTCTAACAACTATGATGATAAAAAGAATTTTGGACACAAAAGTGTTGCAGTACTTACCATCTTCCATTCATTAGCTCAATACACTTGTGAGCATCCTTAGTATCTTTAAATCTAACTCCCTGAGGATGGTTCTCGCATCCCTGCAAGCAAAAAAGTAACATGTAAAATTTTAGCTCAACAATCAACACTAGGAGACATTGTCTTCAAGCAAGAGAAATATGCTCAGTCACGATAAACAATAGTTTTGGGGTTTTAGTCATGACCACCAGTTGTAGTACATGGTCAGGAGATGAATCATATTGGGAACCAAGAACTCAATAAGACCCATACACAGCAGCTTTGTACAGATTGTTGGATATACAACTCTTTTGGAGTAAAGATGGGGTCGGCGCCATTTTCAGATATCAGTAAAAGAGCGAAAGGAATGTTGCTTACCAGAGAAAGGTCGTCAACTGCATAATCCGGCAGCAAAAAGATCATTAAGTGTAATACCTCGCAAGAAAGTGAAATCCAAAGGTTAATATCAACAAATTTCAGCAAAAATGGGCTCCAAGCATAACCAAATGAACTTACCAGGGATTGATATTCCCCCGGGTGGCTGCTAGCTTCAGTTGATCTTATACTCCTGCACAACTACAAACATATACATATACAGGAACCACACAAATGCAAGAAGTAAAATTCATACATACCAAGTTTTTTTCAGTTCAAAGTAAAATACTTCCTTATGCATAGTTGCATAAGAATCTGCCGCATACTACATCATAGTCTTCTTATGCACAAATGTGAAAATTAGCAAAAAAAAAGTAAAAAGCCGTCCGAACATTAGCATAAAAAGTAAAAGCCATATATGTTTATCGTTGATATACGTGAAAGATGATGGCTGAGATATCTTCATAAAATCTCCAAAAAAACAGTTCGACCCTCCTAATCATATGAGATGCACATCTTTGGATGAACCACGAATCCTCCAATTCCAACATCTTGAAAGGCGCGTGCAAGCCTGTTAACTTTTAAAGTTAATTCATCTGGCATGAAAATGAGATCAAGCACTACCTTCACATGATTAGACGCTATAGGTGAGACGTGAGCCATTTTTGCTAATTCACCTGTACAAAGTCTCCGAATAGCAACAGTCTCACCATTGATATTCAACAATGAACATTTTGTATCAGAACCTACAGCTGATCAAGCTGGTGATAAGGTGTAGCAGATCGAAAAATTTCCCTCCTAAAAGGATTGGGTTTCAACCCATTTAGCAAGGCCAAATCTCAGTGTGCCACTCGAAGACTAAAATGATACGTAAAATGCAAAGAATGGTAACAAGAATTTAATAACATAAGAAGCAACACTACACAATTGGAATTCTGATGGACTATATCTGCAATATGCTTCGAATTTAAAAGTGATCAATCGGTCCATAGACATAAACGAAAATCCAAATGAAAATACTCTTTAGTTTTCATACCCATTGCATCAAAACCAAATCTAAAACCAACTATTTCCTGTTATTACTATTGCCAATAGCGGTTCCAAGATACGGAGATAACTCAAGCAAAAGTTTAATTTAAGCATCGTTACACGACATAATTGGAGCACAACAAGTTTTAAAAGTCTAAATTAATGGACTTAAAATACTAGTCCCATGCCTAAAGTGGCCAGTGCTAGATACTACTAACTGTGAGTGGAGGTTCAAGGTGTAGACAACGAAGTACATATGGATACACAAATTGTAGTGCATAATTAAAAAGAGAAAATGTACTAAGATAGCAGAGAAGTAACACATTTTGTGCCATGACCCAAAGCAGCAAAATTGATCAAGCTCAAGAGTTTTTTTTTTTTAAAATATCAAAACAAGCACATAATGACACATGAGTACATATGTCATACATAGAAATATGACAATAAAGGAGATTCAAAAGCATAGCTACTAGATTTATATTAACTAATATAGCAATTACTTGGTAGAAACTGTGAAGAGGTAGTGATATATAAACAGAACATGCACATTTTCAAATTTGACAGCAAAATAAGTTCTGTGTTCAGTTCTTTAGACACCTAAAGTTGGCCTTCCTTACATTACACCACCAAGTTTCATCTACAACCCACGTAGAGGTTCTATACAAGATTCCATTAGCAAAATAAAGCAAAATAACATGGAATCATAGCAAAACTAACTACCCCAGACTGTCCCCATGATATACATATCAAAATGACAAAATACTAACTTTCTATGCTTTCAAGGCCTGCTGTAAGCTCTGCCCATCTTACTGCTGCAAGCTCCTCCCATACTCTATGGGAGGTAAACAAGAAAAAAGGGGTTAACAAAAGCCCAGTAGGAGTTATAACGACGAAAGAAAAATTCCTGCAGAAAACGTAAATGAAACACAACAGCAGTAGCGAAAACATTTGTACAAAAATTTAAGCCTTTCATGGCCGGTTGCCAAATTCCACTAGTCCCTTTCATTGTTTATTATAAGGCCAGTTGCCATACTATTCCAGGATTATTGGCCAATTGCAAATCTCATTCTAGTTTTAATGGCCAATTGCCAAACACTTTCTACTTTTGATGGCCAATTGCCAAACTCTTCTAGTTTAATGGCGAATTGCCAAAAACTCTAATAATCTTCATGGCCAATTGCCAAACTCAAATAATGTTCATGGTCAATTGCCAAAGCGTAATGGTTTTCATGGCCAATTGCCAAAGTGTAATAGTTTTCATGGCCAATTGCCAAACTCTAATAGTTTTCATGGCCAGTTGCCAATCCAAGATTTCATAAAAAGAAATGTAAATAATCCAAAATGGGTATACCATGGATCACTTCACAAAATCTTAACATGAACACAATATTTTAGCAGCAAGTACATAATCCATAAGAAGACAAATGCTTGTACAGAGAGATACGCAGTGATCCAAACCAAAACTTTAGGCTAAATAAATTAAAAAGCATTTCCAGGAAACCAAAATGCTAATGCAGTGGACTGAATGTATAAATCGCCACATGCTCACAAGTTCTGGGTATCAAACCGAATTAAGTTAGTTCCAACTGACGAGGGGTTGACTGTAAGACAAAATGCAAACACAACATCAAATTTAAATAGAGCAAGGGCCTAAACAGGTACCTATTTCTTTCATTTGCTTAAGTTTATACTAACAATGCAAACTTACAGAAAATAGTTCAAGTTCAGGCATAAATTAAAATCTAATAATTTATCAAGTTGGTTTATGTAAACAACGTTCTTCACTTCCTTGGAAAGAAACTTAAGCCAGAGTCATAAAACAAAACATAGAGCTGAGATTTTTGAGCTGCATGGTGGGAGAAAATGATATACAAGGTCCATAAAGAAAAATTTAAGTCTTTTTCTTAAGGGTGAAATTTGAATTAACAAAGCAGCTCATTGGATCATTTTTACAAATGAGTAATGGGCGAGTTTCGAAATTCAGTGCAAGACTTGAATTAGGCATGAAAACCAAAACTTACACAACTGCATACCATTTTAAATCTCAAGTAGACCTTTCATGACACTCCAAAAATTACCCAGAACTAAATATGCAAGGATTAAACAAAAGGAAGTATAAGGTTTCAAACCAAATTTATTGTAGTGCAAAAATTACTGAAAGCGTCAATTTCTAAGCAAAATCTACGAAACTTAAATTACGAAGAACACCCAAATGATCGAATTTTTGATTTGAATGGGAGGAAAATGATCATGCAAGTATGGTACAGGATCAGGAAATTGAAAGTCTGAAGACATAAACACAATAAAAATCGAGAAAGGATCCCTACCTTTGCAGAAGAGCAAATCAGCCGAAAACAGACGACGGGTTCAACAATAAAAAGTTTCACCCTTGCTAAAAATTTCACGGGGAAAGAAATTTCTTTTTTCCAACCTCCTAGAGAAGAGAAAGTTCAGAGCCTAAAGTTCAATGGAGAAAAGAACGAGACTCAAACAAAGAACAGATAAGAACGTAAAACTGTTCATTTTGACATAATGTCACTCTTCTGGACCTTACGCACATAAATATTAGCATGTTCTCGAGGAAACATTCTTACAAGAACTTGGCTTTGGTTTTATTTCGTAGAAACAATCAAATAGTCCTAGTATTAAATGTGTTTGTTCGGTTTTTTTATGAAAAACGTTTTAAAACAAATGTTAGTACCCTGTGATGGTTAGAGATGATCAAAGAATCTTGGATAAACTTTCAAAGAGCTATTTGCTATGCATATTTCTGTGCCCAATCTGTGTTGGATGGAAGTGAAGGAGAACTGTTAATTCACATTACTCAGTTCTTCAGCTAGATAATCTCGATGCTCTTTGATTCACATTATTCAGGAACACAAAACAAGGGAATATAAGTGACATGTTTAGGCAATGTTCGTTAGTACTAAGCAGAAAGTGTGGAATGCAATGAACTAAAGTATCTGGAAGCAACAAAAGAAAAAAGAAAAAAAAACGTTTCTTGTTACTAAAAGAATGGAACATCAAAATGGTGCTTACAATATAAAATCACCAAAGCTAACAAACAGTGACTTTCATAACAAACACGTCTGAATGAAGTCTTTCCAACCGGTGATCAACTACTCAAAATAGAACCTTTACATAGTACAATCATTTTCGCATATGACATCAATTATCTGATCAAGTGAGTTGTAATACTGAACTCTCAACAGCATTAAAAAACACCCAAGTATCTTGCGAAATGAATGAAACACAGGACATTACCGGATTAGCATTTGCAGTAACTCCTTACGAAATCTCAGATTGGATCTTCCACCTGCAGAAATAGCATAAAAAACACATGAGCAAACATAAATACTCACATCTTTTATGTTTAAAGAAACATAAACAAGGATATTAAGAGAACAGGCAAATCATTTTCAGCTTGAAGAATATAAAGAGTGCAGAATTCTGAGACAACTAAGACTCATAATATAAATTCATAGCAAACTGAATCCCCACACATAAATAAATATATTCGCATAGCAGGATTCACCAACTAAAAAAACACCAAACTAGTATCCGTTCACAAGTTCCAGCCTCTTACCAGTACTACACATAGGATTCACCCCCAACATACATTCTTCATCTTACAATTAGCATATAGAGACAAAAGCAACTTCTAGAAAGAGTCAAAGCTACAAATTAACTCAGTACAAGTCTTTCAGCTTAAATCAAAGTTAACATCAAGATTTTTTCTAGATGACTGTCACTAAAATTCACATTTTTCATCAAAGTTATATACTGACCACAGACTCAAACAAAGAATAAGAGATACAAACTTTCTTTCACAACCTGATCTAAGGTCTCTATTCTACACTAACTGAGAGGAATAGCATAAAAAAACATCAACAAACATAAAATCGAAACAATAACTATCAATCTACCAACATACACAAACAAAATACATCATTAACCGATTTAAACATATTACAGAAAACCCTAAGTATCAATCTACCAAAAATACACAAACAAGATACATCACTAATCGATTTAAACAAAATACATAAAACCCTAAGTATCAATCTACCAAAATACACAAAAACAAATACATCACTAATCGATTTGAACAAAAAGATACAAAACCCTAACTATCAAACCCAATCTACCAAACCCTAACTATCAAATCCTAACAGAAAAAGCATCATCAATCGATTTAAACCCTAAAGAGCAAACACTAATCGTCAACCATACCTAGCTTCCTCTGATTTCAACGACGGGAAAGATTCAATGGAGGGAGAGTTTTTTTCTTCAGGAGAAAGAGAGTGGGAGAGAGAGTACGAGTGGTTGAATGAATCGAACTGGGATATTTTGTCTGGATAAGAGGAGTGCACACGCAAAATTTGCACGCTCGGTAAAAAAGTAAAAAAAGTGTTTGCAGGTGTTTTTTGTCACACAGGTACTTCGCACACCTAAAACAAAAACAGTTGCGAATAGTAACAGAGATACAGCAGTTGCGAAATTAGCAACAGCAACTGGCAGTTGCGAAATTTTAGCAACAGAAATTCTCAACTGAAAATTCGCAACAGCTACATTTCCATTGCGAATCTGAGTTGCTAATCACTGAATATGGTGTAGTTAACAATAGAAATAGATTTTAGTATAAGGAGTCAACAACAAATATTTGTGTATCAACAATAGAAATTGATCTTAGTTTAGGGAGTCAACAACCAATGTTTGTGTATCAACAATGGAAAAATGGAATCAACAACCAATATTTTAGTGTAAGGAGTCAACAACAAATATTTGTGTATCAACAATAGAAATTGATCTTAGTTTAGGAAGTCAACAACCAATGTTTGTGTATCAACAATAGAAAAATGGAATCAACAACCAAATTTGACAAATATTTTTTAACTTTTGATTTTTTGGATCAACTTCAGTTATTGACACATAATATTGACGGCGGCGGCAGTGGCGGCGTGTGGCGGCGTGTGGCGGCGTGTGGCGGCGGCGGTGGTGGTGGTTGTATTTTGTAAGTGGTGGTGGTGGTGGAGTGGTGGTGGTGGTGGAATGTTATTGGTGGTTGTATTTAGTAAGTGGCGGTGGTGGAGTGGTGGTGTTGGCGGCGGTGGTGGTGGCGAATTGGTGGTGCTGGTGGAGTGGTGGTGGCGGCAGTGCTGTTGGTGGTGGTGAAATGAAATAATAGAAAAATATATTTTTTAATGGATAAGATTTTAAATAGAAAATAATATTATAAGTGAGGGTATTAAGGTAATCTTTTTTAATGGATAAGGTATTTAAATAATAGATGTATTTATATTGTTATATAAGAGTATATTTATTTGGTGTCAAAACTAAGAGTATTTAATAAATTTACTTTTTTTTTTTCACATATTTAATCAATCAGGCGGCGAGTGGTCTAGTATTACATCAATGGAAGTGAATTAAAAAGCGTGAAGAGAAGAATCTGGTAAACAATTCTGGACCTTGATTAAAATATAATTTAGTGCTTCCTCTGTTCAACGTACAGTATTCAGGTGGGATTTTGGATGTCAGCTTGGCAGGTCCCAATAGATTAAAATATAATTTTATTACATTGATATTTCTTATATGCTTATATACACAATTTAATCAGCTGCAGCCCAAAATCCATGAAACCCAAGAGGAAAATTCAAGTGCTTAGGAACTTCAAGTTTTGCTACGAGTGCATTCTCACTTCTCCCTATCATCTTAGGGTTCAATATCAACATGTAACACTTTTGTACTGATACTGCATACTGAAACGCCGGAAAATATATCGATGCAAAAGAGAGTAAGAAAAATAAATCAGTATGCGCTAATCTGAACATGAGATTCCTTGACAGTATAAATCGGTATAGGTATAAATATTTGTTGTTTCTCACCTCTATTACTACAAGGTATCCATCTTCCTCGTCGGTTCCTTTGGGGACAAAAACAGGTTCACCAATAAAACATCTACTTCCAACTGACCATGTTGAGACGGACTCGTCAACTAAATTTAGCTTTACCACCGTATCAAATGGAAAGTGTGGCAAGCTTTGACGAGTATTAGAAGAAGTTGCTGCATAAATGCATGTATTATTGCTACCAGAGAAAGCTGGACTGATCGCCGGGAAATCTGTTGGTTTACTCCAATTGTTTAAAGCTTCGACCGAACATTCTTCGAAATTCCCATCTGATTGGAGTTTGATAGATACCTACATTGTCCAACAAACTGTCATTATTCTTTCGTCTGATGCTAGTGGTTTGAAAAAACAATGATGACAATTTTACGACAAGATCACTTGTATATTAAAATACCTTCACCAAGTGTGGCAAGGCATTTTCATCACCATCACTTGCATTCATGAAAGAAGGGTCTAGTTTGCCAGTTTTCCAATCATATCCTGTTTTTTCAAATGGAAAAATGTTAGATTAATTAGGTAGTTGTAGCAGTTATTAGTTGGCGAAAAGAAATAATATTACCAAACATTTTGTGGAAGTTGAACCATTTGTAGGAACAAATAGCAGCATGTATTTGAACTTCTAAATTCCCTCTTTGGTCAGTGAGCTCAAAAGCGTTTCCAGCATGCAGAACCCACATCTGCAAAGGAGCCTCGACAGGAATTTTCCAATCTCTATCGCCTTTGACCTTATCAGGAAACCGAGGAAGCAAGTAGATGGGTGATGTGGGCTTGTTTGGATTCACTGATAATGCAGTTATCATTGGAGACAATCCAGATAATGCCAACATTGATCCTATAATTCAAATCATAAAAACAATATTCTTTGACAAGGTGATCTTTGAGGATTATGTTAAATGGTGTAATTAGGGATGGGTAATATGTACCTGGAACATCAAGCTTAATGCGATTGCCAAACAAGACATAGTGTGTCTCGGTGAAAGCCCAGTCATGGATCATCATGTGCTCAGGTATATCAAATTCTTGCTTCTGTAATAGCTTGAAATTTGAATCAAATTCTGCAACCAAAACAACAAAACCAAATTCAAATTCTCTACTATAGCTTTAGGTTTTCATTTCACTAATTTAAAATCGATCCAGAATATGTTGGGGTGCTTCTTTTTTTTTTCTCACTCGACTGACTCATCTGAATCTAATTTATTAGAATTCCATCTATTAAATCTCGGTTGACTCGTCTAAATTCGATTTATCTGAATTCCACGTATTAAATCTTACTTAAAAAAATGATAAAATGACAGAAAATTTTTAAAACTAGTTAGACATGTGTCCAACTAGTTAGATATAAAATTAAATCCGACTCAAATACAAGCTGAGTCGCAAATAGTATATAATTAACCAAGGCGTATGTATGATTGCAAGTTAGTTACCGTAGAAGGTGAAAGAACTGCGGGGAATAAGCATATCTTCTGCGTTGCACGAAACAGTCAAAAGCCTGTCTAGAGTAGGATCAATCTTGTAATGCGACAAAAGCCGTTTAGGTGGCATCTTGAATATTCCTACACAACCCACAGTTGAAGTACAG
This sequence comes from Papaver bracteatum, assembly GCA_023529315.1. Taxonomy (NCBI): domain Eukaryota; kingdom Viridiplantae; phylum Streptophyta; class Magnoliopsida; order Ranunculales; family Papaveraceae; genus Papaver; species Papaver bracteatum. Next base: position 1,475,579 of record JAJJWX010000259.1, read on the forward strand.
TATGAATCGTCAAAATGGTAGACCAAAGTGTACCATCAAATCAAATCCAATGATAAGTCCAAAATTTTGCCGGCCTCAATTGTTTAAAAATAAAGAAATGTCATCTTGTTGCACCTCATTGGGTGACAAAATTGTGGTTTGCCACTAAAAACAAAGATACGATATATATACTAACCATGAAGAATAGGTTTCACCACGCTAGCAGCAAAACCCCAAAAACCACCACCACCGTCACCGGAAACCTCCTTTGCATCCTCTGAAATCTGATCAATACCACCTGAAGGAACATCGTCCGGCTGTAAATGATGACGGTTAATCAGATCGAATATACCAACAGTATCCAAATGACCATTTTCAATATCGATTTCATAAGGATCGCCACCTTCCCATAAACAAAGTAATTTGCCACCCCATTTCAGGACACTGGTATTTGCAACATTTTTCATTACTTTAGTATTTCCAAAAATTTTACCGCCCCTCAAAACTGAAAAGGGTCCACGATGAGTAAACGTCCAATCTCCGGTTTCTCTGTTACATTCTTCTTTCTGAGCATCAGTCTTAATATATTTCGCAGAATATTGTACATCGCCATCGATTTTAAAAGCTCGAAGATACCCATGACCATCAAGAGGATGAACCGTGGAACCGTGATCATCTGAAAAAATTCCAGGTCCAGTGAGATAATATGTTCCCGGTGGAAAGTCAGACGGAACTTCGCCTTCGACTACTTGAAGTTGTACCGGTTCGTCTGTTTCAGCCCGTTGCGATACAAAGAGAAATTGGTAATCCCAGTATGCCGTGACTGACTCTTGTATATCTTCTTGCAACTCATTACATGGATTGAAATTGATTGTTACATTAATAGGACGGTGATTCTGATCAAGTATTGGACTTGGTTCCGGTGTGGTTAAGGATACAACCCGGTATATATTTGATTGTCTTAAGAGATTTTGAGCTGGTTTAAGATATAGTTTTGAGGTTGACAGTGATGAAGGATTGGGTTTTGAAGTGGGAAAGAAATGGAGAGCATTAATGGCTTCCATTTTTTGAGACACAATCTGGTGGGAATTGTTTTGTGATTGAGTGAGCACCGATAGCATATAAAATGGTTTTTAAAGTAAGTTTGAAATGAATTAAAAATTTGATATATTTTGTTTTAATTAACTTTCGGGAAACATTATTATGATTATTAAAGCACCATAAGGAATTTGATGCCACATTGGGTTGTTGGTGGGATACTGCCCATGAAATGACAAAATGGTTAACCAAACTTGTACATTAGTTGGTTCAATACTAGTTAACCAAATGGTTAGCCAAATGATAACTTTCATATCAACCATATTCTTCTTCACCATAACTAGTCCAAATAAATCAAATGAACTAGTTAGAGAGTTGTTCAATTGCTTAGATATTTATGTACTACACAAGACAGAATTGAAGCAAAAACGATATGATTCACTCGAATCGATTCATGAACTATATATAAAGCCGTGGTTTGGAATAGCATTCCTTAGTTTATTAAGATAAGTTCACAAACATCGCTTTTAGACATAACCTACTCAAGTTCGCAGACTGGGTTCGCGGACTTAAGTTCCCGGACGGAGTTCACAAACTCCAGCAGAAATTCTCGGGTTCGAGAGCTTCGCTAGTTCGCGGACTGAAGTTCACGTGCTTCTCCGGTTTCACTTGATCAACAAAGTTTGCAAACTTCGGTTCAAGCAATAAGGACTTATACATATATGTGTTGCCACAACAATGCTTATATCCTCTAATGGTATATTGTCTAAACTCTCATTTCAATCATTGAAACATTCTCAGAGGGCGTTATATAGTTGTTATTCACAAACTATTTTTCGTCAGAGCAATTTCCAAAATGATTGAAATATAGCATGACTTTCGTCACTAGGTAAAGATGAACTTGGCTAAAGCGAAAGCTTTACCAACACATATTTCGAGGAATAGATAAGCGAGATATACTCAGCTCGAAATAACATATGTGTATATTCTTAGTCTATATAGTAATACGACTTTTGTCTCAACATAGGAGATAGCATAGATAGACTTTTGAGTGATAGATAAGTTCAAGTCTCCACATACCTTTTAGTCGATGAAGATCCACTGGTTCCTTGAGTAGTCCTTCGTCTTGTACGATGATCACCATGGAGTTCTTGATCTCAACTACACTTTCTATCCTAGTCCGAGACCTTACCTTTAGTAGACTAGAAATCAAATACTTTATAGTTTTGATCACTAATATTGACAAACATGCTTGAGATAGCAACGCATGCGAGTTCGGCCGAGCAATGCTCTAACAGTTGATCCACACAAACACGGATGCTGATTGAAAGCGATGTAGTGATGAACCGTCAATGTTTTTAAATCTAGATACGCAAGCCACAAACCAACCATCAAATTTTGAAGAAATTTCCCAACAACGACGAAGAAAAATTGCCCCAGAACGACGAAGAAATATGTCAAAAGAAACCAGAAACGATGCAAAAACATCTTATTCATTACCTACTACCAAAAACTTTGAAAGAAAAAAGAATTCTTGCTCAGATCTGGTCCAAAAGGACCACTTCTCGATTTCTATTGAATGTGGGATACATTACTGTTCCTCTAGTCTTCCATATACTTACATATTGTAGGGCAACATTCATGAATTGCTCATGGCTCATCATGGTATTTCAAATTTAAGCGTGGTTATTGAGAAACTTGTAACGAAATTGCAAAATCCTTTTTCTCTTTTTACTAGGAAGGGAATTTTATTGAGGTAACTCAAGATACAAATATTTGAATGATAAAATGAGAGGTTGATTGATCAACTATTCACCCATAGCTCTATTCAATCTACAATACTAGTTTCTATGTCAGTAGTAGAATTAAAGTTTCTACCAATCTTTTGAAATTCAACAAACTGAACTTAACAGTAAGGTATAGTCATCTAATTTAATATTGAGCTGCTATACCAACTAGTTTGGAATTCTTTATTGATTAAATAGGAAATGATGTTCCTTGGGTCACTTAGAATGCATATCTTGTATAATCTTTTGTTTTTGGCCCAATTGATTACCTCCCATATTACTAAACTCTCCGCTTCCTCCGCATCCATTATTACGGATGGTTGTATTTTGCATCCTCTGTATTGATCTGCCAAATCAGTTATCATAATTACAATACCAGCATTATTAGTATTTATATCATAAGCGGCGCCATCACAGAAAATTAAAATACAATAAAGAGCAAAGATTCAGTGATTGGTCACCTATGTGCAATAGATATATCGCTACTCATGGGGTTATTAATAGGTGCAATAATGCATCTCATTGACTAGTTTAATAGCATGTATGACTGTGGCTTATTTATTCATCTCATTTTTTGAAAAACATGCATACATTTGTTCCTCCAAATGCGCAAAGCAGTCGTAATTATGGTATATTTCTGATCAGTTGAGAGGGTACAAGCTAGTAGATATTTCACCAAGTCCATAACAAATATTGCAGAGTTTAAATGTTGCAAAACATGATTGCCCGATGACACGGAATTCCACATATATGTAGAGAAATCAAATTGCAAAATGATATGTTTAACAGTTTCAAATTCATTGTTATCACACATTCTTCAAGTGATAATATAGTTTGAGTTGTATCTACCTATTCTAACTTTAAATTATAATATGTTTTCATAGCATTTCCACAGAAACAATTTTATCTTAGGGATGAAATGCAAACTCCATATAGACTTGTAAATAGTGTCACTACCTAACATATGGTTGTTGGTACTAACTGTTCTAGAGATAACTCTGTAATAGGACTTAAATGAAAAGAACCATCCTTTGTATGAGGCCAAACTAACCTATTTGTGCCAGAGATTGGGATTCTGATATTCAGAATCTAGGCAAAATTCTCTAGGGTGAAGAAAGAATCAATCATGTCCTGATTTCAAATACTGTTGTTAGAGTCTTTGAAATCACTAACCTTATAATCAGGGTTGGGATATCTAATACACATAGGTTCATACATTTGATGAATCCAGTTGTCTCTAAATGGATGATGTTAACACCATTTCCAACTTCTCATAAAGAATGCTTTTTGATTATATCAAGACCAGTGCATATACTATTCCAAACCCATGATGAGTTTTTGGATTTATGATAAGCAACTTTATCCAATAACGCTGCATTGAAATGCTTTAGGTTTTTAAGTCCTAGACCTCCTTGAGATTTATGAGAGAAGATATTTCTCAAAATTTTGAGATAGATACCACCTGAATTACTTTTCCCCCACTAGAATTCTTTTTGATTTTACTCCATTTGTTGAATGAGATTATCTAGTAGGAGGAAAGTATGCATGTGGTATATTAAAGAGGACTTTAAGAATTTTTTTACCATAACAGATCCCCGAGCTTGTGATAAATTTTTTCCCTTCCAATTGGGCACCTTTCTATCCAAATTATCAACAAGATGAGAAAAAGCCTGATTTTTAGATCTACCAGTAAATAAAGGTATGCCTAAATATTTATCATCTAGGATATTTTCTTAATATTAAGAGATCTAATCAAAGAACAAAAATATCAGGATGGATGTTCTTACTAAAAAGAAACATGATTTTTGAAAGTTGATTACTTGCCCAAAGATATCACCAAAATCTCCAATAAGAGACATAAGATTATTGGCTTCTTGATGGATTGCCTTGGTGAAAACTAGGAAATCATCAACAAACAAAATATGTGAGATGAATAGTGCATATTTTTTTACCTTAAAGCCATGAATCAGCTGATTTTTTTCCACCGTGAATAAGATATCTAAAGAACGCTTCCATGCACACAAATAATGAAAAGATAAGGGGAAAAGGGATCCCCTTGTCTCAAACCCCTAGATAGTTTGTGAGTTTTGTATGGAGAGATATTCAACAATATAAAAATACAAGTAGTACTAATGCATTGAAAAATTAGGTCGCACCAATGGTCAGAGAAATCAAAAAAATTCAATACGTTAAAAATAAATTGCCATTTTATTCTATCGAAGGCTTTAGACATATCTAGTTTAAGGCCCATGATACCACGCTTATCTTTCTTATACTTTTTCTTCATGGAGTGAACCAACTCATGAGAAATAACTACATTATCCTGGATGTTCCTACCAGGCACATAAGCCGTCTGGAAACGGGATATAAGTTTTCCTAGTAATGGTTTCATCTTGTTGACTATGATTTTGGAAATAATTTTGTAACTAGTGTTACATAGGCTGATGGGCCTAAAGTCAACTGGTGAAGAAGGATTCCTAACATTTGGAATGAGAGTAAGAGATGTGTGATACATTTCTTTAAGTAAATATTTGTAATCAAACAAAGCTCTAATCATGTTCCAAACATCTACGTCAAGCACCTCCACATTTTACTTATAGAACCCGAGAGGAAATCCATCAGGTCCGAGGCAGTCAATGAAGTCATTTTCTTGATAATATCTTTGATTTCTTGAAGAGTCACATGACTCAAAAGATTGTAATTTTCCTCTCCAGTGATGCAAGAGTCGACACAGTTAAGGAAATTAGTATCTTAGAATAGGTTGGAAGGGGAACTGATGGAGCTAAAGTTAGAGACTAGCAAGTCTTCGAGATGAGATCTATAGTCTGTCAATTGGACATTGTTTAGTTTAAACGCAGAGATATCATTATAGTGTTTCCTTTTGTTTACCGAGGTATGAAAAAAACTGGTGTTTCTATCAAAACACTTATCTTTTGTTTACCAAGGTATGATAAAAACTGGTGTTTCTATCAAAATACTTAATATATTCCTCCCTACTTTTTTGAGCATAGAAGTCTTCTTGAACCTTTTGTCAATGTTCAAGGTCTTTTTAAACTTGTCTAATAGACTCAATATTTTGGGTAATAGAAGATTGACTACTCGAAAATTGTCATTGATTGCTCAAATCCTTAACCTTCTGATATATGTTTCCAAAATGGGCCAAATTTCATTCCCTAAGTGCAAATTTAATATCCCTAAGTTTGTTTTTAAAACAATAAGCATGAGAGCCTCTAAAATTAATTTTATAGGATTTTTTATGACCTCATGGAAGGTCGGATTCCTGAGCCAACATTTGAAGTACCTATAAGAAATTTTACCTTGATGAGTATTGGATTCAGTGCACAAGATACTAGGCGAATGATCTGAGACAATGGTATTTATATGAATGACCTTGGAGTTATCATAGTTTTGTAACCACAAGTCATTTACCAATTCTCTATCTAGTATAGCCATAATTAGGTCATTTCCTAACTGTCTATTAGCCCTAGTGAACTTAGATCCCATAAACCCAAGATCAGAAAGATCAGAAAAATCAATAATTTGTTGTATCTCTTGGTATTCAGTGGTAGTAGGGTTGGTGTGGGTAGACCTTTCATGGTTATGCATTGTGATATTAAGATCTGAATACCCATAGAATATTGACCCTTTTCCCAATTTCTTTAATGTAGTTCCATTAATTTAACCTTTAAGCAGACACCATAGCATTGACCATTTTATCCGTATTTTATAAAATTTCAAAGTTAAAACCAGATTTTCATATAAGTGCAATCCCACTTGATAGGCCCACTGAAGGACATACCCAACTATTCGGGTAGGTGAATCGTCATTGATCATTAATTAAAAATCGTTTTTTGTTTCTTAAAGGAAAACAAATAAGGATTTTGAGATTTTATTGGATTGGGTAGGGGCCATTGCAGAATCCTAATTTGGGCATTTAACAAAATTTCGGGGCATACCGAATATGATAAACTAGGTCATGAAGCAGCAATTCTATATAGCCCCTTATCCACCCATTTTTCATAATGATAATAATACCCTTAATTAATTATTGGTTAATATTAATGATTAGTAGTAATTTAATTGATACCCTTGATTAAGAACAATTAATTGGGGGATATGAGAATTAATTGGGGGATATGAATTACTTCCCCCAACCCATGGTGTGTGCTAAGGGGTGACTTTTGGTTATGAATATACTAAAATACCCTTCCCTCAAAATAAAAAAAAAAACTTAAAATCAAAAAACAAAATCATATCCCTCATTTCCATCTCCACTTCTTCCCTCAAAATAAAAATTAAAAAATTAAAATCAAAAATCTAAATCATATCCCTCATTTCCATCTCCACTTCTTATTAATCTTATTTAGGGGTAGTGTTTTGAAACCCAAATATTCTCTATTCCCTTTCAAATTCTAAACTCTCCCCACTCTATATCAAATTCTCTTCACCTCACTTTGGAAACAAATTTTTTTTTTTATTCGGAAGTGATGAAGATCATGCTGAAAGTGATGATGACCATGCCGGAATTGATTCTCGAGCATGCCGGTATCATGTTCCGGCATATGGTCTTCATCAATTCCGGCATGGTTTTCATCACTTCCTTTATGAATTTTTTCTGGTTTTAAAAAGCTTGGTACCGGCATGGTCAGTTGATATGAAGACCATGCCGGTATGAACATTTCCAACAATTGCCGCCATGAGTTTTTGGTTGAATACCATGCCCGCACCAAGCTTTTTCAGCTGCAACAATGGTGGATTCAAAGAAAAAAATCAATTTTTCAACCTCTTATTATCAGTAATTCTCTCATCACAATCATCTTCCCATTTTCAAAAAAAGAAATTCCTCTCAAATATTTTTTTCCCTCCTTCTACTCTCACCCAAACACAAATAAAAATACACACTAATTTATCCCCCAAATACTTAACATTTTACTAATTATACTTAATCACTAATCCTAATTAGTGGGGGCTAGATTAGGAATTAAAAAAAAATTACATAGGGGGTCACCCAGAATTGCTATTGGGACACCTATTTTGTCCCGTAGCTATATCCCCCAATTAATTCCCATATCCCCCAATTAATTCTTCTTAATTAATTAATGAATTTTTTTATGTTATTTTTCTTACTTATAATTTTTATTTTATTTTATTTTATTTTGTTTAAACTTTTCTTTTTAATTTTTTTTCACTTTTTAAAAGTATATTTTTTTTAATGTTTTCTTTAAACTTTTTTTCTCTTTCCTTATTTCTTCTCCCATAGCAAGGAAATGTACAATATAAAGTATTTCCCACGAATGTAAGTCTTACTTTTTTGTATATGATCGACATATTATAATTGAATCGAAAAATCCAGGATTTTACAACAACTACCTATTGAAGTTCGGCCGACAGTTGAACAAATTTGTAGCCAAAATTCACATTGTTCTTCATTTTGAAGGAGCTGATGTAGTTCGGTTGATAATTTAAGCACGAAATGTTAGTCAAACTTCACTTATGAGGAACAATGCTAAGTTCGATTGCTTTATTTTATACTCGAATCTTCCCAACATAAGTTTGGCAGTTACAAAGTTAAGATCAACTGATAACTTGTCAGCCGAACCTGGTTATGTTTTCACAAAGCCTAGATACAGCGAAAAAGTTATTATATGAGCCTAACACCCAAGGTTCGGCTAACACGTTATTAGCCGAACCTAGATATGTTTTACAAAAACTTAGGTTCGGTTGATATATAACTTGTTACCCGAACCTAGGTTTTGCAAAAAAAAAATATTAATTAATTAATTAAAAAAATCAGAAAAATTAAAAGAAAATTTATTTGCACGCCTGTTACCTTGACGATGGCACAATTGTTGGAGATACCTTGGATGTAGCTAAGGATTTTCGTATAATCGAAGCTGAAGGACCAAGTAGGGGGTTACACCTCAATATTAAGAAGACAGAAGTCTTTTGGCCTTCCCCTGATCCTAAGAGTGCAGCAGAGGGTGTTTTCCCCCCGGACATTGGTATACCTTCTAAATGTGCTAAACTTTTGGGTTGTCCAGTGAGGTTGGATATGGGCTTCATTAGCGATATGTTATTGAGCAGGGTGCATAAAACTGTTCAACTAATGGATGCGATATAAAAACTCAGGGATCCTTAAAGCGAAATGCTTTTACTTCGGAATTGTACTGCGGTGTCCAGACTTTACTTTGCAATGCGAACTACCAATCTTGCTGCTCTTCAACCTGCAACCGATCTCTTTGATGATCAGTTATTTTAATATCTGAGACTTTAAATTACTGGGGATAGTGCAGGGTTTGGTCCTTTACAGAAGAGATTAGCTACCTTACCTATCAGAGATGGTGGAATTGGAATCTATACCATGGCTGACACTCGTGCTTATTGTTATCTTGCTTCTCAGAGCCAGACTACTTCAACGCAGAAAGTGATCCTTGGTAATTTATTCTCAACGAACAAATGTTCAGCTTATCAGTTGGCTCTTCAGACCTTCACCCAGGTATGTGGATTACCGTCTACTTACTGTGTCGATGATTCCCCCCTTCTTTGCATTCCTTGGAATTGGTTTATTTTGATGCAATTAAGAAGCTAATCTCAGACCAATTTCTTATGTCTGAAAGAGATTCCATTTTATGGCAATGCAACCGTGTCAAGCATGCTCAAGACTATCTTTTGGCGATACCTATTAGTGGGCTTAACCAATGCATTGGGCCTAGATAATTAAGAGATGTGCTTTGTTATCGCCTTGGTATTCCCATGTTCGTTGGGAATAATTCATGTCCAAGTTGTAGCAAACCTATGGACATATTTGGTGATCATGCGCTCTATTGTGCTAAGGATATTGGGTACAAGTTTCGCCATGATGTTGTTCGTGATGTTGTCTTCGACATTTGTTACAAAGCCAATGTACCTGCGCGCAAAGAGGTTTCCCTTGGTCTTCGGTCAGATGATGGTAGAGATCTTAAGCCTGCTGATATTCTTGTTCTTAACTGGGAAAACGGGAAAGATGTTTGTATGGATGTCACAGGTGTCTCTCCATTTACTTGTGACGGGGTTCGCTCATTTGCCCCTGGGAAGGCTATTTTTAGGGCCGTTTCTCGCAAACGTGCCAAATATTTGGACAAGTGTGTTGCACATGGTTATGTATTATGGGCTCTGGCTTTCTCTACTTTAGGGTAACTTGGCGAGGATACTCTTGTTTTTTTTAAGCGTCTACGGAATTACTTGGTGAGCAATGATGCCAGTAGCGACTTAGGTAGTTTTATTTTTTATAGATTAGGCGTTGCAATTTAAAGAGGTGTTGGAGCCCATCTTATAGCTAGGTTACCAACCACAAGCTCTGTATGATATTATTCATAAATAATGATAGTTTTATTTTAAAGAAAATTAAAAAAAAAGTAAACAAAAAAATTAAAAAAAAAAAGGATAAGGAAGAGTTTAGTGTAATTCCGCAGACTTAAGGGTATCTTATTAACTTAACTCCCTCTAACACCCCTTATAAAGATCCATAAGATAGGATTATTGAGACGAAGGCCCCAAGATTTTGTTGGATGCTGCAAATCATGATTCAAATTGTAGGTCAATTTGCATTGCATATTTGCATTGGCGACAGATATTATATGAAGTTTGATTCGATAGTTGAAGTGAATTCAAAGCCCAATGTACATGGTCACATGGATATATCGTTACTTGGTCTACTGTGCATGCTAAAGTAAATGAGGATTCTCACGTTCCCTTTGCTTATCTAGCTTTCTTTTTAGATTAAGAAATTGCTTAGTTTTTACTAAGTTTTACCTTTTGTTCCAATTTGATCTTAATCTATATATCCAATATCTAGAACTATTAACTTAATTTAAATGATAGAAATGTTGGAATTAATTACAATAATCGAATGCAAATGGGAAATAATACTTAGATTACACTGATAGTAGTAACAAATAACTCAATAAACTTAGTAGAGGCACGTATGAGATACGATGAGCTAAAGGTAATATTGCCTGCTACTCCTCTGAGATGCTATAGCAATTAAAAAATTACCTCCAGGATACAACTATTGTTAGTTCTCCTCTATGTGTAGCATACACAGAGAGAACCCTTAGAACTTGGAAGCAAAAATGAAAAACAAAAACACAAATCGAAACTACAACCAGTTTCAGATAAATATAAAAACTAATTTATGTTTCTGTAAACTATGATGTTTCTGTAAACTAATTTCTGTTAAACAAAGTTTACGTAAACTAATTTTACGTAAACAAAGAAGTAGTTATACAAAATTATGTTTCTGTAAACTACAACTTGTTTAAGATAAGAACTCGATTTTATGTTTCTGTAAACTTAAAAAGAAATTGTTTCTGAAAGCTTAAGAAAAGAAGAAGAATTTCAGAAGAGAAGAGTTCTGAAAGGTATGGTTTACAAATGAAGTTTACAACTCGTATTTATAGCAAGAAAATTTTCGAACGTTGGAAGAGAATCCAAAGCACGACAGACTGTCCGTGATTCACGCATCTCGAACGTTTCAAAAGTAAGGTAAAAATCGCGTTAAAAGAACAGTGCACACGCATTCAAAATTTGCGAGATTCTTCTCGTGGAAAACAGTGTGTACAGGTGTCAAGAAAACCGTGTGACACGCGTGAAAGAAGATGCTTCTCGAGGCTGTCGGATATCCAAAACCGAGAAGGCAAAGAATAAAATTCTTTACATGTGTGGGAGAAGCGTGTGGTAAATTTCAGTAAAAAGAAAGGATGGATCGGATACACCCACACCCACACCCACACCCACACCCACACCCACTCCCACTCCCACGCCCATGCCCTCGCCCTCGGCCGCGCCCGAGCCGAGCCAAGCGAGCGTGCGTGCTTCTGTGCGAAGCACCGCGCGAACGGGAAAGGCAATAAGAAATGCAATAAGTTTTAGGCAACCTTGCCATATTCTAGGGCTTTCCCCATACACAAAGGTCTAAAGACCCAAAGGGCCATGCCCTTAAGGCTAAACCAATGCTATTTAAGTCTAAAACTCTAAATGTTTTAGTCTATATGGGACTAATGTTTTATTCATTCACATGAAAAAACATCTAGGGAGCATAAGGTCTTGGGATCAAAACATGGTTCATGCATTTTTAATTAAATTTTTAAAAACGTTTTTTCTAACAATCCCCCACATGAATAATAAAACATGTCGATAAAACACGAGAAAACATAAGGCAACAATATAGGCTAAGGTGTCCCAAAGATTGAACCTTAACTTAGTGAGAGGTTACCTGAACTGCTTGTTGATACGGTGAACGCAATGTCTTGAACCGCCAACAAAGAATGCAATTCAGAAATAACATCCACACTTGATGCCTCAACCGATGAAAACAGCTGCCAAACTCTTGCGGTTGTGCCCATTTTGGCCGTGGGCTAAAATCCCGGACTTAATGAATGTCTCTAGAGAATCAGCTCAAATTCTCATAGGAAGCGGCCCCACTTCCAACATCCACAAAGGTGAGTCCATAAAGAGTGTCCTGCCACACCCGCTTTAATCAAAGCCATGGTACCCATTAAGATCGCAAAAGATCATCCTTTATTTCGCAGCGACACTATCGCACGATTACACCATAGGGAGGGACAAAGATAGTGCTTTCCCAATATCACCATAAATTAGTTGTCTCATTGAACCTTGATCTTGGAAATCCAATCACAAGGTTGAGTATCCTTCATGGTGATTTATTCAATGAGCTTAAGTCCCATCCCCCTCGATGTATATTTAACTTCCTCTCTGGTTAAGCCTTTCGTCAAAGGATCTGCAAGATTATCTTTGGATTTTACAAAGTCTATCGAGATAATACCAGTAGAGAGTAGTTGTTTCACCGTCTTGTGTCTTCTTCGTA